>OU343222.1:205417525-205516717 GCA_910596185.1 Chrysanthemum makinoi
GGCCTAGTTATGATTCCTTAATTGTTTTATGCTTACTTTACCTCGCATAATTATTTAAAGTGTATGTATGCATAGTTTATTGGTAGCCACCCTTGGTTCAGTAGTTTTGAATGGTGATAGAGGCCAATTGCCTAGAGATATGACCCTAACCCAATTCTAGGTGAAGAGCTGACCGAGACTGGAAGGGTAAGATATGACCAACTGATCACCCTTTCTACTGTGCATTTGGACCAACTGATCACCTATCGTTTGGATGAACTTAAGAATTAGGGGGTGAGTATCTAAGTTCCTAACGGCCGGACATTCACTATTATAAATCTAGCATGTAGCGGTACTCTAATGACTGGGCTTAGGAGACCAAGAACAACAGACTTATTGAGGGACACATGACTCTTGTGGTGGCATCTTTGCTAATAGGTTAGGGCGAATTGACCAAATGTTGTCCTCTCGACTTTGACCCCACCTAAAGTAATTGGAAGTAAGTATAAGTAGACAGAACTAGCTAGGAGGATTAACTAGGTTAGCACCACCCTCCTCTATTGATTTCCCTTTACCATTTATTTGCTTTATTCTATATTAGTAGTTTAATTAATTAATTCCCTATCGAAACCATTACTAATCTGTGACACCTTGACTTAGGAAATAATCCATCACACATAGCTCTTGGGACGACCTCGGCTTTACCGATTACTACACTACACGCGATCGGGTACATCGCCTGCTAGTGCATTAGTAAGTGACCATAGGTATAACGAGACTTTATAAATACTAAAACCTGGTCAGTAAAACCTGCATCAGATGTCGATCACGAAAAGCGAGCGTTAATATTTAACCTATCGATATTTTATCTAAATTAACCTAATTAAATCCTAAACTAACGCAATAGGGGGTTTTAAGCCTGAGAGACTAACACGAGTTTTGGTTTAATAAAGTGATAAATAAAACTAGTAACATACACAAGTAGATAAATAAACGATAAAGAAGAGGTTAAGCTCAAATGTAAGGAAAATGTATTAGCCAAGTTACTAAATAAATGCAAGATTTTTCTACATGTGCAATGATTGTACTTGTTAGGAATCATCCTAACACGAAAATGTGACAACATATTCGGTATTACAATAGTTATATTGTAAGGCACAAACAAAAAGAATGAAACCGGCATTTATGTAATGTCATGTGTTTGGTGTCCTATCTAAGCCCTCCTAGACTTCACTAGGAGGATGATGCTTAGTGTTAAACCTTATCATTTTCCTTATTATCAATAAACACATAGTTATGCCTTCTCTCTCTACTTTCTCTCTCTAATCATGGATGTCATTTACTATCATCATCCCCGACCTCCCGATTCCATAAATCAACTAAAATAAATGATCCAACAATTGGCATCGGAGCCAGGTTACTTTATTGATTGATTTGTAGTCCAATATTTTCAAAAACATATAATTTTTTAAAGTTTTTATTAAGCGTTGTTTACAGTCTTACATATTTTGTTTTAAACAGTTTTAAATGGTCACGTCGGTTGTTCTACATGGTCAATAAAATGTGTTAGTGCAAATATTACGATATTTAATCTATACACTCTCGTTTGTTTTGTTGATGACAAACATGTAATTTGTAATACATAACGTAAAATGTATAAGTTACTTGTAATTATATTTTGTCTCAACATACTTTCAAAACCTCTCGACGACTCAAGTCCTTATATGCTACAACACAGGTTCGTACATGTTTGTTATGTTGCGTTTTGATCAAACCCCTAACAAACCATTAAACATGTTTAGTTAAACTAGCAGGGTACCCGCGCGTTGCAGCGGCGGGCGCCATACAATTAAAATATTCAGCGAAATTTGTTTTAGATCTATATTTTACAATACAATATATACACGGACGACTATAATTTTAGTTTTGAATATCTATGCAATAACAAAATATTTCATATAAAAATTGTAGATTATCCACGTGATGTGGAGACAATAATGAGTTGGTAGTAGATATATTGTAAAGGTATGAGATAAAAATAGTTGACAATAGCCCGTAGTCGTAAGTTATTATTAAATAATAACACCATAGCGACTTTTAAAAATCACTTACATTATACTAAGAAAATTTAGTTCTAAAAATAGTGTTTGTTAAATTTGTCCCACATAGATGGATGATACAAGTAAAAGATTACTTATAAAGATAAAATAAATATTCAATAAATCATGTGGGTTACTTTAAAATATATAATTAATACAAATAAATATATATACATACATATATATATATATATATATATATATATATATATATATATATATATATATATATATATATATATATATATATATATATATATATATAAAATTAGCAATTAGCACATTACACCTTTGCATCATTTGCTTTGAAAAAATCGTCCGATTTTTATAAAACAGAGTTTTTAGTTTTTACGGTATGTTTTATTAAAAAAATTCCAAAAGGAGCATATGTTGATTCTCGAGACACTTTTGCGATTTAATAATATTTATTGAACATTATATTTTAGTATGCATTTTTAAACTCTATTGATTTAACAATATCATTTTCGGATGACTTTTATGGGCTAGCCGAACCGGTGGTGACTCCGGTTCCCGGTTGAACCTGTTGGCCCGGTCCGTTTTTTAAAACCATATGTACCATTAACTTGTTTTCATATAATTTGCATCAAGATTTTTGTGTTTTATTAGTTTGTACAATATGTATAATAACAAGTATTTTTCATATTAGGGGTGTTTTAAAAATAACATTTATTAGGTATTTATTGTTATGGACGTTTTTTTTCCTTATAATAAATTACTTTGTATTTTTTATTATTTTTTTTAAAACATGTCTAAAAAAAAGTGCTTTAAAGTGTTGCAACAAATGCTATTATAGATGTACTTATTAAAATTTGCTATTATTAGCAAGTGTTGAATCTTAATTTTTTAAGCCTTCCTTTTTTAAGAATGTCCCAAATGCTTTATAATGTAGTATAGATATGTGTAAATGTGTATAATCATATAATTAGGACTTTGCACCTTTGCATCCTTTGCATTGAAAAAATCGTCCGATTTTATAAAACAGAGTTTTTAGTTTTTACGGTAAGTTTTATTAAAAAAATTTCAAAAGGCGCATATGTTGATTATCGAGGCACTCTTGCGATTTAATAAATTTTTTTGAACATTGTATTTTAGTATGCATTTTTAAACTCTATTAATTTAACAATATCATTTTCGGACGACTTTTGTGGGCTAGCCGAACCGGTGGGATTCGGTTCCGGTTGAACCAGTTGGCCCGGTCCGTTTTTTAAAACCATATGTACCATGAACTTGTTTACATATAAATTGCATGAAGATTTGTGTGTTTTATTAGTTTGTACAATATGTATAATAACAAGTATTTTTCATATTAGGGGTGTTCTAAAAATAACATTTATTAGGTATTTATTGTTATGGACGTTTTTTTCTTATATTAAACTACTTTGTATTTTTTTATTATTTTTTTTAAAACATGTCTAAAAAAAGTGCTTTAAAGTGTTGCAACAAATGCTATTATAGATGTACTTAATAAAAAAGTGCTTTAAAGTGTTACCTACTGAAGTGATCACCCATCACAAGCATACAAGCACATGAAGATCTTCTACAACAAGCTTGGGAAACTTGTCATCTTCATTCATGGAAGTCTAACTACATCATGCTTGTGTTCTTGATGTTTGGTTTAGGATTTTATATCCATTAGACACATTGTCTTGGATATTATGTAGTATCATATTCTTGTATCTATAACTAGATTAGATGGTTTATGTGTTTGTGCCATAAAACACAAGGTTTGTTATGTTGGGCCACAAAACATAACAGGTGTCATAGATGTGTCGTGTTGGTCGGGTAATGGTTCCTCCTTTGTAATGGAACCCGGTATCTAGCCTTGTATCGGATAAAGTGTAGGCGATGTTGTAATAGGGTTGGTTCTACCTCATGGAAGAACCCGATATCTAGCCTTGTACCGGATAAAGTGTAGGCGATGTTGTGATAGGTTTGGTTCTACCTCATGGAAGAACTCAGTGTCTAGCCTTGTACCGGATAAAGTGTAGGCGACGTTGTGTAAGGTTTTCTCCACCGAGAATGGAGTTTGTTGATCTAGTGATGTAACTCCCGAGTCGGGTACTTAGGGAGTGGAGTAGGGCGAAGATGAGCTTCGTGACCGAACCGCTATAAATCCCCGTGTTGGTTTGTGTATCCTTTACTTACCGCTTTACTTTTATTCTTGCTTTATATTGTTGATTGTCTATGTGGTTGATGTTTATGTTTGTGATGCATAATTGGTATTTCATATAGTCATAAACTATATCTAACACTTTACATGTTATGATGCGCTTGATCAAGAAAAAGCAACCGGACTAATAATGGTGAAACTTGATTTATAATGAACCATTAATCTATGAATCTTATGTGATATTCAGGGGTTGGCCTTACATGCCGTAATCCGTTAAATGCATCCTCGCATCGAGATTAGCAAATGCAATGGTTTATACTATATTTGATACAAAAGTTTTAAGTTTAAAATGGAAACGTATTCACCCCCCTCTATGTTTTCCACAATTGGTATCAGAGCTGGTTGGCTCTAGTTTTTAAAAACAAATGGTTTTCAAAACGAGTAAGGTCCTTTGTATCAAATTTTTGGTGAAGCCAAGCATAATATGAAAAGTGTTTTGTTGATTTTTGTCTTTGAAGTTTTGTTGTTAGATATCTTGTTAATCAAGCTTGAATAAAGATTAAAACGGGTAATATAACTTCACTAAAAATTCTACAAAGGTTAAACCTTTTTGTCGGGTCAAAACATGCATTTTTGTAAATCTGTGTCAGATCCGTGGATCCTTGTTATCGCTACGGATCCGTTTTGGAAGGGATCCGCGGATCCGTCAGATGAGGACA
Source organism: Chrysanthemum makinoi (assembly GCA_910596185.1). Classification (NCBI taxonomy): domain Eukaryota; kingdom Viridiplantae; phylum Streptophyta; class Magnoliopsida; order Asterales; family Asteraceae; genus Chrysanthemum; species Chrysanthemum makinoi. Next base: position 205,422,454 of record OU343222.1, read on the forward strand.
TCTTTTTGGTTAAATTTCAAAAATTCATAACTAATTAACCGTAAGTCCGTAGAAGTCGTGCCACCTATCGTTTTAAATGTATTTGAGTCTACTTTCGTATAAAAATGATTTCTTAAACTGATTTAAAACAAAATTTTATAGAATAATTGATTTATAATAGAAAGTCATTTTTCGGTCATAACTTTTGCACAAACTTTTGATCTAATTGGAGACGGACGTTTTCGTCTTTAAATAACAGTGTGTCTTCTTTTGAAATTAAGGTTTTGATCATATTTATAAATATAAAATAAACTAATCAAGCTTGGTATACATTTTTATATTTAACACAAAGCGATGAAAAGAACTGTCGTATGCTATGCTAAATGATTAATTGTCTTACCTTTGCATTATTTGCTTATCTCAAATAGTTTTTTTGCTTGTTTGTTTGAATAACATATGTCGTTTTCTCACCTTGCTATTCATTCTCTTGTTTGTGATTTAGTAATATTTTACTAATCAGCGTGCTATTTGAAGGAGTGTTTGGAATAACATCTAGGTGTGTCGAAAATGTTAATTTAAATACTTAGACAAGTCATATAAGTTGAAAAATGTTTAAAACATGCAATATACTAATTGGCTTCTTGTTGATTTTGTCATGTGTGCAACAAAAATATTTTATGTGCTTATATGATTTCTTGATTTCATATTTTCTTGTGTCGTTTTCTAAAAACAACAAGAATGTACATCGGATCGTAACGTACACTTGTGTTGATGATGTACTATCCCGTTTTCCTTTTCATGATCGCTTTACAAGCTTCATAGTAGGATTGACAACTTGATTATTTCATCCGTTATACTCAAGTAAATTATTTTGCACCGTAAATATAATTGGTCCTATCCGAAAATCCAAACTCGAGCTTTCCAACAACATATGTTGAACTAGCTCATCCAATCATTTTTGTTCACCATATGGACAACTTTAAATTTTTATATTTAAACATGACACCTTCGTCACCTTAGTTGTTTCAGGCATAATATTAATAAAAACGAAGCAAAGTATCATCATTGTTACTCTTCGATATGCCATTGTAGGAATATAAATTTTCCTAACTTGAGAATGAATATTGGAGAACTTATTGCACTAGAAACTCAATTTGACCTAACGGTTGAATTCCTTCCTTGATAGAAGTTGGGTATGTGGAATCACCCGTAAAAATGGTCGGGTTTAGCCGTAATTGAGCACCGCTAGTAATAGTCTTATATTCATTCTCTCACTTGAGAAATCTATACTCCTATGTTTTCCTAAAGTAAGTTTATAATGGAAATACTTTGCGTTGTCTTAGGATTACTAATCAAACAAGTTGTAAAATTAAATTTTCTTTTAGTTAATCATAACCACTTTCCTCATCAAGCGATTATCTTGCTTTGATCAAGAAGAGCTACATGACTTCATGGACGAAGCTCATTGTATGCTAATCACCATCCGTAATAACTATACATAGTTCATTGATTCCGTTGACCAAAACAACCTTATAAAACAATTCACTTTCTTAAGGACGCATATACATGTGTTTCTTACTCTTCAATACCAACACATAGGTAAACATCTTTTAGCTAAAACCAACTCACAAAATGGTACTTGCTTCAAGCCTTTCTAAATCTAACAATTATTCTTCTAAACATAATTCCTTCATCTCCACAAACATCAACTCCACCTTCGGGATCTAAATATAGTCTAGATTGTCCTAAACTAGCACCTCACAACTCTTTTGTCTTGAACACCCTCATGTAATCTGTTCTTTCTGGACACATACCTGGGATGTCCTGGTTAGTGTAAATGATACTAATCTAGACAAATAAATTATTTTGAGCTTCTTGAATAGTGCTTGTTAAGTTGCTAAACCTCTGTGTTATTGTGAGCTCAATCTCATTTGATGCCTATATGTATTTCTAAGGCTCTCCTTGCTATTCTTAACTTGTATATATGTATACTTGCTGTAAGAATCATTAGTTTCAAAATTCGAAACATAGAGCAAAATTTTGCAACCATTCTGTTAAGGAAATCTGTGTCAGACGCCGGATCCTTTGGATATCACTAGATGGATCCCTCAAGTGAAGGATCCGTCGGATTTGGGTGGACAGAAGTTCCTTTTTATCCTTCTTGCAGCAATCCAACCTTCCAGACCTTATTGGACTAGTTAAACATGCTACATTAGGATCACTTAAACTTTCCTTAGGCTCAGTTGATCTCACATTCACTCATGGATGATTTATGATCACATTCAAAGTATTTTTGATTTATCATTACTTTAAAACTCACCATCTCTTCGCTCCAATGTTAACACATTGTTCCTCTCATCTCAAAAATACCTAGTTTGATATTTCTCTCAATTTTGAAAAATTGATTTTAGTCATCTCTACCTTAAAATGCTCTAAAAACTAGTTTTTCATTTCTTGTGATTTTTAAGTAATTTTCCAAATTTTTCTTTGATCACCATCTGGTCTCTATGATCATTAGCCATCCTCAAAACACTTAGTGTCATCCATGATCACTCATCTGTGTTTCTGAAACTCCATTTTCTCCACAAAAATCATCATTTAAAAACCTCGCTCATTAGTCTTGACCACTTAGGTATTATGCCATGTAAGACACCTTAATGGACCGACTAACTTAGGATATGTAAGTACTAGATCTTGCAAGAACCCAATCATCTCTCTTTCACCTCATCTGTTAGCCGGATCCCTAGACTAAAGCTAGTCGGATCCCTCTAGTGAGGGAACCGGTGGAATCGGGGAACATAAGGTACATTATCTCTTGAGATAATAATTTCAAATTTCCTTTTTCCACTCAAACACTTGCTTAACACATAGGATTATCAGCTTCTTATATGCTTATAATTGAGTTGCGTTTATGTGATCATTTATATGTTCTCTTTTTTTTTTCTCTTTTCATGATATTATGTGAACAATTTCTCTATTTCTATGAATGTTTTTCTTTTGTACTAACTAATTTGGATTCGTGTAGGTTGACAATGGTCGATTTCATCATCAAGTCAAGTTTTACTCATTCGCACATTTTTTTTAGATTCCTAATCTTGCATCATCCTAACCATCTTCCTCCACTTTTGTCACTACTCACAAAGTCATCATGTCTACCACCTCTATTGAGTCATCAACCAAATCAACAAAAAGAGTCACATTGATACCTTTCATCACCATCCCTTGCTACTCTTGAGTCACTTTATTACCGAGTAAAAATTGACGTCTCATCACCTCTACCACAACTTCCATACCTCTAAGTCATAAAGATGATTTCTATCATTTTCACCGTGTCCAAGGTCTAGTTCATGAACTACGTGATGAAGTATGTTTCATGCTCTACCACATCCTACTTGTTTCAACCACAACCTCAAACCACAAGCTACTTGTGTCAACCACATTCTACAACTGTCTCACTACCACTACAATTCATGGTCACTTAACCATCCTCCACAAACATCTATGTTGTCAAAAGCCAAGTGAATTTCGTAATGAAATGCGTCTCATCCCCAAATACATTTATTTTCTTACCTTGAACAACCTTACGACCTCTAAACCAACCATGATGATGCAAGTAGTAGGATTATTCTCTTTTTAACACTAATATATTCTTTGTAGGTTCATATATATACACTTTGATGTGTATGGGATTCTCTTCTATATATGGACGAAATTTTACACTAATGTTTTCATTGTAGGTTCACTCATACACATGGGTTTGTATATGGCACACTTGTCTTCGGACGAGGTTTACTTATTTTTTTTGTAGGCTCTTCTTGATGCCCTCGAGCAAGGGGGAGCTTCCATCGAGCAACAACAAACTGCATCATATGACTTACTCGTCTAAGGACGAATAAATCTTTGCACTAATTTTTTGTTTTATAGATTCTCAAAACACACTAGGAGTACTTGTTGTACTCGAGCAAGGGGGAGTTTTCGTCAAAGCAAAAACATTGCAAATTTTGCAATACTTTCGTCTTAGCTTCTTAAAATACTTGACGCCCTTAAACAAGGGGGAGCAACCGTCAAGGGGGAGCATGAACACATTCATTCTTCAAAATTCCTTTAAGTTTCAACAAAAGGGAGATTTCTTTCTCATCATATATTTTTTTCTCATTCCTTAACACTAACCTTGATGTAGGTTAAGCCTTAAAAATTTGATCCATTGATCCGTTGGCAACAATAGTTATAATTCAAAGGATCTTTCTATGTATTTTATTTTTCTTTGTGTGATTCTCTAGGTTCCTCTTAAAGGCGAGATCACCACCTCTTGAAGAGTGTGATAAATATTTAAAACGTACACTTTTAAGGGGTCAATTAAGCCGTTAATCGCCCACTTTTATACCCCGTTACTGCTTAATTTCCTTCCTTTTCACTTTTTAGGTCTCTTGGAACCAAAATGCTGGAATGATGCTTTTTTGGACGAAAAGGAGTGAATATGTAAAGAAAATGGCTAAGTCAAGATCAAGACACTCAAGCTGCTGGAATAACACCTGACGGCGTCCCAAACAGAGGGCGACGCCGTCCCTATTTTGTGACAACTCAGGAGTGAATTTGATATTTTACACCTGACGGCATCAGGCTTTGAAGAGTAAGGGCGTCACAAAGACTTTTCTTCTCAGACAGCCTAGATCCAGACTCAGACGACGTCACTCCTGAAGACAGACGGCGTCACAACCACAACGTGACGTCGCGCCAATGATTAATTGGTCAAGAGGAAATCCTAATGGCGGCGATCAGACGGCGTCCCACCTATAATGCGACGCCGTCGCAGTTGTAAAACTATATATAAAATTCGATTTTTTAGTTTTTAAAGAGGTAGACTTATGGAGTAAAAACCTAAAATGATTGTAGTCCGGTTTGGACAATATTTTAGGGTTTTCATACCCTATTTTACATCGAGATAAGTTATTTATAACCTTGATTTCATTATGTCTTCAATTGAATGTGTGTATGTTTGCATGATTAACATGTCCAGCTAATTTACTTGTGTGTTTGCTTAGATCTATGAAACTTAGTTATTAATTATTGATTGGTTGTCTCTTATCTTAATTGTAATTGGCTTAGGAGTGTATTAGGCCATCGTTGTGTTTTTAATGCTTGATTAATCTTTGTGAACATTAGTTTATAGTTACTAGTGGAACTGTAGGCTAAACATCCGAAGATAACTTTAGTGTTAAGTTTATGAATCCTAGAGATTTCGTAGTCATTAACCTTAAGGTAGTCTCAAAGAGTTAGGGATAAAAGCACACCCTACGACCCTAAAAAACACAACGCATTAAGAATAAGGACGTGACAATTCAACCACCCATATAAGATAACTAGGGAGTAATAGTATCTAGGTAGACACATCTTTAATAATCATATGAGCACTCTTCAAAAAGACATAGACTACCCTTAGTTTAGATAAATTAGATAAGTAGAGTAATCGGTAGAAGTACCAAACCCCCAAATCCAAACCCCAAGATTTTACCCCCTAGCTTTATAAAAAATATAAAAAGATAAAAAAATAATCTTCCTCAACCTCAAACCTTAGCGTAGTAATTTCTCACAAGCATTATTATTTCCCTAGAGAACGATATCAATACCGGAGGCTTACCCAATACTACACTACAACGATTAGGTTCACTGCCTAGGGTGTTGAAAAACTTGCTTGACGAAAAGGAAGTTTCCTTTGACCCCGAACGCGCCTTGTACGCGCATCAAGTTTTTGGCGCCGCTGCCGGGGAATTGAATAGCTAGTTAGGATTCTATCTCGTGTAGGTTCCCTTGCTTGATTCCTATCAAGTAATATTTTTTTTCCCAATTTTAGCTTCCTCGTAGTCTATCCCTCTTCTTCGTAACTTTTTTTGTAAAACCCATCACTCACCATGATTCGCATCTTTCGCCGTAGAAACTTTGCACTACTCGCTCCCAATCCCGTCCCCAACCCTCCTCTCAATCCTAAAATAGAAAACGCAATCCCACAAAACCTTTCACCCGTTCATCACTTTGGAAATCACCTAGGGCATAATGAAATAAATTGGCAACAACATAGTCATTTCTATGACTCGGATTCCGATGAGGAGTTTGACTATGGTGAGGCACTTGATAACGGGGAGGTCATCGATGAAGTTAATTTTGAAATGGAAGAAGACTTCTCCCAATGTTTTGACCCTAGGTGTAGTATTGAGGTTGATGGACCCTTTAACATGAAATTCCCTTGTAAGATAGAATTTGAAAGTTTTGATGCTAACTTGCACTCATTCTTACCTTTAAACCTAATCTCGAGAAATCTATATAACAAAACTAAGGTAAATGAATTAGCCTATAAAGGGGATAATGTTGTTGATGCGGTCACTTACTTGGATTTGTTTGTTGGAAGTTTTGCCTATGTGGTTGAATTCATGGTCTTAGAAGATTTAGGATATTTCATTGATGGAAGCCTTACTCAAGTAATATTTGGAACAAACTTTAAGAGAATGACTAGGTTAAATGAACGGATGATTGATAGTCTAATCACATTCTCCGATGGAGTTGAAGATTTTGTCGATCAAATGCCCCGTACGCAACCTAGGTTTAAGCACAAAGATATAGAGGCATGCAATCGGATGGCTCCCATTCCGATACTTAGGGAAAGAGATAAACAACGGGGACTTAGGCATACTTATGAAAAAAATGAGCGGTACTATAAAAAATGCCTAGAGTTAGGAGATGAGTACAAGAAAAGTGAGAGAACATTGGAATGGATTAGATATGGGCACGTGAGCGTGCACGAGACCACGTAGAGGCACGACTTCGAGTCTAGCTACAAGACTCATAAATAAAGAAAAGTGCTTCGTGGGAGGTGATAAGGATTTAAAAGGTACACTTTTGAGGGGTCATTTAAGCCCTTAATCGACCACTTTTATATCCGTTACTGCTTAATTTGGTTACTTTTCACTTTTTAGGTCTCTTGAAGGCAAAATGCTGGAATGACGCTTATTTGGACGAAAAGGCGTGAATATGTGAAAAAAATGGCTAAAGTCAAGACCAAGACACTCAAGCTGCTGGAAATGCACCCGACGGCGTCACAGATAAAGGGCGACGCCGTCCCTCTAATTGCGACGACTCAGGAGTGAAATTGCTATTTTGTACCTGACGGCGTCAGGCTTTAAAGAGTATGGCGTCACAACTCAGACGGCCTAGATCCAGATTCAGGCGGCGTCAAAAGCTGAAGCAGACGGCGTCACAACTACAACGTGACGCCGTCACGAAGTTGACTTGGTCAAGATGAAACACTAATGGCGGCGATCCGACGGCGTCACAATTAAAGAGTAACGCCGTCGCAGTTGTAACTTTATATATAGAATTCGAATTTTTAGACTTTTAAGGAGGTAGAATTGTGGAGAAAAACCCTAAAACGATTTTGGTTGTCTTGGGAAGTATCTTAGGGTTCCCATACCCTATTTACAACAAGATAAGTAATTTACTTCATTGATTTCATTATGTCTTCGATTGTATATGTGTATGCTTGCATGTTTACCATGTCCGGCTAAATTACTTGTGTGTTTGCTTAGATCTATGAAACCTAGTTATTGAATATTGATTGGTTGTCTCTCTTCTTAATTGTAATTGGCCTAGGATTGCAATAGGCCATCGTTGTGTTTTTAATGCTTAAGTAATCTTTGTGAATATTAGTTTATAATCACCTAGAGTTATTGTAGGCTAAAAATCCAAAGATAACCTTAGAGTTAGTTTATGAATCCTTGAGATTTTGTAGGCAATAACCTTAAGGTATCCTCAAAGAGTTAGGGAAAAAAGCATACTCTACGACCTTAGAAGACACAATGCGTTAAGAATAAGGACGTGACAATTCAACCATCAATAAAAGATAACTAGGGAGTAATAGCATCTAGGTAGACACATTTTTAATCATCATACGAGCACACATCAATTAGACATAGACTACCCCATGGCTTAGTTAATTAGAATGAATAATAGTAGAGTAATCGGTATAAATACCACCCCCCAAATCCAATACCCCGAGATTCGTACCTTTCAATTTTCTAAAAAATATTAAAAAGATAAAAAATAATCTTCCTCAACCCCAACCTTAGCGTAGTAATTTCTCACTAGCATTCCTATTCCCCTAGAGAATGATATCAATCCCGAGGCTTACCCTAATACTACACTACAACGATTAGATTCACTGCCTAGGTGGTTGAAAAACTTGCTCGAAGAAAAAGAAGTTTCCTTTGACCCCGAACGCGCGTTGTACGCGTATCAGGAGGCAACTCATGCTTAACTGTTTGCTTTTTTGTGTGTCATATAACTTTTCATTGATTTTTTATTCTCATGTTTGAATTTGTGAAAATGCTTTATTTTGTCTTTAACCTCATCTTAATTACATATAAAGGTATTTTACAAAAGGGATAAGTGTAGGGAGGATTATACACGTTTTTAAAAGAACGTGAACATGAGAACTACGATTATTGAAAAAGATATATATGTGTGTGTCTGTTAGAGTCAAATGCTTGTATCGAGTCATAATAGATGTTTTGCAAGAGCTTTTCCAGATTTTAAAGGTGTAATTTTTCCAGAAAAACGCAGCAGACCAGTTTCTGTCAGGATCACCTGACAGCGTCAGGATTGCAACCTGCAAACATCCATTCCCCAAGCATTATATCCTAGTGTAGTAGAGTCATATGTAGTTTTACTGCCGATTTTACGCGAAGGTTTCGTCTATTTTCTTAAAGTGTGCAGGTTTTATTTATCCAGAGGAAGAAACATAAGATTTGATGGAGCTTTTCACGCATACATTCTTCTTGGAAAGAATTAAACCACTACTTCACACGGATCCTACTGAGCTAATCAGGGGAGTACTAGTTTCTTTCGTCTTTAATTACCTTCTTTTATCATAACCTTGATACTTTCGGGGAACATTGGGGACAATGTTCAGTTTAATTGTAGGGAGGGAGAATAAAACGGGAACTTTGAAACTATGCTTATCCTTGACTATTTGTCTCTTCCTATTTCATTTGTGTAATAATCTATGAGAAATATCGGTTAGGGTAATTTTAGCACCAAATTTAAAATTTTTCATGACTTGTACGAGTGGGTCTTTAGTCTTAATAAAGCGTCTCATGGATAGGAGTTATATGACTAGCACAAAAACCCTTTACCACTCAAATTCCACCCCAAAAAATGTGAGGTTCGCCCTTAGATCTATAGGAATTAAAACATTCACCTTTAATGCTTCGAGAGTGTACCGGTAGTATATTAGATTCTAGAACTTGTTTTGTGATGCATTCCGAGATCGCTAGTGAGACTACACTTGTGTAGTTAGGAATAACTAAATGATAAGAGGCATTAGGATAACCCTTGTTTGATACCCGTATTATAATTACTTCTTTCTCATCGGTTGAGTAACTCCCCCACACCCTTGCGTTGTACTCATCTTTAGTACACGATACCCCTAGTTAACCCCTCAGAGCCTATCCATTTCGCGGTTCTCGTGATGTTTCGGTTTTCCGAAATATCAATGAAGAGCATTGTTTACAATCCACCCCCAAATGTACACCCAAATCGCCTTAGCCTACCTTGTATGCACTCACTTTTAGTGCATTATTATTATCATACTAAACCATTAGTTCAATTATCTAGTTACTTGCATGGTTGCTAAGTCGAGTCATATATTTTGTACACATTTTTTGGACGATTGGGACTCATGGGTAAAGTTAAATTTTATGAAGCGACGGGAAAGAACGTTAAATTAAAATTCCCTTTATTTACGTAATAATGTACTACATGTTTTTTGATCTTTTCAATTCAGGTCAAATTAGTGTTAGAGTAATAAAAACTCAAGTGTAGGGATATGCCTATAAATCCCTTATATTTTGATGTTATCGTAGAGGATGGTAGAGTAAAAGTGTATGAAAAAAAAAATAATAATAAAAAAAAGAAAAAAAGAAAAAAAAAAACGTACGGACTACCATCCTACATCTATCTTTATATTTATGTGTGTTTGTTTCAAAGTTATCTAGAGTTTAGAGAGTCGAGTCTTGGCTTAGAAACGCCATTCTTCTCATGCTCGTAATATAAAGATTTTTGACTTGCCACCACTAAATCGCCTATCCAACCAAACCCTTTGTTTCCCTACCATAAGCCTAACGTTACAACCCTTTAAAAGACCTCTTAGATAGTTGTTCCTAGGTGCTTACGCCAAAGCGGTGGAGGTTTGATCTAGTCTCAAGCTTATGGTAATCTATGTACTATGACCGGTTAATGAGTGTTTATCTTCCATTTCCATTTGATATATTTCATATACGCCCGAGAGATGAGAGAATCCAAACACCCCTTGTGATGTGCTAGTATATAATTTTCGTGCTTGTTATGACCATTGCGGGGCTTATACTTGCTATGAATGATGTTAAACCATTGCTTTATGCCCCCTAACTTATAAATTGATTGGCCAAAAGCACATTTGCTTGAGGACAAGCAAATACCAAGTGTAGGGATATTTGATAAGGATTTAAAACGTACACTTTTAAAAAGTCAATTAAGCCCTTAATCGACCACTTTTATATCCGTTACTACTTAATTTCGTTCCTTTTCACTTTTTAGGTCTCTTGGAAGCAAAATGCTGGAATGATTCATTTTTGGATGAAAAGGAGTGAATATGTGAAGAAAATGGCTAAGTCAATATCAAGACACTCAAGCTGCTGGAATAACACCTGATGGCGTCCCAAACAGAGGGTGACGCCGTCCCTATTTTGTGACGATTCAGGAGCGAATTTGCTATTTTACACCTGACGGCGTCAGGCTTTGAAGAGTAAGGGCGTCACGAAGACTTTTCTTCTAAGACGTCCTAGATCCAGACTTAGACGACGTCACTGCTGAAGACAGACAGCGTCACAACCACAACGTGACGTCGTCCCAATGATGACTTGGTCAAGACGAAACCCTAATGGCGGCGATCAGACGGCGCCCCACCTATAAGGCGACGTCGTCGCAGTTGTAAAACTATATATAGAATTCGATTTTTTTATTTTTAAAAAGGTAGACTTGTGGAGTAAAAACCTAAAATGATTGTAGTCCAGTTTGGACAATATTTTAGGGTTCTCATACCCTATTTCACATCGAGATAAGTTATATATTCCCTTGATTTCATTATGTATTCAATTGAATGTGTGTATGCTTGCATGTTTAACATGTCTGGCTAATTTACTTGTGTGTTTGCTTAGATCTATGAAACTTAGTTATTAATTATTTATTGGTCGTCTCTTATCTTAATTGTAATTGGCTTACGAGTGCATTAGGCCATCGTTGTGTTTTTTATGCTTGATTAATCTTTGTAAACATTAGTTTATAGTTACTAGTGGAACTGTAGGCTAAACATCCGAAGATAACCTTAGTGCTAAGTTTATGAATCCTAGAGATTTCGTAGTCATTAACCTTAAGGTAGTATCAAAGAGTTAGGGATAAAAGCACACCCTACGACCTTAGAAAACACAACGCGTTAAGCATAAGGATGTGACAATTCAACCACCAATAAAAGATAACTACGGAGTAATAGTATATAGGTAGACACATCGTTAATCATCATACGAGCACACTTCAAAAAGACATAAACTACCCTTAGTTTAGATAAATTAGATAAGTAGAGTAATCGGTAGAAGTACCAAACCCCCAAATCCAAACCCCGAGATTTTACCCTTAGCATTATAAAAAATATAAAAAGATAAAAAAATAATCTTCCTCAACCTCAAACCTTAGCGTAGTAATTTCTCACTAGCATTCCTATTCCCCTAGAGAACGATATCAATACCCGAGGCTTAGCCAATACTACACTACAACGATTAGGTTCATTGCCTAGGGTGTTGAAAAACTTGCTCGGCGAAAATGAAGTTTCTTTTGACCCCGAAAGCGCCTTGTACATGCATCAACATGCAAGCTCAAGGTAATGAGTTGCTAAGCTTCGTCATCATGAAGACCACTGATGTGAATCTTGTTGATAATTCTTCTCTTTTTCCATTAGTTTTTCGTGTTGAAGGTATTGGCGTGGTATGCCAATTGTGTACAAAAATGGGAGCAATAAGGTGTTTTCAATTTAACTTCACTAGGGATGATGTAAACTCGCCGTTCTTGGGAGAACGTAAGTTTAAACTCCAAGGACACACCCTTTTTGTTTCGACAAAAGGGGGAGAATAGTGTAAACGGGGAAGGTAATGTAAAGGAAGTACGGACACAAGTAACTTTGCCATTTTACTTATCTATTACGTTTACATATATTTTGTCATCATCAAAAAGGGGGAGATTGTTAGTGCAAATATTACGATATTTAATCTATACAGTCTCGTTTGTTTTGTTGATAAAAAAATATGTAACTTGTAATACATAACGTAAAATGTATAAGTTACTTGTAATTATATTTTGTCTCAACATACTTTCAACACCTCTCGACGACTCAAGTCCTTGTATGCTACCACACAAGTTCGTACATGTTTGTTATGTTGCGTTATGATCAAACCCCTAACATTAAACATGTTTAGTTAAATTGGTTATATAAAACACTTAAGTAATCTTGGTTATTTACATTTTATAAAATACATAAACAAAAGTAAATGTGTTGGGTAAATACCATGATCCATAACCCATACCCATGACCCATGATCCATAACCCATTGTCTAGATACATTGTATCTAGTTGGGTACCCATGACCCAAATTCCATGACCCATGACCCATGATCCATGACCTATAACCTAAATAATGAGGAGCGTCCACGGATCCCTCAGATTGCCTACGGATCCCTTGAATTACAAGGGTCGGATCCCTCTCAGAAGGGATCCCTGGGGTAGGAGCTTGTCTTGGTCTTTTTGCCTATAAATAGCAAGCCACTTCTTACCATATTTTCACACCTTCATACATACTTTCCTCCACCATTTCTAACATACTTAATTCATTAGGAAACATGTAAACCACCTTCATCTCATATGATCATAATGCATCTAACTTTCATTTGTTGTAAGCATACTCCCGAAGTGATCCTCCAAAGCAAGCCTAGAGATCTTGCATCCTTACCTACTGAAGTGATCACCCATCACAAGCATACAAGCACATGAATATCTTCTACAACAAGCTTGGGAAACTTGTCATCTTCATTTATGGAAGATTAACTACGTCATGCTTTGTGTTCTTGATGTTTGGTTTAGGATTTCATATCCATTAGACACATAGTCTTGGATATTGCCTAGTATCATATTCTTGTATCTATAACTAGATTAGATGGTTTATGTGTTTGTGCCATAAAACACAAGGTTTGTTATGTTGGGCCACAAAACATAACGGGTTTCATCGATGTATTGTGTTGGTCGGGTAATGGTTCCTCCTTTGTAATACGACCCAACAAAATGTTTTCGTTTCTCCTGTTCCACCGTCTCATGCCTTGAGACAACCGGTTATTGGCCTATGTTTGTTTTTCTATATTATTCTACGTCAGTAGCAACAAGTTCATCCTTCTCCATATCCTCTATCCAAAATCACTTTCTTCCTCTTCATCGGTGCTTTCCATATTTATTTTCTTGTGTTTACTCGTTTGCTTTGCATCCGTTGGTTTTGCCTTTCATTTCTTACGTCCTTTAGATACAATAGCCAACTTCACATCATCTTCACATAGTTTGGTGCTAGACTCGACTGTCCTATGCGTCTCATGGTTAGGTCTGCTCAGTTTTGAGCTTTCTAGAGATACGTTGACAACATGTACAAAATCCTTGTATACTGTCATGTTCTTGTCAGTAAGATATAATATTGCTTGTGGTATGGCCATCGGCTCTTTGGTTGCAGTTGTGATGTCCGATACCGCACTATGCATAAAAGTGTCTCGGTGTGGTGTATGATTGGGTCTTACTGAGATGAGGCCCTTAGTTAGCAATTCATTAATGATGAGCTTGATGAACCTCACAAACGATATAAACGCCCCTTCCTTCTTCGTTGCCTTGTCCTTGTTGTTGACATGTTTGACTAGCAATTTCTAGATTAAATCAGCAAAGTTGAAGTGGCAGTAATTTACAATACCATACATGATTTGGTAAGTTGTATTCCTGCCTGCATCAAACCCTGATTCTCTAGCCATTATACAACTGTTACAAATCAAGAAAGGCGTAGCCCGTCTCCCGGGTAGATGTTTCCTCTTAAAGTCAGAAGGCCTTATGAGCTTGTCCTTTGACGTGTCATAACCAAGATCAAGAAAGAACTTAGTTAGCTGCTTGCTGCATGGTGGAAGTTCAAACTTGGTCTTGTTGTTGTGAGTAGCAGCATGCAGTCGCAACATGGTGCGAAGAGATTTAGAAGTGAGATCAAAAGTGTGGTTGTCCGCTTTTGTCTTCAGAAATACAAGTTTTGTTTCTTCATACTACAAGATGTGGTGCCATAATTGTTGTATGTAGATGGTGGGAATGTAATTGACAAATAATATTAGCGCATGAAAAATTGGATGATTCTTGAGGATTTCCACAATGATGGTTAGGTCACAGTTATAGGTGAGTGGGTTTAAGTCATAGTTGGTGGTTCCAATACGGATGAACTGATCAGTAGGGAGTAGTTGTTTGTCAGTTTGTTGTTGTGGGATTTCTGGCACATTTTCCTGAATCTCTTGTTGTTCTTGTGGTTGAGCCATTTCACTATTTCTGTATTTATATGCTTTGGCATTTCTTTTACTAGCATAATTTGTTCTCGTTTCTTTTCTACTTTCTTCCTTTTATAGCATAAGCGCATGTCCACTTTTCTATTAACATGCAATTTAATTCTCTCTATCCGTTTTTTTTTATCCTCGCAAAAAAGTTTGTTTGTATGATACTTTTTCAAAAGAGTTTGAGTTAAAGACTTAACGTTGTTTTTATACTCTCATTCATGAAAAATATAAGTTCAACTTACCGTCTTGGAAAGATTTGGGGAAACGTATCATTGATTATAGCAAACTTAAGTAATCCAGTGAAAACCGGAAAACTTGATAGGAAAAACTTTGACAAAGATCATTTGACTGCATGAGAAAGAGATTTTCCCGAAAAGGACAAAACTCTGAGCACTATATTACGTTGCTTGGCTAAAGGGATCTATTATTAGCTTTTAGGTGACAGTTAGCCTTAATAACCAACTTGAAGATTAGCAACTCTTAGTTAAGTCAAGATCAAGTTGACACAGAAGTGAGTGTCAAGAGATGCGAGAAAATGTTTTGAGAAAGATATCTAAGTATTAGCAACCTCGACACTTGTAAATTCATATTCGTCAATTCCACATTGATCTCATGATATATTCAAATGTCACTCAAAATTACACATAATACGATATACAATCATCGATAAGTCAAAAGGTATATAATAAACATATGCATCCTATTATACTTAAAGGCATTATAGTGATGCAATCCTAGTCTAACTCCCGCAATAAATTAAGTCATATGCATCTCGTAAGCTTTTAGTGAATTCTTTTGAAAAATGAGCTCTGAACAATGTTTGTAAACTTTTTTGAAATCCTTAAAGTGAGATGAGAATGATCTCTTGACTTGTTTAAATTATTTTGGTTTGGATCACTTGAGTTTGAAAAATGTTATCGCAAAGACAAGTGATACTTGGAAAATTTCACATTTTTCCATAAAATACATTTCTTGACATTAAAAAGTTTTGAAAATGATTTTAGAAAAATTAGGCATAATCTCATTACAATTTTGATAAAAATAAAAGGTGTTTGTAACCTTTGCAAAGCACGGAACAATTTTCAAAATATTTTGCCATAGCTCCGCAACATTTTGCAATTAAAATCATTTTTTATGCCTTTATTTTTTAAAAGGTTACGAACCCCTAGTGACTTTAAAATGTTATCGGGGTTTATTACAATGAACCAATTAAGAACAATAGGGAAAATTGATTAATAAACTTTTTAATAAATCCTTTAAATTTTGTTGCGAACTCATAATGATTATTGATTGTTACTGGAGGTTCACGACATCTCCACACTATATAATAAAGGAGACCATGACAACTCACCATAGCCACGTCACTATTGCCACGTCATTGATGACTCATTGCTGACTCATTGATGACAGGGCGTTCGATATCCAACTACATGCACGTCACTATTGCCACGTCATTGATGACTCATTGCTGACTCATTGATGACAGGGCGTTCGATATCCAACTACATTAAAAAAAAGGCTATTGTCAAGGTTCGAACATGGGATTTTCAGCAAGCATTCCCCACACGTTACCACTAAGCCAAATGACTTTTTATCAAAAATTGTTAAAAACATAACTCATAAACCTGAAACATGGGTCACTCAGAAAACACAATATCAAAAACCATGGGTCACTCAGAAAACATAGGCTGTTGATTTGACTACTTTGCAACTCACGAAACACAATATCAGAAAACATTCCTCACATATTACCACTAATATCACATAAATCAAATCAACAAAACTATTCACACACATCAATTAGGGTGTCTCTCTTGCTAAAAATCAGGGATTCTCTTGAAGAACGCAAAAGGGGATTTCATTATACTGTGGAGAAGTATATCAAATCATCCTAACAATCAATACTGATTACAGCTATGATGAAGAACGCAAAAGGGGGGATTTCACCGTTTTTTGACCTAATTTGCATCTATAAAATCCGCAACTCTCATTTGATTAGACATCACAATCACAATTCACTCATCATTATCAAGTAACAGGTATGTTTGTTACTAATCCTTGATAGCGTTTTTTTTCAAACCATTTATATGTACTTTAACTGTGATTCTTATTCAACCAGCGAAAGAAATGGAACAAAGCAAGAAAGCAACTTTTGGTTATGCCCCTGGTATGGTTTACAACCTGATTATACATTGCATTTTAATGTTCATGATAATCAATATGTGAATCATATGTTTTTTACATTTTCAGATACGCCATATGAACCAGACAATGGATCACAGTCAATGGACTCAACCACTGTTCCAAAAAATGGTATGTTGAATCTCAAAATTTTAATCCTAACCTGAGTTTGTTTATGTTCTAATTGTTGTACATTACTATGAATTGTAGATTGTATATCTATGTGAATATTTAGAAAGAACCAATACATACAAGTGATGATGCTTTATATCACAAGATAATAGGCGCGCTTAATGGGTGTTTGGATTAGCTTCTCTAAGGCTTATGGGTTTATTTGAAACTGAAAAAGCATATAAGCTCACTTTTCCGGCTTATGAACTTATGAACTTGAGCTTATTTCTTATTTAAGAGTATTTACTTTAAGCTTATTTGGCAGGCTTATGGGCCTATTGAACTTTTGAAAAGCTCATAAGCTCAAAACTTTGGGCTTATGAGCTTATGAACTTCAATAAGCCATAAGATCACATTGAAAAGCTCATAAGCCGAGCTTACAAAATTGAAAAAGCTCCCAAATAAACATAAAAAAGGGGCTATAAGCCGGAAAAAGCGGGATTTTTAGATTCAAAAAAGCCCAGATAATAAGCTAATCAAAACACCCTCTTACTGGTAATTATGGCGCATCAAAATGGTAAAAAAATGTAGGTAGTCAAGGAAGGGGGACCTGATCAAGCAGTTGAAGTGAGCCACGCTGATAACGGACAGTCTTTGCAGAAAATATGTTTACAGCGCAAAAAAATTGGAGCCTGCATCTTTTTCTGGCAAATAGCACATAAGTTTTCTGCCGCAATTATCAGCAGAATGTTTGACTACAATTGTCTGCCATTTGCTGTACTGTCACTTGGTGTACCTCATATCTGCTTCACTGATTTCTCAGTGCCTGATGTTTCACGCTCGCGAAAGGTAATCTTCATTATTTATATCTTAAAATGTTACGTTACGAATAGTAGAGTTATATATTTGAACCGATGTTAGCTTAGTATTTTACTCCTCGAATAGTATTTGACCCAAGTTACCTGATATTATCCATTATTCAGCCCGCGCACGCAGCTATTATCCATTTTGATCCATACTCAATGTCAACTTAAAATGATTCATGTTCGGTACTTGAGCTTAGCTTCAGGTTTAATGGTATAAAGAAAATAAGTACTAACGTGTCCATGTATTCTTTGCTTGATAGTACTAATATAGTAATCAACCTATATGTTTTTTCCTTATTATAACTGTGTGAGCTCATGTTTGTTCATAAAGACCTATTTGACTTCTAAAAAAGCTTACGACAAAGTACTATTTCTATATGAATTAGATGTCACCTTAATAGTTTGCTTGAACACTACTGAATTTGATTAACTTTTGTGGAGTTTTAGGCATGTTTTATAAAGTCATTATCTAAAAAAAAAGATAACATCTCGGGCAAGGTGTAAAACTATATTTTGGCAAAACAAGATTGATTATATGCGGGATTTTAGAGACAAAATCTAATGTTGGGAAGCGTACTCTATTTTGTAAGCGCAATCTTGAATACCCACTTATGATGGTTCAGGGGGTGGGTTTAGGGGGTTGAATACCCACTTACCATCGCTATCATTTTGCATTTAGACACAACACTAAACGAATACGCTGCAGTGTACAAGACGTAACACAAAATTCATGATAACCTTTAAGATTTTGTAGCAGAATTAGTCATGCGTGAAAATTCATTATGATATGAATATCTGAACATCTGATTATGGTGCAGATATTTGCTTCAGTTATCATGGCTGAAGAGCCAACAACACCAACGGCTGCAGACGAAGTAGAACCAAAGAAAGAAGCTCCGCCTAAATGAAGCAGATAAATTATAAGTTTTAATTTTTGTGTTCACAACTCTCTATGTCACTAAAGAGTTTTTACTAACGAATCTTATGAAAGTAGCCCGCCCATCGGGCGGGTTAAGCAACTAGTATAAATATGTGTAAAGGTATATAAGTTGGTGGGGGTTCAAAAATTGTGAGACTAGCAACTTTTAAAAGTTGGAAGGGGTCACAACAATTTTGGTTGTTCTGGTCAAAAAAGCCAGGGGGGTCAAAGGTTTTGAAAAGTCACGACCCCTAGTAACTTTTGAAAGTTACTTGGAGGTCATAAGTTTAACAAAGTCGTGACCACAACAAATTTTGAAAGTTACTAGGAGGGTAGTAAGTTTAATAAAGTCATGTTCCATCAACTTATAAAACTTACTTGGGTGGGGTGGGGGCAAGGTAGTGACATTTAAAAGTCACGAAAACACCTTCACCATTTTTGAAACTTAATACCCTACAAACATTCACTACTTTCTGCTTAACCCAAACGCACCCTTATGATCCTAAACCAAAATTTTAACCGCAAAAATTGAAATTTTAGTAGTTTGTAGTGATCATATACGCAAAACTAAGTCGTCTATCCCTATCTTAACATCTAAAACACTCAAAATCGCAAAAAACCATTTCGTGTCCATGTGTTCATACACAAAAGCAATCGATCATTCAAACTCTAAATGTAATGGATAAAAAGATGTAAAGTTTAGAACACATATACATAAGAGTGAGATAAAGCTTTTTGTATTCCCACTTTTGATTTAAGAACACAAAAATGATGATTTGATGATCTTGAAAAAGTTGTGAACGTCAAATGGGAGTGTTTGGATATTTTGGATATTTTGTTGTGTGTGAATTATGACCGGGAACCTTTCTTTCAAAGAAAGTTATGACACTTTCTGACCCTTTGCCCAATCCAAAGAAAAAAAGAGGGGTTTAAGAGATTTTTTTACACTTTAACTTAAATTCACCCTCAACCTATGCTATCTTTTCTGTTAGCCTCGCTTTTTTATAAAGATAACGTCACTTACGTGAATTGGACTAGATGCGTAGTATACTTTGCCCATAGGGACTAGTATCGTTTAAGTGGCAAAGTTAAGGTTTGTTGAGCCTATAAATACCCCTCATGACTCTCCATGAGGGGTGAGGTGAAGCATTTGGTTAGTGTGTTAGGTCACAAGGTTTACCACACAAGCTTATAAGAAAGATAGAGAGGCGATTGAACAATACACACACACACACTCACGTATGAAACTATGAAGCGTTAGGCGTAGAGAGTGAATGAGGAATGAATTGAACAACCAACCTTCAAATGAAGGTTTACATAAGGTATTTATAGGCAAGGAGCTAGGGCAACACTCCTACTCCTTCCCTTTCTCCTATGGGCTTGGGCCTAAGCTCATGGGCCTTCTACATAAGCTTAAGGCTAATAACAAACATAAAGGCCATAATAAGCTAACTATTACATATGTGTAACTAACACTTGAATAAGGTTTAGGAGTGATTCCAACAATCTCCCCCTCAAGTGTTATTACATATGAGTAACTAACACTCAAGTGTTGGTGATGAAAAACGGTGAAGGCGTTGATGTAATAGTAGCTTTGACGTCTTCTGACATTCTTCTTTCTTGTGAGAAGAATTTCCTTGATTTGAACAATCTCCCCAGTGTAGAGAGATAGTTTACTTTGAACGGTTATGCTTTGACGTCATCATTAACTCTGTTCTTTGATCATTGTTCTTTGTGAAGAAAGTGATAGTATGTTGTTGTCTGCATCAAATCTGCCTCAGGTCTGCTTCGCTGCTATAGTGTCTCCACGTCATTCTTCAACATGCTCACACGCTCTTTTGACGTTTGAATTCAGTACTGATGAAGTTCTTTAAGTCTTTAACTTTGTAGATTCTTTGATTTGATGAAGAATCATTCTGACTGTTGTGTTGCTCTTGGATAGAACTTCTATTAGTAATGATGTTGGCGTGAGCATGAGAAGAATCTGCACGATCATCTCGCTCCGGAGCTTCCATAAGAAGAAAACATTTAAACGGTTAGTAATAAGCGGATTCCGGCACTTACAAGTTTGAACTTCGAGAGTGTTAACAGCATAGTGTGAAAACACAACTCTAATTCTTACAAAGGCCGCTCCTGAATCGGAGTCCCACAAGTGAGATAACACGATGTACCGAAGTACACCTACGATTCGGATGAGTCGCTGAGGTACACCGAAGCATCACCTCACGACAGTAGACCGTTTGAGACCACTAAGCGCAATCCACGGGGAGTTGCCGAAGCGACCTGCTGTCAGGCTGTTTAATGTTGACCCTGGCAGGAGTTTCCATTCAATCATTGAGGATCACAATTGTGAACCTCTCATAAATGTTCTCGACAGATTTCTAAGATCCGTGAAGGACTCGATAATGTATCACTGAAATTCTTATTGTTGAATGTCAAGTGATGAAATGTCAAGTGTACCTAAGAGATCTTTTGATGAATCTCGTGGCTCTAGACTCAATAGTGCGTTTTGGTTTTCCTGAGCGGAGACTAGGGAGAGGGTCTCCTTCTTCAATACCAGCAATCTCTAAGAGAAAGCCGATAGTTTATTTAGGGTTCCCAGTGAGAATGAAACAAGCTTCTGTTGAGAGAAACTTGAGTGGATAAGAAGGTTTAGTGCATGCGTCACTGGGTCCATGACGACTTTTAATCTTCAATACCGGCCTCACTAAGTGACAACCAGTAGCATATGAATTGAACCCGTGTCGCCTCTAAGTTGAATAACTTGGAGGGCTATTTCTTTTCACCCTTTTCTTTGCATTTCTTTTTAATTCTTCAACTCCTTCTTTCTCCGATTCTCATTTTCTCCTTTTATAATCATACCTAAGGACTTCTAAATACTAACTATTTGTGGTGTCCTTGGGTAGATCCCTCCGGCTCTAGCGGATCATAGGACGGTTATTCCTAACCTTAGTCACCTTATAACTCCATGACTAACCTATGTTGCCATAAAAACCACTGATGTGAAAAATCTCTCACAGTGTTTATGAATGAAAAACATTTTAGTACCACTGTTGAGATAAGATTTTGCATAAATACTCCCTCTCCACATGTGCTTAAGAGTTTTAACGGTTAAAATGCACAGTGAGGAAAGAGCGCCAAGACATTTTGAATTGATTAACTTAAGATAGACAATCCCCCGCGAGACACGGTTACGTGGCATAGTTAAAGAGTTGCATTGTCAGCTTTTAGGTGACAACTAGCTCTAATAACTACCTTGAAGGTGTAGACAATCCTCGAGAGGTTGTCAAACCCGTCAGAGTTCATGTCTACCAAGAGTTTCTCGAATGGTACATTCTACTCGAACAAGTCCTTTGCGAGACACGCTTTACATCACTAGCTTAACTAGCTTGAAATTATTACCCGTCCAGGACAAGTCTTTTCGAGTTACTACAGCTAAGCATCGTCAATTCGTTGGTTAAGTTTGAAGCACACAGATTCATTTGCATTTTACACAACATATTTCTTATCACATATTTTCTCCCCCTCAAAAATGGCATATTAAAGTGTTATTTTTGAAACGTTTGAGAATAAATATGACCATTTCGAAAAGTGTTGGGAAGAATGACCACTGTGAACAATTTGTGAACAAAGTTTCAAATACTCCCCTCAACAAGTGATATAAACGGTTGAGGTTTTGAAAATCATAAGGGGAAGTACTTGTTCTTTGAGCAAAACCTTGAATAATGAAAGGTTTGATAGGTTTTACTCAAAAGTAAGAAGCTTTCGCTCCTTTTCTAAGGATTGTGGCACGAGCGTACACGGGTCCTTTATTTACAGGTACGGGTTGTACACTGTAATGTGTGCACAAGCCATATACATAATCAATCAAACATCCAAAATTATATGAAGTAAGCAATTCAAGGGGTACCAGGAAGTGCAGTGATGTTCCCAGGAGTGTGCACAGGGCGTTGAAAGCCGGTTATGTTAATCCTGGGTCGACCACCGACATAACTCTCCAATCGTCAGGCTGAATCGATCCCTTCGAAACAACCGCTCATCAATCATTGTGATGATCCGTCTCACATCCCTCCTTTCCTGTGAATTCCAGCGCTTAGGAGACCCAATATTCTGGCGTATATCCTTCAACATGTATGCCATTCCATCCCTAACCAGCTTCAAAGTATGATCCCCGAACTTGTGGAGTTCGCTACACGCCATTAAGCAGTTTCTTTGAAGTTCACTACGTAAACAACGCCGAAAGGTTTGCTGATGAGTGTATATTGAGATAGCTGGTTGATATCGGGAAGATCAAGCTTTGGAGGAGTGAAGTTGACACGCGTCGGATAAGATTCAACAGCCAGCTGGAGATCTTCTACACGTTCCTTGATGACAATGCGTCTGATGAAGATGAGAAGTGACTTGATAAATTCGCGTTGTACTGCAGTTGATAATTGTCTCATGCGACCCTGTACTTTGGCAAGGTACATGTCTTCGATGTCATTGAGAGACAAATTCTCAAAGTCAGCTTCAGAGAAAGCATAGTCCCGTTCATCTTGTCGTTTGACGACAATCTTCTTTAGGAATGTGTAGTCCCACTTAGACGAAAGGTCAACGTGTATGATGGCAACGATATCTTTAGATCTATGCACAACATGTTGAGACTTCTGAACCTGACAGCTTCGGTAGTAGATTCGACGGCGTTCTGGCCAGTGATGAATCCCATACAATGCATCTCGGTCGTATGCTTCCACCGTGTTGGAGAACAAGTGATTGGCACGTTCCTCAATGGCTATGCAGTTTGAGTAGACAGCTGTGGGGAATGGAAGTGTCAACGATGTAGCGTATTTTCTTGAATCATCGCCACCGTGTAAAAGAAAATCCAAGTCTTTGTTGAAGAAATATCTGAAAGGAATCCTTGGTTCAGCTGGTTGGCCAAGTGTTGGTAGAGGTTTGGTCCAATCGGTTTAGTATGGAGGGTTGTCCCTTTGTGTGAAGTCAATGTTTGCTTCCGGGTTGAGCCAATCCATGTTGTTAGACATAGCTCGAGCAATGTTTTCAAGGTGATATTCGACCTTGAGGGCACTTTCAGAGCTGTCTTTTAGAAGTTGAAACGCTTCATTCTTGATTCGCTCCAGCTCAGATTTCGTCATTTTCTTCACATGGAACTTTTCTTGCAGAATTTTAGCATGCTCCAATGTAGAACCGTCTACCAAATCCTGACCTTCTTCAGGGTAGGGAGTGTTGTTAACAAGAGTAGCAAACCATTCAAATTCCTTTGTTTTATCGTCATCTAGCCATGATACGACGCCAGTCTGAGGCGTCTTCTTCTTCTTCTTTTTCCAAGGCCTAGATGATGATTCTGGTTTCTGAACTTGTTTGGGAGAGGTGGGTTGTTGTAGGGGCTCAAGGACCTCTTCATCGTCACCACCCGTATACTCAAAGTGATCATCGGTTTTCTGAGTTGGGGGTGGTAACTCGAATCGTCCCCGAGGTTTTTCAGAGAAGAACGAGGAGGAGACTTTTGTTGAACAGGAGGCCGTTGTGGAGGAGGTTGCATCAAAGAAGATTCACCGACTTCTTCGACGTTTAGGTGCGAGTCTTTATCCTTATACTTGTCTTCATCGTCTCTAGGACGTTTAGACTTTTCAGCTTCGAATCTACAAGCTTCTTGAAGTTGGTAGTCCAATAATGCTTGAAACAGCTTTCCTTCATCGAAGTAAATGTCCATCATGCAGACATTTGTGTGACAAGCTTGGCCACCAATTCATTATCCGAGAAAACTACCGGATATGTTGGATTGATTGTGACGGTTAAGGGCGTTGATCGAATAGTTTGCTTGGCGATCTGCATAAGATTTGGATAAAGTTGTTTGGTGAACAACTCCTTTGTGACTTTAGGAACCTACTCCAGAAGGTACTTTTTCGTGTAGCCTTCGATCATTTCGTTCAGTTCCTCTTGACGGTGATTTTTCATGAATTCCCGAACAAACTTCCTTTCTCCTTTCATCTTTTCATGCTCGTCATACATATGCTGTATGTGATCAGCAAAGAAATTCAGCTTTTGTTGAGCACGCTTTTCTTTCGACTTGTTTGACAAACTTTGGTAATCCGTTCTTGAGCTTGAGAAATCCAAGATTTAGATGGTTTCTTCACGGATTTGGATGATGATTTGGTTGACTTCTTTGATGGTGGTGGCGAGGAGTGAGAAGACGAATCTGATGATGAAGAGATATGAGGAGACTCCGGATCCTTCGGAGGTTCAGAGGTTTCTTCCTTTGATCGCGCAGGACTATCTAGAAGAAACATATCATAATCAACATCTTTATCTTTTTCGGACTTCTCAGTTTTCGGTTCCTCAAACTCATATTCGATAGTATCCTCCACAAGCTTTTTTGTTGCACAAGAGTGGTGGCACCAGCTCTCTTATCGGGTTGATTAACCGCATCAGGAGATGGTTCAGAGTGGGCAGCACCACTTGATCCTCCGGGACCACCCATTTGGTCTTTAGCAAATTCTTCAGCTTTGTGTTGGTGTCTAAGGAATTTGATCGTCTTCTTGTATACATTTTCCGGTGGCTCTTCATCACTTTCCGAGCTTTCATCATAAGGTACAAGTACAGGAGTCTTTCCTTTGCCATGTTCAGCTATTGGACTAGGAGGTTTTGGTACTGATGGAGAGTCATCCTTTGCAGTTTCAGAAGTAGTGGAACCTCCTCGTCTGATTGTGTTTCTTCAGAGCTTTCGTCCACAAGCTTTCTTTGCGGTTCAGGTGTAGGAATAGGTTCAGCTTCCTTACGGAACAATCCTTTTACGAGGAGGATTCCTTTGGGAAGCTTCCTATAAATATCTCAGATTTGTGACACTTCCAAAGATCGCCTTTTCTGGTCCTCTGAGTAGGTGTACCAGAAGATTTTTCATCAAGATGACCAACTTTGCCTTCTTTTACGGCTAACCGATACCTTTTATATGTTTCAAGCTTTTTGATTTCGGTAGTTAGAAGGTGATCAGGTAATACCGTACCCTGTTTCTTTGTTGACGATTCTTTGATTCTGACAGATAGTATGGGTTCAGTCAATATGTCGTGATTATCCGGGTCATTGAGCCTCATGGGGATGTCAGGATGAAGTCCAAGTGCTCTCTGGATCAACAGTTTGGTGTATCTGACATAGGGAATCTTGGAGCCAAGCTTCTTGTGAAATGCCATCATGTCCTCCCATATCAGTGCTTTGATTTCAATGTCCTTCTTGTTGATCAACGACCAGAAAATTTGCAGTTCCATGAGCTTGGGATGCTCATAGCCACTGTCACCACCAGAGACCGATTTGGTGATGATCATGTAGAGTGTTCTCCATGGTTGAGGAATATACTTCAGCTCCACGTGAGAGTGCTTAGTAATGATTCCTGAAGCTTCATCATAACCAATATCTATCAAGAATTTCGGGACTGTCTCTTCAGTAGGGGTAGCAAAGAAGTCGGTTGGAGCGATGTCGAATGATGAGAAAGCCGTAAGTCAGCAGGAATGATAGTGACTTGTTTGTGATTAAGTGTCACATTCACTGCACTTTGACCGGTGATCCTCTGCATAGAATCCCAGAATTGTTGAATGTAGACCTCTGGAACTGTGGAAGAGTGTGAGAGCATGTTTTGGTAGGATGATTCCCGAGAATATCCAAAGCAATGAGACAAGAAGATTCTGAGCATGTGAGGGTGTCAAAGTCAACCCTCAGGTTGTTCTTTCCAATCTTTCTCGGATAACCCTCTGGAAAGATATCAGCAATTGTAAGAACTTCGAATGCATCCACATTCATTTGTTCACCATGTCGGATCTGAAATAACATTAGTCAAAAGAACCAACATATCGAAAGACATAGTGTTAGTCAACATAAGGTCTTATTGTCTAGTTATTGAATGTACAGTGTCAATGATTGTTACGAGTCCTAAGTCACTTGTTTGTCTAATAGTTCAATGACGCCGTGAAATGTTTCGTGAGTTAGTTAACTTTAAGTTTTAAAGTTTATGTTATCACTTATTGTTCACAACATATCAAACGTTTAAGTTTATTAGTGACATTAATGGATTCGTGACGTTATGATTAGTTTATTTACAAGTTTGTACACGTAACAATTCATAATGAAGGTCAATCAAGGCATAGGCGTAGAATTGGCAAAGTTAAGCGCAAACAGTAGTTACATACGCGTAGGGGAAAGCTTATGCGTAGGATCCTAACTTACGCGTAAGAAATGTTACGTGTAAGAAAAGGGGACCTTATGCGTAGAGCTTACGCGTAGGCGTATATATACCTTACGCGTAAGGCTTACTCATAAGAGTAGACCTTATGCGTAGAGGTCTGTTTACGCATATCATTCACATGATACGCGTAGTCCCATTGTAGAACCTTACGCGTAATAGTTATGCGTAGAATTATTCTTACGCATAACTTGACTACGCGTAGGGTAATCCTTATGCGTAGAGTTTCAAATGACCTTGATTCTGAATATTATGCGTAGCAAAGCCTGAAATAAGTTCATCAAATCATCAATATTAACACTAAACTTCATTTTATCAACAAAACATGGCATGAATCATTCGTTAATAGTTACGCGTAGAAAGTCATACGCCTAGGTCAAAACCCTAAGGGTTAAGAATTACGCGTATGATTTTTAACCATAGGATTTGCACCAAATTAATTCGGTAGGTCTAGAGTGTGGTTAGAGTCTTTAGGCCAAGTATTAACATCTAATTCGTTGAGAATCAAAATTACCCAAAGTCATGAACATTAAACCCTAATTCCAAATTGTTAAACAATTAGTGTTTCAGGGTGGTTAACAACCATGGAAATCATCAATTCAACAACATATGACCATAACCCAACAATCTTTTAGACCAAAACACTTCACATTTGAAAAACCCCAAATCGACTCATAAACCCTAATTTTCAAAAATCATTAATAAGTGTTTCTGGGTGGGTTTTAATGGTTAAAATGGTATACATGATGTATAAGAAACGTTTTGACACTATCCATTTAACCAAAAACACACACATAATGATTATGTGTTCATACGCTTATGCGTAGAACACATAATCACGCATAACACACTTTTTAGCCGTTGGATTTGCATGAGATTAAAACCTTAGCTTAAGAACATGTTAAGATCATTAAAACACTTACAAAATGATGATCAAAACAACGGATTTCTTGGTTCAATCTTAGGAGGATGATATGGTTGTGTGTATTAAATGTGAAGTGAAAAGTAGGTGGGAGGTGTTTTATTAAAAATAACTTTAACATTTTGACAGTTTTTGTCCCTCCACCTTTTCCTTTTTCAAACAAAGCCATTTAACTTCCATTTTGGTTACCAAACAAAGATTTTAAGAAAGAAACTTTGACGACACTCCCCTCAACTTAATAAATTATGAAAGGTTATAAATTTTGTCCGAGGAGTGTCATTGTACCAGAAAATTTACCACCATTTGTTAAAAGAAACAACCGAGATAAGATAACATGCAAGTACAGATGATTTGAAGCATTAAAGTTATAATTTTCTCCCCTCAACACTTGATCGTAAAAATGCTGAATTTTGAAAGATTATAGTGTTGAAGGAAGAAATGTACTTGCCATGTTGAAAGAAAATAGATTAGAAGAATATTTTTGTTGTTTTATCAGGTTTTATATTTTTGTATTTTGTTTTTGAAAAATTATTTACAAAAGAAATTTTGGTGTTTGATAGGTTTTTAAGACTGTTTTAGGAGGTCATCCAATTCCTCTTGAGTCAAACACCTCATACCAATCCGGTGGACCAACTCATTAAACCTAGCGGGAGGCAAGGCTTTGGTGAGAAGATCGCCAATTGGTATTCTCGTACATACAAAATATAATTCAGCAGTACCTTGTTCCACGTGGTCCTTGATGAAATGATATCGAAGATCGATGTGCTTTGATTTCGAGTGCTGAATCGCCGAGTTGCACGAGATCGCAATGGCACTCGATTGTCGCAGATACATCGGGATTCATTTCAAATACGTGAACCATAGTCTTTGAGTTGTGTTCTCATCCAAATGACTTGAGCACAACACGGTGACATGGCTACATATTACTGCTTCGGTTGAGGACGATGTACAATCCTGCTTCTTCGATTGCCATGACACCAGTTTATCACCAAGAAATTGTAAAGCTCCCGAGGTACTTTTCTGTGAGTCTAAGCATCCCTGCGTGGTCGTCTGAAAAGCGATTAGTTCAAAACCAGAATCCTTCGGATACCAGATAGCCAAGTTAATGGTTCCCTTTATGTATCGGAGGATTCTTTTAGCCTCAGAGAGGTGGGTTTCAGCTTGGTCATGCGACCGATAAGGGAGCATAGATAAACGGCAAAGACAATATCAGTCCGCTAGTGTTAGATACATGAGAAACCTAATAATACTACGGTATTTTGTAGGGTCCACCAATTTCCCATGTAAATCAGCGTCTAGCTTCTTGGTATGAGCCATTGGTGTGGCATAGGTGTCACAAGTTTTCATTCCAAATTTGTTTAACAATTCAAGGGCATATTTGAACTGACTCAAGAAAATACCACGGGGTGATTGATGAACTTGCAGTCCTAGAAAGAACGTGAATTCACCCATCATGGACATTTCAAAATTTTTCTTCATTAGTTTTGCAAAAGCGATTGAAAACTTTTATGTGTAGACCCAAAAATGATGTCATCCACGTAAATTTGAACAATTAAGATATGTGCCCCGTGATATTGTATAAAAAAAGTTGGGTCAACCGAACCTTTGGTGAAATTATTAGCAATGAGGAAGGATGATAGCTTATCGTACCATGCCCGAGGAGCTTGTTTGAGACCATACAGAGCTTTGTTCAGTTTGTAGACGTGATTCAGAAACTCAGGATCAACGAATCCATCTGGTTGGCTGACATAAACCGTTTCTTTAAGTTGTCCATTGAGAAACGCAGTTTTGACATCCATCCGATAGACCGTCATATTCATATGAGCCGCGAACGCTAGAAATATCCGAACAGCCTCAAGACGAGCAACGCAGAGCAAAAGATTCTTCAAAGTCTACCCTCTTCCGACGATAACCCTTAGCCACCGACGTGACTTATTTCGGATAACATTTCCTTCAAAGATCCAATTTGTTTTTTCCAAATCCATTTTAGACCAATGACGTAGACTCCTGTTGGTCTTTCAACCAGTTCCCATACTTCAAGACGTTTGAATTGGTTGAGTTCTTCTTGCATGGATTCAATCCAGTTGTCTTTTGTCATTGCGTCTTTGATGTTTTAGGTTCAGATTGGCGACGCAGTGAGTGCATAAATGCAATGTTCACCGTCTGTGTGAAGACGTTGTCTTGTAACGACCGGTTGATTCGGGTTGCCAATAATGTTTTCCAGAGGATGGTCTTTCGTCCATCTATGTGTGGAGGGTTGATGTTGATATACATTGTGCAGGTCTCGAGGATTCAAATGGTTTGTGGAAGATTCCGCGACATCCGGTGCAGCAGTCTCATTAGCAAACGGGTTGAAGAACGCATTTGGATCAAAATCTGCAGTTGGGGGTACTTCATTCAGAATATCATCAGCTGGTTCATCATTGTTGGAAGCGGTTTGTTCAACTGTTGTGGTGGAGTCAACTGGTGTAGGTGCATCTGCAACAGTAGTTGTTGTAGCAGTGTATCGGTATAAGAGTATTATCGGGTTGAGCAGGAAACAGCGGATACACCAGCACGTTCATCAATATCGTCACGAACAAATGGAGCAAATAACCTTTCCATTTGTTGACGAGTAAGTGGGGGCTTTGTTCACTGATGATGGGGTTTGGGGAAGTTTAAGAGGTTGTGTCGGGTTCCAAGTCGTTATACTCGAAGCCATTTCCGTAAGTTCATCAAAATGAGCATGAATCGTTTCCATCACCCGTTTTGTACGACGATTCCAGATTCGGAAACCTTTGGAATTATCACAGTATCCAATAAAGACTCCAATGTCAGCTTTGGCTTTGAGCTTTCCAAAGTCATCACGATCATTATTCGGATAGCAAAGAGATCCAAATACATGAAAGTGTTTTAGATTCGGTTTTCTGTTATGGACGAGCTCGAAAGGTGTTTTGTTGTGGCATTTAGTAATCATAGAACGGTTTTGAGTATAGCATGCAGTAGATACAGCTTCTGCCCATAAGTAATCTGGAAGTTTAGCATTGATTAACATTGTTCTTGCAGCTTCCACTAACGTTCGGTTTCGTCTTTCGACAACTCCGTTTTGTTCTCGTGTATGTGCAATAGATGTTTGATGTCAATTCCCCTTTCTCATAGAATTCACGAAGGGTTTGATTAACAAATTCAGCCTCTATCGTTCGATTATGCGAACGGTGTTATGTAGCTGAACTTGTATTTTCGTGAGAAAGGTGATGATCATCTGTGGAGCTTGATCTTTGCTTCGAAGAAAGTAGACCCAAGTCCAGTGAATAGTCATCAACAATTACTAAGATGTAGCGTTTGCCATTGATCGTTTGCACGCAGCATCGGGCCACACAAATCCATGTGAAGAAGATGAAGCACATGCTCGAGAGCTTGTGTTCCACCTTTTGAAGGAAAATGAGCACGAGTGCTTTTGCCTTGTTCACAAGCTGAGCAAAGGTGATCTTTAGAATACCGAAACCGTGGGAGTCCTTCAACTAGTTTGTGAGCAAGGTTGGTGATGGTTTGAAAGTTTAGATGTGAGAGACGACGGTGCCATAGCCAGGATTTTGTTGATGTTGCCTTTGAAAGTAAACATATGGGAGATGAAGCAACCATGTCTTTCATAGAGATAGTGTAGAGACTAGAATTACGCGATCCGGACATAAGGTCATTTCCTTGTAGATCACTAATGAAACAAGTTTTCTCCCGGAAAGCAACCTCCAAATCTCCATCACAAAACTGACCTACTGAAAGCAGATTATGACCGAGGCCTTCCACATAGTAAACCCTGCTAATTTCGATGTTCCCATTGACATAGTCTCCGTAGCCCATGATAGCTGCGAAGTGATCATTCCCGAACCTGACAGTGCCAATGAACTTTGCAATAAAGTTTGATAACAGCTTTAAGATTGCCTCGTCATGTGTCGGGAACATCCGCTATCAACAATCCAGAGAATGATCTGTATCACGCATTACACACACACGGACATGATGGAATAGAAGTAGATGTGGAACCCGAAATGTTAGAGGGTTCCGTAGCGGTTATAGTAGATATACACACATCAATAGCTTTAGGTATCCACTTAAATCCTAGTGTGTTATATATCCATTTCGGCCATCTCCAACTAGTATTTGCTTTAGTCTTAGTGAATGCACTAGGTGGTACTACATTCCTAGGAGGTAACACTGGAGCTACAGGGACAGCAATGCGTTTCTTAGAATCTAAAGATGGCGGTCTACCAAGCACAGACTTAGAAAGATTAGTGGGCCTAGAGGTATTCCGGTTCTTAGGATTCCTTAAACGAGAGATGATAGCTTTAGCAACACATTTATCATGGCAATCGAGTTCATACTTTTACCACAAATAACACAAGGTGCATCGATGAATATCAAAAGTAGTTAACGGTTTAGCATTCGTTACATCACTATTTCTATTACATTTGCCGAACGCAATATCTATAGTGGAGGCAACGTGAGTCTTATTCATAGTCCTAGGGTGTTCTTCTACTTTAGCATTCTTGATTGATCTTTTCTTAGGTCGCAACTTCCTATTCTTCGATTGAGTGCTCCTAGGCGGTGAAGTGCGGACGTTTGGAAAAGGCTCAACTATTCCTGTTTCAGTAGAAGGAAGCACGTTAGCTACTTGTGATTTGGCAGTAGAGATTCTAGGTTCATGAGTACTAAGTGTTACTGGGGCTAATCTCTTAATGATGGTTAGCGGAAGTTGTTCATACTTTCCTAACATTTCTCTTAACTTGAGGATAGTGTGAATCAGATCTTGATTTTCGGACCGAACATTTCCAGCAAAATGCATAACTTCTTTAGTGTGTGCAAGATAATGATCAAGTTCATTTGATGCTTCATCATGAGTCTTTTTGAGTAAATCAAATATGCCACCATATTCCTTTTTGACTTTTAAAAGTTCTTGTTCATATTTTGAGATTTGACACTTAAAAGACACGTTTCTTTTCTCTAGCACAACATTATGGACATCAGCACAGATGACATCTTCCAAGAGTCGATCAACATCTTTTCTCAACAGTTTCTTTTTACGTTTAGTATTAGAAATAGATGTTTATGTTTTCTCGAAAACGACCTTCATCACTCCAAGTTCCTTATGAAAATCCTTTTCCCAGGCTAATGCACAATTTTTCAAATTTTTAACGTTAGGTAAAAGATTTTTCTGAAAAATGTCTCTTTGTTCTCGCGCCAGAGGCGATTGAAAATGATCAATTTTGATTTCGGAACGATATTCTATCTCATGTTGTAAAATTTTGAGGTCAGCCATGAAGATGTCAAAATATCTAAGAATTTTTCGATTTTCGGGTTTTGAATTTACTTCACTGATGGAAGGTAAAGGACCATAAATTTGTGCATAATCTGGTTGGGGATTAACATTAGAAGACTCAGTTGTTTTGATGATAACCCTTGGTGTGTTAGAAGAATCCGTTGGTGTGACGACCGCTTTTGAATAATTAAAAGGTTTGTTGTAAACAACAGTTTTTAATTTTGATCGACTCTCGTCTTCTGCATCTAATTCCTCTTGACGATGATAATCAACAACATTCATAACAGAATTATCAACTTTATATTCTGCACTGGAAACTTCAGGATTTGGTTTGAATGCTTTTGTTGAAAGCTTAGGTTTGTAATCAGCAAGATTCGGTCCATATCCATTTGGATTGGGTTTGAAAGTAAACTTTTCAACGGCTGTGACCGACTCGCCATGTTTGTAAACAACAGTTTTAAACTCTTTAAGTTTTTTTTGCAAGCCGATGATTTCTGCAAGATGATCATCTATTCGTTTTGTTGAATGCTTTTTGTATGCAGAGAACTGTTTTTGACAAGTTAACAACTCAGCCTTAGCTTTTGTAAACATTCAAAATCCTTTGTTAACAGTGCATTTTTGCATTTCAAGTCCTGATTAACGGCATGACATTTTTCCACTATGGTTTGTTGGTCTTGTATTAAACGAGCAAAATCTGGATGAGGCAAAAGTTCGGCGTGTTCAACGTGAGTCTCAACATGATCATTACTGAGATCCTCAAGTATAACCACGGAGTCAATTTGATTATCAAGGGAAACCGTTTGGTCATCTTGATCATCAAATATAACTACGGGTTCTAGTTGAAAATCGTCGGAATGAGATGTGGATGGCTCATTTTGAACATTCCGAGTCTTGCCGGATTCAGATGTTGGCGGAGATATAGATCGAGAGATGAATATGGTTGGTTCGGGTACTGAGACAAGCCATCAGTGTCATACACTGGGCCTGTGTCACTCATGTGTAACTCATGCATATTAGCCATCAACATAACAAATGCATTGGCCTGCAAATCCTCCATATCATCATCTGAGTCTGCATTTGCCATAAAACTCTGTTCTTTGTCCGTGAGAGATCCACCAGCTTCATCCTTAAGAGCCAAAAGAAGAGCCTCTTTGAAATAAGCACTGCCCCTAGTCCTTGGCTTTGGGCATGCATTAGCCAGTGTCCCTTCTCATTGCAGTTGTAGCATCGAAGACCATTCAACCCATTCTGAGCATTTCCCTGTTCCACCACTGGAGCTCGATTGTTATTCCTACCCACAACATTAAACCCTTGACCACCGCCCATCGTACGACCATAACCACGATTCTGAACTTCAACTCGTCCATTGTTCACAACAGCTTGATTCCTTGTATTAGATGAGGAACGAATACGGTTGTTGGATTTGTTGGTATAACGGCTAAAGGCATTAGCAATCATAGCAAATCCTTGTTGCAATGCTTCGAACGGATCGGATTCCTCATTAGCTTCAGCTTGAGCATTGTTGTTGTTGTATGGAACCAATTGAGTTTGTTGAGATGGAGGTTGTGAAGGATCATGTGGTGTGATTGTAGCAGTTGGTTGAGTTGCTGGTTGAGGAGAATAACTGTTTTGAGCATATAAGGCAAGTTGTTGATTTTTCGGATGTGTCGGTGGAGCAATTTGAGCACGGAGAATCCTTTCCCTATCAACTTCCTTTTCATGAGGCTTCAAGTAATCGTACAATAATCCGTAGGTAGATTGATGCATGTTTTTCGCTTGACGGAGAAAAATGACATACTTCTCCCATTCAGGACCAAGACTACTTAGGAACTTAGTATTCACTGCAATTCTTGGCATGTGGATGTTGTGTTTATCCAAATCATTGATGATGTCTAAAAATCGGTGATGATAGGACTCGAGTGTCTCTCCGGGTTCAATCATGAAGTGTTCATAAGCCAAGTAAATTTTGGATTCCAAATCTTCCTGATTGAGTACGGATCCTTCCATAAGAAGACGAATATGATCCCACATTTTCTTTGCAGTCTTTTGAGCATCAACACTACGAAGAATTAGGTTTGGTAATCCTAGGAGGATATATTCCATTGCAAGCTCATCGGCTTCATAGTGTAGAAGTTCTTGAGGATTCAAGTCTGCAACAGTAGCAATGTTCGTTTGTTCATCTCTTGGTGGAATGGCATTTGGATCTCGGGGTACAATGACAGTAGGCATCTCAAATGGACCTCCAAGATAACCTTCTTTAAGAACTTTCCATGTGGCTTCTTTAGATCACAAAACCTAAAGAACCTTATCACCCATTGATCGTAGTTTCCTGGAGTGAGCATTGGAGGTCTATCAAGTGATCCACCCTCATGAATTGATTGTTGGCCGCTTAAAGTTTCAAACATCTTTGCAAACCAAGTGGGTTCCCTCATAGTGATCCTTGATGGATGTTGATTAAAGTCATTTGTGTACGGTTGAGCTTGAAGACTTGGTGGTGGTTGAACCATTTGAGGTTGTGGATTTGCAGCAAGTTGTGGAGTATGATGTTGGTTAAATTGTTGTTGATAAATTGCTTGTTGTTGATTCCATTGTTGATGTTGTGGAGTTAGTTGTTGTTGACGTTGAGGATGAGGATAAGTGTAAGGGAAATAGTTAGAGTATGGTGGTTGTGACATGTTGATAAACTTGTGTTGATAAATATGGATCTTTGTAGTCGAATGAACCTTTGTTGATGAAGTGTCCTTAGGCGTAGAAGAGACAAGAACCAAGTAGCACTTATGCGTAAAAACACCAAAGTTACATGTAACAATAAGGAGTTACGCGTAGGATTTATCTTACGCGTAAGTAGGAAAAAGCACTAAAGTTAGGCGTAGACAAAATTTAGGCGTAGAAAGTTAGGCGTAGGATTTTCTTATGCGTAAGACTAGGCTTAGGCGTAGGAAAGATCTTAGGCGTAGGATTTCTACGTGTAAGCTTATGCTTATGCGTAATTTTAGGGTTTTGCCCAAATGATCTTTTACACTATCACAGGGCAAAAGATATCCAAAGTCGACGTATTTTCGGACTTATCCAAGTAAGAAAACACGGAATAAACCACGAAAATGAAGATCAAACCAAGGAAGCACTTACGCGTAGTTTTAGGGTTTTACTACGCGTAGGTTTGCACGAAATTTTGATTCTGCCCAAAAGTGTTTCTAAACCAGTTTTTGTGTGATAAAATAGCTTCAATAACACCAAAATACACAAAAGTGTGAAACTTGATGAACCAAAGCCTCTAAAACAATTACGAGTAGGATAGAACCCTCGTTCAAAAACTCGATTAAAAACAACTATCCACGCATAAAGTTTGAAACTTTTTGCCAAAAACAAGTATTTTAACACCTTAAAACATTGAAAGTACAAGAATCTTGGATTAAAAAGTGTAAAAAACAAGTTTTTAAGCGAACCAAAGTGTCACTCACTTTTACGCGTAAGACCAAAAAAAAACTTTCAAAAACAAACTTGTTCACCCAACTATTTGGCGATTGATACCACTGTTAGGTCACAAGGTTTACCACACAAGCTTATAAGAAAGATAGAGAGCATTGAACAATACACACATACACACTCACGTATGAAACTATGAAGGGTTAGGCGTAGAGAGTGAATGAAGAATGAATTGAACAACCAACCTTCAAATGAAGGTTTACATAAGGTATTTATAGGCAAGGAGCTAGGGCAACACTCCTACTCCTTCCCTTTCTCCTATGGGCTTGGGCCTAAGCTCATGGGCCTTCTACATAAGCTTAAGGCTAATAACAAACATAAAGGCCATAATAAGCTAACTATTCGTATGTGTAACTAACACTTGAATAAGGTTTAGGAGTGATTCCAACATAGTGTGTGTTTGTTCTTATCAATAAAGTTATCCATTGTTTCTCCTCCCTCTCTCTAGTTTCTCTCTCTAAAAAGGATGAAGATCTTCATCTTCTTCCACCAACCAAGGCCTCCAAACCACATAAATCATAGTGTTAAACGGTCCTAACAATTGGTATAACGAGCCATGGTTATCTTGTGTTGATTTATGTTGGTTTTACACATGTTTTTAACTGTTTTTGTGCTATATTTGTGGGTCGAAATTTTTTTTTCCGATTTGTGGGTTAACAGTTTTAAAACAATGTTTGGTATCCTTATTTACTTGGTCAAAAAGTCTGGTCCTTTCATGTCAAGATATCTGTTTTGTTTTCTGTTTTTGTCCAAACAATATCTCTCATCATTTTTATGACTTTTGGTACAATATCCGTGATTTAAAAGTGGTCAAACCTTCATCTTTTCATGATCAAACAGTCAAAAAGGATGCATGTTTATGCTTTTCTGGGTTTTTGTATGAAGATGGTCGGAAAAACACGCCAAAAAAAAGTCAAAGGGTCAAAACCCTAAACTTACGCCTAAGGAGGATCTACAGAGTTGTTACGCGTAGCTGTGAAGTTACGCGTACGAAATGGTTACGCGTATACCTTACGCATAAGACATTGTTTACGCATAAAAACATGTCTTACGCATAAGATACCAAGCTTACGCCTAAGGGCTAAGAGTTACGTGTAAGAATTTATTTCCGCTTAAGAACTGCCAAAGGAGGTTATGCGTAAACACTTAAGACCCGACCACAAAAATACCATTTACCAAACCATCACCAGTCTATAAAAATATTAACAGATCCAAATCCAACTCATCCTAACCTAAACTCAACTCATATCATTCAAAATATTTGACTGATCTCAGAATTGGTTCGGTTTCAATCTTTACAAGATTTTTCAATTGACCATCTATCATCATCGATCCTTTAATATCCGATTCTATAAGATATGATTTATAACAAGGCTGTTATAATCAGTTTCTTAGATCGGTTAAGAACACAAGAACGAAAACATGAACAAAATAACCTACCCGAGACCATATTTAAAATGATCTTGAAGTCCTTTTCATTGATTTCTTGATTCAGAATAAACTGCTCATGAAGTCAAAGGTTGGGTTAGGATGTATGAGTGTTTGATGAATTGATTTGTAGGACGAAGGAGATGAGATAGTCGAATTTTTTGAGGTGAGATGAGATTCGGTATAATTTTTCCCAGATTTATCATTTGGAGTGGAGCGTGTGGATTTGTGATAAGAAAAAGGGAGGCGTTTTTTATCATGAGTAGGTTGGGATAAGAAGTGTTTTTGGTTAAAAGTGAAATACAATATGTGCAACGTTTTTATCCTTAAACCGGATAGTGATATGGATGGAACTTGGGCTTTGAATTTCATTCGTTGGTGGGCTGATGAAAGTAGATTTGGACTGGGCCATGACATTGATATGATGACACGGTTATATATAGTCTTGATGGACTATGGTTATTTTGAATTTCAATGAAATGGTAACAACAAATTTGTCATCCGAATTTATTTTGAGACATAAAAATTTTTGGATACAAATCTTTGTTATACATTAAAGAATGGTATTTTGGTATGGTAGTATTTCACGGAAGGATACATAATTCACGGCTTGAGCGAAGATCTGAAAAAATGACTACGGAGTTGTTGTACGGTATTATTGATGCGGAATTGAAGTGGCATTTCACGGGTGCACTTCTTTATCTTTGAGACGTTGGTTGGTTGGATGCAAGTCTCAAGATAACTTTTTGGGGTATTACTGTCACTTTAAGTGATTGAATGGACAATCTGGTTATGACTGGTAAGGAGTTACGTTGTAGTGCTCACAGTGTATAACCATCACTTTAAGGAGTTACGTTGTTGTGCTCAGTGTCACACGTAGTTGTGGATTGGTCAAAAATTTAGAACAAGCAGTAAGTCACAAAGTTGGGATGTTTACTTCCTTTTCAAGTCAGTCGTATCGGGCTTTCTCCATATGTGGTCATTACAATTAGCCGGTGAATTCAAAGGAGGTTCGTTTAAAGGTTGGTTAGAGAAAATTATTGAGAGTATTTTTACAACATATTCTCAAAGAATTTTAATCAAGCTATGATGTTAATATTGCATCAAGAAGGTAATACGGCATGTACGCAACATTATGATGATTCCGATAGCTCGCAACCATCAGGAGGGAGAAGTTGCTATTTCATCTTCCGTGATTGGATTACGAAGGGAATTGTGCTTAAGAATGAAGAAGGAGAAGTAGTGTGTGTACATCGGGGTTTTTTACCAACTTGGATGCAATACTAAGTGAGTTATGTTATTATGATGTTCTCAGAACGACAACCATTGTACGATCAAGAGTTTACTTTCTCCGCTGCGTGTCTGAAGATTAAAGACGTGTTGGAATAGTGTTGTCGGTTCAGGAGGGAGCATAGAAAGAAAAAAGGCTCACTAGTTAGGAGGGAGTAATAACCTAACTAGACCGTTACAGTTGAAGTTCAGATCTACAAGAATTTGTGCCGTCAGTGCCAAAGATCAAATGCCGAGGTCATCAAAAGGGAGAACTTCAAGTTTGCCTCAGTATCTAGACTACAGAGACTCTGCGCTTCAAGAAAGTCAACATTGTTCTTTACTATTGTAATTTACTTTGTTTTGTATTTATAGGTCTCATTGTAACCATTCACGTGTGACGCTATCTTGGAGGGAGATTGTTAGCCTCGCTTTTTTATAAAGATAACGTCACTTACGTGAATTGGACTAGATGCGTAGTATACTTTGCCCATAGGGACTAGTATCGTTTAAGTGGCAAAGTTAAGGTTTGTTGAGCCTATAAATACCCCTCATGACTCTCCATGAGGGGTGAGGTGAAGCATTTGGTTAGTGTGTGTTTGTTCTTATCAATAAAGTTATCCATTGTTTCTCCTCCCTCTCTCTAGTTTCTCTCTCTAAAAAGGATGAAGATCTTCATCTTCTTCCACCAACCAAGGCCTCCAAACCACATAAATCATAGTGTTAAACGCTCCTAACATTTTCACGCACAAACCAAAGAAAATTTTAACTTCTTAAATAAACCTTTATTTTTGTAAAGCTTTTTGTTGTTTATTTAAAAGTTTTTAAAAAGTATTAATCCCTCGTGAGGTGATATCATTCTTTCCACCTATTTTCAGCTTTTAGCAACAAATATCAACATTTTTATAAAATAAAAAAAAATCTCATTTACTCCCCCTTGAAAATAGCATAAGATTTTTGAAATTAGTTTTGAGCTATTTTGAGAAACCAGAAAGTATTGTTTTTGAAAATTTTATGTCATTGAGCAAAGAAAGATATTAAAAATATTTGAAAAACGTGCTCAAGACATAAAATAAGTTTAAGTTACAATCTGACATATAACCATAATACATAGTGAGTTAATTGACTCACTTTTATTTTTAAAAATTAAAGAATATAAAAAAATTAAAATATTTTTGGTTTTTATAAAGTTTTATAAAAAAAAATCTTTATGGTCTTCTAAAATTTTATAAAAAGAAACAACTACGCAGAATAAAAGTTACCACCATGTGTACTTGAAGAAAAAATTACTTTTTCGCTTCTTCGACTTCTAGGACCTCTTTGTCATCCTTAACACGCATGCTCGCTAGTCCTAAACGATTTCGGAGATAGTTAAATCTTTCTTCTGGCAAAGATTTCTTGAAGTCAGCAAGCTAGTAATCACTTGTCACACACACAAAATGTCGCTGTGGAATGGTAACCAGGGGCGTGGCTTCATAGCACAAAGTCACCAACTATAAAGAACGACCTCTACATGATTCGTTTGAAAATACACGTTTAATCTGATCAATAAGGTCTGCAAGACAATGTTTCAATAATCCACAACTAAACGTTTTAAAAGTATTACAATAAATCATCGAAATAATGAGACCACAAAAATATGACTCTAGTAATGTTGTTCCAGATGCAACCATGTAGCCGCGTCTAAGGACCTGAGAAATACATGCTAAAACGGTCAACATAACGTTGGTGAGTTCATAAGTTTAAGTATTTGTAAAGTTAGACCACAAAGTTTAATGTTTGTTTGACTATTACATTCGGTCATGAACAGTTAATGGATTGAACGATACATTCAATCATGTATGTACATAGTAGTTTGGTCGATTCATTCGGTTATGTATGCGTAATCGTTTAAAGTACTTGTATCCGTATGTAAAAGTAAATAATGTATTCTCACTCCAAGTATTTCAAACTATGTATAAAAAATGTAAAAGCGGGCTATGAAACTCACGTCAAGCATATGAAAATATCGGTATTAAGGTGATGCCACGCAAAATGAGGCATGAAGGTCCTAACAGTAACCTAATTTAATAATAAGGTGCTTTAGGTGGTATACATGTTATGTATAATATACATATAAATTTTATAAACTTTTATCACCAATACATGTTTGTGTTTTAAAAGAAAATAAGTTTTACAAGAAAAATAAGTTTACGTCGATG
The DNA here is from genome assembly GCA_910596185.1 of Chrysanthemum makinoi. Classification (NCBI taxonomy): domain Eukaryota; kingdom Viridiplantae; phylum Streptophyta; class Magnoliopsida; order Asterales; family Asteraceae; genus Chrysanthemum; species Chrysanthemum makinoi. The sequence goes on from OU343222.1 coordinate 205,464,027, forward strand.
TTTAATAAGTATTATTATTTTTCAAGAACTTTCAAAATTGAGTTTGGTCTAACTTTGACGGTTATAAATCCTTCATTTTTCAACTTTTTTAACCAAATCGAATTCGTGTGGAAAGTACTCTATGAATACTACAAAAGTGTTTCACTGACCCTATGTCCTAAACAGACTCTAACGCACTCAAAAACGACCTTCAAGTAGTGGGATCAGGCTGTTTTTGATAAAAATGGGATGTTTTTAGTCAACTTTACAAGGCTGTAACTTTTTCATTATAACTCCGTTTGACTCGATTCTATACTTTTTGAAAACTAGGCCACGAGTACTACACAACACATCTTGTGACAATGTTTGTGATTCGGATTCTAAACCCATGAAAAACAGATCTAAACATGCTACCTCAGAAAACCTGGTTCGACACTTAATATATTGGATGAAGTCTAAAGATACGCAATAAACTTTCTAAAAACAACTCGGTCACCTCGAGTATTTGATAGCATTAGAAAGCTCGTAGCCTTAGACGTTTAGTTATTATAAGTAGTTAGTTAAGTAACACAGTGGAGGATGGACGGGTCTTTACCCACTGTATACCTAATCCATAGCCCGTAGGTGGCGTATTTTGTGAAAACTATAAATACCCTCTACCTCCCAAGGTAGAGGGTGGAGCTTCATAATATTACTTACACTTTCTCTCACTAGAAGTTCCCATTCTATCTACTTTCTCTCTCTAAACTTTCCTTGTATTCGATCCTTACACCTTGTGCTTTGTGTGCTTATGATATCCAATATCTTACAATTGGTATCAAGAGCCATGGTTTGATCATTTACTTCGTGTGTGCTCGGATTTTTGATTGGTTATTCATAGTTTATGGGTCGAATGGTTTAGAGACATTTTCACTAGTTTGATCTTATTTAGTGGTTAAGTTTGTTATTTGCTTGTACTTTCGTGTTTAGGTTTATCATATTAGCTTAGTTTTGGGTTTGGAAGGCTTGTTTCATCTTGTTTGTGGTGACTTTTGATTGAAAACGCAAGGTTTAGGTCATGTTCTTGGTTGCGTTTTGTATACTCTGACTTGCGTTGTTTTGTTCTGGGTTGCGACATGTCTGTTTTCTGCTTGCGGTTTGGTGAATCTGAGTTGTGACTTGATAGATTCGTGTTGCGATTTAGTGATCTAATGTTGCGGTTTGATTATTTAATAATATTTTGTTACGATTTGTTAGAAAAGGACAAAGATTGCATTTTGTCAGTTTGCGAAAAGGACGATAGTGACAATTGTACCTGATTAACAGTGACCTGCGATTTGTTAGTTTGTCCTGCGATTTGTCTCTGCGTTTTGTCAAGTGTTTCGGTTTGTATTCTTGCGTTTTGATATCTTGCGATTTGACAGGTTCCGATTTGAGCTGACTGCGTTTTGAAAGTTGCGTTTTGGTTATTCTACAATTTGTCTATGCGTTTTGTCAAGTGTTGCGGTTTGTGTTCATGCGTTTTGAAAATTGCGGTTTGGGTATTCTGCGATTTTTTTCCTACGATTTGTTTTTCTTGCGACTTGTCTCTTGAGGTTTAACACTTGCGGTTTGGGTTCTACGGTTTCCTATTGATTGTGTAAAATCCCGCGAAAGATTTTATTTATCGGTTAAATCAAAGAGTTATAAAATCATGTGTACTTAGAAATCATGTCTACTTTTTCAGATGATGTTCAAGCTGCTGAATTCGATACCCGCCCTCCTATGCTAGATAGAATATATTATGACTCTTGGGCTCAGAGAATCCGATTGTATTGCTTAGGCAAGGAGAATAGTCTTAACATCATTCAATCAATTGATGAAGGTCCGTACCGGATGGGCACCACCAGAGATCAACTTGAAACTAGTGAGGATGGAAGTGTCACTCTGGGAATGGATAGACCAAGGACTTATGATGATCTAAATGATAAGGAGAAGAAAAGATATGATGCTGACATCAGAGCTTCCAACATCATCCTTCAAGGTCTACCAAAGGACATTTACAAGCTGATTAATCACAACACCCAGGCCAAAGAAGTTTGGGATAATGTCAAGATGCTTCTTTCTGGCTCAAAACTGATAAAGGAAGATCATGAGTCACAATTGTACGATGACTTTGAGATCTTCAAGATGAATCAAGGGGAGAGTATTACAGAGTACCATGTGAGGTTTCACAAACTTGTGAATGATATGAGGAATATCAATATGACTGCCAAATATCCAACTCAATTCCAAGTTCGTAAACAAAATGAACCCTGAGTGGAATAGGTTTGTTACCGCAGTGAAGCTGAACAAAGGATTGAGAAATACGAACTATGAGCAGTTGTACGCTTACTTACTTCAACATGAGAAGCATGCAACATTTGACCGTTTGATCATGGAAAAACTCAATCCAACTACAACAACAAGCACAATAAATGACTCAGTTGCATTTGTTTCTAATGTGAAGCTAAACACTCGAACATCACAGGTATTACCATCTCCCCAGAATCAGAATCAGATTACTATACCAGACTCAGGATTTACCCCAATAGACATGTTGATTGAAAACCTCTCGAACCAAGTTGCTCTATTGGTTCAACAATACAGAACCTCACTTCCCCAAACAAACAACCAACTTAGGACCTCATCTAACCCACACAATCAAGCTACAGTGGAAAATGGAAGGGTTGTGGTACAGAATTTGCAAGGAAGGCAAAATGTGAATCCAAGGAATGTTGCATGGGGGAATGTTGCAACTGGTTATGTGGGGGCTCAGAACACAGGAAGGATAGGTGTTCAAGGTCAAGGCAAACCGATTAAGTGTTACAACTGTGGTGGTGAGGGACATATTGCTAGAAACTGCACTCAACCTAAGCATCCACAAAATGCTGAGTACTTCAAGGATAAGATGTTGTTGATGCAGGCTCAAGACAGTGGAGCAGTGTTGGATGAGGAGGAGTTTTTGGGGTTTCATCACCTCAACAAGCTGGTCTCTCTAATGCTTCAGTCATATCAGAGGTACTAAAGCTATATGATATGGTTGATGAGCAAAAGATTCCCAACAAAGTACAACCAACAAAATTCGTTGAGTCAGATATTGTAAATATGAGAAATAACAATGTTATCCCATATGAGCAATATGTAAAGCACGATGAAAGTCCTGTTGTACCAAGTGGTGCATCTTCTGCCATTAATGATGAATATATGTTTAATGAGTACACTGAATGCCTGATAACTCAATGACCACTAAGCTAAATATATATAAGGATCAAGTTGCCATCTATGAACAGCGTGGTAAATTTGAGCTGACCACACGTGAGCAGGAAATGGATAGCCAAATGCGTACATTGATCACTAAATGTAATTTAAGGGAAGAAACGTTAAAATATGAGTTAAATTCCTTACAAGAGAAATTTAATCAGACTGTTAAGCAAAAACAAGAAATCCAAGAAAATGTAAAAACGCTTAAACAAGAATTCAAATAAAAGGAATCCAAACTCCTAAATGATTTTTCCAACCTTAAAACTTTAAATAAAAAACTTGAAAACAAGTTTTATGTACAAGGCAACACCATTCAGACTACTCACATGATTACAAATCACAGAGTTTTAAATGATAAACACAGTGAAAACCTTGTAGAAGACCCAAATCCTGTGTACCTTAAGAAAACCAAAAGGGCTCAAGAAGTGATTTATGATGGTAGTGAGATTCTTAAGCCCAAACAAAAGCCAACTTGTGTACTGAACACTGAAGAGGACATAGAGTTAGAAAATGCCTCTAGAGAGAAAATGGATAAGAAAAAGAAGGAACCTAAATGTGTGAAGAATAGATTAAACATCAAAACTCCCCATTATTCTAAGAAAAACTTTCTTGCCACATTTAAACCTCAAACTCAATTAACCCCAAAACAAGTGTTTTGGAAGTTAGATATGGATAAGAGAAAGGCCGAAGAACTTGTTGAAAATAATCCTCCACTTAGGAAATTGCCTGCGGCTGCGGTGTATCCTCCAAATACACCGATACATTTAGTGCCTAGAACTCTTCCTACACAATGCAAAACCTTAGTTAGCATATACGTGATTTACCAACTATTTGCTGACTTCAATAAAACATGAAAGAAGAGAATTACACCAACGGGTATTACTAAAGGGGAAAGGGGTTTTGATCAAACAAAAGAGTGTTATCTTACTGAGGTTATTCCATTCTTTAGACAATTGAAAGAACAATTCGAGGGTATTCAAAAGTCCTTAGATACTGAAGTGAAAAAAATTAAAAAGATGTTTAATGAAATGGAAAACGAGGCACGGAATAATGCATATGAGCCTAAAAGCAATGAGATTGAGAGAAAGAATCTTCACATCGGATGCAGGTTTTACTGACCAGATCTTAATATTTATAGTGTCTCGCTATACCTATGGTCTACCCTAATGCACTAACGGGCAGTGTACCCGGTCGTGTGTAGTGTAGTAAATGGTAAAGCCGAGGTCATCCCAAGAGCTATGTGTGTCAGATAATTACTAAGTCTAATTGTCACAGAATATTAATGGTTTGATAGGGTTTTAATTAATTAAACTACTAATGCAGAATATAAAAGCAAATAAATGGTAGAAGGGAAATCAATAGAGGAATAGTGGTGCTAACCTAGCTAATCCTCCTAACTAGTTATATCTATGTCTACTTACTTCCAATTACTTCAGGTGGGGTCAAATTCGAGAGGACAGCATTTGGTCAATTCGCCCTAACCTATCAGCAAAGATGCCACCACAGGAGAAATCAGGTGCACCGTCATAAGTCCTGTTGTTCCTGGTCCCCTAAGCCGAGTCATTAAGTACCGCTACATGCTAGATTCTAAATAGTGAGTGTTCGGCCGTTAGGAACTTAGACACTACACCCCCAATTCTTAAGTTCATCCAAACGATAGGTGATAAGTTGGTCAAATCGCACAAGTAGAAAGGGTCGTCAGTTGGTCATATCTTACCCTTCCCATCTTAGTCCGTTCACCTAGGATCAGTTGGTCATATCTCCTAGGCAATTGGCCTCTATCGCCATTCAAAACTACCGAACCAAGGGTGACTACCAAAGAACTATGCATGCATACACTTAGAAATAATTGTACGGAAGTAAAGGTAAACGCAAACAAAACAATTAAGGAATCATAACTAGGCTAGCACCAAAGGGTGCTTAGCCGCTCATATTAATCATGCACATCAATTCAATATTGAAAGGTACGAAATACATGCATTGAAAGTAAAAGAAATAATAAACGCTAAATCTTATCGTAATGGTGTGACTTCTCCCTTGGAAACAGCTCCGTATGCTTCCCTAGACGTCCCTTGAGTTTTTTTCCACGGTCTCAGAGTGTTGTGTGTGGAATGGGATGCTTTGAAATGCTAGAATTCATGGGGTATTTATAGGCCAGGTCTGGGTTACGGCGTAACCAAAAGATGAGTTACGCCGTAACCTTCTATAGATCTGCTAGTTACGGCATAACCTTATAAATGGTTACACCATAGTCTTCAATAAACACGGTTACGTCGTAAGTGATGCAGTACTTACGGCGTAAGTATCAGCGGCTTGGAGCCTCTTTTGACCTAATGGAGTTACGTCGTAACCTTTGGGAGGAGTTACGCCGTAACCTCTTGATAAGTTGGACTTCTGGGTCACGCAATAGTTACGGTGTAATGTGAGAGATGAGTTACGCCGTAACTTCTTCAAAATAAGCATACTGTGATAAATCTTTAGTAACATTTCCATTTCCGCGTCTCTTTAGCTCCAATGCTCGTAATTTACCTGAAAGTGTAAAACAATGGAAAACAAGCGTAAATCCATATAAATGATATAAATAACGAGCATTAACGGGGGAAATTGACACTTAATATTCAGGACTATTTGATGTTATCAACATCCTTAATGAGAATTTGATTGCCAGATGCATTTTCCAGGATATGTTTTATACTGTCACTAATTATGCCATAACTGCTTCTCAATTTCATGATTTGTCAATTGCATTTAAAGTTCCCAAGATCATGTCAATGAGCTTGAAACAGAGAATTCAAAATTGCAAGAAAAAATCCAAAAGGATGATCATGAGAACATGATCAGGAATTTTTCTAAATTAGAGGTTGAATATCTTGATTTACAATTAAAATATCAACATCTAGAAGAAAGAATCAAAACCTCAAATGCCAAGACATCTTCGGATGCTCCTGAATTTGATGCATATTTTGAAATAAACATATGTGATGAACGAATTCAGGCTCACTGTAACACGATCCGAAAGTTGAAAGCTCAAATTTCCCAATTGAAGGGTAAAAAGAGTGAAGTGACTGGCTCCCATATACCCCCACCTTTAGATTATCATAATTTCCAACTTCAAAACATCATCAATGAATTGTAACATGAAAATGATTGTTTTCAAGCTAAAAATACTAAAGTTAAATTTCATTTCAAAGAGTTATATGAATCTATTAAGGTCACTCGTGGCAAGAACAGTGAAAAGATAACTTCTTTGCAAAAGAAAATTGAGAATCTGAAGCCACAGGTAAAAGGGAAAATGTCAATCACTAGTTGTGATAATGTTGCACCAAAGGTGTCTGCTTGCAAGAAGTATGCTATTAATGTTAAGTATATTCCTCCTCCTCTTAGGAATAATTGGACTGTGTGTCAATCTTATCTCACTCACCTTAAGGATAGCCAAGATATTGTTCGTGAGATAGTTGAAGATGCCAGAGTAGAGAAGCCTCTAGATAGTGATTTTGCTGATGCTTGGATTTACACTGAACAATCTCAAGAAATGTTAGAATAGGTCTTAAGCACCTATCCTAAAAGTGATACTAAGCGATAGACTTGTTGCACACTCTTCCATACCTAAGGTCAAGCATGTTACCTTTGATGTACCTCCTAAAGTCTCAGAGCCCAGCACTTCTAGGCCAAAAATGCAAAAAGTAGTGAAACAAACTAATATTCTCGTTGTTACTTCTACAGGAGTAAGCAGTGACCCTTAAGCTAGCGGGTCAAAGCCTAAAGGAAATACAAAGCAAGATAGAACCTCGCGAGCTAAAAGTGATCAAGTGAAGAGAGTAAAAGACCACCTTAGGAATAATAAGTTTACGTTGAACAATTTGAATCGTGTTGATTCTAGTATTAGCTGTAAGCGTACTGTAATTAATTCGAATTCTACTACTGCTTGCAAAACGTGTAATGAATGTTTAATCTCTGGTAATCATGATGAATGTGTTGTGTCTTATTTGAGGAAATCTGTTAAATCCCTAGTAGATAAAGTTTGGAATGCAAAACAGGTTAAGCAATCTCGAAAACCTACAGGGAAAAAGTTTATTAATGTGGGTTTTTAGTGGAAGCCTACAAGCCATAAATTCAAAATTGGTGAACTTTGCCCTTCATTGTCTAGATCAGTGCCCATTAAGAAATGGAAGCCCACTAGTATAATTATACCTTTAGGAACTCAAGACACCGTGTCTAGGTCCACTGCTTCTACTAGTGCAGCTCCCACTAATAATATCATGGCATCTAGGAATTTTGTAGGTCTACAGATTGTTTGTACTAACCAATCGGACCCCATATTCACATGGGGACCCACTACTTCCAGTTATCCATTCTCGTCTGTTTTCAAATGCAGGTCGTATAAATCGTCCTTTGGTTTTTGGATTTAGGCTGCTCAAAACATATGACTGGGATTGCTCACGACTCAAGAACTTCGTGAATAAGTTCATCGGGACTGATCGATTTGGGAATGATCATTTTAGGGCAATAATGGGTTATGGAGATTATGTTTTTGGTGATAGTGTTATCTCCCGGGTATACTATGTAGAAGGACTTGGGCACAATCTGTTCTCTGTTGGTCAATTTTGTGATTCTGATCTCGAAGTAGCCTTCAGAAAACACACATGCCTCGTTAGAGAATTAGATGGTGTTGAGCTTCTAAAGGGATCTCGTGGCACAAACTTGTACACCATCTCTATCGAAGACATGATGAAGTATTCTCTTATTTTCTTGTCATCAAAGGCTTCAAAGAAAAAATCATGGTTATAGCACCGTCGACTCAATCACTTGAACTTCGGTACCATAAATGATCTTACTCTAAAGGACTTTGTGAGAGGTTTACCCCGGTTAAAATATGAAAAATGTCACCTTTGTTCTGCTTGCCAACTGGGCAAAAGCACAAAGTATGCCCATAAACCCAAACCTGCCAATACCATCATGGAAGTTTTTCATACCCTTCACATGGATCTCTGCAGATACATGAAAGTACAAAGTATCAATGGGAAAAAGTATGTGCTAGTTGTTGTTGACGATGACTCTCGGTTCACTTGGGTAAAGTTTTTGAGAACAAAGGATGAAACTCCCGAGGTTATCATTAAGATTATCAAACAATTGCAGGTTAGGCTTAACAAAACTGTCAGAATCATCCGTACAGACAATGGAACTGAATTTGTGAACAAACAGCTCATTCAGTTTTATGAAAGCATTGGAATCAGTCACCAAAAATGTATTCCACACACTCCTTGGTAGAACGGTGTAGTTGAAAGGCATAATCATACTCTTGTGGAAGCTTATCGGACTATGCTAATTTTCACAAGGCTCCAATGTTTCTTTGGGCGGAAGCCATTGCCACTGCTTGTTACACTCAAAACCGATCCCTAATACATACTCTTCATGGAAAAAATCCATATGAATTAGTGCACAACGGAAAACTGGATCTCTTGTTTCTACATGTGTTTGGGGCTTTATGATATTCAACCAATGATGGTCAAGTTCTGGGAAAGTTGAAAGGTAAGGCTGATATTGGAGTTTTCGTTGGTTATGCACCTGATCAAAAGGTTTACCGAATCTTGATAACGCTTACACAGCGCGTTCGGGGTCAAAGGAACTTCCTTTTCGTCGAGCAAGTTTTTCAACACCCTAGGCAGTGAACCTAATCATTGTAGTGTAGTATTAGGGTAAGCCACGGGAATTGATATCGTTCTATAGGAGAATAGGAATGCTAGTGAGAAGTTACTATGCTAAGGTTGGGGTTGAGGAAGATTATTTTTTATCTTTTTATGTTTTTTAGGAAATGGAAAGGTACGAATCTCAGGGTTTGGATTTGGGGGTTGGTATTTCTACCTATTACTTCTACTTATCTAATTATCTAAACTAAGGTGTATGTAGTCTATGTCTATTGTTGTGTGCTCGTATGATAGTTTAAAAATGTATTTGCTTAGGCTTTATTACTCTCTAGTTATCTCCTATTGGTGGTTGAATTGTCACGTCCTTATTCTTAATCGCGTTGTGTTTCTAAGGTCTTAGGGTATGCGTTTATCCCTAACTCTTTGAAGCTACCAAAGGTTAATGACTACAAAATCTCTAGGATTTATAAACTTTAACTCTAAGGTATTTTTTGGATGTATAGCCTACAATTACTCTAGGTGATTATAAACTAAGGTTCAACAAAGATTAATCAAGCACTATTTGCACAACGAATGACCTATCGCAATACTAGGTCAATCACGATTAAGATAAGAGACAACCAATCAATATTCAACAACTAAGTTTCATATTACCTAAGCAAACACACAAGTAAATTAGCCGGACATGGGGAACATGCAAGCATACACACAATTAATGAAGTAATTAAATTAATGAAGTAAAACACTTATCTTGAGGTAAGATAGGGTATGGAACCCTAAAATACTGTACAAGACAGCCTTGGTTCGGTTTAGGTTTTTACTCCAAAAGACTACACACTGAAAACTGAAAAATTCGGATTCTATATATAAGATTACAAATGCGACGGCGTCACCCTTTAATTTGTGACGCCGTTGGGTCGCCGTTATTAGGGTTTTTTACTTGGCCACGTTAGCATTGCGACGGCGTCACCTTATGTTTGTGACGTCGTCCTCTTTAGTCTCTGACGTCGTCTGGATCAAATCTAGGCCGTCTGAGCTGCGACGCCCTACTCCTTTAAAACCTGAAGCCGCCACTTGTAAATAAGTAATTTGGCTACTGTGGTCGTCACAAATTTGTCCGACGGCGTCTCTAGTAGAACCTGACCGTCACTTGTAGAACCTGACGCCGTACCCTACAGTTCCAGCAGCCTGAGTGTCCCGATTCTTGACTTTGGCCATTTTCTTCGTATATTTGCGCCTTTTCGTTCGAATAAGTGTCATTCCAGCAATTTGCCTTCAAGATACCTAAAAATTGAAAAGGAACGATATTAAGTAATAACGGATACAAAAGCGATCAAATAAGGGCTTAAACGACCCCTCAAAAAGGAACATTTTAAAACCTTATCAAATATCCCTACACTTGGTATTTGCTTGTCCTCAAGCAAATGTGCTTTTAGCCAATTAATTTATAAGTTAGAGGTCATGACGCATTAGTTTAGAACGATCCACAACACATATAAGCCCCGCAAAAGTCATAACAAGCACGGAAATTACATACTAGCACCTCACATGGGGTGTTCGGGTACTCACATCTCTCGGGTGTATATAAAATATAACAAGTTGGAAATGGAAGATAAACACTCATTAACCGGTCCTAGTACATAGATTACCATAGGCTTGAGACTAGATCAAACCTCCATCGCTTTGGCGTAAGCACCTAGGAAAGACTATCCAAGAGGTCTTTTAAAGGGTTGTAATGTTGGGCTTACGGTAGGGAAACAAAGGGTTTGGTGGGATAGGCGATTTAGTGGTGGCAAGTCAAAAAATATTTATGTTACATGCATGCGTTGCTAAGCCAAGACTCGACACTCTAAACTCTAGATAACTGAAACAAACAAATATAAATTTAAATATAGATGTTGAATGGTAGCCCGTTTTTTTTCACACTCTATTTTTTTTCTTTTTCTCTTTTTTCTATTTTTTTTTGATTTTTTTTTCATACACTTTTACTCTACCATCCTTTACGACAACATCAAAATGAGAGGGATTTATAGGCACATCCCTACACTTAAGTTTTTATTACTCTAAAACTAATTTGACCCGAATTGAAAAGATCAATACACTTGGAGTACATTATTACGCAAATAAAGGGAATTTGAATTTAACGTTCCCTTCCCGTCATTTCATAAAGTTTAACTTTTCCCATGAGTCCCAATCGTCCCAAAACTGTGTACAAAGGATATGACTCGACTTAGCAACTTATGCAAGCAATAAGATAATTAAACTAAGGGTTTAGTGTGATAACAATAATGCACTAAAAGTGAGTGCATACAAGGTAGGCTAAGGCAATTTGGGTGTACATTTGGGGGTGGAGTGTAAACAATGCTCTTCATTGATATTCCAGAAAACCGAAACATCACGAGAACCGCGAAAAGGATAGGCTCAGAGGGGTTAACTAGGGGTATCGTGTACTAAAGATGAGTACAATGCAAAGGTGTGGGGGAATTACTCAACCGATGTGGAAGAAGTAATTATATTACAGGTATCAAACAAGGGTTATCCTAATGCCTCTTATCATTTAGTTATTCCTAACTACACAAGTGTAGTCTTACTAGCGATCTCGGGATGCATCACAAAACAAGTTCTAGAATCTATTATACTACGGGTTCACACTCTAAGCATCAAAGATGAATGCTTTAATTCCTACAAATCTAAGGTCGATCCTCATATTTTGGGTGGAATTTAAGTGGTAAAGGGTTTTTGTGCTAGTCATGAAATTTCCTATCCATGAGACGCTTTATTAAGACTAATGGCCCACTCCTACATGTCATGAAATATTTTAAATTTGGTGCCAAAATTACCCTAACCGACATTTTCTCATGGTTTATTACACAAATGCAATTGGATAAAGCAAATAATCAAGGATAAGCATAGTTTCAAAGTTACCGTTTTATTTTCCCTCCCTACACTTAAACTGAACATTGTCTCCAATGTTCCCCGAAAGTATCAAAGTTATGATAATGGAAGGTAATAAAAGATGAAAGAAACTAGTACTCCCCTGATTAGCTTGGTAGTATCCTTGTGAAGTGGTGGTTACATCTTTCTTCAAGAAGAACGTTTGCGTTAAAAGCTCCTTCTCATCTTATGTATTTTCTTCTTGGTAAATTAAACCTGCACACTTGAAGAAAACAAACGAAACCTTCGCGTAAAATCGGCGGTAACAATATATATATAAGATTCTACTAAACTAGGATATAATGCTTGTGGAATGGATGTTTACAGTTTTTCTGGAAAATTAAGACCTGAAAAATTCCAAAAATTTATAAGTAGCTCAGAAAACGAGAAAAAGTAACTAGTTGTTTCTGCTCCTTCCTGACGCCGTCAGGTTGCGATCCTGACAGAAACTAGTCTGCGATTTTCTGGAAAAAATTCTGAAAAATTTACATCTTTAGAACCTGGAAAAATTTCCTACAAAATATCCATTATGACTCGATACAAGCATTTGACTCGAACAAACACACATGTATATCTTTTAATTAATTGTAATTCTCATGTTTACGTTTCTTTTGAAAATGTGTGTAATCCTCCCTACACTTATCCCTTATGTAAAATACCTTTATATGTAATTAAGATGAGGTTAAAGACAAAATAAAGCATTTTTACAAATTTAAACATGAGAATAAACAATAAATAAAAGATACACGACACACAAACAAGCAAACAATTAAGCATGGGTTACCTCCCACGAAGCGCTTTTCTTTATTAATAAGTCTTGTAGCTAGACTCGAAGTCGTGCCCCTACGTACCGATATAAGTAATCCTATCCTCTAGAATGTCATAAGGATCAAATTTATCATTTAAGTATCTAGTAGTACGTTTGGTTCAATATGCCTTTTCAAATTTCTCTCTATCGGGGTCATAGATCATTATCCTAATGTGCCACTCTCCATTACCATCACTAGGCGGTCTATCCCAATCCCACTTACGTTTAGGCTTATCGCTCTCAACTTTCCACTTATTCATGACAAGGTTGACGGGCAAGCTTCCTAGGAACTCGGTTATCTTCCTAAATACTAAGGCGTCCTTGAACGGGTTCACTTCCATGTCCATAGCCATTTCTTTTTCATGGAAAGTTGCTTTACTAGCAAAGGCTTCATCTAGGTAAAAAGGTCGTTGGGGACCTATGAAGTTCTTATCAATCCAAGGTCCGTATCTAGATGGCGCTCTATCCAACCTAATCTCATGTGGGATTTCCTCTTCTTTGTAGTAAGTATGCTTTTTGACATCGTAAATTGACCTAGCACTCCCTTCTCCTACCACTATTTTGGACATCTTACAATCAATGATGGCACTAGTGGTCGCTAAGAATCCTCTTCCTACTAGCAATGGGTATGTCGGGTCCTTATTCCTGTCTAGCACATGGAAATCCGCCAAAAGAGTCAATTCTCCTACGTGTACTATCATGTCTTTTATTATCCCTACCGGATGTGCAATACTACCATCCGCTAGACCTAAGATGGTTTCCGTTGGTTCTATCTTACCTAAGTTAAGGCTTCTATGGAGGGACAGCGGAACAAGATTGATGCATGATCCTAAGTCGGCTAGAGCATCGAGAGGTTTGGAAGTTCCAAGCCTACACGGAAGAGTAAATAGCCTGGGATCGTCTAACTTCTTAAGTAAATTATTTTGCTCAAAAGCGGACCCATGTTTTAAAATTTTAAGTTCTAGCTCATATTTTTCTTTTAAAGCATTATAATAAAGTGCATGAGCTAAGACTTCAAGAACCGGTTTTTCTTGATGGAGTTCCTTGTACTCCTCCTCTAGATTAGGTTTGGGTTATTGGTTGACGGGTTTCTCAAGAGCAGGTTCTACCAATGGTGCGGGGCCTTGGTATCTCATTTTGGATTGCTTGGATCCCTTGTTGATAGCGTTTACCGAGTGAACCATTGGGTGTGAGGGGCATGGATGTGCACTCTCCCATGGTGAACAAGAACATGAAGTCGATGAAATTGAACTCACTTTTGGGTTCTTTACAGTATCACTTGGGAGTGCTCCAATTTCCCGGTCATTAAAGGCTTTTAAGAGGGCATCAAGCTTGTTTGTTATCTCGCCTTGTCGTCGCGTAAAATCAGCTTCAAGCTTAGTGAATCGAGTTTCTTGAGATGACATGAACCTAGATGCAACTGCCTCAAGACTAGTGGGGTTCCCGGTGTTTGGAGGGTTGAACCTATTGGGGGGACTAGATGAGCTTTGGGGTGCTCTTGAATTTTGGTTCCACTTAAGGTTAGGGTGATTCCTCCATGAGGGGTGGTAGGAATTTCCTAAGTTGTTTTGTTCGGGCTTGAAAGTGTACCACATCTCTCCCGCTCCATCGGTACGCGTGGAGGCGTAGTCCGCAAAAGCTTGTTCAGAGAGTCTTGTGCAATCACGAGTGTCATGGGAACCACTACATAGCTCACAAGGTAGAGTGATTTTATTCACTTGATGTGAAGACTTAGGATTCTCGTAGGAGCTCATTAGGAATTTAACTTGATCTTCAAGCTCGAGCATCCTACAGTCGGAAGGTTGTGAGTCAAGGGGAGGCAAGGAGATTGCCTTAACGGTTTTGGGCAACTCACGGGGGTCATTACAACTTTCGTTGTCATAGAGAGCAAGGTCCTCTATTATGCCCCATGATTCTTCCGCGGTGAGATCACTAAGTTTTCCATCGGCCGCTTGGTCAATGGATCGCTTAGTGGGGAAGTTGACATGATCGTAGAATATTTTGACTTGAAGCCAAAGATCAATGTCGTGATGAGGGACTCTATGGAGTAAGTCCTTGAATCGATTCCATGCTTCATAGAGAGATTCACCTTGACGTTGTTGGAACGTCAAGATATCATTCCTAAGCTTGGTAGTTCTCCCCGGTAGGAAAAATTGAGCAAGGAAACGAAAGGTGAGATCATCCCAACTTGAGATGGAGCCGGCTGGAAGTCGCTCAAGCCAATTACTAGCTTGGTCCCGCAGAGAGAATTGGAAGAGACGCAGACTCGTGGTCTCCCGAGTAGTAGCATCGAGGTCGATGGAATCGACAATTTTAAGGAAATCCTTAAGATGCTGATTAGGATCTTCGGAACGAAGTCCATGGAATGCACATCCGTTTTGCACCAATCGGATGGTGTCGGATCGCAGGGCCGTAGTTTGGTCTTGGTCGGGAAGCTCAATGGTGTTTCTATAATCTAGGTGGCTTGGTCTCGAGTATTCACCAAGAGTACGGCCTCTTGGCGGGTCATTTGGTGGTGGGTAGATGAATGGTGGTTGGTTATCACCTTCCATGAGGAAAACTGATGGGATTACTAACAAAGGTCACGAAGAAGGGGGATAGACTACGAGGAAGCTAAAAATGGAAAAAAAAGCTTACTTGATAGGAATCAAGCAAGCAAACCTAAACGAGGTGGACTCCCAACTAGCTATTCTATTCCCCGGCAGTGGCGCCAAAAACTTGATAACGCTTACACAACGCGTTCGGGGTCAAAGGAACTTCCTTTTTGTCGAGAAAGTTTTTAAACACCCTAGGCAGTGAACCTAATCATTGTAGTGTCGTATTAGGGTAAGCCACGGGAATTGATATCGTTCTCTAGGGGAATAGGAATGCTAGTGAGAAGTTACTACGCTAAGGTTGGGGTTGAGGAAGACTATTTTTTATCTTTTTATGTTTTTTAGGAAATGGAAAGGTACGAATCTCGGGGTTTGGATTTGGGGGTTGGTAATTCTACCCATTACTTCTACTTATCTAATTATCTAAACTAAGGTGTATGTAGTCTATGTCTATTTAAAAATGGATTTGGGGTTTGGATGTGTGCTCGTATGATAGTTTAAAAATGTATTTGCTTAGGATTTATTACTCCCTAGTTATCTCCTATTGGTGGTTGAATTGTCACGTCCTTATTCTTAATCGCGTTGTGTTTCTAAGGTCGTAGGGTATGCGTTTATCCCTAACTCTTTGAAGCTACCAAAGGTTAATGACTATAAAATCTCTAGGATTTCTAAAATTTAACTCTAAGGTATTCTTTGGATGTATAGCCTACAATTACTCTAGGTGATTATAAACTAAGGTTCAACAAAGATTAATCAAGCACTATTAGCACAACGAATGACCTATCGCAATACTAGGTCAATCACGATTAAGATAAGAGACAACCAATCAATATTCAATAAATAAGTTTCATATTACCTAAGCAAACACACAAGTAAATTAGCCGGACATGGGGAACATGCAAGCATACACACAATCAATTGAAGACATAATTTAATTAATGAAGTAAAACACTTATCTTGATGTAAGATAGGGTATGGAATCCTAAAATACTGTAGAAGACAGCCTTGGTTCGGTTTAGGTTTTTACTCCAAAAGACTACTCACTGAAAACTGAAAAATTCGGATTCTATATATAAGATTACAAATGCGACGGCGTCACCCTTTAATTTGTGACGCCGTTGGGTCGCCGTTATTAGGGTTTTTTTCTTGGCCACGTTAGCATTGCGACGGCGTCACCTTATGTTTGTGACGTCGTCCTCTTCAGTCTCTGACGTCGTCTGGATCAAATCTTGGCCGTCTGAGCTGCGACGCCCTACTCCTTTAAAACCTGAAGCCGTCACTAGTAAATAAGTAATTTGGCTACTGTGTCGTCACAAAATTTGTCCGACGGCGTCTCTAGTAGAACCTGACACCGTCACTTGTAGAACCTGACGCCGTCCCCTACAATTCTAGCAGCCTGAGTGTCCCGATTCTTGACTTTGGCCATTTTCTTCGTATATTTGCGCCTTTTCGTCCGAATAAGTGTCATTCCAGCAATTTGCCTTCAAGATACCTAAAAATTGAAAAGGAACGATATTAAGTAATAACGGATACAAAAGTGATCAAATAAGGGCTTAAACGACCCCTCAAAAAGGTACATTTTAAAACCTTATCAAATCTACAACAAAAGAACTCGAGATATTATGGAAACTATTCATGTTATGTTTGATGAGCTGACTGAACAAATGGCTCCTGTACACTCCAGTTCTGGACCCACACCTCAACTTTTGACACCTGGACCAATTAGTTCGGGTCTTGTACAGAATTCCATGCCTGCAGCTCCTTATGTACCTCCCTCAGAAGAAGATTTGAAGATTCTATTTGATCCGATGTTTGATGAATACTTTGAGCCTACAACGGATGATACTCCTGCACCACCAGCTGCTGCTGCTCCTACACCAAACAATTCAAATGGTCCATCGGTCTCAATTTCCATAACGCAAGAAGCTCCATCTGCTAACCATTCACCATCATCATCGAATCCTTAGTCGTCTTCAGTACATCAAGGAAATGCAGTTGATAATTCTTTTGAACATAACCCCTTTGCCACTCCTGAAGATGCTCCATTTGAGAATATATTTGCCCCTGAACCCACTCCTGAGGCATCTTCCTTGGTACTGCTGCCAGCAAGAATATCATAGTCTACCAAATGGACGGAAAGACTGCTTTCCTTAATGGCGATCTCAAAGAAGTGGTCTATGTCAGTCAACCGGAAGGATTTGTGAATCCATAACATCCTACCCACGTCTATGATTTGAAAAAGGCCCTCTACGGCTTGAAGCATGCTCTAAGGGCATGGTATGATACTTTGTCAAAGTTGCTTTTGGCTAATGGATTCTACAAAGGTGATGTTGATCCTACACTGTTCACTCGAAAGTCAGGCAAACATTTAATTCACGTTCAAATATATGTTGATGATATTATCTTTTCCTAGACCGACCCAAATGAATGTGACCGT
Source organism: Chrysanthemum makinoi (assembly GCA_910596185.1). Taxonomy (NCBI): domain Eukaryota; kingdom Viridiplantae; phylum Streptophyta; class Magnoliopsida; order Asterales; family Asteraceae; genus Chrysanthemum; species Chrysanthemum makinoi. The sequence goes on from OU343222.1 coordinate 205,481,685, forward strand.
TTTTCTAAAAAGATGGGTTCTAAATTTCAATTATCAATGATGGGACAAATGTCATTTTTCTTAGGTTTACAAATTTCTCAAAGTCCCGGAGGCATTTTCATAAATCAATATAAATATGCTAATGAAATATTAAATAAATTTAGATTTGATTCTAGTGACCCTGGTGACACTCCCATGGTAGATAGAACTAAACTGGATGAGGACCACTATGAGATCCCTGTTGATCTAACTAAATATCATAGTATGATTGGATCATCTATGTATCTCACTACCCGTAGACCTGATATTCTGATCGTTGAATGCATATATGCATGTGTGCTCACATTTTCAAAACAATATAACATTAAATGAGACCATTTGTACATTATAAAGTGGTGAATAAAGTTTTGGTGTTATGTGTCAGGGTATGATCTTTCATTCTGATAAGTAAAAGTCAACTTCAATCTCAAATAAGTGATACCCTGTCAAAAATCTTTCAAAACCTAACACTAACACTCTCCCTCATAAATTGAGGGGGAGCGGTATAATGTTTCTTATCAGTAAAAGTTTAAAAGAAAACCACATCTTTCCCCAAATGTTTCTAAATTATTTAAATCAATTGGGATCACAAATCTCAAAAGGTTTAAAAAATTTTATCGGGGGAGAGATTGTGATTTAAATATCAAATCTGATAAAATAGTGATTGTTTACATCCGAGTGATATGCAAAATATTCACAAATCCTTCTAGAGCCAACATTAAACAAGCTCTTGGTGTGTGACATGTGAGATCATTCATGGATCAAACTTGTGACAACTGGAAAGAAACGATAGGGCGTTTCACTCTTGAATCAAACTTGTTTCAGGAAATGGATTGACGTATGCTTTTGAAAACCTTTCGATGTGCTCTACAATTCTTTTTTTAGCACATCAACTGCGCGTTAATTTTTCAAACAAAAAGTATTTATGATTGAACCTCGATTTTTCTCATAAAACTTTTGTTGTATTGCAAAAACTCTCTCTCTTCAGCAATACGAGATTGTTTTTCAAATCAATTTATCATCAATCAGTGAATCTCAATTTGATGGTTCACTTACTCTGTGTTGTCTACTTTGGGACGCTCAATTTTGAGAATGGCTAGATCAAGCTGCGAAACCCTGCCAAGGAGATTCTTAGGACCTCTACCTGATCACAGGCAGTATTTATACTGATCAACGGGGAACTGTGGTTCTTGCAACCCTATTCAATGAAAGTGAACAAAGACACTTTCGTATGTTTTATTGCAAACTGTTGTTTGCCGGAACCTCTGACGGTTGCAGCTGATCGAAATTGAGAAGTTAATCCTTAACCACATGTTCACACCTCATACTCAAGTTTAAAGACATCATGATAATCTAAAGACCTAAAGCATTGCTTCGGCAACTCTGATGCAAAATATCATGATCCAACAAAGTGTGAGCATGTCGGTCCAGAAGTCACAATATCACATAAAGGCAATACGAGAAAGGATGACCCAAAGATTTACTGTGGTTGATGATCTCAAAGAAAGCTCAAAGATCACCAAGTCATGGAACGTTCAAAGACCTCCACTGGAATTACGAAGTATGCGGACTTTGAAGAATCAAAGACTACGAGCTACAAAACAAAGAACGTGTAATAGAATGCTAGAATTCAAAATGTATTATCTATATGTAAATGAGGTGACATCCCTTAGGGGGAGATTGTTAGGATTTAGTAAATCCGTAAGTCAACTCGAGTATTACTTGTATCGCTAAAATACTTTCAATTTTTTTTATCAATATACGCAATATTGATCGGATGGTGACCTGTTTGACCAGTTAAAACTTAGAAAACTTACATTATTGGTCCAAGTGGTTTGCATTGACTTTCACCTGTCGTCCTTTGACTTTTTTTCAGTTATAAATGTTACAATAATGGTCCTTGTGGTTCATTGACTTTCACCTTTAATCCCTTGACTTTTTTCAAGTTTTCGTCCATTTTTACAAGTTTCTGTCTGGTTTTACACGTTTTTGTCTGTTTTTACACGTTCGTCTGTTTTTACATGTTTTCATCTGTCTTTACACATTTTTGTTAGTTTTTACAGCTTTTCGTTTGTTCTAGCACGTTTTTTTCGTTTTTACAAGTTATTGTTTGTTTTTACACGTTTTCATCCGTCTTTATACTTTTTTGTGCGTTTTTACACGTTTTCGTTTATCTTTACACGTATTCATCCGTTTTTGCGCGTTTTCGTTTGTTTTTACACGTTTTCATCCTTTTTACACGTTCTTGGCAGTTTTTACGAGTTTTCATTTTTTTTGCAGGTTTTCGCCCGGTTTTGCACTTTTTTGTCCATTTTTGCATGTTTTCGTCCGTTTTTACATGTTTTCGTCCATTCTTACACATTTTCATCCGTTTTTACAAGTTTCTATCTGTCTATACACATTTTCATTTGTTTTTGCACTTTTTCGTCCATTTTAACGCGTGTAAAGTTCGTTTCTGTCCATTTTTACACATTTTTGTATGTTTTTACACATTTTCAAACGTTTTTACACGTGTTCATTCGTTTTCATCCGCTTTTACACGTTTTCATCTATTTTTCCACATTCGATCATTTTTACACGTGTTCGGCCATTTTTACACATTTTCGTTCGAGTTTACGTGTTTTCGTCTATTTTTACACGTTCTCGGTCATTTTTACATGTGTTTCGGGCCACCATTTTACATGTATTCTACTGTTTTTACACGTTTTCATTTGTTTTTACAAGTTCTAGTTTAATTTATACCTTTTCGTCTATTTTTACACATTTTTGTCCATATTTATACGTTTTCGTCCTTTTTTTACATGTTAAACAGATGAAAATAGGCAAAAGTGAACGAAAACATGTAAAACTGAATGAAACTTATAAAAACAAATGAAAACGTATAAAAATGGCCGAAAACGAGTAAAACCGGCCAAGAACGTGTAAAAACGAACGAAAATGTGTAGGAAGTGATGAAAACGTGCAAAAATGATTGGTCCCGAACCGTCAAGCTATCTCATACAAGCTAGCCACTTGTAAATGGCTAACCGTAAGAAACTTAAAACAGCTCAGAAACAAATGCAATTAAGATCAGAGGAATATAGTGGATTCCTGGGTCGTTAAGTCCCACGGAGGATGAATTGGTGTTTAACACAGTCAGATGTCGAATAATCACTAAGGATAGTGATCAGTAAGGATTTTGATGAATAATTATACCTAAAGAAAAGATTTGTAAATTACAGGGGCTTAAATGCAAATTAAAGAAAATTAAAAAGTTAAAATATATTAAATAAACGCTATCACTATTTTTACAATGATGTTTTTGTGATTTTATAAACTAAAATAACTTAAATAAACTATTTTAACTAAAACGTAAACTTAAATTATCTAAAAACGTGATTTAAAATGAAAACGTACGTAAAGTATAAAAATTACGCGAGTGCGTAAGCAAAAATGTAAAATTTGTGAAATAAAAGTCCTACAAGTGTAAAAACAATTTTATTACGTACTATATGACAAAAGAAAATTTTAGAAAAAAGATTTATATTTTTTAGACTTTTATATTTTTTATTATGAATTAAATAAGTTTTTACACTAATTAAATGATGAAAAATATTAAAACTATTGAGAAAAATCTGAAACTTTTTTGTAAAATACTTAATACTAATACAAATCTATGAAAAATACAAAAGTTGCAAAAACTAGTTTGAATAAGCTAGAAATAAGCTAAATTAGTCGAATAAGCTAAATGGTCAAAGTTGGCTTAAGTAATAGATTGTGCAAACTAAAACTAATAAAGACCCAAGGGCGCAATGGTTACAGGTACACACTATCACTATCCTAAGGTGGGAGGTCTCAGGTTCGAGCCTGCCTCCCCACCTTTTTGCTAAACATTTTTTTTTCGATTTTTCTTTTACAAACTTGCTAAACACACTTAAATAAGCACTTTTTATAATTACAACTTTTTACAAAAACCTCTAATAAGCACTGAATAAGCTGAAAATCTCAACAGTTAACAAAAAGATGGAATAATCACAAGTTTTTAGCTAAAATGGGTAATAAGCTTAGAAAATAAGCAAAGGGTTAACTGAGATAAGCTAAGAAACTTTAAATAAGCTAATTTAACGACTGAATAAGCAAATTGACTTAAATAAGCACTAAATAAGCACTAAATAAAACACAAGTTAACACTGATTTGCACAGGTCACTTTTTGAATCACTAGGCACCTTCTAACTTATTTTTAAGCACTGAATTAAGCTACAGAATGAAAATAAGCAATTGAACTAACTAGTTGACCAACTGAGCTCTCTAAAAAGCTAATTTGCAAAGATTGGATTACACTAATGAGCTTGTGAAAAGCTTTTGAAATACTGATGAACACTGACTGGTTTAATACATTGAACAAAATGGACAAGATTAAAAGCTAATGGCAGGCTTATCAAATAAGCTGCAAAATAAAAAATAAGCAATTGTATAGAGACACAGCTAGGTGGGCTACTCAAAAAACTAAATTGCACAAGCTAAATCTCTGTGATGAGCTCTGTGTGAGCTTGTGAAACTAGATAGCTTAACTGTGCACAGGGGAGATTCTCAGACAAAGGTCTAAAACAAGCTAGGAAATAAGCACTTTATAAGCTGATTAAGATTGAACTAGTATTTTTCTAATTTAGTTTAGCAGCTATATTTTAATATCCTAGAAGCTTATGAGCTAAATCTTATTATTAAACACACAATAAAATTCCAAAGTTTATTCAAAAACTGCTTTTAGTAAAATTTTGACTTTTTAATTACACTTAAAGTTTGACTTTTATGAACTTGTAACTGATTCTATGGACTTAATATGTTATACTAAGCTATGATAGGATGAAATTAAGCTGCTATATCAAGTTATAAGCTTATGTGATGAGATTTGTATTTTATAATCTTAACAGTTAACTATCTAGGTAGTTTTAAAGTTGATTTTGACTTTTTACAAAACAAGGACTATATTTTGTGGCTTGACTGAGCTATTAAGAACTAAAGTGATACAAAACAATAACAATCAATATCACAGATAGCTTTTAACACCATTAAAACAGTGAATCCAAACACCCCTTTATATAACTGTTTTGAAGGTAAATACACTAAAACAAACTCTTAAACTGAGAAATCTATTTATTAACTTATAATTACTGTATGTAAACAGGATTAGGCCAATATTAACAGGAATTAAGTACTTATACTAAAATATGCAAGTTTTAAGGAAATTTCTTACAATATGAGTCCAAGCTCAAAACTGAGAACCAAGGTCTGAGATCACACCCTATGGCTTTCCACAAAGCTCTAAACCCATAAGCAATCCAAATATCACCATGCTTCAGCTTTGGTCTTCATTTCCCTTGCCTTTTTATTTTTGACTAATTTTTTAGTGATTTTTGGTATTTTTGAGTTTTAAGTCTAAACTTAGTTATAAATGTTTTTAATAGCTTAAACAAGCTTCTAAGAGCTTATATAAGCTTGTTGAGCTCAGAACAACAACCAAAGATAACATTCGTACCTATTGAGATTTTTGAATGTGAAAATTGCACAAACTTGAAATCAAACTGGAAACTTTAAATTGCTTATTGAAAAAGAGTTACAGTACAATGAGATTACTTATTTCAAAGCATGAAAGCTTAAACAAACACTGGAAAGTTAAAAAAACTTAAAACGACATAAGTTAAATAAATTACACTAGATAAGTCTTCACATTCCTTCTTCTGCCCTTTATAATCATCTTTTGAGACTCAGTCTTTGTCTCTGAATCTTTCCCACCTCAATCCAACCATTGGATTGATCAAAGTAATCATATACGTCCATGTGGAGGTTTTGGCGCCAAAATAGTCAAGAGCAGGTTTGGGCAATTAAAGAAACTTGGGATGTTGTGGAGGTGGAGGGGTAGTGGGTAGACAGGTGTAGAGGCAGTGGTGAGGTGGAGAGGTGGGCAAGTGGTGGTGAAACCACTGGTGTTGGATTTACAGACATGATGAAGGGGATGAACAGTGCTAGTGGTTTTTGGCGGGTTGACTATATATGACCAGATATTAATATGAAGGGGGTTCACAATTGGGGGGGTCAAGGATAAATGGCAGGGGTCTTTTTGGTTGGCTGGGTTCTTAATACACAAAAGGGTTCGTTTGGTTTTGATTATGACAAGGACCATTCAAGCAATTCTGCCAAACATGAGGGACTGATCTTGACAAGTTTCCAAAGTTATCACAAGGACCAAAACTGCCAATCTTTAATAGTACAAGGACCATAGTTGATTATTTTCTATTTTTAATAAATCCAAGGACTATTTTTGTCATTTTCAAAACTTGAGGGACTAAAGTTGTCATTTTGCAATTTTTGATTTTAAGGACTAATTTTGACAACTCATGAATCCCTAAGGACTTAAAATGATATTTTTCTTTATTTTGATATACCAGGGACTGTTTTTGACAACTTTTTAAACTTGGGGGACTAAAACTGCCAATTATGCAAACTTGATATGTTTTTCACCAAATTTTGATATTTTTGCATTTAAAACACATAAAACACTTGTTTGTGATATTTTCATCATTTTGATGCATTTCTGAGTGTTTTCAGATGTTTTGGCATTCTAAACAGTATAAAAATGATGAGTATTTAGACACTTATCAATCCCCCACACTAAGATATTGCTAGTCCCTAGCAATGATTTATGAAAAGTTAATGGATTTTATCTCTTTACCAAAAGCCATTACTTCTGGAGTAGCCAATTGTTTTAGTTCAAGTAAGAACCTTGGTACAATGATAACCAAATGATTTTGAGCAAATCATAAGCTGTAAACGGATTTGATTTTTCTTTACCAGAAGCCGTTTGCTTCTGGACTAGCCAACTTTTAGATAAATTATCAATATTATCTTTGGTAAGCTGATTACCAATTATGGTTTTTCCACTGCCTTTACCACAAGCCATAAACTTGCGGGCTAGCCAACTTTTCACTAGTTAAAGATATGGTGAGCTGAACACCATACAATTTTGGGCAAATTGCAAGCCGTCAACAGATTTGAGATATCTTTACCAAGAGCCGTTTGCTCCTGGATTAGCCAGTCCTTATGTGGGTTAGACATGGTGGACTGATTACCATTTGTTGTGTTTAGTACATAGTACTTCCACTAAAATTTTTTTTAAAATTTGGCCATTTTGGGGGAAAAAGGGACTAAAAGGGTACATTTATGATCAAATTCGCCAGAATTTCCCCCCCACACTTAGAAATGAATATTGTCCTCAATATTCAAAGTCCCGGCTATTATGCCGAATCCTTGAACATAAAAAGATAACATTACTAGCCAAGTGTAGAAACACAACAATTATTCTCTTTTTTTTAATATGTACAACAAATTCATTCATTCATTTTTTTTTTTTTTTTTTTTTAACTGAAAACTTATATACAACAACGGGGCATCTCCCCCACACTAGGGTGGTACTCATGGGTGAAAACCCATGTGGTGCTTGCTAATGTTTTTGATTCCCGAGTCACTAGCTTGACTCGACCCCGAATTAATTTGTTCATGGGGAAGTAAGTGGAAGAGACAATCTCCATCGGACTTTCATTCAAGATGTTTGTATAAACATTGAAGTACGTGAAAGTTCCACACCGATGAGATATACATAGAACCGGCTCACAAATGATAAATGAAAATGTCAGGGTCAAAAATAATGTCTTCATTCCCGAAGGAGTGAAGAACAGGAGAAGTCACGGGATATATGAAGAAAAGAAAGAAAATCATGATAAAAATCATGACTAACTCTTCATCCTCAATAGGAGAATTCATAGTTTCATGAATATCCTCAGTTAAGTTCACTTGATCAAGACATATTATGGGTGTGTCTAGATCAAAGTAGAAATTATCATACTCCGGCGGAGATATGATATGAGTAAGTTCACAGGAGAACTCCTCGAAGGTGAATGAATCATATTCAGAATTGGTATCAGTGGGTTCACTGGTGAACTCCTCCAATGTAAATGATTCATAATCGGGGAGAGAATTATGAGAATGAAAAGTGGTACTGCCACTAATCTTCTCTCCCATATTATCAAAACAGAAGGCTTCCATTTCCAGAATAGAATCATCGGAAAAAGTGTCACTATCCTTTATGGGGATAGGAGATGAAATGGGTTTTTCTTTGAAAGCCTCGATTTTAGAAATGAGAAGACTAACATTCAGTAATGTTGCACGAAGTGCTTCATCTTTGATTTCAGTGTCAGTAACTTCATCATTCTCTTCTTCTAAGCTAACAAGCTCAGAAGGTAATTCTTCCATATAACTGATGTCTCCACAAGATAACGAATCGTCATCAATAGAATCGGAGCACATCTCAACATGATTACTTTGGAAGACAAGAGGAGGAGGGATATCACACACATGATCGATAATTCCCTATGACTCTCTAGGGATTGGGACAAGGTTCTCAACATTAGACTTTATGAATTCGTCCGATTCCTTTTCAGGAACAGTGTCAAGAAGCTCATCCCCCATGTTCAGAGAGTGAGTGGGAGCTTCGGGTGTGATAGCAGTTGTTTGAGAATGAATCTCAACTGCTGGAATATCAACTGATGAATTTGATGAATCTTCAAGTGTATCCTCATCATCACTGTCATCAGGAATAAAACGAAATTGAGAGCTAGATCTGGCTGCTTTTTCTTTTGCAATTGATTCCCTAATAGATTTTTCAAAGGCAATTTGGGAATTTATTTTAGCAGCCTGCTCTTCAGCTAGCAATTCTTCCATGGATTTCTCATGTGAATTTTGAATGACAGGACATTGTGGGAGTGGAGATTTGTCAAAACCGGAAGGTTGACATTGATAATCATCATGAAGACCCCCACAATGTACACAAGAAAAACTGGGAACATTATGAAATGCTTTTTTACTCAACTCCTCAGTTCTTTTCACTGAGTCCAGAAGCTCTAGATAAGTGTCTTGTTGGGTTTGCTGAGGAGTTTGAGTCATTTGGCACTGTGGAGGTTGGTCGTGATATGGATAGTCGTAATTGTTACAAGGAAATGGATTCCCTGTTTGACAATCAGAGCTGAAATAGGGACCTCCACAGTTCTCACAACAGTAAAACTGTTGAGCCTGGATTGGTGAATCATATGGATATTGGTCATAACCAAAGTTCTGAGCATTACCGGAAAACTGTTCATAGACAAACGTGTTTCTGGATTGACACTCAAATCCTTGGTGAGGACCTCCACAAAATCACAGCAGTGATGTTGATTATATGAAGATAAGTCGGGCTGTGGTGGGTAATTGGAAAAGTTTGAGGGGTCGTTAAATGAGTTCGGATTAGGATCATAATCAAATGAATTCCTCGAACCACAAAACAAACAACTCCCGTTCCGAATATCATTACCACACTGTACACACGTACACCAGCGACATGGTGAACCAAAAAGAGGCTCACCACAACTGACACAAGGAATAAACAAAACCAACATGGTGATCCGAATGACTATTAAGACTCGAAGAACATTTTGAAAAATCCGGAGGTGGGACATGTGGTGTGCTCTGAGAGCTAGAAATTTCCACTACTTCCGTTATGGTCTCCGGTTCTGGTTCTTGAGAAACTTGAAGATTAGGCAAGTCATTCTTGCTAGTCACCGGTCTAAATTCTGCATGCTTGCTTTTAACCGTAAATCGTGAAAGTTTAGGATCAATTTTAGACGGCTTAGGAGCAATTGAGGGGTTAGATCTTTGGATAACCGTAGGTTGGACGTATTTAGCACCTCCATTATCAGAGGGAAGTACCTGGTCCTTTGTCACCCTGGTTTCTCGTTCCATTTCCCTACGCAGAATTAATGGATCATCATGAACAACACGAATTCTTGACATTTGTGATAAAGTAGGAAGTTTTTCAAATTCGTTCCAGAATTCGTCGTAGTCGAGAGATTCCATGAGAATAGAAGAAGTTAGAATCAAATGGATAGAGGGTAAAAGGATAAAGAATCAAAAAGGGTAAGAGGATAAAGAGGAATATTTTTGGCATTTTTGAAAAACATTTTATAAAAACAAAGAATGAAAATATTTTTGGTGTTGTTAACACTTTAGAAAAAGTGTTAATGAACTTTTTGATTTATGATTGACTTTACAAAAAACGTTTTACAAAAAGTGGTATGTGTGCAAGTACGGGTCTGAGAATGCTTAAAACACGCTTACAGCCTCCCCGGCAGCGGCGCCAAAATTTGATTGGTCCCGAACCGTCAAGCTATCTCACACAAGCTAGCCACTTGTGAATGGCTAACCGTAAGAAACTTAAAACAGCTCAGAAACAAATGCAATTAAGATCAGAGGAATATAGTGGATTCCTGGGTCGTTAAGTCCCACAGAGGATGAATTGGTGTTTAACACAGTCAGATGTCGAATAATCACTAAGGATAGTGATCAGTAAGGATTTTGATGAATAATTATACCTAAAGAAAAGATTTGTAAATTACAGGGGCTTAAATGCAAATTAAAGAAAATTAAAAAGTTAAAATATATTAAATAAACGCTATCACTATTTTTACAATGATGTTTTTGTGATTTTATAAAATAAAATAACTTAAATAAACTATTTTAACTAAAACATAAACTTAAATTATCTAAAAACGTGATTTAAAATGAAAACGTACGTAAAGTATAAAAATTACGCGAGTGCGTAAGCAAAAATGTAAAATTTGTGAAATAAAACTCCTACAAGTGTAAAAACAATTTTATTACGTACTATATGACAAAATAAAATTTTATAAAAAAGATTTATATTTTTTAGACTTTTATATTTTTTATTATGAATTAAATAAGTTTTTACACTAATTAAATGATTAAAAATATTAAAACTATTGAGAAAAATCTGAAACTTTTTTGTAAAATACTTAATACTAATACAAATCTATGAAAAATACAAAAGTTGCAAAAACTAGTTTGAATAAGCTAGAAATAAGCTAAATTAGTCGAATAAGCTAAATGGACAAAGTTGGCTTAAGTAATAGATTGTGCAAACTAAAACCAATAAAGACCCAAGGGCGCAATGGTTACAGGTACACACTATCACTATCCTAAGGTGGGAGGTCTCAGGTTCGAGCCTGCCTCCCCACCTTTTTGCTAAACATTTTTTTTTCGATTTTTCTTTTACAAACTTGCTAAACACACTTAAATAAGCACTTTTTATAATTACAACTTTTTACAAAAACCTCTAATAAGCACTGAATAAGCTGAAAATCTCAACAGTTAACAAAAAGATGGAATAATCACAAGTTTTTAGCTAAAATGGGTAATAAGCTTAGAAAATAAGCAAAGGGTTAACTGAGATAAGCTAAGAAACTTTAAATAAGCTAATTTAACGACTGAATAAGCAAATTGACTTAAATAAGCACTAAATAAAACACAAGTTAACACTGATTTGCACATGTCACTTTTTGAATCACTAGGCACCTTCTAACTTATTTTTAAGCACTGAATTAAGCTACAGAATGAAAATAAGCAATTGAACTAACTAGTTGACCAACTGAGCTCTCTAAAAAGCTAATTTGCAAAGATTGGATTACACTAATGAGCTTGTGAAAAGCTTTTGAAATACTGATGAACACTGACTGGTTTAATACATTGAACAAAATGGACAAGATTAAAAGCTAATGGCAGGCTTATCAAATAAGCTGCAAAATAAAAAATAAGCACTGGTATAGAGACACAGCTAGGTGGGCTACTCAAAAAACTAAATTGCACAAGCTAAATCTCTGTGATGAGCTCTGTGTGAGCTTGTGAAACTAGATAGCTTAACTGTGCACAGGGGAGATTCTCAGACAAAGGTCTAAAACAAGCTAGGAAATAAGCACTTTATAAGCTGATTAAGATTGAACTAGTATTTTTCTAATTTAGTTTAGCAGCTATATTTTAATATCCTAGAAGCTTATGAGCTAAATCTTATTATTAAACACACAATAAAATTCCAAAGTTTATTCAAAAACTGCTTTTAGTAAAATTTTGACTTTTTAATTACACTTAAACTTTGACTTTTATGAACTTGTAACTGATTCTATGGACTTAATATGTTATAATAAGCTATGATAGGATGAAATTAAGCTGCTATATCAAGTTATAAGCTTATGTGATGAGATTTGTATTTTATAATCTTAACAGTTAACTATCTAGGTAGTTTTAAAGATGATTTTGACTTTTTACAAAACAAGGACTATATTTTGTGGCTTGACTGAGCTATTAAGAACTAAAGTGATACAAAACAACAACAAGCAATATCACAGATAGCTTCTAACACCATTAAAACAGTGAATCCAAACACCCCTTTATATATAACTGTTTTGAAGGTAAATACACTAAAACAAACTCTTAAACAGAGAAATCTATTTATTAACTTATAATTGCTGTATGTAAATAGGATTAGGCCAATATTAACAGGAATTAAGTACTTATACTAAAATATGCAAGTTTTAAGGAAATTTCTTACAATATGAGTCCAAGCTCAAAACTGAGAACCAATGTCTGAGATCACACCCTATGGCTTTCCACAAAGCTCTAAACCCATAAGCAATCCAAATATCACCATGCTTCAGCTATGGTCTTCATTTCCCTTGCCTTTTTATTTTTGACTAATTTTTTAGTGATTTTTGGTATTTTTGAGTTTTAAGTCTAAACTTAGTTATAAATGTTTTTAATAGCTTAAACAAGCTTCTAAGAGCTTATATAAGCTTGTTGAGCTCAGAACAACAACCAAAGATAACATTCGTACCTATTGAGATTTTTGAATGTGAAAATTGCACAAACTTGAAATCAAACTGGAAACTTTAAATTGCTTATTGAAAAAGAGTTACAGTACAATGAGATTACTTATTTCAAATCATGAAAGCTTAAACAAACACTGGAAAGTTAAAAAAAACTTAAAACGACATAAGTTAAATAAATTACACTAGATAAGTCTTCACATTCCTTCTTCTGCCCTTTATAATCATCTTTTGAGACTCAGTCTTTGTCTCTGAATCTTTCCCACCTCAATCCAACCATTGGATTGATCAAAGTAATCATATACGTCCATGTGGAGGTTTTGGCGCCAAAATAGTCAAGAGCAGGTTTGGGCAATTAAAGAAACTTGGGATGTTGTGGAGGTGGAGGGGTAGTGGGTAGACAGGTGTAGAGGCAGTGGTGAGGTGGAGAGGTGGGCAAGTGGTGGTGAAACCACTAGTATTGGATTTACAGACATGATGAAGGGGATGAACAGTGCTAGTGGTTTTTGGCGGGTTGACTATATATGACCAGATATTAATATGAAGGGGGTTCACAATTGGGGGGGTCAAGGCTAAATGGCAGGGGTCTTTTTGGTTGGCTGGGTTCTTAATACATAAAAGGGTCCGTTTGGTTTTGATTATGACAAGGACCATTCAAGCAATTCTGCCAAACATGAGGGACTGATCTTGACAAGTTTCCAAAGTTATCACAAGGACCAAAACTGCCAATCTTTAATAGTACAAGGACCATAGTTGATTATTTTCTATTTTTAATAAATCCAAGGACTATTTTTGTCATTTTCAAAACTTGAGGGACTAAAGTTGTCATTTTGCAATTTTTGATTTTAAGGACTAATTTTGACAACTCATGAATCCCTAAGGACTTAAAATGATATTTTTCTTTATTTTGATATACCAGGGACTGTTTTTGACAACTTTTTAAACTTGGGGGACTAAAACTGCCAATTATGCAAACTTGATACGTTTTTCACCAAATTTTGATATTTTTGTATTTAAAACACATAAAACACTTTTTTGTGATATTTTCATCATTTTGATGTGATGAGTGTGTAAATACTCATCATTTTTAGTCAAAATAAACTGCAAAATCATCTGAAAACACTCAGAAACACATCAAAATATCACAAATCAGTGTTTTATGTGTTTTAAATGCAAAAATATCAAAATCAGATGAAAAACATATCAAATTTGCAAAAATTGCAGTTTTAGTCCCCCAAGTTTCAAAAATTGTCAAAAATAGTCCCTGAGCCAAAATTTCAAAAGAAAAGTCACCAAAGGTCTCTTTAAAATCATAAATTGTCATATTTAATCCTTTGGTGAAAAATCTAAAAGTTTTGAGAAAATTACAATTTAGTCCCTGAAAATCCAAAAATGTTCAAAACTAATCCTTGGAATTTCACAATTGGCAATAATAGTCCTTGGATTTTTGGAGATTGTCAAAACAAACCCTTGGATCATAAATTCAGAAAGTACAGATTTGGTCCCTCAGTTTGGAAGAATTACACATTTGGTCCTTTGTATTAATAATTTCACAAACCAAATGGACCTTATTTAAAACTCAAGCCCAATATTAATCCTTGACCCGTCCAAACCCTTAGACCCGGTCAACCCACAACCCATTGGTCAAACAAACACAAACCCGCCATTTCCTCCCTTCACCTTCACCTGCTCTGCAACTAGCTCCACATATCCATCCCCCTCCTCTCCACATCACCCTCCATGTCCCCTACACATCCCTAACACAACAAAAATCATTAATTACATCCCTACTCCCACACTCAAACCCTCCACCTGTTAAAATCCTTTTGGCGCCAAAATGATCAAACGGCCATTATCTACTTAAAGCATCCAATGGCTGTTATTATTGGTGGGATCAAGTCAGAGACATGTGGAGAGAAGTTTGGAGCTATAAAAGAAGAAATAGAGAGAAGGAAAGAGTAGTAGTTAGTTTTACATTTTTTTCTTAATGTCGTTTTTAACTTAGTGTTTTAGTGTTAAGCTCAAATGTTGTAATTTCATCTTTTATGTAACACAATTAAGCTTCTTTATCCTTGTAATCAGTTTTAATAATCAATTCTCAAGTTTAGCTAAAAGTTATATTTTGTGTTACTGTTAAAAATCTCATTTTGCAACTCTCATTTATAAGCTCCTATAAGCTTAATCTTAAACTCACTCTTGTTTATTTAAGCTATTTAAACCTTTTTATAAGTTCAAAATTCCATTCCAAGTAATTTTGAGTGAAAGTCAACAAAAGTCAAACGGGTAAAATCCGAGAGTCAAATCAGTTGGGTTCAATTTCTGTTTTCAAATTGTTGTTTGAATAGGTCTCATTTCAGTTCTAGATAAAATCTCATCAGGTTTAGTAGTTTTAATGCATTTTGGAATTTTAAAGTGGTGTTTGGTTTAAGCTTATTTGTTGTCAAAAATTGTTTTTTTTACCCACTTTGACTCTCAAAGTCAAAGTGGTTTAAGGTTTTAGTAAGTTTCAACAAGGTCTTAATCTGTTTTTACAAATGTTTGCAAAGTTTGGTTTATAAAAAATCACAATATCTGTTTCTGTCCTACTGTTCCAAACAAAGAAAGAATATTGCTGTTTTAACAGCTTTTTCCAAGCTTATTTGTGATCTAAACCTTGTCCAAATCACTTTTCTTGTATTTTCACATACCCATCTCAACATTTGTTTACTTTATTTGGCACTTAGGATAGTTTTGGTTAGCTCAAATTGCATTACAATTCTGTCAAAAACCACAACAGCCACTGCAACAGTAGGCTTGTAGTCCAAATAGCAGCCCTTGTTTAGCTTATTTCATGTTTCCCATTAGCTTATTTAGGACCCCTTAGTGCTTATTAGGTGACATAGACTAGGTGTACCAGTTTTTAGCTTATGTTATGCTTATAGAGTGCTTATTTGATGGCCTATTTTGGACCCCTTGTCTGAGAATCTGTCCTGTGCACAGGCTTGTAGAGTTTTTTATAAGCTTGTCAAAAGCTCATGTGAGCTCATTAGGAGCTGAGTTTTGGTTCTTGTGTACCCTACCAGGTCTACTTTAGGTCCTAGCATCTGTTTTTCCCTTTAGCTTATTTTCTTAGCTTGTGCAAGTGCTTAAAGGTAGTCACCTAATCATGTTGGATTTTAATTTCATAAGCTCATTCTTAGTTAATGCATCATTAGTGGTCTAGAGTAGTATTAATTAGTTGCATTAGGCTTATTTTATTGTACTTTAGCTCTGCTTATCATTTGGATCATTCCTGTAGCTTATAGCTTATTGTAGTAGCTTATTTAGGACTGCTTCACACTTCAGTTTCATTTTCATCCACATAAGCATATGTTTTTATATTTTTTTAGATTTAGAATATTATTTTAGTATTTCCCTGAATTTTCATATTTTTCTGCACTGTTTGCTATTTTCTTTTTATTTTAAATAGTTTTTAAGTCTTTTTAATTAGCTTTTATTATAAATAAATCAGAAAAGCTTTATAAAAATAATTTTTAACTTTTCCTAGATTAAGAATAATATTTTAGATTTTTCTGTAAAGTTTCATTATTTTTACTGTTCATTTGTCATTTTTCTTAATTTAAATTAGTTTTAAATAGTTTTTAATTAATAATAAATATATAAAAAGTCTAAAAAATATATTTTCTGTTTTAAAATTAGTTTTATCATATTTTAGATTTTTCTAAGTCTTAATTTTATTTTTCTAGTCTTATTTCATATTTTCTTTTATTTTAGAGTATTATTAAATAGTTTAAAATAGTTTTTAATTAATAATAATTAATTAAATAGTTTTAAAAATAATTTTTATTTTCTAATAATTTTCTTATATAATTAGGATTGTAAAAATGTATTTTCTATATTCGTAGGTATTTTCCTTCTTTAGTTTCACTTTTTATTTCGTACGTTACGTAGTTTTTAATTTAAGCGTACGTCTTAGGTTTTAAACGTTCATCACTTTAAATATAGTGATAGCGTTTATTTAATATCTTTTATCTTTTTAATTTTCTTAATTTGTATTTAAGTCGCTTTTATGTATATCCTTTTTCAGTAGCGTAATTATCCTATCCAAATCCTTTCTGATCGCTATCATTAGTGATCATTCTATCGTCTGAATCAGTGTTGTACACACCATTGAGTCTCCGTGGGACTTAACGACCCGGGAATCCACTGTATTCTCTGATCTTCATTGTATTTGTGTCTGAGCGGTTTTAAGTCTGTTAGACTTGACGGTTTAGCACAGATCATGATGCATTTCTGAGTGTTTTCAGATGTTTTTGGCATTCTAAACAGTATAAAAATGATGAGTATTTAGAAACTCATCAATCCCCCACACTAAGATATTGCTAGTCCCTAGCAATGATTTATGAAAAGTTAATGGATTTTATCTCTTTACCAAAAGCCATTACTTCTGGAGTAGCCAATTGTTTTAGTTCAAGTAAGAACCTTGGTACAATGATAACCAAATGATTTTGAGCAAATCATAAGCTGTAAACGGATTTGATTTTTCTTTACCAGAAGCCGTTTGCTTCTGGACTAGCCAACTTTTAGATAAATTATCAATATTATCTTTGGTGAGTCGATTACCAATTATGGTTTTTCCACTGCCTTTACCACAAGCCATAAACTTGCGGGCTAGCCAACTTTTCACTAGTTAAAGATATGGTGAGCTGAACACCATACAATTTTGGGCAAATTGCAAGCCGTCAACGGATTTGAGATATCTTTACCAAGAGCCGTTTGCTCCTGGATTAGCCAGTCCTTATGTGGGTTAGACATGGTGGACTGATTACCATTTGTTGTGTTTAGTATATAGTACTTCCACTAAAAAAAAATTTTTAAATTTGGCCATTTTGGAGGAAAAAGGGACTAAAAGGGTACATTTATGATCAAATTCGCCAGAATTTCCCCCCCACACTTAGAAATGAATATTGTCCTCAATATTCAAAGTCCCGGCTATTATGCCGAATCCTTGAACATAAAAAGATAACATTACTAGCCAAGTGTAGAAACACAACAATTATTCTATTTTTTTTAATATGTACAACAAATTCATTCATTCTTTTTTTTTTTTTTTTTAAAACTTATATACAACAACGGGGCATCTCCCCCACACTAGGGTGGTACTCATGGGTGAAAACCCATGTGGTGCTTGCTAATGTTTTTGATTCCCGAGTCACTAGCTTGACTCGACCCCGAATTAATTTGTTCATGGGGAAGTAAGTGGAAGAGACAATCTCCATCGGACTTTCATTCAAGATGTTTGTATAAACATTGAAGTACGAACCGGCTCACAAATGATAAATGAAAATGTCAGGGTCAAAAATAATGTCTTCATTCCCGAAGGAGTGAAGAACAGGAGAAGTCACGGGATATATGAAGAAAAGAAAGAAAATCATGATAAAAATCATGACTAACTCTTCATCCTCAATAGGAGAATTCATAGTTTCATGAATCTCCTCAGTTAAGTTCACTTGATCAAGACATATTATGGGTGTGTCTAGATCAAAGTAGAAACTATCATACTCCGGCGGAGATATGATATGAGTAAGTTCACAGGAGAACTCCTCGAAGGTGAATGAATCATATTCAGAATTGGTATCAGTGGGTTCACTGGTGAACTCCTCCAATGTAAATGATTCATAATCGGGGAGAGAATTATGAGAATGAAAAGTGGTACTGCCACTAATCTTCTCTCCCATATTATCAAAACAGAGGCTTCCATTTCCAGAATAGAATCATCGGAAAAAGTGTCACTATCCTTTATGGGGATAGGAGATGAAATGGGTTTTTCTTTGAAAGCCTCGATTTTAGAAATGAGAAGACCGACATTCAGTAATGTTGCACGAAGTGCTTCATCTTTGATTTCAGTGTCAGTAACTTCATCATTCTCTTTTTCTAAGCTAACAAGCTCAGAAGGTAATTCTTCCATATAACTGATTTCTCCACAAGATAACGAATCGTCATCAATAGAATCGGAGCACATCTCAACATGATTACTTTGGAAGACAAGAGGAGGAGGGATATCACACACATGATCGATAATTCCCTGTGACTCTCTAGGGATTGGGACAAGGTTCTCAACATTAGACTTTATGAATTCGTCCGATTCCTCTTCAGGAACAGTGTCAAGAAGCTCATCCCCCATGTTCAGAGAGTGAGTGGAGCTTCGGGTGATGATAGCAGTTGTTTGAGAATGAATCTCAACTGTTGGGATATCAACTGATGAATTTGATGAATCTTCAAGTGTATCCTCATCATCACTGTCATCGGGAATAAAACGAAATTGAGAGCTAGATCTGGCCGCTTTTTCTTTTGCAATTGATTCCCTAATAGATTTTTCAAAGGCAATTTGGAAATTTATTTTAGCAGCCTGCTCTTCAGCTAGCAATTCTTCCATGGATTTCTCATGTGAATTTTGAATGACAGGACATTGTGGGAGTGGAGATTTGTCAAAACTGGAAGGTTGACATTGATAATCATCATGAGGACCCCCACAATGTACACAAGAAAAACCTGGGAACATTATGAAATGTTGTTTTACTCAACTCCTCATTTCTTTTCACTGACTCCAGAAGCTCTAGATAAGTGTCTTGTTGGGTTTGCTAAGGAGTTTGAGTCATTTGGCACTGTGGAGGTTGGTCGTGATATGGATAGTCGTAATTGTTACAAGGAAATGGATTCTGTTTGACAATCGAGTGAAATAGGGACCTCCACAGTTCTCACAACAAGAAACTCCACAGTTGAGCCGGATGGTGAATCATATGGATATTGGTCATAACCAAATTTCTGAGCATTACCGGAAAACTGTTCATAGACAAACGTGTTTCTGGATTGACACTCAAATCCTTGGTGAGGACCTCCACAAAATTCACAGCAGTGATGTTGATTATATGAAGATAAGTCGGTGTGTCCGTGGGTAATTGTATGTTCAAAGTTTGATAGGGGTCGTTAAATGAATTCGGATTAGGATCATAATCAAATGAATTCCTCGAACCACAAAACAAACAACTCCCGTTCCGAATATCACTACCACACTGTACACACGTACACCGCGGTGACATGGTGAACCAAAAAAGAGGCTCACCACAACCGACACAAGGAATAAACGATTCTATTTTAGAGTTATGAGAAGGAATCGGTTCATTCAAAGAATCAACAAACCAACATGGTGATCCGAATGACTATTTAGACTCGAAGAACATTTTGAAAAATCCGGGTGGGACATGTGGGTGTGCTCTGAGAGTTTTCTAGAAATTTCCACTACTCCGTTATGGTCTTTCTGTGTGTTCTGGTTCTTGAGAAACTTGAAGATTAGTAGTCATTCTTGCTAGTCACCCCAGGATCCTAAATTCTGCATTTGCTTTTAACCGTAAATCGTGAAAGTTTTGTAGGTCTCGGACCCGCATCTGCGTAATTTTAGACGGCTTAGGAGCAATTAAGGGGTTAGATCTTTGGATAACCGTAGGTTGGACGTATTTAGCACCTCCATTATCAGAGGGAAGTACCTGGTCCTTTGTCACCCTGGTTTCGTTCCATTTCTGTGTTTCCTACGCAGAATTGATCATGTCATCATGAACAACAATTCTTGACATTTGTGATAAAGTAGAAGTTTTTCAAATTCGTTCCAATTCGTAGTCGAGTGGTGTGTGCCTAGATTCCATGAGAATAGAAGAAGTTAGAATCAAATGGATATAGGTAAAAGGATAAAGAATCAAAATTGGGTAAGAGGATAAAGAGGAATATTTTTGGCATTTATGAAAAACATTTTATAAAAACAAAGAATGAAAAAAATATTTTGGTGTTGTTAACACTTTAGAAAAAGTGTTAATGAACTTTTTGATTTATGATTGACTTTACAAAAAACGTTCTCACAGTGGTGTGGCAAGTACGGTCTGAGAATGCTTAAAACACGCTTACATCCTCCCCGCGTGCCAAAATTTGATTGGTCCCAACCGTCAAGCTATCTCACACAAGCTAGCCACTTGTAAATGTTGCTAACCGTAAGAAACTTAAAACGCTCAAACAAATGCAATTAAGATCGGGAATATAGTGGATTCCTGGGTCGTTAAGTCCCACAGAGGATGAATTGGTGTTTAACACAGTCAGATGTCGAATAATCACTAAGGATAGTGATCAGTAAGGATTTTGATGAATAATTATACCTAAAGAAAAGATTTGTAAATTACAGGGGCTTAAATGCAAATTAAAGAAAATTAAAAAGTTAAAATATATTAAATAAACGCTATCCCTATTTTTACAATGATGTTTTTGTGATTTTATAAAATAAAATAACTTAAATAAACTATTTTAACTAAAAACATAAACTTAAATTATCTAAAAACGTGATTTAAAATGAAAACGTACGTAAAGTATAAAAATTACGCGAGTGCGTAAGCAAAAATCTAAACTAAAATTTGTGAAATAAAAGTCCTACAAGTGTAAAAACAATTTTATTACGTACTATATGACAAAAGAAAATTTTAGAAAAAAGATTTATATTTTTAGACTTTTATATTTTTTATTATGAATTAAATAAGTTTTTACACTAATTAAATGATTAAAAATATTAAAACTATTGAGAAAATCTGAAACTTTTTGTAAAATACTTAATACTAATACAAATCTATGAAAAATAAAAAGTTGCAAAACTAGTTTGAATAAGCTAGAAATAAGCTAAATTAGTCGAATAAGCTAAATGGACAAAGTTGGCTTAAGTAATAGATTGTGCAAACTAAAACCAATAAAGACCCAAGGCGCAATGGTTACGGTACACACTATCACTATCCTAAGGTGGGAGGTCTCAGTTCGAGCCACTCCCACCTTTTTGCTAAACATTTTTTTTTCGATTTTTCTTTTACAAACTTGCTAAACACACTTAAATAAGCACTTTTTATAATTACAACTTTTTACAAAAACTCTAATAAGCAGCTGAATAAGCTGAAAATCTCAACAGTTAACAAAAAGATGGAATAATCACAAGTTTTTAGCTAAAATGGGTAATAAGCAAAGGGTTAACTGAGATAAGCTAAGAAACTTTAAATAAGCTAATTTAACGACTGAATAAGCAAATTGACTTAAATAAGCACTAAATAAAACACAAGTTAACACTGATTTGCACATGTCACTTTTTGAATCACTAGGCACCTTCTAACTTATTTTAAGCAATGAATTAAGCTACAGAATGAAAATAAGCAATTGAACTAACTAGTTGACCAACTGAGCTCTCTAAAAAGCTAATTTGCAAAGATTGGATTACACTAATGAGCTTGTGAAAAGCTTTTGAAATACTGATGAACACTGACTGGTTCAATACATTGAACAAAATGGACAAGATTAAAAGCAAATGGCAGGCTTATCAAATAAGCTGCAAAATAAAAAATAAGCACTGGTATAGAGACACAGCTAGGTGGGCTACTAAAAAAACTAAATTGCACAAGCTAAATCTCTGTGATGAGCTCTGTGTGAGCTTGTGAAACTAGATAGCTTAACTGTGCACAGGGGAGATTCTCAGACAAAGGTCTAAAACAAGCTAGGAAATAAGCACTTTATAAGCTGATTAAGATTGAACTAGTATTTTTATAATTTAGTTTAGCAGCTATATTTTAATATCCTAGAAGCTTATGAGCTAAATCTTATTATTAAACACACAATAAAATTCCAAAGTTTATTCAAAAACTGCTTTTAGTAAAATTTTGACTTTTTAATTACACTTAAACTTTGACTTTTATGAACTTGTAACTGATTCTATGGACTTAATATGTTATAATAAGCTATGATAGGATGAAATTAAGCTGCTATATCAAGTTATAAGCTTATGTGATGAGATTTGTATTTTATAATCTTAACAGTTAACTATCTACGTAGTTTTAAAGATGATTTTGACTTTTTACAAAACAAGGACTATATTTTGTGGCTTGACTGAGCTATTAAGAACTAAAGTGATACAAAACAACAACAAGCAATATCACAGATAGCTTCTAACACCATTAAAACAGTGAATCCAAACACCCCTTTATATATAACTGTTTTGAAGGTAAATACACTAAAACAAACTCTTAAACAGAGAAATCTATTTATTAACTTATAATTGCTGTATGTAAACAGGATTAGGCCAATATTAACAGGAATTAAGTACTTATACTAAAATATGCAAGTTTTAAGGAAATTTCTTACAATATGAGTCCAAGCTCAAAACTGAGAACCAAGGTCTGAGATCACACCCTATGGCTTTCCACAAAGCTCTAAACCCATAAGCAATCCAAATATCACCATGCTTCAGCTTTGGTCTTCATTTCCCTTGCCTTTTTATTTTTGACTAATTTTTTAGTGATTTTTGGTATTTTTGAGTTTTAAGTCTAAACTTAGTTATAAATGTTTTTAATAGCTTAAACAAGCTTCTAAGAGCTTATATAAGCTTGTTGAGCTCAGAACAACAACCAAAGATAACATTCGTACCTATTGAGATTTTTGAATGTGAAAATTGCACAAACTTGAAATCAAACTGGAAACTTTAAATTGCTTATTGAAAAAGAGTTACAGTACAATGAGATTACTTATTTCAAAGCATGAAAGCTTAAACAAACACTGGAAAGTTAAAAAAACTTAAAACGACATAAGTTAAATAAATTACACTAGATAAGTCTTCACATTCCTTCTTCTGCCCTTTATAATCATCTTTTGAGACTCAGTCTTTGTCTCTGAATCTTTCCCACCTCAATCCAACCATTGGATTGATCAAAGTAATCATATACGTCCATGTGGAGGTTTTGGCGCCAAAATAGTCAAGAGCAGGTTTGGGCAATTAAAGAAACTTGGGATGTTGTGGAGGTGGAGGGGTAGTGGGTAGACAGGTGTAGAGGCAGTGGTGAGGTGGAGAGGTGGGCAAGTGGTGGTGAAACCACTGGTATTGGATTTACAGACATGATGAAGGGGATGAACAGTGCTAGTGGTTTTTGGCGGGTTGACTATATTTGACCAGATATTAATATGAAGGGGGTTCACAATTGGGGGGGTCAAGGCTAAATGGCAGGGGTCTTTTTGGTTGGCTGGGTTCTTAAATACACAAAAGGGTCCGTTTGGTTTTGATTATGACAAGGACCATTCATGCAATTCTGCCAAACATGAGGGACTGATCTTGACAAGTTTCCAAAGTTATCACAAGGACCAAAACTGCCAATCTTTAATAGTACAAGGACCATAGTTGATTATTTTCTATTTTTAATAAATCCAAGGACTATTTTTGTCATTTTCAAAACTTGAGGGACTAAAGTTGTCATTTTGCAATTTTTGATTTTAAGGACTAATTTTGACAACTCATGAATCCCTAAGGACTTAAAATGATATTTTTCTTTATTTTGATATACCAGGGACTGTTTTTGACAACTTTTTAAACTTGGGGGACTAAAACTGCCAATTATGCAAACTTGATACGTTTTTCACCAGATTTTGATATATTTGCATTTAAAACACATAAAACACTTGTTTGTGATATTTTCATCATTTTGATGCATTTCTGAGTGTTTTCAGATGTTTTTGGCATTCTAAACAGTATAAAAATGATGAGTATTTAGACACTCATAAAAAAACACATGAAATTATGTAAAAATGGATGAAAACGTGTAAAAACGGACGAAAACATGTTAAAACAGATAAAAAATGTGCAAATACAAACTTTACACGTGTTAAATGGACGAAAATGTGCAAAAATGAATGAAAACGTGTAAACAGACGAAAACGTGTAAAAACAAACGAAACTTGTAAAAGTGAACAACAGTTTATAAAACAGACAAAAACATGCAAAAACAGACAAAAATAAGTAAAAACGAAAGAAAACATGTAAAAACGGCCGAGAACATGTAAAAACGGACGAAAACGTGTAAAAGCATACGAAAACGTGCAAAAACATACGAAAACGTGCAAAAATGGATGATAACGTGTAGGAAACGGACGAAAACGTGTAAAAAAGGATGAAAACGTGCAAAAACGGACAAAAACGTGCAGAAACAAACAAAAACGTGTAAAAACGGATGAAGAGTGTAAAAAAATTATGTGTGAATAAGTGTCAAAAAAAATAGTGTAAAAAAATAAGTGTCTGCATAAGTGGTAAAAAGAAGTATATTAAGAGTAAAATAAAAATTGGTGAAATGATTTTTTATTTATTTATTTTTTAAAGTGAAAAAAAGTCGATGGATTATAGTTAAAAGTCAACGCAAAACACAAGGACCATTAATGTAACTTTTATAACTACAAAAAAAGTCAAGGGATGACCGTGAAAGACAACGCAAACCACAGGGAGCAATAATGTAATTTTTCTAAGTGTTAATCGGTCAAACAGGTCACCATCCGGTCAATATTGCGTATATTGATCAAAATTTGATAGTATTTTAGCAATACAAGTAATATATGTAGTTGGTTACGTATTTCGTTCTTTTTAAGAAAGTTTGTTGCGTATATTTAAACTTCACCCTAGAATATTTACGCAGTTTTCTGCATTAGTTTATATTTTTGTCCAAACTTCAATTAGTCGTAACTTATTCGTTATAAGTCAGTTTTTAGCGATTCAAGCGGCTACAAAAAGCTTGTTAAGTCTACTATCTATTTTTCAATCCCATTGCTGCAAATATCTAATCTGTTTTTCCAGATTTTCACTTTTCCAACAGCTAATACACATCTTTGTAAATCTATATATACAAACTATATATATGGGAATATATTAGCTAAAATTAATTGTAGCCAATTGGCTACAACTTTGTACTAAAAATTTGGGTTCTTGATTATTTTTGTGGGTCCTGATTCTTTTCTGTGGGTTTCTGAATCATTGCTAGTGTATTTTTAATGAATAATTGTAGCTAATTAGCTAAAATTTCCCGCCAAAATTTATTACTGCATCACAGTTATAAAAATACTGCATCACAATTATAATTGTGATACAGTAACTTATAATCTTAATGCACTAAAATCATGATTATGATGCAGTAACTTTATAACCGTAATGCAGTAAGTTATAACCTTAATGCACTAATAAATTTTGGTGCATCTTTATTATATGTAACTGCATCATAGTTAATAGTTAAGTGCATCAAATATGATGCACTAAAATCAAGGTTATAAGCTTAATGCACTAAAATCATGATTGTGATGCAGTAACTTTATAACTGTGATGCAGTAATTTATAACCTTAATGCACTAAAATCATAATTGTGACGCGGTAACTTATAACCTTAATGCACTAATAAGTTCTGGTGCATCTTTATTATAAGTTATTGCATTATAGTTAATAGTTAAGGTGCATCAACTATGATGCACTAAAATCAATGTTATAACCTTAATGCACTAAAATCATGATTGTGATGCAGTAACTTTATAACTGTGATGCAGTAATTTATAACCTTAATGCACTAAAATCATAATTGTGACGCGGTAACTTATAACCTTAATGCACTAATAAGTTCTGGTGCATCTTTATCATAAGTTATTGCATTATAGTTAATAGTTAAGGTGCATCAACTATGATGCACTAAAATCAAGGTTATAACCTTAATGCACAAAAATCATGATTGTGATGCAGTAACTTTATAACTGTGATGCAGTAATTTATAACGTTAATGCACTAAAATCATGATTGTGATGCAGTAACTTTATAACTGTGATGCAAAAAAAATTTGGGGGAAAAAAATTTTTGGCGGGAAAATTTTTTTTTCGGGTGGGGGGGGGGGGGGTGGGGTATGATGATGTGGCAAAGGTGACACATGTCACCTCCACATGCCTTCTCATTCTTTTCATAATAACCCAAACCTATATATATATATATATATATATATATATATACATATACATAATATATAATATATACATATATATATATATATATATATATATATATATATATATATATATATATATATATATATAGAGAGAGAGAGAGAGAGAGAGAGAGAGAGAGAGATTGGATCATTTAAAAAGTTGATCTCAAGAGAAAAGTGAGAAAAGTAATCTCAACCGTTAGATCACCCCTCTTCCCCTCCTTTTTTTTCCTTCCTAACTCAAGGGGCTTCTTTGTTACTTTTTCTATTTATCAAGGGCTTGTTTGTATCTTTTAATATTCCTTTAATACTATAACGTTAAAGAGCCCCAATATAGATTCTCCTTGGAAGAACTTTTTTTTTTCTTTTTTTTCCTGCACATGTACACATAAGATGAACTATTCTAAAAAAACCCACTTCTTTCGTGTAATCTATAACATTCAATAGCTAATCTATTATTCCAAAAAAAAAAACCCCCAACTCATCTATTAATAAAATTTACAAATGCTAGTCTGCGAGGTCTAGACACAAAGATCACTAAAAATACAATAAAAATGTACACATTGTTTCTTCAGTTTCACATTTCCACTAAAAATACAATAAAATGTATACAATCGAAATCATCACGACAATAAAACAATACTACTACCTACTAATCTTCTTTTGTAGCAGCTTGTAAATCATATGTGGAAACACACCCTTGCAAGTTACACCTATGACATCTGACAGACAAGTGTGATCCTTCCCGATTGCACTGGGACTGTCTTATTCTGCATTTGGAACCGGAATTAGAAGGACCATCTAGTGAAACAAACGTAAAAAAAAATCTACAATAAGAACAACAGCATACCAAATGTATACAAACACCACCTATGCAAAAACCTATGCACAATACTCAAAGACAAACACATGATGGAATAAAACCCGAACTTTACCTTTAGTTTGTATAGAATTAGTTGGATTTACTACAGTTGCAAGCTGTGACGACCCACAAAGTTGATCAACCACCCGACCCTAAACTACTGGGCCTCCAAAATCTGCAACATCATATAAATTAAAATCAACAACCAAGACTTTAAAAATCACCATCCAAACTAAAAGAAACAATACTAGAGACGTCCCTATTAAAAAAAATGCTTATTAGCTGATTGAGTAAGCAATCAAAACTCAGAATCTTCTTCAGTACCTACATTCTCGACAACTCCATCAGCTATTAGAGTTTGAGCAACAAAATCATAATCACACACTGCACGGGCAGCCATTCTAGATGCACCATGTCTTCGAAGAGACCAAGTGGCAGGCGGTAAACACGTTTCACCTGAAATACTATTCCTTTGAAGATCTAAGATACGTTTTGTAATATACTTATGTTTACCATCAGGTAATGATGGACTACCTGCACAAAGCATGCCACAAACACATATATTTACACCAAGATTAATTGTATATAACAAAAAAAAAAAAAAAAAACTAACCTTCAGATATGCCAACATCTGTTACAAAACTTCAAACACCAGATTCATTGAAACTGGACAACCGGACACATAATCAGACAAATCGCTGCAGAAGACCCATCGTGTTGAATTTTCTTCGTGCAAGGTGAGACATAAATTTGTGTTATGTGCCTGAGAAGGGCACAGTTGATAGGAGATAAATCAGCGATGTAGATTGTCCAGTTAAACATCTACAAATGGATGCACTAAACTTGCACATTGATGCACTAAAATATCCGGTACATAATTTAGTCTCCAATAAACTCATCTCACGTCAACTTTGCAGCAATTTCACCCATACCACCCATGCCTCCAATAACTACTATTATACATTCCTCCACCGTACATACCACCACCACTTTCATAAAGACCACCACCGTAGCCTCCTCCTCTATACATGATGTAACTCTCTCAGCTGATGTCAAGGGTCCATGAGACTCTGGTGTACAATCACCATTTGGTTCATCTGATGGTACCTCAATTGGTAAAGAAGATTCTTGTGTTGTCCTTCTTCCTATCGATGGTGCCTAGTTAAAGATATAAAGACATTAGTAAGGTTTCAGGGACAGTGAAGCCATGGAGGAATTATGATGTGCTGATCACAGATGGATGAATAAAAAAAGGATAAATCCCGAGGAACCAAGAGTAATTAGCATCTCAAAGACATTGTAAATTTAGCTTCTTTAATAAAAAAGATAAATTGACTATGATAGTGAAGATTACAAACAACAGAATTATCAGATAATTCTGAACTGTTTACTGCTGTAACCGTGTTACATTGGAAAACAAGACATTAATTGCAAGGGAGAAAATTATTGTCAATAGGAGATTGGTTAGTTAGTTAAAAAAAAGCTTTTGTAACAAAATTTGCAATTATGTCCCCAAACATGAACTGCAAGTCCCATTCATTAGTTATTTTCAAAAGACTGGTCATCATAGTTGGTTGAAGAAATGCTATTTTGAGAAAGTTACCATTTTGTTAACAAATCAGAGTTATCTGACCACTGTATGTAATAGCATCATTTCAATTAAAAAGAAAAAAATACCATGTTGTGCAATCATGTGCTTCAAGAATGAATCACACACTAGAAAATCATGCTTGTTCATTTACATCCAATAATTATATTCGATATCCATTTAATTCAAGAGCACGAAATATTCCATATAAAACCCAAGCATTGGGCATATCCTAGATTACTGTAACCAAATAAATAGGTATTGGTTGAGTTGAGCAACAGTAACTAACCATGTTCCACACACCAATGCTCTGTGTTTTGGCTTTTTCTCCAAGGTTTAGCAGTTCTGCATGCTCTGGAGAGACCTCTCCTTTAGCATCCTTAACCTAAAATAAAGCACATACAGCTAAGTTTGATGCAAAGGTGAAAAACTAATTCATAAATGCTAGTAAAAACAAATGGATCCTAGACCTCTCCTCGACCCGACCTTTCTCTAGCCCGAATCCAGGCGCAACACAAATGGATCCTAGACCAGTAAAGTTTACCTCCATCCTTTGTCATGGCCTCCATTTTTCACGAGAGTCTGATCATGCTCTTAAAGTGATTTAGTGGTCCTTGAATGTGTTTTGAGTGTCGCCATGACCATAAATGAACATTCAAAAAAAGGTTAATACATACGGTAGTTACTATAATCAACCGCCCTCGTTGCCCTAAAATGTCCAAATAGATGCTCTAACTACGCAAATGAATGCATTAATATCTACTTTTTCGATGCACTAATCAAACTCATAGATGCCCTATGTGTATATATATACCTAATATGACCAAACAGATGCTCTAAATACGCAAATGGATGCACTAATATCTACTTTTTTGATGCACTAATCATACTCATAGATGCCTTATGTGTATATATATCTTTTCGACCCATACCCAATAATTACCTTTTTGACTCTATCAGTTTTGACCTATTACCCAACCCACCCACACCATTCATCTTCCTTTTTACTATGAATATATAAGGGTTATGACAAAATTGAAGTATGAAGAACACATATATAACAATAGCTTACCGATTAAATAATGCAGACTGGCCAACATTAGGGCAACCAATAAGAAGTACAGTTGGAATCAAATGGGTCTCTACTTTGCTGAAGTCAACTGGTATTCCAGTCTCAAACTTTGCCCCAGATAACTAGGAGCTGCTGACATTATCACCAAAGTCTTTCCTACATCATCATGTGTCGGAACTGTAGAGCACCAACTTCTATTTTTAAACTTATAATATTGAATGCATGAATGTAAAAAGGTTGTTCCATTGGCACCTTCGGGTAAGCATTTATCAACAAGCAGTGATCCTAACAATTAAAAATAATATTAGCATGCTAGAATAATTTCTTCCCCTAATTTAAGAGATCCAAAAAAGTCAAATTAATAGCATATGTTCACCTTTAGTGAACTATGAAGTATCAATACGTCCACTTTTGATGCAGTGATGAATCAAATTTCTTTGTATAAGACTAGCTATACAAATGTGGCTATAGAACCAAATGAAATGCCCAATATTGCAGCCAAAGTAACACCACTCACAAAACTAATATGCCAAACATGTTTATGAAATTTTTTACTGATAACTAAAGTCAGAAAAGGAAGCACTAAACATGCACGCTGATGCCTTAATTTGTACAACGATGCACTAATCATACTCACCGATGCCCTAATTTGCCTAGTGATGCAATAAAATAAAAAACATATGCCCTATTATAACTAACGATGCACTAAAAATACAAACGGATGCAGTAAACATACACACTCATGCATTAATATGTCTAATGATGCGCTAATCTTACTAAATGATGCCTTATGTCATATGATTCAACAAAACTACAGACTATGATTTGTTTACACATTGATGCCCTAAAATGTCAAATATTTCAAATATATTCTAACTGATCAGTGAATAACAACTATTTATGTTAAATTTCCAAAATCATAACAGATGCCATAACTTTACACAAATTCACAATAATACTAATTATGATATAATTTACCCTTTAAAAAAATAAAATAACATAGAAATTTTAGTGAATATGTGTTATGCCGTATAGATAAAATAATAAAGAAGAGCTTAAAATGAGCTAAATGAAATTTGTATATACCCTGAATAAGAAGATTCATTTGAGTGAATCTGTGCTATTTGAATAAGGCGGCGATTCCACTGATGCCTTTATTTGTTCACGGTTGTGTGACGGTGGTGGATTGAAGATTAACGCGGTGGCTTCACGACGGAAGATGGTGGAACGGTGGTGGTGATGGTGGTGGCGGTGGTGACGGTGCAGATGGAGTAGCTCATCTCCATGTTTGGGAATAATGATGGAGACGGTGGTGGTGGTGGCGACGGTGCATATGGTGGCGACGGTGGTGGTGGTAACGGTGGAGATGGTGATGGTGGTGTATCTCGTCTCTTGTTTGTGAATGAATGACAGAACCTGATTGATATCCCCTATTCGATGTGTTTGTTTTTAATTTTCACCCTGAAATTTCGATTGTTATCAAAATCTACCCTGTAACTTTTTTTCTCACTTTTCTTTCTAATTACACTTTTCTCTAGAACCGGACTATATATATATATGTATATATATATATATATATATATATATATATATATATATATATATATATATATATATATATATATATATATATATATATAGGTTTAGGTATTATGAAAAGTTTTTATAATGAAAAAATGAGAGGCATGTGGAGGTGACATGTCACCTTTGCCACATCATCATGCCACATCACCATAACCCCACCCACGAAAAAAAAAAAATTTCCCTCAAAAAAAAATTTTTGGGCAAAATTTTTTTTCCCGCCAAAATTTTTTACTGCATCACAGTTATAAAGTTACTGTATCACAATCATGATTTTAGTGCATTAAAGTTATAAGTTACTGCATCACAGTTATAAAGTTACTGCATCACAATCAAGATTTTAGTGCATTAATGTTATAAGCTTGATTTTAGTTCATCATAGTTGATGCACTGAACTATTAACTATGATGCAGTAACTTATAATAAAGATGCACCAAAACTTATTAGTGCATTAAGGTTATAAGTTACTGCATCACGGTGATGTGGCAAAAGTGACACATGTCACCTCCACATGCCTTTTCATTTTTTTCATTATAAGAAACTTTTCATTTTAACCCTACCCTATATATATATATATATATATATATATATATACTAGTTTTCGAAGCCCGCCCAATGGGCGGGCATGACTTATAATTATTTGTTTGTTGTTTTTTGTTAACTGAAATACATTTTTTATAATTGTCAAATAATATTATAAGACAATTGTTTCTTTGGTTTTTAGTTGTTGGTTTTTGTTTTTTTTGTTTAGAATTATAAATAATTGTATGGTTCGCGTGGATGTAAATTATAAAAACATACAAACTATAAGTAACTAATTTTAGTGTAATGCATATAAAAGATAATAAAACAATTAAATAATATAAGTATACCGACTTTTGTAGAAACAAACCAATCTGGGACAATGTTTGGCCTTAACTTTATTAACCGTCATAGCGAAATAAAAAAATAGATGATCATTTTATTCATATACAAAATAAAATTTCTTTGTACACGACATTTGTTGCGAAGTTCGTGTATTAATCGTCTTTGTCACAACACTTATAAACCTGCAAATGCACACAAACAATGAACATATATTAGGATAGTTTTAATAGAAAACAAAGGACAACATATATTAGTTAATGAAATATATTTTATTTGTATGTTAGGGTGCTTAATTTTTAAGATGATTCTACCAAATATTTTGTATGTATACAATATATGATACAAACTAAATATATTTAAAAAAACGTTTATCTTTTTTTATGAAACTAAATACTTTAGAAATGACAACATTATTAAAAAGTTTGTATCTAAAACATTTGTTACGTATTAAAAATTTTAATTTGATTTAAGTATGGAAAAAAATTGGCTAACTTGTATATGCTATTATGTCATGATTACAAAAACCACTTGGTGTGGATAGATGTGATAATACGGCTTGGATCAGACAAAGAATTCATTTCGGTCAACAATCTTCTTTATCTTCTTCAACACACCAACTCATCATCAGGTAATGTTTTTTTTTAATCATCCACTGAAATTGTAAACTAATTGATATGCATGTTACTGATATGTTGATGTTTACAAATGCATGTTTGGTATATTTTTTTTTCAATGTTTCCTGTGATCGCAATGTAACATCCGGTTGATCTTTGATATTTGTACTTGAAATACTTACATAGGTTATGATTACTGTAGAAGAAAGAAAACTATAAAAACCGTTAGAGTTCCATCCCAATAGCCGATTGGGAGTAGATGTTTAGTAGATTTGTAAAGTTAGAGAAGTTTCTTATGTTATTCCCTGCTGTATGATCATACTTAAAAATTGTTTTTGAAGTATAAATTGTTGCTGATCCTTGAAGATTAGTTTTTATGTTTAATGGATATATCTTAAAAGGATGATGATGTTAGTAATCTAAGTAATTACATGGTGGTTAATGTTACGATTGTTAGTTTAAAGAACATGTGTAATGCAAGGTATAATAGTAGTTACATAGGTTAGGTATTATTTATTGCTATTTGATTTTAGTAGTTAAGCAAGAACGTGTTATGCATATTATTACAAAAAAACGAATTTAGTAAAAAGTATGTAGAGAAGGTAGGTTCGGTAGATTGTAGATTAGTTGTTAATCGTGAAAAACGCTTTACATGGTATAAGATTGTGAACTTCAAAGACAATACATATACGTACTCTAAAACGACTCAATGATTATAGGTGCGACAAACACTTTTGTATGAGTCCACATAATGGGTCAACAATTTTACCTATCTATTTTTGTTGATGATTCAATTCATTACACATATATATAAATTCATGTCAGAAACGTATTCACCTGTTGGAATCACTCCTAAACTAGATTACAAGTGTTAGTAATTAATATGTAATAGTTAGCTTAATTAAGGCTTTTATGTTAGTTATTAAGGCTAGGCTCATGTAGAAAGCCCATGAGCCTATGCCAAATTCCAATAAGGAAAGGAAGGGACTAGGAGTGTTGCCCTAGCTCCCTCTCCTATAAATAGCCTTGTAAACCTTCATTTGAAGGTTGGTTGTTCACTTTCATATTTATCCTAAGCATAAACTTTCTTTCATTTCTTACGCATAAGTGTGATTGTGTTCATCCGATCCTTTCTTCCCTATATTTATTCATATTGATGCTTGTGTTACATAAATGGGAACATAACAATGGTATCAATAGCCAAATAGTTGGGTGAAACGTTTTGTTTTTGAAGCTTTTGTATCTACGCGTAGGTCTCGGTTCACAAACCTTCATACGCGTTAAAAAATTATTTTTTACACTTTAAAATCCAAGATTCTTGTACTTTTAAGGTTATTTGGTGTTAAAGTTTAAGTTCTTGGCAAAAAGTTTCAAACTTTACATGTATTTCTTTGTTTTTAAGCTTGGTTTAAGTCGTGTAGTTATTTCTACACGTAAGGTCAAAAAGAGTTCTTGATCATCAAGTTTCACACTTTTGTGTTATTTTGATGATATTAAATCTTTTTCATCATAAAAATCTGGTTTAGAAACATTGTTGTGCTTAAAATCAGTTTTGGTTATTTTTTGGCAAAGTCTACGCATAGTAAAACCCTAAAGTTAGCATACGTCCTCCATATTTGATCGAGTTGCTCTTGGTTACTCAGTTTTTTTCTTGCTTAGATAAGCCTGAAATCACTTCGACTTTGGATATCCCTTACACTGGAATAAGTGTAAAGGATTTTTGGGCAAAAAACCTAATCTTACGCTAAGCGAAAAACTTACGCGTAATTTATTCTGCCTAAGCATTCTATTACGCCTAAGCTAGTCTTACGCCTAAGCTAATCTTATGCATAAGCATTCTACTACTAAGCCTTTAGTCTACGCCTAAGCT
>OU343222.1:205516817-205583557 GCA_910596185.1 Chrysanthemum makinoi
GGGGTAATTTGAGTTTCAAAAACTTTCTCTGTTCAATATCAAAACTAGAGAACCAATTATTAGGTGTAATAGTGGTTTTAGTTTTAACAGTTTCTTGAAGATCCGCAATTCTCATTTTCACATTGTCTAAAAATACTCTCGCATCACTTGAGTTAAAAGGATTGTGAAGACATTTGTTTAATGTTCGAAAGAGATTTTTGAGACAACGATGGTTTGAAACAGATTTTGAAACATGTGTTGACTCTTTGTTTGAAACATTTTGTGTGATCGAGAACTTTGACTTTTCTTTTTGACTGACAAAAGTGATTCCAGAAAGTTTGTTCCATTTGTTATAGCCAATAGGTTTGATTTCCGGACCTTTTTTTCATTTTTCTCTGCTCTCCTCAGATAGTTCTAACGTTTCAAGAGAATCACGAACAATTATGGGTTCATGCAATGGTTTTCCATTGTTCAACACATTCCGTTCTTTCTGAGCTTTCTTGAGGACCGAAGAAGGGTCGTTACCAAGTGCCATTCTATGTGAAGTATGAAAACGTGGATTTACTTGATTAGAAAGCATCTTGTTTGATTTAGCGGACTGACCCGTTGTAAGAAGCAAATTTTCCAAGGATTTGATTTTCTCATTTTGTCAAGAATTTCATCAAGAAGAGAATCTTCTCGTTTTGAAAAATCAGTAATCAACTGCTTCTTTTTTTTTCAAGATCAGAAAACAATGATTTTTGTTTTGAAAGTTGGTCATTTAGATCTGAAATTTCCTTGTTTAAAGATTTAATTTTCAAGTTCGAATTCACATCAAGTGTGTTATACTTGATTTGCAATGCTTTTTCTTTAGAAACCAAATTTCGATAACCAATTTCTAATTCTGATTCTTTGTTTTTCTGAAATTCAAAGGCTTTTGCGTTCTCCTTGTAACTCTCAAGCTCAGCGGTCAATTTAGCATTCGCTGCCTTAACTTCGCGATTGACCATTCTAACTTTCTCAATCTCAATACCACAATTATTGATTAACGATTCAAAATAAGCACGTGTTTCCTCATCATTAGCACCATTCTGTTCACCTTGACCTCCATTAGGATCCATATATGGAGTTTCAGAGTTAACATTGCTATTAACTTGCTCTCCCACATATGTGTCATAATAAGGTGCAGGAGACACAGAATGTGGCTTCTCATGAGTAAACGAATTAGCAACATTACTATAATTTGGTACCTCATTGAGTGAATCTGTGTCGTAGACAGGAGGTGTGTCAAAAGTACCACTTGATGTTGTGTCCGGCTGATTGATTGTATGACTGGAGTTAGCAGTATTGATTGCTTTATCTGCCCGTCCTGGATTCATGAATTCGTATTCCGCATCAGTCAATTCAATTCCCGACTCTTCTTTATGTGCTAACATCAACATGTACTTGAGCCTTTCAAGCTTCGTCAGTCGTTTGACCCTAGATTCTGAATCAAAATAACCTGAATTTTGGCTTTGATGTTCGGAAGTAGCATTCTGAACAGAAGTCATAAAACAGTTATTCCCATTTTGATTTCCCATATTCTGATTCACAATCTGACTCCTCTGATGTCCATCAAACTGCCCTGCATATTGCATCTGATTCCCCATTTGTATACCCGTAGCAAATCCATTCTGATTCCCAATAACATCAACCATTTGTCCTCCTTGACCCATATGCATACTCGGTTGAGCAGACTGCGGATTATACGATGAAATCCATTGGTTGTTGTTATTCGGTGTAGAGTAACCACTGATGTTTAATGCATTATTGGCGAATGCAGCAATAGCAGTTGTGACAGCAGTTGTATAACGATCTTGCATAGTTGCCATTGATGAAGGTATGTAATGATAAAGTTGATGTAGGATCGATTCAACGATAAAGGAGTTGTGTTGATGGCTGTATGAAGTTTTTCAGAGAATCTTACTCGTAAACCTGTTCGAAGGCGTAAAATTTTTCTCTCCCAAAATTTGAAATTCACAGTAAAAATCAATTCTAAGGTTGTATGAAAAATTTGAGTTATGACAATTTTGACGCCAAATTTTACCGAAAAAATTTGAATTTAGGCCCAAAAATTTGAATTTTTGACCAAAATTTGAATTTCGCGTAAAAATTGAACGTTTAGTCTCCTCAAAAATTTAAATTTTACTCAAATTTTCCCGCCAATTTTTTTTTTTGAAGAGCTTAGGCGTAGAGAGAAGAAGTTACGAGTAGAGTTGGTGCTTAGGCGTAGGATCTTATGCGTAGAAAGCTTAGGCGTAGGATTCTTAGGCGTAGAAAGTATCTTACGCGTAACCTTAGGCTTATGCGTAAACAAAAAGACTTAGTCGTAAACACCTTACGCGTAAGTGTGAGCTTATGCGTAGAGTGTTACTCGTAAGCGTTTATGCTTATGCGTAAACTTAGGTTAAAAACAAAAAATCCTTTACACTGTCACAGCGTAAAAGATATCCAAAAGTCGAAGTGTTCCACACACTTATCCAAGTGAGGGAAGCACTGAGTAACCATTGAAGCTCGAAGAATCTGCACCAAAAAGTTATGCGTAGAAACTTACGCATAGGATTAGGGTTTTGACTTTTCTTACGTGTAAGAATAGGGTTTTGACCAAAAAGTAGCTTACGCGTAGGAATGCCCAGAAATGTAAAAACATGAATTTTTCACCCAAAAACACGTTTTCAACTGATTTCTTTTGCACAAACTTCTTCCAAAACACTTAAAAATCAATAAAGTCTACAACTTTAACCTTAAAACCACGTAAACATCAAAACTTTAAGCAAAAAAGACCTCATTTTATGTAAAAAACGCAACCTTTTTGAAAAGCTTTAACCAAAAACGTAACACAACACTCCTAAACCATTGTTAGGCGATTGATACCAATTGTAAATCCCCTTTTATCACGTATACCTTATCACAACAGCTCACGTTACCAACACAAGTAACACACGTTAAACACAAACTGATGATATGCGTAAAGAAGAAAGATTAAGAATAGAAAGTGGTGACTTGATGTATAGATCGTGTATGTATTTAGAGAGACAAAGAGTAGAAGATGAAAACAATATTTCATATGAAAAACACACACACTCAAGCACACCCCTCAAATGAGACTTTGAGGGGTTTATATAGTACAAGTAGAAGATGCCCTAATGGGCTTGGCATGGGCTCGTTTGGATTGGATTGGACATGGATTGATATAAGGCTAGCTTAACATAACTTCTAACCAATTAGCTTAGCCCAATCCACGAGCCCGTTGACTATTCTATCACGATATCTACCACGCGTTACAAAGTTCCTAATCGTGAATGACCATCACTTCTAATATAAACTATTAAGGCTAACAGGCGGGTTTGGGGCGGGGCGGCAATCCCTATCCCCAAATCCGATTACAAAAATCATCCCCAAACCCGCCCCAATCCCCATTGGGGATCTTATCGGGGCGCCCCATGGGGGAGAGATGCTCCCCCAAACCCGCCCCATTCCCCATTGGGGTCTTATCGAGTTTTCTTTTTTTAGCGCGATCCTCCATCATACTCATGCCTTTCCTCGTTTATTCTTATTTTTACGCTATTAACAATATGATTTTACGGAATAACTTAAGAATCGAGAACCCATTAATAATATATTTGGCATTGGAATAAATCACAACTTTTATAGAATATTATGAAACAAAACAAGATTTTATGATCACACTCTGAAATATTACAAAGATAAAAATTAACAAAAATTAGAGAATTATATTTAGTACATAAATACTAGCACAATATTTAAAATATATAGATATATGTATATGTATATCGGGGCGGGGCAGGGCGGGGATAGTGTGCCCCATCCCCGCCCCAAACCTGGTAAGAATCCCCGTTAAGGCCCCAAAACCCGCCCCGAAACCCAATAAGCCCGCCCCGCCCCGCCCCATTAAGTTCGGATTTCGGGTTTCCCCGTCAGGTTCGGGTTTTTTTGCCATCCCTAATTGAGATCAAGTCTATTTTAGTGTATAATTGCTATCAATTTAGCTTCATCAAGGTTCATATTAGTATTGTGAATCTGGATGTAAGATTGAGTAGGCTTGGATTGAGAAATTAAATAGTTAAGCATAGTAACAGCTTCATTAACTAGCGTTTGGATCTCATTGCTAATCTAAGTTAGAGGTTAGATCAGTAGTTAAGCTTGGTTCATTTAGTGTAGTTTAGGTTTATTGTACTTAGATTGAACATTATTTTGCACTAAAAATAGCTCATTGTCAAATCAAGTGTAACCTGCTCTTGTGATTTCATCAGATAGTTATAATGCTGAAGAAGGTCAGCAATAGGTTTAGATATCAAAAATCTAGCTTAATCATGTCTTATTGTAGCTTAATTTACCAACTAGATCAAATTAGAGTCATTATAATTTCATAAAAGTCAATTCTTTTAACCTGTCAAAAAGTCAAAAAAACATCTCGAGTGGTTTATGCATAAAACTTTGTGGATTTTTAATTCAGTGGTCTGAGGTCTAAATCAGTTGAAACTCTGGAATTTGAATCTCTTGTTGGTATTGTTCATGAAAGTTATTTTTAAATAATTTTAAAGATTTTATTCAGCCATCAAATTAGCTTTTCAAATGGATCCTAAATACCCTGTACACACACTCAGTTAATATTGAGTGTGTGCAAGGGTTTTGCAGAGTTTGAAACAAGTAAATCAGAGCTTGTCTAAGGCTAAAATTTTGTCCACTATTTCTTTGGTTGGTCATCTAGAGGATCCAATCTCTGGTTTTCCATTTGGCTTATTTGAATAGCTTATTTCTAAGCTAGAATTAAGGAGTTCAGGCTTGTTTTAGTTTGCTTATCAGTAATTAGAATCACTTATTGCTTGAGTTTCAGTAGTAGAAATTAGTTGACTTAAGTTCATTTTAGTTGATTTTAGCTTAGTATCTTGCCTTAAGTTTCTAGTTCAGTAGAGTAGCTTTTAGCTTAATTTCTATAGCTTATTCAATAGTAGTTTTGGAGCAGCTTGTATTTCCAGTGATCTAGAGTAGATTTTATTATTTTTCCTTGCATCTTAATCTCCTTTAGAACTTTTCCTGAATTTTCCATAATTTTCTGATGTTTCTAGCTATTTTTCTGCATTTAAATTAGATTTTAAGCATTTTTTTAATAGCACTAATACAAATAAATCAGAAAAAGCTCAAAAAAATATAATTTCATTTTTCCTAGATTAAGAAAAATATAAAAAGGCTAAAAAATATTTTTCCATAATTTTTCTAGTTTAAATAAAAAAATTTAGCAATTTAATTAGTTTAAAATAGTTTTTAAATCATAGAAATTAGAAAAAAGTTCAGAAAAATACAAATATAATTTTGAAAATTCTTTTTAGAAATTAAAAAAAAATTATTTTCATAATTTTCTCACTTGTTTTCATAATTTTTAGTAATTTAGATCTATTTTTAAAAGTTAGAAACTAGTTTTTTATTCGAATAAATTCAAGAAAAATCATAAAAATAAGTTTTAAATCTTAGTTAACTTTCAGATAGCATTTTTAGTTGTAGAGTAATTTTAGATCATTTTTTGGAATTAGTTTGGAATTATTTGCATCTAATTCACGTTTAATTTAAATTCGTAATTTGCGTTTTAGTTGTAATTTGCGTAATTAGCCATTTGCATTATATATTTAGAACTTTTATATGCTTCCCTTTACTTTTCCTTGCCCCGTAGTGTAGAAATCCCAAAAATCTCTTTTAAAACATTCAAATCCCGATAATCGCGACGTGAGTTGAAATTCCATTCAACCCTCGTTCGGAACGATCTCGGTGCTCAAATCTAATACGTTTGAGTTACCCAAATACTACACACTTCTATTATTGATCTCTTTCTGGAGCAAATCAGTTTTTGGCGCCGCTGCCGGGGAGGGATTGTAGTGAATTTTCGTAATTCCGTCTCGATTATCGTACATTTGAAGATCCTTCCCCGAGTGAAGTTACTGTCGTTTTTGTATATATATCTTTTTGAAAAACACAAAAACATCTAAAAAACCAAAACATTCTTCCTAAAGTGTTTACAAAACCATAAAAATTAAAAAACCAACAAAGAAACCGAAACAGCAATTGTTATGTCAGGTCACCTTGAAGGTACAACCTATACACGGGGTATAAGGAAGTCTTGACATTAAATTGCAGACTGAAGAAATATCTACTTTTCTTTCCCGCTCCGATGCGCGTACTTTTGAGAGTTACTGAGCACCGGTTGACGCGACGGTTACAAAAATATTGTGTTTTCAAAGTTTTTCTTAATATAAAAACCCAAAAAGATTTTCCTTTTCAAAATATGTTTTCTAAAAACCCAAAAAAATATTCTTCTTTACCCTCTGAACCGTCAATTCTTCATCTCTTAACCCTCTTGAACTGTTTAATTCTATCTTCTTTCTTTTCAAAACGATAATTCTGTCTCTTCTGCTTCTAAAAGTATAATTCTTATGGCATCTCTTAAATGTGCTAGATGTGGAGGTCCTCATGACCCCATCGTTCATGAAACAAAACCGTCCCTAGGCCGACATTGCTTTCATTATAAAAATCCGATGGAAGAAAATCAATATCGATGTTTGAAGTGTATATGCGACCGGTGCGGAAATAATTGTCGAGATGGATTTTGTAATATATGCCATGATTTTATTAATCCAAATCCAGATCTCGCCCGTCTTTGTATCATCTGTAGAAAAGAATATAATTGTTTGTTTTGTATGTATCTATGGGCGGCTAGAACAAAAGGGTACTCTTCATAATAATGATGATAACATAATAGCATGGTGGAAGGATGTAATTGAAGAACCCTCGATTCCTACTCCCTCACTGGTGAGGGAAATGGAACATGTTTCTGAGCCTGAGGTGACTCCCGTTCAAGAACCAGAGCCCATCACGGAAATGGTGGAAATCGCTATCTCTTATCCGTATAATTCTTCAATGTCTTCGTCTTATCAGCTCATTTGCATATTGTGCAGAGGGCCCGAATATGGTGGGAATTGTCCCGGTTGTAGCAATGGAAATTCAGGAACCGAGTCTGTTTACAACCAAACTCCTTACAATGAGACAACCGATTTCCCTAACCAACCTCCGTACCATGAGCCGGAGACATACTCTTGTGAGTACTGTGGAGGTCCTCACCAAGGTTTTCAATGTCAAGCTCAATTTAACAATTCGAGCTTTGGTTATGAACCTTACCCGTATTCGTCACAACAATTATACTGTTGTGAGTATTGTGGAGGTCCGCATGTTAATTCCGATTGTAAAATCCAGAACCCGATTGTTTACGAGCAAGTTCCTTGTGATAATTATGACTATCCTTATAACCCACCTCTACAATACCAAGAGATTCAACCACAACCCCCGCAAATTAATCAAGAAGCTCTCCAAAGATGTATTGACATACTCGAAGATTTTATGGATAAGCATAATATCATAAAAGATCTTCATCAGAAGACTTATGGTGAATTACTCGCTGAAGAGCAAGCCGCTAAAGTTAGTTACCGGAGACCTCTCATTTACTACTATGATGACGATTCTGATGAGGAATATATGCTTCCGAGTGGCAATCCCACTCCTGTTTCTGAGCTTTTCCTTTCCGACCCTTCCCCTTCACTCACGCCGATTGAGAGAAGTGACGTCGCTTTGGAAGAGGTCGATGATCATATTTCTATAGACATTTTTGAACCCGTTGACTCTCTCATAATGGGGGACGAGCCTCTTAGCACTATTCCGGAAACGAAATCGTCTAGTGTTGAGAGCCTTGACCCAATCCCAAGTGAGTTCGAGGATGTTTCTGACAGTGTTTGTGATTCGCTTTTATGTTATTCTCTTGACATCTCCGAGGTTACTTCCGGGATTTTCTCAAATCCACTTTTTGAATTCAAGAATGACTATACCTTTTGCGAAGTTAATCCTCTTTTTGACAAAGATTTTGAGTCCGATTCAGAGACCACTACGGAAGTGGTGGATATTGCTAGCTCTGAGAGCACACCACTTGTTCCATATCTGTGTTCTGACCTTTCTCTCCCGTCATGTGATGCTATGCAAGATGAAGAAAGTAATGAATCCGAAACT
Source organism: Chrysanthemum makinoi (assembly GCA_910596185.1). NCBI lineage: Eukaryota > Viridiplantae > Streptophyta > Magnoliopsida > Asterales > Asteraceae > Chrysanthemum > Chrysanthemum makinoi. The sequence goes on from OU343222.1 coordinate 205,524,882, forward strand.
GAGGATATTATGGAGATTGATTTCGAAGTGAAGCCCGAAATGAATGAATCAACTAAAGTGGTTGAAGACGATATTCTTGATAAACCGCCAAGTGATTCTGATATGGAAGAAATCGACTTATCTATTGATGACTTGATACCACCGGGTATTGAGGATGCTGATGATAACCCCGAGGGGGATGTGTTGTTATGTGATGGATTTCTTGACTCCCCTTTCTCTGATGAGTCCACCATCACTTATTCCGTTGAGCACCCATGTGAAGACAAGATTTTTAAACCCAGGATATTCGACATAGATGAGCTTTATGCTAAAAACATTGTCCGAGATAAGGATCCTCCGATGGATGCCTTCACTATTGAGGCTTCAAGTAGCATTTCTCTATAGCATGAGCTCCCTTCTTCTATGGAGTATTCTCATTGTGATCCATCATCCTTTCGTCCACCCGCAAAACTGCCGGATGATGGATCATTCTTTCTTGATATACCTTATGTGAGTTTGGGAGGAGTTATCCCTTATGTGCTTGAGCCCGAAATTTTCTTTCCCTCCCAACCCACACATTCTCTTTCCCTCCGGAGTGAGGACACAATCTTTGATCCGGGTATCCTTCCCGCTTGCTTCCCCAAGGACAAATGAATTGGGGGACGAGTCAGGCTAGCGACTCAGTGATCAAAAACAGTAGCGCTTCGTGGGAGGCACCCCATGCTTATCTCTATCTTTTTTCTATTTTTTCTAATAAGTGACATGAAGGGGTTAGCCTCTTCGATTTCTCGTGTTTGGTTGTTTGTGATGTTTTGTCTAGGATTTTCCTGATATGAAGACTCTCGTGCTCGAAGTTTGTCTTTTTTCCACTCGAGTTTCATGATCAATGCTGATGGAAATCCAATATCCTAATCTTATCGACTAACGTTTATCTTCTAGCATACTTAATAAACGGCTTTTAGATTTTCGTTATTAGCCTTGGCTTTAAACATTGAGGACAATGTTTCGTTTTAGTATGGGGTGGGTAATCTTCGATTTGATTTGACCGAACTTGCTTGCTTATTCTCTGCCGTGTACTCTCGTAACCCCGTTTTTCCTTAGAAAATGAAAAAAATTGTGCAAAAATGTAAAAATTTAAAAAATTTTGTAAGCTTTTGCTAGTTTTATAATTGAAAAGTCTTCGCTAGTCTCTATGAAGTTACTTTAAATATGCGTTTTTCTTGAAAAAATCTTTGCTAATTGCTTAGACAAGAGGCTATAAAATGAGATTCTAGCTCACAAGGCCAAGAATTTGTAAGTCCCCCTAAGTGATTTTAAATATGCGAAGCTTTAAAAGAAAATTTTGCTAGTTTCTAATAAGTGACTTTAAAAATGCGAGACTTGAGATTATTTGACGAAGCATTTTCTAAGTTATTATATGTTTTAACACCTTGTTGACTTTCCGCTGGTGAGCGTAGGAATAGAATTCTGACTTGACCGGGCGTGTTGAGCCCTAGCTTGTTCCCTTAACCATAGACAATTAAAATTATCGGCTAAGCATCCGCGGATCTCATTATTTGGGATTTTAAATTTGCGGAGATCGAGGAATGATAGAGTTACTTATGAGTTTAGATGCTAAGTGTGGAGTAGTTGGTTCTCTTTAGAGCCCATCGAAGGTACTTATGGTTTTTTGTTCCCACAAGATTGTTTCACCCCATATCTGTGAATAAATAATTAGAGATGTTGAGTTTTTGACGATAGTTAGTTCTTTATCTTCTTTAGAGAATCCTTGCCCATGAGAGTTGGGTACACATCGAGGTACTATCAGTGTTGCGGTATAAAAGTCGTAGGATTCAGAGTTTGGCACAAAAATTAACATGAAATAAAGCCCAAATGTATTAAACTGAAAATCCAAAGCCATACAAGTTTTCTATGTCCGACGGAACCCCCGTTGTCATGAACTTCAAAAAGGTGGAGGAAAATCCAAAGTCATAATAAGACTTCTTATAAAACGGTAATCCCGTTGAGTTAGTGGTTGAAAAGACCAAGGGCCTAAATTGCAAAAATGCAAATGTGCTGAAATAAGTGTTAAGCCAAACTTTGAATCCGGGAGATATCTAAATAAAGCCTCTGTCTCTGGACTCGTAGATGAGTTGTTTTAGTCGCCATAAAAATGATATCTTTCTAAATCGCGTTAACTTAGGACCTTGATGTGGACCTCATTCTTGTGTGCAATAGTTTTCGAGGGAAGATGGAAAACTAATTAGCGACTTAGCTTTATATCTTTATCGGAATAAAAATTATCGAAACGAGAAATTTGTAGAAATTCATTTCTCACAAAAATAAAATAAATAGAGGAAAATAGGAAAATAGGAGCAAAAGGTAATTACACAAGTAACTTCCATGGGTAGTGTTAGCATCTAAAGTCATATTAAACAATGATTTCGATTTTACGCTTAGTTTGGGGAATTTTGAAAAATCAGGGACGATGTATTCTATCCGTATGGTCACTTCGCACTGAGTTGTGTTTCCTACTCCGTGATCCGAAAATGTCGTTTGAAAAATGTTGGTGTTATTGATCGACATGAAAGTTCAACAAACCGTCACTCATAATCAGAATGTGCTTAATCGTAATATCTATATGTGAAATAAAAGGTAAACGGGGCGTTTTTAGAATTAAGGGTTTTTTAATCTCTTTTGAGGAATCTTTGCTACTTTTCATAGATTCGGTAGAAAGAGATTGAAATCCTTAGTTTTAGAAGCGTGAGTTGATTGCATTGCGTGGGGACACGACAATCGTTTAGTCTGGGGTATTTTGGTATGTGCTAAAACACATACCATTTATTTACCAATATAGACCCAAAACAACCAGAAAAGAGCCGTTTATTGCTAATATGTATTGGTTTCTTGATTTTATGTATGTGCAGGTACGGATTTGATAAAACACGCAAAAGAAAGCCAAATCAGACAAAAACCCAAGCACGAGAGAGAAAGAGTGCTAAAGCTGAGCCGGAAGGTCAGAAGTGAGCATTTGTGAATATTTTCATGCTGAGAGGATGATTTATGGAAGATATGTTCAACTTTAAAGAAATGGCAGAATCAGTCCCTAAAGTTTTAGCAAATGGCAGAAATTACCCCTTAAAGATTCAAATTGGCAAAAATGGTCCTTGGTTTATTTGGAATTGACAAGAAAGGCCCTTTGATTACTTTTTAGAAATTACAACATTGGTCCCTTGAAATTCAGAAAATACAAGATTGGTCCTTATATTACTACACGGATTCAGTTATAGTCCTATTCCAAAACTATTAACCTTGGCCCATGAATAACTATCCAAGCCCATGTCCCTAAAGCCCTTACCCGTATCCTATAATCCAAACCAGGTCAACTCCCATTACCCGGTCAACACTACCATTTTCCCATTCTTACCACTAGTCAAATAGTCAAAGCAATAAAAAATAAAAAAACATAACCCACGCATTTTATTTTCCCCAATTCATTCTCAGCAAGAACCCTAAATTGCCCATAAGTTCAATTGGCCTCAATTACTTAAAATAGGGGCAATTATGTACTTTTATCTGACACGCCTGGTACACGAAATGCCACGCTGGCAATCCGTGTGTCATTCTACCCCTATCCTGAGCTGTGATTGGTGGATGATACGTGGATGGAGGGATCTAAAGGCCTAGATTGATTGAATGAGGTGTAAGGATGATCCAAGGGACAAAAATGATCAATAGAAAGCACAGATGAAGCCTTCCAGACCCTTCTAAGGCTCAAGCACTTGCTATAAATACCCCTTGATTCACATTGTATTGGTGTATTAGATTCTGAGTAGCAATTGTATTTTCAAATGTTTTTAAGTGTTTTAGTAATAATTCAGTAGTTGTAATTTCATTTTGTACTCAAGTTTATTAATAAAATCCCTTTAGCTTTAACTTTCATTTCAATTCTCATTTCTGTTTTTGTTAATCTCAGTCAGCTTAATCTCATTTCAATTGTTTGAATTAGCTTCTTTTAACATTGGTTCATTGTTACTGTAGTATTTTAAGCTCTTATAAGCTTTCATATAGCTTATTAAGTGCTTAACACCTCCCTACTCAGATTCTACTCTCAATTCACAATTTGGTCAACTAAAGTCAAAAACTACAGATATATAGTTTGGATTATTCTGAATTGCTGCAATGGCTATTGATTTGGGTTGATTGTGATGCATTTGGGTTGATATCAGGATTAGGATAGTGGCTTATTGATTTCTGTTAGTATGCCATAGTGGCAGGACCCTTGTAAGTCCAAATTCTGCTTTATATTTGAATCTATAGTTAGAGTAGTTAAATTTGTTTCTATTGTGTTTAATTTAGTATTATTAGTTGTTATTAGCTTATTTGATCATTGTTTATGTTATCAGTAGCTTTAATACAGATCTGCACATTTTCTGCTTAGTCTGCATAATTGAGATCAAGTCTATTTTAGTGTATAATTGCTATCAATTTAGCTTCATCAAGGTTCATATGAGTATTTTGAATCTGGATGTAAGATTGAGTAGGCTTGGATTGAGAAATTAAATAGTTAAGCATAGTAACAGCTTCATTAACTAGTGTTTGGATCTCATTGCAAATCTAAGTTAGAGGTTAGATCAGTAGTTAAGCTTGGTTTATTTAGTGTAGTTTAGGTTTATTGTACTTAGATTGAACATTATTTTGCACTAAAAATAGCTCATAGTCAAAATCAAGTGTAACCTGCTCTTGTGATTTCATCAGATAGTTATAGTATTGAAGAAGGTCAGCAATAGGTTTAGATATCAACAATCTAGCTTAATCAGGTCTTATTGTAGATTAATTTACCAACTAAATCAAATTAGAGTCATTAGAATTTCAAAAAAGTCAATTCTCTTAACTTGTCAAAAAGTCAAAAACACATCTCAAGTGGTTTATGCGTAAAACTTTGTGGATTTTTAATTCAGTGGTATGAGGTCTAAATCCGTTGAAACTCTAGAATTTGAAACTCTTGCTGCTATTGTTCATGAAAGTTATTTTTAAATAATTTTTAAGATTTTATTCAGCCATCAAATTAGCTTTTCAATTGGATCCTAAATACCCTGTACACACACTCTGTTAATACTGAGTGTGTGCAAGGGTTTTGCAGAGCTTGAAACAAGTAAATCAGAGCTTGTATAAGGCTAAAATTTGGTCCAGTAGTTCTTTGGTTGGTCATCTAGAGGATCCAATCTCTGGTTTTCCATTTGGCTTATTTGAATAGCTTATTTCTAAGCTATAATTAAGAGTTCAGGCTTGTTTTAGTTTACTTATCAGTAATTATAATCACTTATTGCTTGAGTTTCAGTAATAGAATTTAGTTGACTTAAGTTCATTTTAGTTGATTTTAGCTTAGTATAGTTGCCTTATGTTTCTGGTTCAGTAGATTAGCTTTTAGCTTAATTTATATAGCTTATTCAATAGTAGTTTCGGAGCAGCTTTTATTTCCAATGATCTAGAGTAGATTTTATTATTTTTCCTTGCATCTTAATCTCCTTTAGAACTTTTCCTGAATTTTCCATAATTTTCTGATGTTTCTAGCTGTTTTTCTGCATTTAAATTAGATTTTAAGCATTTTTTTAATAGCATTTAATACAAATAAATCAGAAAAAGCTCAAAAAAATATAATTTCATTTTTCCTAGATTAATAAAAATATAAAAAGCCTAAAAAATATTTTTCCATAATTTTTCTAGTTTAAATAATAATTTTTAGCAATTTAATTAGTTTAAAATAGTTTTTAAATCATAGAAATTAGAAAAAAGTTCAGAAAAGAACAAATCCAATTTTGAAAATTATTTTTAGTTATTTTAGATTTAAAAAAAATAGTTTCATAATTTTCTCATTTGTTTTCATAATTTTTAGTAATTTAGATCTATTTTTAAAAGTTAGAAATTAGTTTTTTATTCGAATAAATTCAAGAAAAATCGTAAAACTTAGTTTTAAATCTTATTTAACTTTCAGATTGCATTTTTAGTTGTATAGTAATTTTAGATCATTTTTAGGAATTAGTTTGGAATTATTTGCATTTAATTCACGTTTCATTTAAATTCGTAATTTGCGTTTTAGTTCTAATTTGCGTAATTAGCCATTTGAATTATAGATTTAGAACTTTTATATGCTTCCCTTTACTTTCCTTTGCCCCGTAGTGTAGAAATCCCAAAAATCTCTTTTAAAACATTCAAATCGCGATAATCGCGACGCGAGTTGAAAAATCCATTCAACCCTCGTTCGGAACGATCTCGGTGCTCAAACCTAATACGTTTGAGTTACCCAAATACTACACACTTCTATTATTGATCTCTTTCCGGAGCAAATCAGTTATCGTTTCCGAGTCAACTTGAAGACACCACGTTATGGCCAATGGTACCTGTATGGCGAGAAATGGAGGGAGTTTTGCAACCGATACCTTGATGAGGAGATCAAAGTTTTACATTTTGTCGAAGAAGGGAATGATTGCATCTACGTGACTGGCTACTATGGTAATGAAAAAGAAGCTTGTGGTTATGAAGGGCCTTTTTCTTTGTTTTCTAGGTTTAAGATTTCAGTGTTGCCGTACCCACACGTGCTTCAGGTGGTGTAGTTTAATGTTATATGTTTTTTAATTTTATAAACGTTATTTTTACGTATGTTATTGTGTCAGAAAATTATAAGATTTTGTTTAATGTTTTGGTTTTATGTCATTTACAGACAATCCTGGTGACTTAATGTTGGGATTAGGAGAGGAAGATGAAATTAGAGTTGCGGTAAATGGTGTTTCTTTTGGGTCTAATGTGCGACGTGAAGTCGGGAGTACTGATTTTCAGTTGGTTGCTGATTCATGGGACACGATGATCGAATCAGTTGGGCTTGAAGCCGGGACATTATGTGTTCTGACAAAGAACAGGGGTAGGAGATTCTGGTTTGATGCATTCAGTGATGATGGGAGTATGATTACGGATCCGGTTTTCAAAGGAGCAACTACATTAAGAAGGCAACAGCTTCAGTTGACGGGAGATGAAAGGCGTAAGTTGAATTTGTTTGTTTGTAATTTTTTGTGTAATTGTTTGTGTAATTGCAAAGTCAATGCTTACTGGACAGTATTTTAGAGTTGTTTGTGTAATTGTTTTAGCATGTAGTAATTATACAATTGTGATATGTAGGGGATGATAGGATGAAACATGTGTGCTACTGGCCGTTCCACATGGATCAGTTTGGAGAAGGTCACAGGAGCTTTTATAAGAGTTACGCACGTATTCAAGCCAAAAGCAGATTGGTATGTGTGTTTTTTATTTTTCGATACAGTTGTTGATTTTTAAGCAGTAGCATCCGTATTGGTTTTAATTGTAATTTTTCCCAGACCATTCTTGCGTCATTCCTCCGGGAGAACCCTATGCACACCTACAATAGGACTTTGATCATACACCAGGAGTACAGGGACGAATTCCATGTACGTATGGAATTTCACCCAGAGAATCCTACCAGGACTAACCATGTCAATGTGTATGGCCGGTGGAAGCTGTTAGCAGATTCATGCTGATTCCCATACTCGAAGCTGATCAGGTTTAAGTATGTTGGGAATGATCAAACGGTGGATGCTCCAGAAGGTGAAAACCATGCATTTCCGATCTTCCATATCTGCTGAATGTCAGAGTCCGTGTGGTTGGTGTATAGGCTTGAAGATCTACAAAGTCTTTTGCGTTTTGATTGATGGGTGAAGGTTGATGTTTTATGGATTAAGTTGTTTAAATGTCTGGACAAATGTTTCTGAAAGGGATTGTTATGTCTGTGAATATTTAGTTATGTATTTATGTTTAAGCTATCTGTCTGGATGCATGGTACTATTTGGAGGTTGTGTAATCTGTAAGTATGGTTGTGTAATTGGAGGACGTGGTTCCTGGTTCTGTAAAATATTCTAACATTTTACTTTTATGTCATGTTATGTTATTTTGTTTTTGTATTCGTTGTTGTTGGTTGTTGGTTAACTGTTTGAAACGCATTTTCCAGCTTTTGTTTTAGAGACGCTGTGTTTTTTTTAAAATGACAGTGCATCAGATGTTGGTTTCTATTTATGTATGTGTAACAACATTAGACTTTATTTTGATGTCTTATTTTTGTTGCATACCTTAGTTTGTACGGTGGAAATTGGAAAGTTGATCCTTTATTGAGTATATTATAATGTTTGTCAGTTGATATGTATCTGGTCGGTTAATTTATGCGGCAGAGTTGTTTTTGTGCGCTGACGTTGTGAATTCTGGAGCTTAAGGTTTGTTTTGTTATTCTCCTACACTTTGCTTAGTATGTGTTAGTATGGTGTAGTTTTATGATTGTTTTTGTGTCTTGTATTGTATGTGTGCAGGGAATGAGAGAATGAGCACATCTGTGTATGGTGTGGTTCAGATGAGTAATTTTGTGACTAAGCCGTACTTATCTCCCGAAACGTATTATCTGTTGGATGTGTTTCCATTTACATGTAAGTATTATCTTTGATTTTTGTTGTTTTTGAATGAAATATTAGTTGAATGTTAGACATGCATTTTTAGGCATTTGTAGCTGTTATTCCTTTTTAGATGAGCTTGTTAAACCACATTAGGAATGTGTTGGTGATTTAGCCATTGACTGTTTAGGTTAAGATGTATTTGTTTTTGTCATGGTTAAGTTGAAGGTAGAATTTGTGTAATTTTTCGCCATGTTTAATAAACCATGTGATATATAGAATTTGGTGTTTTAAATTTTTTAAAAAGTATGAATTGTTTTATTAGGAATGCAATAGATTGAGTATTGTGTGCTTGGAAGTGAATTTGTGTTTTGGTTTGTTTTGTTAAGGATTTTAATTTATGTTTCCATTATTTGGTTAGCAAAGTAGGTAATTTTGTCAGAATTTTGGAACTTGGTTATGATAGAATTGATTTGTTTGGTAATTTGCGTGTTTGTTTTGTTTGAATTTTTTTCGTAGTTGTTTAATAGTTTTTTGTCATACCTTGGTCATTTCTTTTCTTCCGTTCGATATGTATAACGTTTGCTGCAATTTCTTGCCATGTTTTTTCGTAAACAATCTCAGGCCTAGACATGCTATCCGTCATAAGTAGCATCACATAAAAAGACCGCAAGTAATTTCCTGTACCCCATTGGCTGGCTTCCAACAAACCATCTATATATTCCTTGTCATCTTCCAACAGACCGCGTGCTTGACAGGCCTCTTTATATGTTGGGTAAACAACACCATCATACTCCTTAAAATCGATCCAATCTGTGGGTCCCCTAACCTTGTTGAGCAATACTCTTAAGTAGAACATTTCTCCGAAAGAAGGTGGTACATGATGTACGCGTCCAATACACGTGCCTTTTTGCCTAGGAACCCAGATCCTTTCTTTTTGCTTCCGTACATAATGTTCTGGAAACTCATGGTAAAGAAGTTTTTGAGCTTCTTTGTCGATTTTGTTTCGTTCCATCCACGCAACAAACTTGGTTTCATTTACCGAAGCTTTTTCCAATGCAAAATCAATGCTTTCTATTGCCTCGAATATAACAGATTGCTCTCCTTGTAAGTGGAAAGGTAATCATTCTACAGGTGGGAACCTGTAGTGTATGTCAAACCCATAGATCCTCCATGTACTTCGCAGGCCGACAGATATCTACAGTCGTAATAATCTTTGATTTCATCAACATCTTCATCTTCCAGTGCAATCGTAGCTATGTTCGGTCCCTTGTTAATATATTTGAAAAGATATTTTATGGAACCCACTTGATTGCACCATTCTACGTTAATATGTGATTGAAAATGTCACAGTAAGCCTGGATTGTAGGGTACAACGTATCCGCTATGCAATTCGATTCCGCTTTTGTTTATTGTAGTGCCATCATTTCTTCTTTTATAAATTGCATATCCAGACTCATCAATGAAAGTTTTATCATTAAACTCCTTAGGGAATTTTTTTGTGCATTTGTTCTTTACCGTGCACGGGCAGCTGGGTCTATCTGGGCCACATGGACCGTGGATCATGTGTTCGGTAACAATTTTATACAGTTCTGGATCTTCATTTTTCTCCGGTATCTCAGATGAAATAAACCGATCGATGTGTGCTGGATATGTCATTTTGTATTCTTCTTCCAAAAATAGCAAAATGTGAGCATGAGGGAGGCCTCTCTTTTGAAATTCAATGGTGTAGACAGCTGCGGGAATAACACAATGTCAGTGATAGTAGAGAATGTAGTATTAATTAGATTGTGGTTTTGTTTTTTATCAAGTTTAGAAATGTAAGTACCTGCTTTTAGTCGTCCGAAGTAATGCTTGTCTTTGAATTCTCTCATCATGGTGTCTAGCTTTTGCTTAAAAACACGTGTTATCACATCAGGCCTGTCTTCAGATTTCAATCCCTTTTCAACAACAAAACGTTCAATCTCGGGCCAATTTGGGTTGCATGTGAATGTTATGAAAAGATCCGGATATCCATAAACCTTGCAAATTTTCATTGCGTCTAGGAAATTCTGCATCATATATCTTGGGCTTCCTGTAAAAAATGATGGCAACATAACTTTTTTCCCTCTCAACTTTAAGGGTGTGCATGGTCCAAAAACCGGACCGGACCGGCCAAGACCGGACCGGACAGAAAACCGATTTCGGCATAAACCCTAGACCGAGACCGGACCGAATGTGGTCGGTCCGGTCTCGGTCCGGACCGGTCCGGTCGGTCCTTCGGTCGGTCCGGTCCAACAAGGTCAAATTCGTCGGTTTTGGTCCGGACCGGACCGAGGACCAATTAGCCCAAAAGCCGGGACCGCGGACCGGACCGAATGTGGTCGGTCCGGTCTCGGTCCGTGTCGGTCCGGTCGGTCCTTCGGTCGGTCCGGTCCGTTCGGGTCATATGCTCACCCTTACTCAACTTCACTCCTGAGTTTTCATCTTCGGATAATTTTGCTAATTTGGAGTATGTCTCGCATCTTAGATCTTTTTGCTGGTTTTTGATGTATGACATCCTTTCATATTCAACCATGGTGTATGCGTATACAATAAACTGTTGGCATAGCCTGCGTGCATTGAGAACCATTGAGAAAACATTTGGTCTTTCTTGCAATCGATATGCAAAATATTCTTTCATTGTTACTCTAGTATTTTTGTTTGTTAGTGTTTTGTCAGTGATACCAAAGTGGTATATGTCTGTTCGATAATCATCTTCAGCGTACGGAAACAACAATGGGTATTGGAGTGCAAGATATGATGGATGTAGCTCACTTATTCGTTTGAGTCCCCCTTCTTTCATGTGCAGAATGATGTCTCTTTGATTTGTTGTTGAGTCAAAATCTCCTACAATTAGTGCCGCCACCTCCGTAGCTGTTGGAAGGTTATAATTTCTTCCATCGCGCTCTCTAGTGCCAATAAGTCATAATTTAAAGTTATTTTTTTCAGTCGCTCTGTGAAAATGTTCACCAGCCATTCGGAATTGACACACCAAAGGGTTAATGCTATCTAGCATGTCTCGTAAATCAACTGTTAGTTGGTGGTCCAGCGTATGTGATGAGTGTGTAAATACTCATCATTTTTGGGTCAATCTGAACTGCAAAACGTCTAAAAATGCTCAGAAATGCATCAAAATACTGAAAATATTCCAAAATTGCATTTTATATATTTCAGATGCAAAATGTTTAAAATCAGATGAAAAACGAGCTAAGTTTGCATAATTGGCAGTTTCAGTCCCCCAAGTTTCAAAAGTTGTCAGAAATAGTCCCTGAGCACATAATTTCAAAAGAAAAATCACCAAAGGTCCTTTTTAAATCATAAGTTGTCAAATTTAGTCCTTTGGTGAAAAATATCAAAAGTTTTGAGAAATTACAAGTTTGGTCCTCCAAGTTTCAAAATTGGCAAAATGGTCCTTGGAATTTGGAAAATGTCAAGTTTGGTCCTTGCATTATTAAAACTTGTCACTTTTAGTCCCTTTGGAAACTTTGCATAAATGGCAGCAATGGTCCCTTGAATTTCAGAATTTACAACAAAGGTCCCTTGATTGTTAAACCTTTTACACACCCTTGGACCCTTGTCTTAACTCTTTGTGACCCTGCCAAGCCCTTGGACCCCCTGTCAAATAACATTTGAACCCTTCCCCTTTAATATTAAAACACCAGTCAAACACAGTTGACTCCTCTTTTTCCCTCCCACTCACGGGTATCCTTCACTATCATCACAAAAACCTGCAACTCACCTGCTAACACTCCACCATCATCATCCCTACCCTCCTCCAAACACAACACTCCAAGGATGCATTAAATGCCCACTAAACCTAACTCTGCCATCTCCAGCTGTTAAAACAAGTTTTGGCGCCAAAAGCCATCCAATGGCCAAAATCATCCTAAGCCATCCAATGGCCCATATTAGTGCTGGGATTTGAAGAGAGAGGTGAGAGAAACAGATTGGAGTATAAAAAGGAGCAAGAGGAAGGCAAAAGAGTAGTTAGTTTATTTTCTTAAATGTATGTCGTTTTTAAGCCTTTCATGTCTTAAATAGCTTTTCAACTGTAATATCAAGTTATTTTGTATCAAACATAGTAGTTTTAATGTATTGCAACTCTGTTTAAATATCAATTCAAGTTAATGTTCATTTTCCATAATTTATGTCCACTGTTAAAATTTTTATTTTCAAACTCCTTTGTTTAAGCTTTTAGCAGCTCAGTTTCAATCTCAAACAAGCTTCTATAAGCTTATCATAGCTTTTTACAAGCTAATATTCAAGTTTCAAGCACTTTTGGAATTTGGTCAATGAAAGTCAAAAATGGGCAAAAATGTTGCAGAAATGGTAATGGGTGATGCAGACATGGATTTGGGTTGATTTATAGTCAGTTGGATTGGTTTTGATAGGTTAGTAGTTCTGGTTTCAATGGTGGCAAGCCATAGTGGCTGGGACATTTGTAAGTTAATTCTAAGTTTCATGGCAAAATCTGTTCTTGTGGTCTTGGTTGATTTTTATCTGTCAATTTAGTAGTATTTAGGTTATTTATACTCAGTTTGAGCATTAATTTTAGAAAGATAAGTGTTTAGCTTAGTTTTACTTTGCAAATTAGTAGTAAAAAGGGTGTTTGGCTCCATTGGTTTAACTGTCATTTAGGTGTATGCAGTGGCAAAGTCTTGTTGGTTCATGCTTGTTTAACTCTAATTAACTCATTTGAGTCAATATCTTGTGCCTGCAACTCATAAAAGTCAACATTACACTAAATCTGTCTCAATTGCTTCACTGTTATGATTCTGGATTAGCAAACTCTTGATTTATGTTTATAATTGTTAGTCATAGCTTGCAGTAGGTGTATTTCATCCATTAACATCATAATCAGTTGAGAAATCAAGATCAAACCTCAAATTAGTCAACTTTTCAGTTTTGTTAAAAAGTCAAACTTGTCATTAGCCCGTTTTTGAATAAAACTTAGAATTTCATTGTGATCTTACTGTTAGGATCTAGGATTTGTGCTTTTGGGAAATTAAAATTTAGCTGCTCAACAAAGTTAGAAAAATACTGGTTCAGTTTTAATTAGCTTGTAAAGTGCTTATTTGTTAGCTTATTTTGGATACCCTTTCTGAAAAGTGCCCTGTGCACAGATTTGGAAGCTTATTTAACAAACTCTCATAGAGCTTATAAGTTAGCTTCAAATTGTGTATTTTGGCTTTTTGAGAAGCTCACCTAGCTAACTCAAGGTACCAAGTGCTTAATTTCCATAATTAGCTTATTTACCTAGCCTGCAATAGCTTTTTAGTTTTGTCCATTTTGTTTAAAGTTAATCAGTTATTCAGTGTTTTCCAATTTTTCAAAAGCTTCTCATAAGCTCAATATAGCACACCAATCTTTGTAATCTAGCTTTTTGGATAGCTTATCTGGTCTACTTGTTAGTCCCATAATTCTTTTCCATTTTGTAGCTTATTAAAGTATTTAAAAAGTAGCTAGAAGGTGCCTTGTGAAACCAACAGTGTACTGTGTAACTGTTCTGAATAAGTGCTTATTGTGAATTTGTTGTGCTTATTTCATAAGTAATTGTGCTTATTAAGTGTTCATACTAGCTTATTTATAGATTACTTAGCTTATTTCAGTCTAGCTTTTGCTCATTTCTAGCTTAATACTCATTTTAGCTTATCCTTGTGTTTATTCATTTTCAAAAAGTTCACTGTGATAAAATCATTGCTTAAATCAGTGCTTATTCGTTGTTTGTGTAAAAAGTCATAGTTATAAGAATTGCTTATCTTGTTGAGTTTAATAAGTCTGTAAAATAAAATTAAAAAAAAATGTTTAGCAAAAAGGGGGTAGGCAGGCTCGAACCTGAGACCTCCCCCTTGGGATAGTGAATGTGTGTACCTGTAACCATTGCGCCCTTGGGTCTTTACTGGTTTAGTTTTGCACAATTAATCTCTTATATACATATTGTCCAGTTTAGCTTATTGGGTGTATTTAGCTTATTTCGAGCTTATTTAAAGTAGCTTTTTCAAGTTTTTTAATTTTCATAAATCTGTATTAGTGTTAAGTATTTTATAAAAAAGTTTCAGATTTTTCTCGTTATTTTTAGTAATTTTAAACATTTAATTAGTGTAAAAACTTATTTAATTCATAATAAAAAATATAAAAGTCAAAAAAATATAATTTTTTTTTCAAAAATTTTCTTTTGTCATATATTACGTAAAAAAATTGTTTTCACATTCGTAGGACTTTTATTTCATAAATTTTACGTTTTTGCTTGCGGACTCGCGTAATTTTTAGAATTAACGCTCGGTTTCATTTTAGAACACGTTTTTAGGTAATTCAAGTTTACGTTTCAACCAAAATAGTTTAATTAAGTTATTTTGTTTTATAAAACCTAGAAAAATCAATTTTTAAGAATAGTGATAGCGTTTATTTAATATCTTTTATCTTTTTTTAACTTTCTTTAATTTGCATTTAAGCCGTTGTAATTTGTTGGCTTTTTCTGTAGTTATAATCATATCAGATCTCTTTTTCTGTTCAATCTTCTCGATCACTATACGTTTGGTGATCCATTGCATAGCTCGCTGGGACATAACGACCCGGGGAAACACTATACTCCCCTGATCTTCATTGAGTTCGTGCTTGAACCGTTTTAAGTTTGTTACGGTCGGCCATTCACAAGTGGCCGGCTTGAGTGATAAAACTTGACGGTTTGGCACGGATCAAATTTTTGGCGCCGCTGCCGGGGAAACACTATACTCTCCAGATCTTCATTGAGTTCGTGCTTGAACCGTTTTAAGTTTGTTACGGTCGGCCATTCACAAGTGGCCGGCTTGAGTGATAAAACTTGACGGTTTGGCACGGATCAAATTTTTGGCGCCGCTGCCGGGGAGCTGTGCTGATTATCTTCCGTCTAGCAGATTAGTAGTTTGAATACTCACTCTTTGTTTATATCATCCATATCTATCTATATATATACCCATATTTTCTTATAAAAAATCCAAAAACCCAAAAACAGCTAAAAACGTATAAAACACAAAAATATTTTCCTTTTGTTTCTATATATGTATCAAATATGAAAATACAAAAAGATTTTTCGTTTTCTTAATAATAACAACTTAAAAGATTACCACCGCAAACCAAGGCAGTGTACTACCTAACTGGGGGTACGACCATAATAAGTTCCCGAACTAAATATTTAAAACTTGCCTTTGTGTCCTTGTGATTGGTGTACCTTTTTCAAAGAAGCCATTCATCTTGTGATTATTGGTTTAAGTTCACTGTTGTTTTGCCTCGATTTTGTTTTACTTGGATTTGTTGTGATATCTACTTGTCAGAACCAGAAAACCCATAAAGATTCTTCTCACCCCATTTTTATAATTCATCTTCATAATTCCCATTTCTCTCCTTAACTCTGAGTCTCTTAGAGTTAACTCTAGTGCATGCGCACTCGTTCTTCTAGATCATTGAGTCCTTTGCGTGATCTAGCAGAAATTCCTAGACGACGTTCTCGTAGACGTGCTGCCCAAATAGTCGAACCCGAGATTCGTACTATTTCAAGCAACAATATGGCAGACGAACGAACTATGGCGGAAATGCTCCAAGCACCCACCGAGGGTTATGGAGATGCCATCGTTTTACCAGTAATCAATTCTGATCACTTTGAATTGAAGACACATTTAATCCAACTTGTGTCTACGAATCAATTCCGCGGGTTTGATCGAGAAGACCCGTATGCACACATCCGTTGGTTTAACAAGTTGACCGCAACGATCAATTTCAAAGATGTGCCACAAAAAGTAATCAAGTTGATGCTTTTTCCATTCTCTCTTGAGGGGACAGCCCGGATTTGGCTGGAAAAAGGACCCCCTCGATCCATCGAAACTTGGGAGGATCTTGTTCAAAAGTTTGTCAATTATTTCTTTCCTCCATCAAAGACGACCAATCTTAAAAATGAAATTTCTGGATTTCGTCAAAATTTCGATGAAAACTTTGGAGAGGCATGGGAGAGATTTAAAGATCTCCTCAGGAAATGCCCCCATCATGAATTCACGGAGCTTCAACAAGTCAATATCTTTTACAATGGGTTGAACGGTAACGATCAAGATTCCTTGAATGCAGCCGCCGGTGGCAATATCTTGAATCGTAAGCCTAAAGATGTGATTGAGATTTGCGAGCAAAAATCAAAAGTTCCTATTTCTCGCAACAAATTCAATACTCCAAACACCCTTGCTTCTTCATCTAATAACTCTTCTGAGTTAGCCGCTCCGATAGCTGCTCTAACGGATGCCATCCGTTGTATGATTAAGGATGTTAAGGAGATCAAAAGCGAAATTCATAAGCCAGAACCAGACAAAGCCGTAAACAAGGTGTGTGAAACTTGTAGTGGTCCACATGCGTATTATGATTGTCAAGCAACCGATGCTTCCTTTTACCAAGCTCCCGTAGCTTCGGTAAACCACAATCAATACCGACCACAGGCTGATCCTCACTACCGTGCACCTAGCGGTATGACACCACCCGGTTTTCCTCCTGTACAAAACCATGGCAATCAAAATCGCTTTGTTCCGAATCAAGGACACAACTTCAATAACTCTCAAAATTTCAATCAAAACCGGAACAATTTCAACCAACCATATCAAGCTCCTAATCATCAAAGTTATCAACAACCTCCTCAAGCTCCCATGCCAAATGACTTCATGAAAATTATTGAGTCAAACATACGTTCAATGCAAACTCAGATCAATAACATGAGAGTTGAGCTTAAAAAGGAAATTGATACCACATTGTCTCGGCAGACAAATGAGTTGAAGAATATGATGAGCAGTTTCATGAACATGAATATGAACAAAGCTTCGTCATCTTCTGGAGGACTCCCAAGCAATACAATTCCCAATCCCAATGCCGAGTTGAAAGCCGTCACCACTCGTAGTGGTAAGACGCACAATGGACCTTCGACTCCAATGCCCCCCCCTCCTGTAGCATTGAGTCAAGTTACCAAGGATACAACGGACAAGGTGCAATTCTCTAGCCCACGAAGTACCGCACACGTCCCACCTTCGGTAGTCCAAGCTTTAAGTCCGGAACCCGAAGTTCCGAAGACAAATTCTGAGCCAGAAAACATTTCCATCCCGGCTCAAAAGTCTAGTCAGCTTCCTTACCCATCAAGAATGAATGATGAGAAGCTCAAAGACAAAAACAAAGAGCAAATGGAAAAAATTTTCCAAATCTTCAATGAGCTACACTTTGATATAAGCTTCGTTGATGCTCTCGTTCTAATGCCTAAATTTGCATCCACGCTTAAAGGCTTACTCACCAACAAAGATAAGCTATCTGAGATGGCTAAAACCCCTCTCAATGAGCAATGCTCAGCGGTCCTTCTCAAGAAGCTTCCCAAAAAGCTTGAAGACCCTGGCAGATTTCTAATCCCGTGTGATTTCTTGGGGATGGTTCAATGCTCCGCCTTGGCCGATCTTGGCGCTAGCATTAACCTCATGCCACTCTCAGTGTGGAAGAAACTGTCTCTTCCTAAACTTTCATCCACTTGTATGACACTCGAGCTAGCGGACCGTACCATAACTCGTCCACTTGGGATAGCCGAGGATGTCGTGATGAAAGTGGGAAAGTTTCACTTTCCTACTGACTTTGTTGTAGTAGACTTTGATGCTGATCCTAGAGTTCCCCTCATCTTAGGGAGAGCTTTCTTAAGAACGAGTCGTGCTCTGATTGATGTGTTTGCTGAAGAGTTGACCATACGGGTTGACAACGAAGAGCTCACGTTGAATATCAACCAGAACTCCAAACCTCTGTCCAAACAGAGTGTTGCCACAATTGATCAAAGATCTGAAAGATTCAATGCAACACTCTCAAATTTCACGGTTAAGAGGAGTTACCAAAAACGTGCTGAGCTCAAAGCTTTGAAAATCAACCCTGGTTCAAACAAATGGTTTGAAAGCTGTACCAGGGAAGTCAAGAGTGTTCTTGATGATGATGATCTAGAATCGGAGACTTCATCGGAAGTGGTGGAAACTGCTAGCTCTAAGAGCACACCACTTGTCCCACCTCCGGAATCAGTTTGTCGCATCGAGTTTGTTAACTCTGTGGATGAAACCAAACTCTCTTCAGTTTCATCTGAATTGGATGATGATATTTGTGATCCAATGGGAGACATTCCACCCATTGATGAATTGCTCAAAAATGATCCATCATCTTCTAGTCTTATTCCCGACTCTTCCATCCCTTCTCTCACTCCTGATGAGGAAGATGACAACTTTTGGAATGAAGTCGATGCATTTCTTAGTGATGAGTCAATTCCAACGGGAATTGATAATACTTACTTTGATCCGGAGGGAGACATCCTTTTTCTGGAAAATCTGTTGATTGAAGAACCGTTTCCCACCCTCCCTCCCGGACATCTTCTTGACAATCACCATCTAAGCTTCAAGTTTAAGCTTAAAAATGTTAAAAATGGTGATTTGCTTCTTTCTGTTGAGGAATGGACTTGCATTCTCATGTACGTCTTTCTTCCATTCTTCACAGATGGTGTGGTTGCTCTTTCCCTTTTCTCTTTCGGGAATGAGGACACCATTTTTGACTTTATAGTTTCTTCTATTAACAATACCGCGGTTATATCTCGTCGGTGTGGAACTTTCTGATGTTCATATGTTTATTAACATTGTGAACGAAAGTCCGATCGAGATTGGTTTTCCACGTTACTTTCCCCATGAACAAATGAATACGGGGTCGAGTCAAGCTAGCGACTCGGGAATCAAAAACAGTAGCATGCAATATGGGTTTTCACCCATATTTCTGACTTCTTTCTACTTTCTACCACCCTAGTGTGGGGGGGGGGGGGTTGCCCCACATGTTGTGTATATATGCAAGTTTCAAAAAAAAAAAAAAAAAAAAAAATCTTTCAAATAATGGCCGTAGTATTTCCCTTTTACGTTCTCAGTTTCGGCATAACCGCCGGTACTTTGAATATTGAGGGCAATATTCATTTCTAAGTGTGGGGGGGAATTCTCACGAATTTTATCATGTAATTATACCGCCTAATTCCCCCGTTTTTGGCCGAAATTTTTTTTTTGAGTAAGTGTTCTACACTTACTCATCTTATGGTTATCAGTCCACCATGTCTAATAAACAAAAGGATTGGCTAATCCAGGAGCAAACGGCTCTTGGTAAAGATATCTCAAATCCGTTGACGGCTTGTAATTTGCCCAAAATTGTATGGTATTCAGCTCACCATATCCTTAAAAGTGAAGAGTTGGCTAGCCCGCAAGTTTATGGCTTGTGGTAAAGGCAGTGGAAAAACCATAATTGGTAATCAGCTCACCAAAGATAATATTGATAATTTATCTAAGAGTTGGCTAGTCCAGAGCAAACGGCTTCTGGTAAAGACAAATCAAATCCGTTGGAAGCTGGTGGTTTGCTCAAAATCACATGGTTATCGGTGTACCATGGTTCTTACTTGAACTAAAACATTTGGCTACTCCAGAAGTAATGGCTTTTGGTAAAGAGATTCAAATCCATTAAGTTTTTCTCAAAAGATTGCTAGGGACTAGCAATAGTTTAGTGTGGGGGATTGATGAGTGTGTAAATACTCATCATTTTTGGGTCAATCTGAACTGCAAAACGTCTAAAAATGCTCAGAAATGCATCAAAATACTGAAAATATTCCAAAATTGCATTTTATATATTTCAGATGCAAAATGTTTAAAATCAGATGAAAAACGAGCTAAGTTTGCATAATTGGCAGTTTTAGTCCCCCAAGTTTCAAAAGTTGTCAAAAATAGTCCCTGAGCACATAATTTCAAAAGAAAAATCACCAAAGGTCCTTTTTAAATCATAAGTTGTCAAATTTAGTCCTTTGGTGAAAAATATCAAAAGTTTTGAGAAATTACAAGTTTGGTCCTCCAAGTTTCAAAATTGGCAAAATGGTCCTTGGAATTTGGAAAATGTCAAGTTTGGTCCTTGCATTATTAAAACTTGTCACTTTTAGTCCCTTTGGAAACTTTGCATAAATGGCAGCAATGGTCCCTTGAATTTCAGAATTTACAACAAAGGACCCTTGATTGTTAAACCTTTTACACACCCTTGGACCCTTGTCTTAACTCTTTGTGACCCTGCCAAGCCCTTGGACCCCCTGTCAAATAACATTTGAACCCTTCCCCTTTAATATTAAAACACCAGTCAAACACAGTTGACTCCTCTTTTTCCCTCCCACTCACGGGTATCCTTCACCATCATCACAAAAACCTGCAACTCACCTGCTAACACTCCACCATCATCATCCCTACCCTCCTCCAAACACAACACTCCAAGGATGCATTAAATGCCCACTAAACCTAACTCTGCCATCTCCAGCTGTTAAAACAAGTTTTGGCGCCAAAAGCCATCCAATGGCCAAAATCATCCTAAGCCATCCAATGGCCCATATTAGTGCTGGGATTTGAAGAGAGAGGTGAGAGAAACAGATTGGAGTATAAAAAGGAGAAAGAGGAAGGCAAAAGAGTAGTTAGTTTATTTTCTTAAATGTATGTCGTTTTTAAGCCTTTCATGTCTTAAATAGCTTTTCAACTGTAATATCAAGTTATTTTGTATCAAACATAGTAGTTTTAATGTATTGCAACTCTGTTTAAATATCAATTCAAGTTAATGTTCATTTTCCATAATTTATGTCCACTGTTGAAATTTTTATTTTCAAACTCCTTTGTTTAAGCTTTTAGCAGCTCAGTTTCAATCTCAAACAAGCTTCTATAAGCTTATCATAGCTTTTTACAAGCTAATATTCAAGTTTCAAGAACTTTTGGAATTTGGTCAATGAAAATCAAAAATGGGCAAAAATGTTGCAGAAATGGTAATGGGTGATGCAGACATGGATTTGGGTTGATTTATAGTCAGTTGGATTGGTTTTGATAGGTTAGTAGCTCTGGTTTCAATGGTGGCAAGCCATAGTGGCTGGGACATTTGTAAGTTAATTCTAAGTTTCATGGCAAAATCTGTTCTTGTGGTCTTGGTTGATTTTTATCTGTCAATTTAGTAGTATTTAGGTTATTTATACTCAGTTTGAGCATTAATTTTAGAAAGATAAGTGTTTAGCTTAGTTTTACTTTGCAAATTAGTAGTAAAAAGGGTGTTTGGCTCCATTGGTTTAACTGTCATTTAGGTGTATGCAGTGGCAAAGTCTTGTTGGTTCATGCTTGTTTAACTCTAATTAACTCATTTGAGTCAATATCTTGTGCCTGCAACTCATAAAAGTCAACATTACACTAAATCTGTCTTAATTGCTTCACTGTTGTGATTCTGGATTAGCAAACTCTTGATTTATGTTTAGAATTGTTAGTCATAGCTTGCAGTAGGTGTATTTCATCCATTAACATCATAATCAGTTGAGAAATCAAGATCAAACCTCAAATTAGTCAACTTTTCAGTTTTGTTAAAAAGTCAAACTTGTCATTAGCCCAATAAAACTTAGAATTTCATTGTGATCTTACTGTTAGGATCTAGGATTTGTGCTTTTGGGAAATTAAAATTTAGCTGCTCAACAAAATTAGAAAAATACTGGTTCAGTTTTAATTAGCTTGTAAAGTGCTTATTTGTTAGCTTATTTTGGATACCCTTTCTGAAAAGTGCCCTGTGCACAGATTTGGAAGCTTATTTAACAAACTCTCATAGAGCTTATTAGTTAGCTTCAAATTGTGTATTTTGGCTTTTTGAGAAGCTCACCTAGCTAACTCAAGGTACCAAGTGCTTAATTTCCATAATTAGCTTATTTACCTAGCCTGCAATAGCTTTTTAGTTTTGTCCATTTTGTTTAAAGTTAATCAGTTATTCAGTGTTTTCCAATTTTTCAAAAGCTTCTCATAAGCTCAATATAGCACACCAATCTTTGTAATCTAGCTTTTTGGATAGCTTATCTGGTCTACTTGTTAGTCCCATAATTCTTTTCCATTTTGTAGCTTATTAAAGTATTTAAAAAGTAGCTAGAAGGTGCCTTGTGAAACCAACAGTGTACTGTGTAACTGTTCTGAATAAGTGCTTATTGTGAATTTGTTGTGCTTATTTCATAAGTAATTGTGCTTATTAAGTGTTCATACTAGCTTATTTATAGATTACTTAGCTTATTTCAGTCTAGCTTTTGCTCATTTCTAGCTTAATACTCATTTTAGCTTATCCTTGTGTTTATTCATTTTCAAAAAGTTCACTGTGATAAAATCATTGCTTAAATCAGTGCTTATTCGTTGTTTGTGTAAAAAGTCATAGTTATAAGAATTGCTTATCTTGTTGAGTTTAATAAGTCTGTAAAATAAAATTCAAAAAAAAAATGTTTAGCAAAAAGGGGGTAGGCAGGCTCGAACCTGAGACCTCCCCCTTGGGATAGTGAATGTGTGTACCTGTAACCATTGCGCCATTGGGTCTTTACTGGTTTAGTTTTGCACAATTAATCTCTTATATACATATTGTCCAGTTTAGCTTATTGGGTGTATTTAGCTTATTTCGAGCTTATTTAAAGTAGCTTTTTCAAGTTTTTTAATTTTCATAAATCTGTATTAGTGTTAAGTATTTTATAAAAAAGTTTCAGATTTTTCTCGTTATTTTTAGTATTTTTAAACATTTAATTAGTGTAAAAACTTATTTAATTCATAATAAAAAATTTAAAAGTCAAAAAAATATAATTTTTTTTTTCAAAAATTTTCTTTTGTCATATATTACGTAAAAAAATTGTTTTCACATTTGTAGGACTTTTATTTCATAAATTTTACGTTTTTGCTTGCGCACTCGCGTAATTTTTAGAATTAACGCTCGGTTTCATTTTAGAACACGTTTTTAGGTAATTCAAGTTTACGTTTCAACCAAAATAGTTTAATTAAGTTATTTTGTTTTATAAAACCTAGAAAATTCAATTTTTAAGAATAGTGATAGCGTTTATTTAATATCTTTTATCTTTTTTTTAACTTTCTTTAATTTGCATTTAAGCCGTTGTAATTTGTTGGCTTTTTCTGTAGTTATAATCATATCAGATCTCTTTTTCTGTTCAATCTTCTCGATCACTATACGTTTGGTGATCCATTGCATAGCTCGCTGGGACATAACGACCCGGGGAAACACTATACTCCCCTGATCTTCATTGAGTTCGTGCTTGAACCGTTTTAAGTTTGTTACGGTCGGCCATTCACAAGTGGCCGGCTTGAGTGACAAAACTTGACGGTTTGGCACGGATCAAATTTTTGGCGCCGTTGCCGGGGAAACACTATACTCCCCTGATCTTCATTGAGTTCGTGCTTGAACCGTTTTAAGTTTGTTATGGTCGGCCATTCACAAGTGGCCGGCTTGAGTGATAAAACTTGACGGTTTGGCACGGATCAGTATGGTTGGTTGATGACGTCTCTGCGTATTTTCTGTAATTGCCATTGAAAATAAGCACAATATAATCAGAATTGATTTTAATGTAAAATAAAATGTTATTTAAAATACGCATAAAAAATTTGGATGGGAAAACATGTCCAGGGTTTCTTACATACCTGACACCGTTTATCCTATGTTGTATCTCATTTTCTGGATCATAAATATATTATTGGGAAAACGTTGGTGGTTTTACTTGTTTAGGTAACAAAGTACCGATTTGATGGTAATTTTGCCCTTGTATCCTATAACAATATGGTCCACGACCATCAGTGACTGACATGTCTTGTTTGGCACCCATAGAGGTGAATGCGAGCATTGCGTTATATCGCCTGATATCGTCAATG
This sequence comes from Chrysanthemum makinoi, assembly GCA_910596185.1. Taxonomy (NCBI): domain Eukaryota; kingdom Viridiplantae; phylum Streptophyta; class Magnoliopsida; order Asterales; family Asteraceae; genus Chrysanthemum; species Chrysanthemum makinoi. The sequence continues at coordinate 205,549,033 of OU343222.1, forward strand.
AACGTTGAGCTTTTTGGATGCTCTCCATTAAAAAGATCCATCAACAATTTCGGTGGTGTCTGCACTTCCTCTCCTAATGTTACTTTTCCCCTGCCACAACAAAGTGAGTATGAATCCGCTGTTGAATGTGTGTTGCCTATCATACTCTCAGCGTGCCATAATAGTGCGCTACATGATGCACATCGGAAAGTGGCATCTCCGTGATCAATGTAATCTGTGAATGCAATTTACCCAAAAATATACATTAATATTAAATACGTGTAAACAATGTTACGATGTGTGTGGCAATTTAAAATATAGTGTTTCCACCATTTGAAATTCCAACAAACGAATCTCTCTGTATGACATCTTCATTATTTATGTTTCTTCCACTCAACAATGGATGATGTGTAGTTTTTTGTCTTACAAATTTGGCTTTCTCTTTTAGTCTTTCTGACTTTCGCTTAGACGAATATCTAACCAGTTGATCGGCTTCAGGATACCTGGTTGTTTGAATTGTTGCTGCACCTGAAAATATTTTTTAATTTTAGTTATTTGTTAAAAATATTAATAATTGTTTTCGGATATTGTCATATATTTTTTACCTGATTGGGTTGAGTTTTTAAATGGGCGTCCCCTTGGTCGAGGTGTTGCAGTGACTGCTTCATTCGTTGTACCTGCATATGTTGGTGTTGGTTATTAAGAATATACAATATTCTTAAATTTGTTTTATGTTCATAAAAATTGAATTTTACTGACCTGTTTTTGTTTTTTTTATTAGAGGCGTGGCCATGGGACGACGAAGTAAGTCATCGTTATTAGCTGCCATAAATAGAATGGATTAAATATTGATCATATATTTCTTGCGTAAATAGATATAATAATTAAACTGTGAATATGTTTATCATAGTTTGCTAACTTGAAGAAGCAGAACATGATGTATGTTTGGTAGGCTTTCTACCTGGTCTACGAATTAGTAGATCATTAATGTCAACTGTTACATTTGACCAATTAGTTTCTATGCTTTTCGCAGTTAAGTAAACAGATGTATTTATTTTCCAATGTCAGTGTACCTTGTTGGTTTGGATACTTTAGAGGCCGTCCTCTTGGTTGTGTAGTGCTGCTTGTATGTTTTGTTGGTGGTAGTTGCTCCTCAGAGACACTTGCAGATTCAGATGAAGAAGCAGAAGATGAATTATGTTTGTTAGGCTTTCTACCTGGTCTACGAATTAGTAGATCATTAATGTCGACTGTTATATTTGAACAATTAGTTTATGTGCTTTTCGCAGTTACGTAAACAAATGTATTTATTTTCCAATATCAGCGTACCTGGTTGGTTTGGATACTTTGGAGGCCTTCCTCTTGTTTTTGTTGTGCTGGTTGTATCTTTTGTCGCTGGTAGTTGCTCCTCAGACACACTTGCAGGTTCAGATTCCTCCATCCTTTTTGTTTTGAACCGTGTTCATATGCTGTCAAAATTTAAGTTTTCGTTTGTATTTATATTTAATCGATAAGTGATATTATTTTTGGATGCTAATATTTTTTTAAATTTTTTTATAAAAATAATTTTGATTAATAGAACTATTAAGAAACAAAATAATTAGTTATGATAGATAATTATATTTTATTTTGTGTTGATTATCATAAGTGGATATATAGTGTTTTAGTGACTTGATATGACCAAAAATTACAATTTGCAATGGGCTTGGTCATGGAAACAACCTACAACTTCGACGCCTTTCCCTATAGCTTCTGAAGTCACCCAATATCCTGAACACGTGGTTGTTTTGTAACTGAACATTTTCTTAGTCAGCCACTGAATTCAATTAACATCGTATAGCATAGTGGTCTTTTTAAGTAATTTGGATTGTTTGTTAGTTGTATGTTTTTACTAAACAATTGGAGATTATCCAATCTGTAAAAGCTTGTTAAATCATTTATACAATTTGAAGGTAGGCAAAGCAAATATGGTCGATATATGAGCTGATGTTCCTTAATACAAAAATAAACAAAAGACATACACTTGCTGAATGGTCTTTAATTTTTGTAGTATGTTATGGTTTACAATGTAAATTGTCACACCCCCAAATTACCTGTTTTGCAGCGGAATGGAATACCTGGGGGATGACTGCCATAGCATCACAGTTACGGTTATATTGAACGACCTAAAGTGTCGTTTTGAAAATACATCGTTTGATTAAGTAAAATAATCAGAGTTTACAAAACATAGGTCCCAAAAGATTTCCAATGTACCAAAAATGAGTTTGTTACAATCAAACGATAGTTAAGTGCATAAAATATATGTGAGACGCGTCGTCACCGCGACTCTATGATAAGTCCACATGCATGCCATGAAGTGAATGCCTTAGATACCTGAGATAAAACATGCTAAAAGTGTCAACACAATGGTTGAGTGAGTTCATAGAGTTTGTGTAACATGTAAAGCTTTTAAAGAACGTTCATGCAGCAAAGGCAAAGTTTTTGGTCATTGAGAATAGTCCACAAAGCAAAGGCATTGTAAATCTACTCAGTTCCAAGTTCCGCCCATACAAAACTTGCAACCTGTGTGTTCACAACCCACTGCCAAAAGTAGTATGTCAAGTATATGTTGTCATAATAATTCACAGTATAGCACCACGTATATAATAATGTATGCCAGGCAAAGCCCCTAGAATAAATAATATGCGTCCCGTAACACAGTGAACGAGAGGTTGGCCGACCTCTAATAGCGTTATCCATACTACCTACTGATAGGAGACTAACAATGCGAATGTACGAACGGTACATCATACAACTATTATATACAATTAAGAACGCTCCGAACATGGGAGACTTTGCACGCTCCACCTAGAAGGCGAGACTTTGTGTTGCTCCGTTCACATAGGGATACTTTTAGGTCATAGCACGTACGGTTCAATAAGTTCAAACAAGTCATAAGTTCGTAATTAAGTTCAAGAGTTTAAGTCGAGTTCAAAAGTTCAAAACAGTCATAGAGCTCAAAATATATCAAAAGGTTCAAAATAGTCAAAGGGTTCAAAATCAAGTCAAACAAGTTCAAAATATATCAAAAGGGTCCTTTACAAGTTAAAAGAGTTCAACTCTATGTCAAAAGGTTCAACTCAAGTTCAAAGTGTTCGAATATATGTGAAAAGGTCCAAATCAATTTAAAAGAGTTCAAATATATATGTCGAAGGGTTCAAAATCAAGGAAAGTGGTTCAAATAATAGTGTTCATAACATCGTAATCAATTTAGTTCGGGCATAATCTACTTACGTGCATAAAGAGTGAAACAAAAGATTAACAAGTTCATGATAGTTCAAACAATATAGTTTAAGTTTAGATTCAACATATAGTTTGCAAATAATCGAAATTGAAATTAAAATAGTTGAGCATGTATCTCCTCCAAAGAGTTTGTAAAATAATTAAACAAGTAAAAGTGGGGCTACGAACTCACCTGATGCAATGATTATGATGACAAAAGTGGATACACTGAAATGAGGTGCAATCTCTATCTGCAACCTAATATGAATGATATGTTATAATGTAAGTCATGAAACAATTTCGTGCATGCAAACTCATATGATATCCATACCACTTGTGCATTTTTGAAAATGAAGTTTATCGTCGAAATACACGTTTATGACATCTCGTCATGTTATAAAATACTTTACAAGTACTTACATTGAAACGACATCCTACAATAGTTGCTTAGTGATTTATCAAGAAATTATAGTTTATAAGTAGTTTTCGGAAAAGTTTGAGAGATCGTATATTACTCGTTACAACTTCATTTGACGAACGGTTGAACATTTTGGAAAATAGGCCAGGTGAAGTCACTTTTACTAGAAGGCATCGTTTTCTCAAAAGTATTCTATCGGTATAAAAAATGGCTCCAAACATGGTCACTTGCGATAACCATTTTGGTCTAGTAGAAAATATATAAGTGTTGTTACTTGTGTAAAATAGTTACGATAGCCATATTTAGAACGCGTGTAACTTAGTCGTTAAAGCTTGGTTTTCTACGTTTTATATATACTTAGTTTCGTGTTAATGTATACTAATATATTTTTGATAATTCGACTCATTTAGATAATGCTTAAAACTTATTTTTTCCCCTTAAATAAACCTTGACAGCTTGTATTTTTCAGAAAATTAGTTTTCGTCGTTAAACTTGAAAATAGCGTAACTTCTTCGTTATAAATCCGTTTTAACCCGTTTAAGCGACCACGGTTTCGTTTTAAAGTCTATTTTCTGAAAATATAAACCAAAATAATCCATGACCTGTCGAAATTTCCAGATTTTACAAAAATGGACAGCCCTTAATTATATGTTGTCGAAAATGATTTTTCTAGTGTAATACTTATTCTAAAACATCCCAATCAACACCAAAGCTATTCTAAACCTACCATAAACCTTCTTAGGGTGTCATGGGTTCCTAGAATTCAAAAAAAATGATAGAGTTCATGGGAATAATTATAGGATAGATAAAATTCATTATAAGTAGAAAAACAAGTAAAAAGCGGTATGAATACATATAATACTTGCATATTTTTGTACTAAAATGATAAAATAGCTCAAGTAAGATTATGAAAGAGTATTAAAAATCATGAGAAGCTTACTAGTAGTATGATGAGGTTTAAGTAACTAGGTTCCTAATTACTCCTTGGTTTTTATTTGAAAACCTAATATAGAAGTATACTAGAGTTGTGATTAACACTTGAGCTTGAAAAATCTTTGATTTCTTCCTTGTTTCTTGCTTGGCCGAACCTCAAAGAGAAAAGGGAGAGGGTTTCTAGTGTTTTCTCCTTTGATATGTGTAGTGTATGTGTTTTAGTTAGTAAATATCTAGTATAATACAAATATCTAGCCTACTAAATATGAGTATGTACATAATAATTAAGATATTAAGTGAAATGGATGACTAGCGGGGGTGGCGTGGACATGGGATAAGGGTAAAGAGTTTTGTGTATTTTGATGATTTAAATGTAATTAAAGTTAAAAGTGTAGTGTGTATTTGGTACATATAGTTAATTATTAAGTGTAGCGTTAGCTAGAAATCGATTTTAACGGAACAAAATAAAATATATCGAAGTCATAAAAATTATAAAAATACATTTCTCGCAAGTATTGGGTGAATAAATAATTATCAAATAGAATTTACGAAAACCGTCGTAAATATATATATAACAATTGATATACCAAAATAAATTCAAAACATCGGGTAAACTAATAATATAATTTTTATAGTCTTAAAATGAGTATAAAAATATATCAGGACAATTGTTGGAAGTGTCGGATCAAATATTCAAAATAAATGATCGTGCGATAGCGTTTATTTAATAGATAAATATACGTTAATGAAATATGTAAACCCATGCATGAACTAATATGAAGATGATGTTACTGATATATGTAGACTAACTCTAGTCTATATGTAATGTTCTCAATGATGTTTCATGAATATGCAGCTTAACCCTCACGGTTACACGAATTTGATACTCGTAAACCTAGTTTACGAAAAATGATGAATAAAAATTGTTGGGATATGAAAGTGCTGAAGATTGACAAAGTACTAAAGATTGATAAAGTACTGTAAAACTTCAAAGTACTGCTAAAGATAAAGTCAAAGTACTGCACATGAAAGTCAGAGTACTGCAAGAACAAAGAACTGTTATATTCGTTTATAGAAAGTATTGTAACTCTAGAATATTCTGTATTAGATTACTTGTCGTACAAGGATACAAATTGTAAACCGACTAGGGTTATCCTTGAGCCTATAAAAGGACCCCTAGATTGGCATTAGACGTACGAGTCTTAGAGTTTACAAGTTCACAAGTTATTATTTAGAGTTTTAGAGAAGTTCGATATTGTTAGAGTTGTTTAAGTATCTGCATAATAAGCAGATTTAGAGTTAATAATAAAAGTTATTCTTCTTAGCTTTGTTAAGTAAATTCCGCATACTTAATAGAGTTTGTTTAGTGTTTCTTTGTTAATAACTTAGGATTTATCCGAGGTTGTTAAACCTTAAACAAGCTATTTAAGTTAGTTTGATTAGAGTATATCGATCCAACAAGTGGTATCAGAGCTTGTGTGGAAACTCTGACTAGGAAGAAACCCTACTACAACAAAATCTAAAGATGTCGACTGATTCTGTTCCACAACCTTCCATCACCTCAATGAGGATTCCAGTCATCAAGAAAGGCGAATATGATCTATGGTGTATGAAGATGAGGCAGTACATTGCCATTACAGACCAAGCTCTATGGAATGTAATTGTTAATGGTAATGAAGAAGTTCCAGAACCGATTGATGTTCCTGGACAACCCAAAGCACCTAAGCCAGTCTTACCAGCAGCTACATTAAGGAATCAAGAGAAGGCACTCAACATTCTCTTGTCTGCCATTCCAGATGGTCATCTTCTCAAATTTCATGATGCTAAAGATGCTAAGCAGCTCTGGGCTGCTCTCAAGACCAGATTTGGAGGGAATGAAGCTTCTAAGAAGATGCACAGAAATCTGCTGAAGCAACAATTTGAAACTTTTACAGTTGGAGAAAGAGAGAGTCTTGATGCTGCATATGATAGGTTCAAAATCTTCTCAACATGTTGGAGTTATACAAGGCAGAAGTATCAGTTGAGGATGCTAATTTGAAGTTTCTAAGGAGTTTGCCATCTACATGGCATGTGATTGCTACTATGATCAGAGGACAACCAGGTTTGGATGTCATGGAATTTGATGATCTTTACCATCAACTGAAGGTGTATGAGCATGAGATGAATGGTCAAACCAGTTCTAAATCACACAGTATTGCTTTTCTGTCATCTGAAAAGAAGAGCAGTACTTCAACTAAAAGTACTGCTTCTCCTCAAAGTACTATTTCTCAAAGTACTGCTGTCTACACCCCCCCCACCTATGCTGAGCAAGCCCCATCAACTACTCCTTTGCACTCAGATGAAGTTGTGTGCTCCTTCTTTGCACATCAAGCTAGTTTACCTGTCACTTATGAAGAAGATCTAGCACAGATTGAAGAAGATGCACTTGAGGAAATTGATATCAGGTGGCAAGTTGCTATGATCACTGCTAGGATTAAGAAGTATATGAAGAAGACAGGAAAGAGCATTGATTTCAAACCAAAACAGGGAATAACTTTTGACAAATCCAAAATTGAATGCTTCAATTGTCAAAAGACTGGACACTTTGCAAGGGAGTGCAGGTTTGCTAAGTATCAAGCAAACAGGACATCTGAGAAACCAAAGGTTGAGCTCAAAGAAATTCCAATTACTGAAACAAAGGCTTTGGTTGCTCAAGAGAAGTTATCAGAAGTTGACTGGAGTGAAGAGTTTGATGATGAACCAGTGACTTACTGTATGGTAGCAGTGGAAGAAGTAGCTGAAGAGTCAGTGGAAGAATTGGACTGGAGCACTGCTTTTGATGAGGAACCTGAACATGCTGAGTTGGAATCCAGAGATTGTCTAGGAGAATTTGATTGGAGCTTGGAAAGTGAAGATGATCCTGTTCAACTAGCAATGGTGGCTACTTCATCAAGTTCACCCCCTATCTCTGAGGTATGCTCAAATTGTCATGATTTTTATCACAAATTACTTGGCAGTTATGTGATTGAGAGAGATAATTGTGCTAGGGCTAGGTCTGAGGTAGCTGGTTACCAAATAACCTTAGAATCTATGGAAGCTAAAATCTTAACACATGAAAATAATGAAGTAGCTTGGGCTGAAAAATATGCACAACAGGATTATCAGTTAAAACTAAGTGAATGGAAATTAAACTGTAAAATTTCTGAAATAGAGAAACTGACTAAGGAAAGAGATGATTTGTTAGCTAAGTTTGCTGCTTGGGGTGAGTCTGGTCTGTCACATGTTACTTATGTTAAAAAACAAAGAAGAGCTTATATTAAAACTGGATTAGGTTTTGGAATGGACTTTGACAACATAGAAGAGAATCAAGCTGATGATGACCTAGAGGATATAACCACTAGTGATGATGAACTCATTAATTATGTAGACACATCTAGTAATGAGGATTCAATTAGTGAACCACATCCTGAGTATAAGAAAGATAATGGTTATCATGCAGTTCCCCATCCCACTGGGAGTCATCAACCCCTTAGGCCTGATGTTTCTCGTTTTGGAGTAGACAGTCTAAAGTTTAGGAAAAAGCTACTTGGTCAATCTAGGTCTGAAAACCCCAAAGAGACTACAGAAAACAATGTTCAAAGTCAAGCAGTACCTTCGACTCAAAGTACTGCTCCACAAGCAGTACCTTCAGGAAAACCTTTTCAAAACAGTACTGCTAAACATTTTTGGGATAATTTTGGTCAAAACAAGTTTAATCATTCACCTAGAAGGCATAATAGTTTTGGTCATCGACATATTAGAAATCACTTTGGAAGTATGGGTTAAAAACTGTGTTTTGTGTGTTTTAGTCCAACTCATTTAATCAAGGATTGTGAACATCACTCAAAATACCTTAGCAAATTTCCAAAGAACAGGTCTGCCAACCAGAAACCTAGAGAGCAAAAACCAGTCTGGAATAATTCAAATAATGTCAATCACAGAAATTACTCACCAGATCATAGATACCCACACCAGAGAAGACCTTTTTCAAAACCTTCAGTATCTCACAGTACTTTCCAAAGTACTGTTAATTCTAGACCAGTACTTTCTCAAAGTACTGCTCAGCCAAAACAAGGTACTGATCACACTCTTTGGAATAGGAACCCTAGGAGATCTCACTATCAACCTAGAAGGTATTATAATTCACATAGGGGATCTAGATCACAGGAACCACGTGTTAAACCAGAATGGGTTAAGAGGGAAAGTACTGCTGAGGGACAAACAGTACTTTCAACAAAAAGTGAATCAGATGTTTTTGTGATACAAGAAAAAGAGAATGAAATTATAAAAGAGAGTTGTGTTGAAAAACCAGAAAGTTTTGAAAATCCACATGCTAAAAATCAAAAGATAATTCTGGATCATGTTTTGAAAAACAGTGGAAATTACATACTCAAAGAATTTGAGTTTGTAACTCCACAAGGGGAACACAAGTCAGTAATGGCTTGGGTTCCTAAAGATCACTAACTCTTTTCTTTTTGTGCAGGGCAACCCAGAAGAGGAGCTTAAAGATCATCTGATTGTAGATAGTGGTTGCTCTGGAAGTATGACAGGAGACAAAGAGATCCTGTCTGATTTTAGAAATATTAGTGGAGGAAGAGTTGCATTTGGGAATGATCCCAATGGAGGAAGGATTACTGGAAAAGGAACTATCAAAGCAGGGCGTATTGATTTTGAGAATGTTAGATATGTGAAGGAGCTTAAGTTCAACTTATTGTCAGTATCACAAATCTGTGATAAAAAGCATCCTGTGTTATTCACTGACACAGAATGTCTCATCCTTTCCCCTGACTTTAAGCCTGTTGATGATAATTTGGTAGTTCTTAGAGTACCAAGGACAAATGATGTGTATAGCTTAGACATGAAGAGTCTACATTCTTATGGGAGAGCCACATGTTTGGTGGCTAAAGCAACAACTGAAGAGGCACACCAATGGCATAGAAGATTGGGCCATGTTAATTTCAAGAATATCAACAAACTGGTCAAAGGCAATTTAGTTAGAGGTTTACCTTCAAAGACTTACAAGAATGATCATTCATGCTTGGCATGCAAGAAGGGTAAACAACACAAAGCTTCATGCAAGAAGCTTGAGGAGAGGACTATTAGAGAACCTTTGGAACTGTTGAATATAGATTTGTTTGGACCTGTCTCTATGGCAAGTTTAAACAAGAAAAAGTATTGCTTGGTTGTTATAGATGATTGCAGTAGATTCAGTTGGGTATTCTTTTTGGGATTTAAAGATGATACTTTTGATGCTATTCAGACTCTCATAATAGCACTTGAAAACCAATTTAGACTCAAGGTTAGAGGTATTAGATGTGACAATGGGACTGAATTCAAGAACAAGCTTATGGATGAATTTTGTGCAAACAAAGGAATCAAGAGGGAGTTTAGCATTGCAAGAACACCACAACAGAATGGTGTTGCAGAGAGGAAGAATAGGACTTTGATTGAAGCAGCCAGAACAATGCTAGCAGATTCTCATCTACCTATTCAATTTTGGGCTGAAGCTGTAAGTACTGCTTGCTATGTACTTAACAGAGTCTCAGTCACCAAACCACAGATGAAGACACCTTATGAGTTGCTGATGGGCAACAAACCCAACATTCGATTTATGAAGCCTTTTGGATGCCCTCTTACTATTTTAAACACAATTGATAATCTGGGAAAGTTTGATGGCAAGTCAGAAGAAGGTTATTTATTGGGTTATTGTACCAACAGTAAGGGCTTTAGAGTGTACAACAGAGTCACTAAGAAGGTTCAAGATTGTCTTCATGTTGAGTTTTTAGAAGATCAAGTTAATGAGAAAGGTAAAGGTCCTGATTGGATGTTTGATCTTGAAGTTTTAACTCCTTCCATGAACTATGTACCTGTTAGAGAAGAAAATCAACCTGTGCACAATGGAGAAGATTTACAATATGTTGTTCATGGAGTGAATATTAGACCTGATGTTGTCCCTGATGAAGATCCTGTTAGTCCAAAGCAAAGTACTGATGCTCCTAAGCGAAGTACTGTTGCACCACAATCCTCATTGTCTGCTGAGGATCAATCTATTCAAGAGGAACTTAATCAGATGCTTCTTCAAGATGTTTTAGCACATGCTTACACTGATGAACAAAGAAGAGCTTATGAAGAGGCAAAGAAGAAGAACAAGACTACAGAATACTCTCACAGTACTTTGGACAGTACTTTCGACCAAAGTACTGTTGCACCAGTTGACAGTACTTTAGATGATTTGGATGATCCTACCATGCCTGGATTAGAAGAAACTGATGATGAGTTTGAAGATGAAGGTATTTTCTCAGATTCCAATGAAGATGCTGATGTTACTAATTTGGAGGATACTTATGGAGTTCCACAGTCTCCAAGCTTAAGAATTCATAAGAATCATCCTTCTGATCAAATCATTGGTCCTTCTACTTCTGGAGTGATGACTAGACACAGAGCTAAGACTTTTTCAACACCTCACAATGCTTTACTTAGCTTTGTGTATAAACAAAACAGGCTGAATCATAAGGACCATCAAACCTGCCTATTTACTTGTTTTATCTCTCAAGAGGAACCCAAGAATATTGCTCAGGCTTTGACTAAAGAAAGCTGGGTTGAAGCTATGCAGGAAGAACTTCTTCAATTTAAACTTCAAGAAGTTTGGGTTTTATGTGATCTTCCAGATGGGAAGAGAGTTATTGGAACCAGATGGGTTTTCAGAGTTAAAAGAGATGAAAGAGGTAATGTTATCAAGAATAAAGCAAGGTTAGTAGCACAAGGCTACAAACAAGAAGAAGGAGTAGATTATGATGAAGTGTTTGCTCCTGTAGCAAGAATTGAAGCTATTAGAATATTTCTTGCTTTTGCTTCTTATATGGGATTTCAAGTTTACCAGATGGATGTAAAAAGTGCCTTTCTATATGGCAAGATAACAGAGGAAGTTTATGTCAAACAACCTCCGGGTTTTGAAGATCCTAAACATCCAAACAAAGTCTACAAGGTAGTTAAGGCTCTTTATGGCCTTCATCAGGCACCTAGAGCTTGGTATGAGAGACTCTCTACATTCTTATTGCTACATGGCTACAGACGGGGAGCTATTGACAAGACTTTGTTTATCAAGAGAGACAAGAAGGATATCATGTTAGTACAAGTCTATGTTGATGATATCATCTTTGGGGCTACCAAACAGTCCATGGTTAAGGATTTTGAGCAGCTGATGCAGAAGGAATTTCAAATGAGTTCAATGGGAGAGTTAACATTCTTTTTGGGACTTTAAGTTAAACAGTCAAAGGAAGGAATTTTCATAAGTCAAGACAAGTATGTTACAGACATACTTAAGAAGTTCAATTTTGATGATATGAAGACTGTTACTACACCTATTAAATCTATCAATTCATTGGGCAAAGATGAAGATGGACAGCCTGTTGAAGTCAAGTTATACAAATCAATGATTGGCTCTCTTATGTATCTTACTGCATCAAGGCCTGATATCATGTTTGAACTTTGTTTATGTGCAAGATATCAAGTCTCACCAAAGATCTCTCACATGAATGCAGTGAAGAGAATTTTATGTTATTTGAAACAACAACCTAAGTTGGGGTTGTGGTATCCAAAAGAGTCACCTTTTCACTTAGAAGCTTTTTCAGATAGTGATTATGCAGGTGATAACTATGATAGAAGATCAACAACTAGTGGATGCCAATATCTTGGAAGAAGATTAGTCTCCTGGCAATATAAGAAACAAACAATTGCAGCAACATCCTCTACTGAAGCTGAATATGTAGCTGCTTCAAGCTGTTGTGGACAAGTTTTGTGGATGCAAAATCAACTCTTGGACTATGGGTTCAACTTCAAGAATACTCCTATCAATATTGATAATGAGAGTACCGTTTGTATTGTGAAGAATCCAGTTTATCATTCCAAGACCAAACACATACAGATTAGGCATCATTTTATCAGAGATTGCTATGAGCACAGGCTCATTAATGTGATTAAGGTCCACACAGATGATAATGTAGCTGACTTACTCACCAAAGGTTTTGATGTTTCAAGATTTAATCACTTGGTGGTGAGCATTGGCATGATTAACTACTGAGCTAAATTTAAGGGGAGGACTATTTAGTATTAGTATAGTCCTGTGTATTGCTTGAGGGGAGGATATTTATGTGTACTTAGCTTATACAGAGGCATTTGGAAAAGTACTGTTATTTATGAAAGTACTGCTTGGGAAAGTACTGCATACGTGGAAAAGTACTGTTTGTCTTATTAAAGTACTGTTCCAACGGTAATATTGAGGGGTAATTACTTCTAACGGTAACTTTGGTATTTATGGCTGTGATTTTTTAAATCTCACCTATAAATAACTACTCTCCGATTTTCCCTCTCATATTGATACATTAGAATCTTTTCCATAATTCTCTCATCACCTCTATATTATTCGATTATATCTCTTCTGTGCTCACATATTCAACAATGGCAAATCGTCCAACAGTTTCAAAGCACAATATGGTGGCTAATTTAGATAAGACTGAAGCGAATGTACTTTTTCATGATATCATTGATTATCTTATTGGATCGCCAATCAGTTATGCTCTTTTAGTGGAGCCGGATATAATTGAGCCTTGGATGCAAGAATTTTGGGCTACTGCTGGGGAAAATATGGAGAATGATGAATTTTATATTAGAGCTCCAGTTGCTGGTAGAACTGTTAATATTACTGAAGCCTCCATAAGAGAAGATTTATTGTTCAATGATGAAGATGGGGCTATACGGTTTGATAAGCAGTTGATTTGGGATACTTTTAGACATATTGGTTATGAAGGCTCTTTGAATGAACAAACATTTAGGAAACAACTCTTTTGCCCTCAATGGAATTTTTTAGTACATGTGTTGCTTCACTGTATTAGTGCAAAAAGTACTTCTTGGGAGCAATTTGGATCAAATATAACATCTGCTATTCTGGGTTTGGCTACAGATCGTGTCTTTAATTTCTCCAGGCTCATTCTTGATGGAATGCTTTCCCACATCACAAATGGTTCAAAGTAGCTTATGTATCCAAGATTTGTTCAAGTCTTTCTCAATAAGCAACTTTCTGATGTTCCTAAGCCAACAGATCTTTTACCTGTTGTGGTTCAACAAGCTAAAATATTCACTTTTATGGCTAAGAAGAGTGATCAATTCACTGGAAGGGATACTCCCTTAACTATATCTATGATGGAAGTTGTTCAGGCTGTTCGAACTGATGATGAAAATGAAGCTACTGAAGGTACTGCATCTGCAAGTACTACCCCTGCAAGTACTGCATCTGCAAGTACTGCTTCTCAACAAGCTGCATCCAAAGAAGGTACTGCATCTCCACAAGGTACTGCTTCCCCAAGTACTGAAGTTCAAGAAGATGTTGCAGTTTCACCTTCTCCATCTCCACAAAGATCTGTTCCTGCTTTTCAATCAGAGGAACATTCACCAATTCAAGGAGATGATTCACATACTGTACCCCCTGAAGAATTAACATTGGATAATTATGTTTTGACAAGGGAGTTGGTTAAGTTGAAAAAGACTACTGAGGCTCAAGCCAAGCAGATAAAGAAATTGAAACTAAAGTTTAGACGGCTAAATACTTTTGTGTGGCCATTGGTTCAAGAATTTCGTATCTGGGTTAAATCAAAGAAGAAGGAGCAAAGGCAGTCTAGGAAAAGCAAACGCCAAAAGGTTCATCAACAATCTTCTGTCCAATTGGGGAGGAATTTAGAAGAAGAGAATTTGAAAGAAGATGTTGAGAAGGAGAATGAACCTGAAAGTATTAAAGCACATGAAAAGACTGAAGAACAGAACATTCAAGATACTGAAGAGCAAGTTCAAGTTCCAGTTCAAAGTACTGAAAATCAAGGTACTGAAGATCAAAGTACTGCTTTTCAACAACAAGGATCCTACAGGCAAGCATTGTTAACACCAAGGTTGTTGGACTTTGAAGAGGAAGCTGGTCCTTCAACAACTGTATATGAAGAAGTTGTTGGTCCCTCAACTGTTATACAAGAAGAGGAAGCTACACTCAAACCCATCCATTCTGCAAGTGATGATGAGTTCATTGCTGTAATTTTGCAAGATTTATCACAACCAAGGGGTGGTGTTACTATTTCTGAAGTTCAAGAGGAACAACCAAGAGCTTCTCAACCTACAATTGATCCTAAAGATAAAGGAAAGGGTGTTCTGGTAGAAACTAAGAAGAAAAATCTAACTTTGGCTGAACTTAGAGCAATTGAAGTTGCTAGGAATGAAGCTGCAGGTAGAAAGCTTCAAGAGGAGTTAAATGCAAAAGATAGAGAAGCTCAGGAAGCTGAAGAAGCTCAGAGTAGAGAAGCAGCTAAGAAGTTACAAGATGAATTAAATGCTGAAGCTGCTGAACCATTACAGTCACCTACTCCTGTTAGATATATGCCAAGAAGACCTAATCTAGATAAAGACAGGAATGCTATGATGGCTTATTTGAAAGGTCGAAGATATAAAGGATTGCAGAAGCTGAATTATGTTGATATGAAAAGACTATATGATGTTGAGACAGAGGCTTATAAGAAGGATGTTGCAGGCATCAAAGATTTTAGAGAAGAAGCTACTTGGACTGAAGCAGAAAGGAAGAAGAGTTTAAAAAGAAAAAGGAAAACTGAAGTTAAAGATGTTCAGTTCTCAAAGAAAGAAAAAGTTGAGTTAAGATCTGAGACTAGGGATGAACTAAGGAATTATCTCTGAGTAGTAGATTTTGAATATTCTAAAGAAGATGTTGACATGAAGATGAACAAATTTCAGATTAGTGCTTTTGAAGTTGTAAAATCCAAAGAAGGAAGTTATATGATGTTTCATAAAGAAGATGAAAGTTTCAGAGTATTCAATAGGCTATGGGATTTATTGAACATTATAGATAGAGTAGATCTATTCTATCTATATCATGTGGTGAAAGCTTATTTTGAACATAATCCATTAGAAGGGATTGGTTTGGTTTTACTTAGAGATCTCTCAACTGCATGGGAAACTGAAGAGCAAAGCACTGATGATATTTGGAAGAATCAAGAGAATTGGGAGATTGTCTGCTGGAGATTCTTTGAAGAGTCTGGTGTTCATGTTTTAGAGCTGGAAAATGGTACAATGATACACATGTTTATAAATAGAAGATATCCTCTTACTGTTGAGCTTATATGAAGAATGCTAGAGCACGGAATGGAAGTAGAAGAGGATAATGAAACTGCTTGCATGGTTATCAATCTATTTATCAACTGGACTACTATTGCTGATGAGGATGACTGACTGGTATGAATCTTATTTGAATAAATTATTTTTGATTAATCAGTACCTTATTCAAAGTACTGCTGATCAAACAGTACTTTCATCAAAGTACTGCTTGCAGCTTTTTAACCAGTTAAGTGCTTTTTGGAAGAAACCTTTTGTTAAGTAACAAATATTTTAAAAACAGAGGTTGAATAAAATAAATGGTTTTTGAGATGGCAACATCAATAGGTCATCAATCCACCATGGTTACAAAAGGATTGGCTAATCCATGAGCAAACGGCTCTGGTAAAGATATTTCAAATCTGTTTTTAGTTGACAACTTGCTAATAAGTTGTATGGTAATCAACTCACCATATCAATTAATGTGAAGAGTTGGCTAGCCCACAAGAAAATGGCTTGTGGTAAAGGCTGTGGAAAAACCATTATTGGTAATTAGTTCACCATTAGATAAAAGAACTAACTAGTCCAGAAGGGTACAGCTTTTGGTAAAGACAACTCAAATCTGTTGATAGCTGATGATTTGCTAAATATCATATGGTTATCAATGTACCATGGTCTTACACACCAAAACATTTGGCTACTCCAGAGTTAATGGCTTTGGTAAAGAGATCTAAATCCATTAAATTTTCAATGATTCACCTCTCACAGGAGTTAACACACTTGGAAGTGATGAGAATAGTATGCAACTTAAACTGAATTAATGTACAAATTATCATATGTTGTTGTGTTGCTGAAAAGATGGAGCTTGCTGGATGATGCTGTAAAGGAATAATTCTAGAGATACTTTGACAAAGCACAGAAACTACAAAGCTACAATCCAAAGACTAAGAAACAATCTGTCCTTAAAGATGAAGCTGTTAAAGATAAATTCACAAAGGAACTTGAAGTCAAGCTAGTAGAATTCAAGTTAAGGGAGGATTGTTGGGATATGAAAGTGCTGAAGATTGACAAAGTACTGAAGATTGATAAAGTCCTGTAAAACTTCAAAGTACTGCTAAAGATAAAGTCAAAGTACTGCACATGAAAGTCAAAGTACTGCAAGAACAAAGAACTGTTATATTCGTTTATAGAAAGTATTGTAACTCTAGAATATTATGTATTAGATTACTTGTCGTACAAGGATACAAATTGTAAACCGACTAGGGTTATCCTTGAGCCTATAAAAGGACCCCTAGATTGGCATTAGACATACGAGTATTAGAGTTTACAAGTTCACAAGTTATTATTTAGAGTTTTAGAGAAGTTAGATATTGTTAGAGTTGTTTAAGTATCTACATAATAAGCAGATTTAGAGTTAATAATAAAAGTTATTCTTCTTAGCTTTGTTAAGTAAATTCTGCATACTTAATAGAGTTTGTTCAGTGTTTCTTTGGTAATAAGTTAGGATTTATCCGAGGTTGTTAAACCTTAAACAAGCTATTTAAGTTAGTTTTATTAGAGTATATCGATCCAACAAAAATCATGAATATAAAATTTTCTCCGGGAATGAATAGTGTTTTGTGAATAGTAAAATTTTGAAATAACCTCTCAAAATATCAAATCGACTTCAAAAATGATGAATAGTAAAATGATGAATAGTAACCGATGAATAGTAAATTCCCGAGATGAATAGTAAAATTTTTTAAAGTTTGTAAACTGACATGAAATTGAGAGTTGTGACATTCTTCCCCTGTTAGAGGAATCACGTCCTCGTGATTCAATTATTGATAACTATAGTCCGAACCTCGACAAGGGTTCTAAAAGTTCATGCTCGTGTGAATAGTCTAAGTGATTATGTCAATGCTCATGTATATGGGTTTCTCATCCAACTAGGTACGTTCTTGTGCTATCGTGACTATTTCCCATTCTAAAGACATGATCTCTTATGGTTAGGTTTGATGAGGCAAACTTTCCCATTCTCGAGCATAACCCTCAAAAGACTTTTAGGTAACGGATTTTTACTTAATCCCACAACTCATCAAACAAGAACTGTCATGCGATTAGGCTAAATCGGTTTAAGTAACAACTTGACTCTTAGCTTGATTTTCGCAACTCATCAAACAAGAACTGTCACTAGAATTAAGTTAGGAAACAAGTGGTTTTGAAGAAAGTCTTTTGAAAATTTGGCTCAATTATCGAACTGCTTACACATATAAGATTGATACTCCCTTCATTGCATAATTCTTCCTAAATTAGACATAGGTGATCAGGCTATGTATAATTTAGGAGTAACTATGCAATGATTGGACTAATCGACTCATATGATGTTTGGTGTTGAGTCAACTGATGTTAAAATTTTGATAGGGAATGACAAGGCATTCTCCACATTGGGGTATGAAGAAAGGATAATGGAATCGGTATCTGAAGACATCTATATGACAATCGATGTGAAATAAAAACAAATAATCCACATAATGTGCGTATAAAATCGCATGTATAATGAGTATGCACTTATAATGATATGATGAGATGCTATGATGATGTAGTTATAGTCTAGGGTCAATGGTGCAACCTAGTTCTCTATAACCGTTGCTCTGATACCAATCTGTCACACCCCCAAATTACCTGTTTTGCAGCGGAATGGAATACCTGGGGGATGACTGTCATAGCATCACAATTACGGTTATATTGAACGACCTAAAGTGTCGTTTTGAAAATACATGTTAGGAATTGGAAATTCCATATTAAAGTTTCGGTCACCCCAATTATGGTCTAGCATATTTTAGCTTGTAGACTTGTTGTTATTTACGTTATTTAGTAGTTTGTTAGTTAGTTTGTAGAGTAGAATAGTTTAGAGCAACACCGTGGACGAAGGACGGGTCTTTACCCACTGTATACCTGATCCACAGGCCGTCAGGAGGTCGTGTATTTTGTAACTATAAATACCCCTTCCATCCATGGAAGGGGTGGAGGTTTTCTTTCAATCTAACATTTCATTTGTTAACCAAGTCTCTAGCAAGAAACTCCCTCTCATCTCTTTCTCTCTAACTATGGAAAACATGTATTTTCATCATCCAAGACCACCCGAATCATCAACACAATAAATATAACGATCCTAGAAATGGTACCAGAGCCAAGGTTATTGTGTTTTGTTGATTTATTGTGGTCTTTTGATTCTTTTTATAACTGTGTTGGTGCTTTTTAATGGTCAGAAAATTTGTCTTTCATGTACAGTTATGATTAATAGTTTCAAATATGGTTTGTATCCATTTGGTCAAATATTGTCACATGGTGTGTCTATGTCAACTAAATCTATCTTTGTGGTCAAAATATTAGTGATATTGGTGACGTTATTTTTCATGGTCAAAATCTGTCTTCGTGGTCAAAACATGGTTTGTATCCATCTTTAATGACGTTACTTTTGTACCAATTCGTATACGTGAAATATTGGTGGTCAGTTTTCGTGGTCAAAATGGGCATACAAGAATATTTTATAGCAGTTTTTCTGGGTTTCATATGAATATGGTCGGAATTTGGTCGAAAAACTCATCGGAAAAAGTAAAAATTTCTTGCTAGCGACTTATGCTTAAAATTTGCATGAAGACCATGTAGCGACTTGTCATTATTGAATGACAAGCGAGTTGTTAACAGAAAATGAGGCGACTTGTCCTAAGGCTGTCTAGCGACTTGTTATTTAACAAGTTAGCGACTTGTTATTTAACAAGTTAGCGACTTGTTATGTAGCGACTTGTCATGAAGTTGTTATAGCGACTTGACCTAGCGACTTGACTCAAATGCTTTAGTAGCGACTTGACATGAAACAGAAATGAAGAAGAAGATGAATGATTTGACCTCGACCACAACCATTACCAACATATCAATTTCCAAAAATCATAGATCTCAGATTGTTCACCACTTTTATAAATCATGTTCGACTCGTGTGTGAACTCAAACCATCACAGATCCTATGTCTTTTTACCATCACTGATTGTACCACTGTCTCTTATTCATTTATGTGGTTCACACTCTATACAACGAAAATTAAATCTCAGATCTCATTCGTGTTGTTCAATACCTTAAAGGCCATACACACGAAATATGTATCATCATTGATCATTATTTTGAAACTTAACTTTGGTTATATCCGACTCCAATAAAAATTGTTTCATAACAAATATGTTACAATCAATCTTTGGGTCGTTTTTAACAAACAATTAAACATCAATACATAATAACAAAACTGTTAACGATCTTATCTTATCCTCCAGTTCGTTTATATGAATCTACTAATGGATGTTTATAAGAGATCTCAGATTCATTTCTCATATTCTTAAGGGACATCAAGGGCCACAATCATGAGATAAACAAACCTCTTCATCGATCTTAAAAAATTGATGATATACGAATTAAACAAATGTGTTTAACAATCGTGTTAAATCATTTGTTTGGCTCATGTAAACTCTAAACATAATGAATCAATAACATGTACAAGATCAATTAACCTACCTCTGTTCTTATAATGTGTTCGTGTAGCACTTTGTCACACCCATGAGCCATCCCTGTGGCTTTGATGTCGACCCTCAGCCATCCCTGTGGCTAGGTCACTCTTGATCGGAGTTATTGTTGTACACGAGGTCTTAAGATTTGATTCTTGAGGAAGATGGCTATGTGATATAATGTTTGAGATGTGTTTGTTGGCAGATTAGGATAAATGAGACCCGTTTTTTTTTTCTCAGTTCTTGTGAGAAAATATAGTCGTAGGCGGATTATTAGAGGAGTGTGATTAGGGATTTTGTAAGATGGGTATTTGAGTTATCTGTTTGAGAGGGGCGGATTTTTGGTGAGTATTATTAGGGTTTGAATATTTTGGGTTATGAAAAAAGGGGGGCGGATGAGATTAGGGTTAATGGATGTGAGAAATAATAGGAAAAGTAAGTGGATTATTGGTTTTATATATGGAATGATATTAGGTCTACGGTATGTATGTCTGTATAACCAAGTTTTGGACCTTACATATTTTGGTGGATCATTCATATTTTGGTGGACCTTACATACTTGGATGGGCCGTGTATGGTGTTTATCACATCTGCTTTTTGGTGGACCTTACATACTTGGATGGGCCGTGTATGGTGTTAATTTACATGGGACGTGTATAATGCAATCTTTAATACACATTGGCCATGTATAATGGTATTATTCGAGATATAATGTTGGTTGGTTGGTCATTCATATTTCACGGGAGATAATTATTCACGGCTTCAAGTAGTAAATGATCTTTAATAGGCTCAAGGTCCTTATCCAGTATTATTGATTTTGTATTATAGTGACGATTCAAATGTTTTAATTGGACTTGGGGTCGTGTCATATTCTTAGCAAATCTGTTATATGTCAATGATATCGGATATGGGCTTGAATTGATATTTCTCGGGCGGAATTTTTGTTTGGACCATATGATGTTGAACAGATGGGCCTCTATATACTGGATTGTTCTTATGATACTGGGCTAATATGACATGCGCCGATGAGATTTGATCATGAATTTTGATGATTTGATTTGTTGATGTGATTTCACTAATATGAGACTTGATGATATGAGGTTTATGTGATTTGGGTTTTATGACATTCGTTAAAGAGCTTTGATGATGAGACTTGTGATAATGAGACTTGATGATGAGTTTGATTATTCAAAGAGAATTGATGCAAGTCGATGATGATGTAAGTTGTTGGGCTACTGATGCGTGCCAAACAGTCAAGCTAAATCACACAAGCCGGCCACTTGTGAATGGCTGACCGTAACAAGCTTAAAACTGCCTAAGCACGAATGCAATGAAGATCTGAGGAGTATAGTGTTTCCCCGGGTCGTTATGTCCCAGCGAGCTATGCAATGGATTATCAAACGTATAGTGATCGGGAGATTTGAACGGAAAAGGGATTTTGATGGATAACTATACCTAAAGAAAAAGGACATAAATTACAAGGGCTAAAATGCAAATTAAAGAAAGTTAAAAAGATAAAAAAAATATTAAATAAACGCTATCACTATTTTTAAAATTGATGAACGTTTAAAACTTAAAACTTAAAATTTACGTTTAAATAAAAATTACGTAGACGTACAAAATAAAAAGTGATATCTAAGAAATAAAAGTCCTAAAAATATGAAAAATACATTTTTACAAACCTAATGATAAAACAAAATTTATAGAAAAAGAAAATTATTTTTATAACTAATTATCTAATTATTATTAATTAAAAACTATTTTTAACTATTAAATAATTACCTAAAATACAAGAAATTAGGAAATAAAGCTAGAAAAATAAAATTAAGACTTAGAAAAATCTAAAATATCAAAATAGAATTTTCAAAACTATTTTTGTCTTTTTCTGATTATTTTTGGATTTTCTAGGAATTAAATACTATTAAAAACTAATTAAATTATTTAAAAATACAAATTTAACTAAGAAAAATCTAGAAAAATATTTTTTTGTCTTTTTATATTTATCTTAACTTAAGCAAAATGAAAAATTATTTTTTTTGAAGCTTTTCTTAATTATTTGTATTAAATGCTATTTAAAAACGCTTAAAAACTAATTTAAATCAAGAAAAATAGCAAACAAGCTTGGAAAAATATGAAAATTTCAGGAAAACTCTAAAATAATATTGGGAAGCTAGGAAATTGGAAAACAGAGGTTATGTGCAAGAAATTGAAACTGAAGTACAAGTGCTTATTGAAATAAGCACTTGAATAAGCAAATGGGCACCAAAAGCTACCAAACTGATACACAAGCTACAATAAGCTAAAACAACTCTAAATCAACTAAAAACAACAACCCATAACCTCTGGATATCAAGCTTACAGATTTGATGATATGAGCTTTAAGCTAAAAACAGTTAAAGGGGTACCTACTTTGAGCTTATGCACAGGATTCAAAATAAGCTGAAAATGAAAAGCACTTGTTGGATCCTACACTAGACCTGACCAAGAGTTTGTAAACCAAAAATTAGACCTAGGTGAGCTCAAATGAGCTCTGTGACAAGCATGCAAGATCTGCATAATCCCTGTGCAATATCAGTGCCCTGCACAGGGCATTGAGTCCCATTTTGACAAGCTAGTTTGGGGCTTTTAGAAAATTCACAAAAATACACTAAAATGGACATAAGAAAATAGACTAGTAGAGCGTTTTAAAACCACAAGTTTCATTGAAAATGATTCAGAAATGAGCTCATGAAAAATCTTCCTAGATGGGCTCAAAACTAGTTTTGCAATATTTGACTTTTGATAAAAACATGGAAAGTTGACTTTTTCAAACTTTGAGCTGATTTTGTGGATTGATGTTAATATATTATGATGAAATAAAGTTATATTAAGCTATCTTACTGAAAATTGAACACAAATCAAACTTTTAACTTTCAAAAAGTCCAACAGTGGAACAGTTAGGACAGTTAATGAATGAATTTGACTATAGGGGTTAGCAGGCACAAGATTAAGACAGAAATGAGTTAGCTAGAACTACACAAACATGAGACTATAATTTCCTACCACTTAGCAGACCTCAAAGTCAGGTAGTGCAGCAATTCCAAACACCCTATATTGGACTGATATGAAAATTTAATAAAGCTAACTAGTGATCCAGCTTGAACCAAAGACCAAATTGAGATTACAAGACCTAAATGCAACTTTATAAACAAGTTTAAGCAGTTTATGACCACAGATATAAGTACAAACAAAAATGCAAATTGACTAGAAAACTGAAAATGAGATAATAACTCACAAGAGTCCAGCTGTGTTGCAGGCCAAAACCAAAACTAAAACTACTCTAACCTAACTAAATCCAACCCAATTCCACTCACTGCATCACCAAAATCCATCACCATTGCAATTTGAGTTCATAGTTGACTTTTGTTGACCATGTACCACATTTGCTTGAAATGGATGTTTAAGCTTACAAAAAGCTTTGATAAACTTAAATGAGCTGATTTGAATTTAAAAATAAGCTTCTGAGAGCTTATGAGTAAGAACTGGAAACTTATATTTTCAACAGTGCACTAAAAACTTGGAACTTATATAAAAGACTTGAATTTAAACTCAAAAGCACATACAAAGATGTTTTCACTTACATATGATACTTGGAAACTAAAATTACAACATTTTATCTAAAACTAAAACATTAATTTTAAGAATACGACATTAAGGAAAAAATAAAAATCTAACTACTCCCTTCTTTGCCTTCTCTCCCTTCTTTTTATACTCCAATCTTCTTATCTCTCTCTTCTGAATAGTTCCCATAAAAAATCTCCACCATTGGATGAATAAAACTGATCCTGGCCTTTGATTGCATTTTGGCGGGAATAAGCTTTTTGACAGTTGGTGAGGTTGAGTGCTAGAGGGGGGAGGTAATTAATGCCTTTTGGAGATTGTTGAGGAGGGGGGAACAAGAAGGAGTAGGGTGGCTGGAGGTGTGGGATGTTGCAGACAAAGTGGTCGGGGAAGGAGAAGGGGATTTGGCGGGTTTTTGGGATTTTGACTATTGGATTTGACCAGATATAATAATGCAAGGGGGGGTCAAAAGGTTGGGGTCACAATGGTTGGCAGGGGTCCAAATTGGTTTGTGACAAGGTCCAAAGGGGTTAAAGGGTTTAATACTTCAAGGGACCTTATTGCAATTTCTGAAAATGTAAGGACCAAAGCTGCCAATATCTAAAAGTTGATCCAAGGGCTGAAATTGACAAGTTTCAATAGTACAAGGACCAAAGCTGATATTTTCAAATTTCCAGGGGCCATTTTTGCCAATTTTTAAACTTGGAGGACCAAACTTGTAATTTTCTCAAAATTTTGATATTTTTCACCAAAGGAATAATTTTGACAAGTTATGATTTAAAAAGGACCTTTGGTGACTTTTCTTTTGAAATTTTGACTCAGGGACTATTTTTGACAATTTTAGAAACTTGGGGGACTGAAACTGCCAATTATGCAAACTTTGCTCATTTTTCATCTGATTTTAAACATTTTGCATCTGAAACATATAAAATGCAATTTTGGAATATTTTCAGTATTTTGATGCATTTCTGAGCATTTTAAACGTTTTGCAGTTCAGATTTAACCAAAAATGATGAGTATTTACACACTCATCAATCCCCACACTAAACTATTGCTAGTCCCTAGCAATATTTTGAGAAAAACTAATGGATTTCATCTCTTTACCAAAAGCCATTACTTCTGGAGTAGCCAAATGTTTCAGTTCAAGTAAGAACCATGGTACACCGATAACCATGTGATTTTGAGCAAACCACCAGCTTTCAACGGATTTGATTTTGTCTTTACCAGAAGCCGTTTGCTCTGGACTAGCCAACTCTTAGATAAATTATCAACATTATCTTTGGTGAGCTGATTACCAATTATGGTTTTCCACTGCCTATACCACAAGCCATAAACTTGCGGGCTAGCCAACTCTTCACTTTTAAGGATATGGTGAGCTGAATACCATACAATTTTGGGCAAATTGCAAGCCGTAAACGGATTTGATATATCTTTACCAAGAGCCGTTTGCTCCTGGATTAGCCAATCCTTTAGTTTTTTGGACAAGGCGGACTGATAACCAATTGAGTAAGTGTAGAACACTTACTCCAAAAAAAATTTTGGCCAAAAACGGGGGAATTAGGCGGATAATTACATGATAAAATTCGTGAGAATCCCCCCCACACTAGAAATGAATATTGCCCTCAATATTCAAAGTACCGGCGGTTATGCCGAAACTGAGAACGTAAAAGGGAAATACTACGGCCATTATTTAGAAAGATTTTTTTTTTTTTTTTTTTTTTTTTTTTTTTTTGAATCTTATATATATACAAAACATGTGGGGCAACTCCCCCACACTAGGGTGGTAGAAAATAGAAAGAAGTCAGAAATATGGGTGAAAACCCATATGGCGTGCTACTGTTTTTGATTACCGAGTCGCTAGCTTGACTCGACCCCGCATTAATTTGTTCATGGGGAAGCAAAGTGGAAGAAACAATCTCCATCGGACTTTCATTCAAGATGTTTGGACAAACATTTGAAGCACGTGAAAGTTCCACACCGATGAGATATACATAGAACCGGCTCAAAAATGATAATTGAAAATGCCGGGATCAAAGATAGTGTCTTCATTCCCGAAGGAATGAAGATGAAGAGAAATCACAAGATATTTGAGGAAAGGAAGAAAGACTTTGATAACAATCAAGATCCATTCTTCATCCTCAAATGTAGACGTATCAGGAGGAAGGGTGAAGGTAGTATCATCAATAAGCAAACTCATACGATAGAGTACACCTTCCTCCGAGCTAATATCATCCTCAAGATCAAAGTAGAAATGATCATGTTCCGGAGGAGATATGTCATGAGAGAGTTCACCGGAGAACTCTTTATGAAGAGAATCATTCACATGAAGTGAATTTGTGAACTCTTGTTCCATTGTGGGCTCATCACTATCCTCAATCTGAGTATCAAAGAGTGGATTCTCAGAAATTGAAGTGAATTCAGAGTTGAATTCAAATAGAGGATTGGTGAAAGTAGCTTTGAATATTTCGGGAACAAAGTGATCAACATTCTCTATTGGACTGTTAGGGTAAAAAGTGAGTGAACGATCATAATCAATGAGACTTTCAGTCTCTCCCAGATTGGCTTCGAAATCAAAGAGTGGATTGATATGAGTGAGTTCACCGGAGAACTCCTCAAGAAGGGGATCAGCATCAGATTGTGGAAGTGATGCCTCAACATACTCGATGTTTTCATAAGAAGTACAATCTTCGCTAAAATCGGAGAAAGTTTCCAAATGATCATTTGAACACTCAAGAGGGGAAAGAGAATCACACACATGATCAGAAGTTCCCTGTGACTCTCTCGGGATTGGGACAAGGTTCTCAACACTAGACTTTATGAATTCGTCCGATTCCTTTTCAGGAACAGTGTCAAGATGCTCGTCCCCCATGTTTAGAGAGTGAGTGGGAGCTTCGGGTGTGATAGCAGTTGTTTGAGAATGAATCTCAACTGCTGGGATATCAACTAATGAACTTGATGAATTTTTATAAAATTGAAGGATATCAAGGGTATCCTCATCATCACTGTCATCAGGAATGAAACGAAATTGAGAGCTAGATCTGGCTGCTTTTTCTTTTGCAATTGATTCCCTAATAGATTTTTCAAACGCAATTTTGGAATTTAATTTAGCAGCCTGCTCTTCAGCTAACAATTCTTCCATGGATTTTGGATTATCTCGGGAATGTTTACATTCCTTCAAACCTTTCACTAAATCCAAAAGATCAAGGAGAAGATTTTGAGGAAGTGGATCAGGCTGAGGTGGTTCCTGATTCATCTGGTACTGTAGAGGTTGGTCATGATACGAAGAGTCGTAATTGTTACAAGGAAATGGATTCCTTGTTTGACAATCAGAGCTAAAGTGAGGACCTCCACAATACTCACAACAGTAAAACTGATGTGGCTGTGAGTCGTATGTGTGGTAGTCATAATCGTTATCAGGAACCTGCTCATAGACAAGCGTGTTTCCCGATTGACAATCAGAACCGGAGTGTGAACCACCACAAGTACTCACAACAAAAACTGCTGAGTCTCACAGTGTGGTAGCTGATGGAATAAATCAGTTGTGTATGGTAAGAATAGGGATCTTGGTTATAGACAGACCCGTTTCCTGACTCCACCATGCTACAACTGGGGCAATTGCCACCATTATAAGGACCACCACACCATTGACAACCAAGAGGGTGAGGATAAGACATAGAAAGAATCAAATGTTTTCAGAGGGGTAGGGATGAAGAATCAAAGATGTGAGAGGGTAAAGATGGATATTTTTGGATTTTTGGATAAACATGATGTAAAAACAAAGAATGAAAATCTTTTTGGGTTTTTGATTTTTAAAAGAAAGTATAAACATATATAGATGGTATAAACAAAGAGTGAATATCCAAATCACTAATCTGCTAAACGGAAGATAATCAGCACACACAATCCCGGCAGCGCCCAAAAATTTGATGCGTGCCAAACAGTCAAGCTAAATCACACAAGCCGGCCACTTGTGAATGGCTGACCGTAACAAGCTTAAAACTGCCTAAGCACGAATGCAATGAAGATCTGAGGAGTATAGTGTTTCCCCGGGTCGTTATGTCCCAGCGAGCTATGCAATGGATTATCAAACGTATAGTGATCGCGAGATTTGAACCAAAAGGGATTTTGATGGATAACTATACCTAAAGAAAAAGGACATAAATTACAAGGGCTAAAATGCAAATTAAAGAAAGTTAAAAAGATAAAAAATATTAAATAAACGCTATCACTATTTTTAAAATTGATGAACGTTTAAAACTTAAAACTTAAAATTTACGTTTAAATAAAAATTACGTAAACGTACAAAATAAAAAGTGATATCTAAGAAATAAAAGTCCTAAAAATATGAAAAATACATTTTTACAAACCTAATGATAAAAGAAAATTAATAGAAAAATAAAATTATTTTTATAACTATTTATCTAATTATTATTAATTAAAAACTATTTTTAACTATTAAATAATTACCTAAAATACAAGAAATTAGGAAATAAAGCTAGAAAAATAAAATTAAGACTTAGAAAAATCTAAAATATCAAAATAGAATTTTCAAAACTATTTTTGTCTTTTTCTGATTATTTTTGGATTTTCTAGGAATTAAATACTATTAAAAACTAATTAAATTATTTAAAAATACAAATTTAACTAAGAAAAATCTAGAAAAATATTTTTTTGTCTTTTTATATTTATCTTAACTTAAGCAAAATGAAAAATTATTTTTTTTGAAGCTTTTCTTAATTATTTGTATTAAATGCTATTTAAAAACGCTTAAAAACTAATTTAAATCAAGAAAAATAGCAAACAAGCTTGGAAAAATATGAAAATTTCAGGAAAACTCTAAAATAATATTGGGAAGCTAGGAGAATTGGAAAAACAGGAGGTTATGTGCAAGAAATTGAAACTGATGTACAAGTGCTTATTGAAATAAGCACTTGAATAAGCAAATGGGCACCAAAAGATACCAAACTGATACACAAG
Organism: Chrysanthemum makinoi; assembly: GCA_910596185.1. NCBI lineage: Eukaryota > Viridiplantae > Streptophyta > Magnoliopsida > Asterales > Asteraceae > Chrysanthemum > Chrysanthemum makinoi. The sequence goes on from OU343222.1 coordinate 205,577,896, forward strand.
CTACAATAAGCTAAAACAACTCTAAATCAACTAAAAACAACAACCCATAACCTCTGGATATCAAGCTTAACAGATTTGATGGAATGAGCTTTAAGCTAAAAACAGTTAAAGGGGTACCTACTTTGAGCTTATGCACAGGATTCAAAATAAGCTGAAAATGAAAAGCACTTGTTGGATCCTACACTAGACCTGACCAAGAGTTTGTAAACCAAAAATTAGACCTAGGTGAGCTCAAATGAGCTCTGTGACAAGCATGCAAGATCTGCATAATCCCTGTGCAATATCAGTGCCCTGCACAGGGCATTAAGTCCCATTTTGACAAGCTAGTTTGGGGCTTTTAGAAAATTCACAAAAATACACTAAAATGGACATAAGAAAATAGACCAGTAGAGCTTTTTAAAACCACAAGTTTCATTGAAAATGATTCAGAAATGAGCTCATGAAAAATCTTCCTAGATGGGCTCAAAACTGGTTTTGCAATATTTGACTTTTGATAAAAACATGGAAAGTTGACTTTTTCAAACTTTGAGCTGATTTTGTGGATTGATGTTAATATATTATGATGAAATAAAGTTATATTAAGCTATCTTACTGAAAATTGAACACAAATCAAACTTTTAACTTTCTTTCAAAAGTCCAACAGTGGAACGTTAGGACAGCTTAATGAATGAATTTGACTATAGGGGTTAGCAGGCACAAGATTAAGACAGAAATGAGTTAGCTAGAACTACACAAACATGAGACTATAATTTCCTACCACTTAGCAGACCTCAAAGTCGTAGTGCAAAAGAATTCCAAACACCCTATATTGGACTGATATGAAAATTTAATAAAGCTAACTAGTGATCCAGCTTGAACCAAAGACCAAATTGAGATTACAAGACCTAAATGCAACTTTATAAACAAGTTTAAGCAGTTTATGACCACAGATATAAGTACAAACAAAAATGCAAATTGACTAGAAAACTGAAAATGAGATAATAACTCACAAGAGTCCAGCTGTGTTGCAGGCCAAAACCAAAACTAAAACTACTCTAACCTAACTAAATCCAACCCAATTCCACTCACTGCATCACCAAAATCCATCACCATTGCAATTTGAGTTCATAGTTGACTTTTGTTGACCATGTACCACATTTGCTTGAAATGGATGTTTAAGCTTACAAAAAGCTTTGATAAACTTAAATGAGCTGATTTGAATTTAAAAATAAGCTTCTGAGAGCTTATGAGTAAGAACTGGAAACTTATATTTTCAATAGTGCACTAAAAACTTGGAACTTATATAAAAGACTTGAATTTAAACTCAAAAGCACATACAAAGATGTTTTCACTTACATATGATACTTGGAAACTAAAATTACAACATTTTATCTAAAACTAAAACATTAATTTTAAGAATACGACATTAAGGAAAAAATAAAAATCTAACTACTCCCTTCTTTGCCTTCTCTTCTTTTATACTCCAATCTTCTTATCTCTCTCTCAATAGTTCCCATAAAAAATCTCCACCATTGGATGAATAAAACTGATCCTGGCCTTTGATTGCATTTTGGCGGGAATAAGCTTTTTGACAGTTGGTGAGGTTGAGTGCTAGAGGGGGGAGGTAATTAATGCCTTTTGGAGATTGTTGAGGAGGGGGGAACAAGAAGGAGTAGGGGCGGCTGGAGGTGTGGGATGTTGCGACAAAGTGGTCGGGGAAGGAGAAGGGGATTTGGCGGGTTTTTGGGATTTTGACTATTGGATTTGACCAGATATAATAATGCAAGGGGGGGGGGTCAAAAGGTTGGGGTCACAATGGTTGGCAGGGGTCCAAATTGGTTTGTGACAAGGTCCAAAGGGGTTAAAGGGTTTAATACTTCAAGGGACCTTATTGCAATTTCTGAAAATGTAAGGACCAAAGCTGCCAATATCTAAAAGTTGATCCAAGGGCTGAAATTGACAAGTTTCAATAGTACAAGGACCAAAGCTGATATTTTCAAATTTCCAGGGGCCATTTTTGCCAATTTTTAAACTTGGAGGACCAAACTTGTAATTTTCTCAAACTTTTGATATTTTTCACCAAAGGACTAATTTTGACAAGTTATGATTTAAAAAGGACCTTTAGTGACTTTTCTTTTGAAATTTTGACTCAGCGACTATTTTTGACAATTTTAGAAACTTGGGGGACTGAAACTGCCAATTATGCAAACTTTGCTCATTTTTCATCTGATTTTAAACATTTTCCATCTGAAACATATAAAATGCAATTTGGAATATTTTCAGTATTTTGATGCATTTCTGAGCATTTTTAAACGTTTTGCAGTTCAGAATTAACCAAAAATTATGAGTATTTACACACTCATCAGCTACACAGTTTGATACCTTGGTTTATACAGTTTCACGTAGAAAATTATGTCACGGCTTGAATTGAATGTTAAACACGGTTAACTATGGGGTTGTTGCTTGATATTTCTTATTTGGCTTTGAAGTGAGGTTTTCCGGGCGCGTTTACTTATTTTGTCTTCTTTCTTTCTACCCTTCCGCGAAGATGACTTGTTTGGGAGTTTATTGAGGGTGATAAAAGACTTGGATATTTAATTATGGTTGTGATAACCCACAAAGTAGCTATCACTTTGGTGTCTCACGCAGTTGAGGATATGTCAAGAGGTTTGGTACATTGGGTACATCATTTCTTTTTCACGAGGATTAGTGCAAGTTTAAGTAACAAATCTAAGGAATTTTACTTCATGATCAGATTTGGCATATCGGGTTTACTACACCATGTTGTCATTGCTATAGCCGTCAGATTACGTGAATGATGTGTTTACCAAAGTGTTTACTGGATGGTTGATTATATTATTGATGTTGGAGATTAAACCGTTGATGAACCGCTGCATGTTCCCCTAAAACAAATATTCACTGAAACCAAAGTTGTCATAACACATTCAAGCTGACATTGTTTACGGTTTTGTCTTGATTTTGTAAAATCTCGAAAGAACTATTTCTCGGTTTAAATCATAGACTTGTAAAATCCCGTGACATTGGAAACATCCTGGTATTAGTAAAGTGCATTTCCGGATCTATCTTACGGTTTATTCTTGGTTTTGTAAAATCCCGCGAAAGAAACTATTTCTCGGTTTAAACCATAGAATTGTAAAATCCCGTAATGATGGAACCATCCTGGAGAAAGGAAAGTGTGTTTCGGGATCTTTTCTGATGCTGGTGCTACGGTTTCTACTTCGAAGAAGGGATAAAAGGGTGTACTTCATGATTGGATGTGTGTTTGGATATTCGTCATGGGTGTTTGGTTATTACATGGTTTTACGGGGTTTTTGTGCTTTTAACCATGGTCGGGATGAAACCATTATCAAAGTTCATTTAAATGTCAAAGAAGGCTAGTTTTGAGCTTTTGATCAGAAGATGTGACAACGGCGTTAATTTAGTATTATTCATTTGAGGTTGAAGTGAAATATCACGGGCGAGTGTACCTAGTATCTGAAGGTATCGGGGATGGTTGGATGAAGATTCTTCAAGAACCTTGTTCGAGCTTATTATAAAAAATGAAGACTTGTAAATCTAGTTATTTTTGGGAGTCTTTTACCTTTTCTTTTACCACTTGGGGTTATTGGGCTCATACCACTACAAAATAACTATCACTTTAAGGAGTTATGTTGTAGTGCTCAGTGTCACATTCAATTGTGGATTTTCAAGAGGTAATGTACGTCTTATACTTGATGGTTGGTTGGTTGAAGAGTATAGAGTACATAGAGAGTACTTAGATATGCTAATGGAAATCGGCACCGCTCTTTGTTACATATGTGCAAGTTTATGTCATAAGTTCGGGGTAGTTTACTTCAGGGTCAAATTCATCATAGTGGGTTTTCTCCATCTGTTGTCACGACAAAAAGCCTACAGAATGATAATGGGGTTGATTAAAAGTTTTTCCAATAGAGCTGAAAAGAGAGAGATTATGACGTATGAACACTACAGTTCATGCCTCGTACTCTAAAGAAAAGAAAAGTGTACGTTTCAGTGCGCTTTATCTTCCAAAGAAGAGAAATCTTCTTATGACGTATGAACACAACTGTTCATGCCTCGTACTCTAAAGAAAAGAAAAGTGTACGCGTCAGTGCGCTTTATCTTCTGAAGAAGAGAAATCTTCTCTATTATGACCAGTCTCATCAACATGCTTCATGCTTTTTCCATGCGCCATCATTAAGTGAACCGACTACAATGAGAATTACTCTTATTCCACTTGCTCAATATAATGAAGATGGCTTATATCATGTGCTAATTTTTTTGCGGGGAGAAGTGTGAATATACTACATTTGAATGATGTTCACTTGTTTAATCAAGAATGGCATCTCCGTATGCAATTCTTGAGGGGAGAAGAAGTGTGATAATTCTGCATGGTTGATTGACTTATGAGAATATATGGTCATACCGCTCCAAACTCATGTAAGAACCGAGCTTCTTCTTATCGGATCATCTTCACATGGAGTTTCTTCTAAGAGCCGCTTGGTGACATCTTCAATTGGATTGATGAGTTTATCGACAAAGTGCTTCCTTAATGCTTCACGATACATCAACATGATGATTACGAACAATCTCTCTGTTCTTGTTTGATGTGATTGGTAGTTTGGTGTTACCATCTGTGTATTCGTTGCGGCCTGATTGCTGATTTCTTTGATGAACATCTTTCTGTTCTTGTTTGATTGGGAGGGATTTTAGTTAAGGGATTTGCAAGATGTAAGTTAATTGGGATGCTTTTTGGTGGGATGCTTTTTGGTGTGAGTTGAAGATGTTAACACTTATTCCCCATTCGACAATCTTGAAGAAGATCGAGTCTAAAGTCTGTTCTACATTCTCTGCTACATGTTAGAAGACTAAAGACGAATTGCATTTGATTATCTAAAGACTTCTTCTTAATCCGGCATTTATCAAACAGATTGTCGTTTAGGAGAGCACCAATTGGGGAGAGTGAAATGTCGAATTTAATCCCCATTAGACTTGCTCACATTATTCAAAGATGTTGATTCTCACAAAGACTTCAAGCGATCTTCTCAATAGATTTCAAGTATTTGGGCTTATAATGTTTTGCTGATTCTGAAGTGTCCAAAACCAGCAAGGGGGAAGGAGACAAGCATCTAAACGCGAGTAAACTTGATGAACTTAATACTTCTAAGTTATTGAAGATATCCCGGGAAGACAAATGTTATTACTACAGAGAAACTCAAAGTTTGACTCTTGAAGAGTAAACTTGATGAACTAAATACTTCTAAGTGATTGAAGTTATCCCGGGAAGACGAATGTCATGACCGTAGAGAAACTCAAGGTTTTACTCATCAAGGCGTTTAGTGTTATTATTCCAACTATGTGGGGGAAGTGATGTTAGAGAAAGTTTCTGAAGATATAAGAGGTACACAAGTGTGTGATGATCTCGATGTTATCGCAATCATCCAGAGAGAGAATTGTGTACATTGGGCGCCAGCTCATCACTTGAGGCCTTAATCAGTGATTCAAAGATATAATCACTTATTCCGGAGTTGACATCCTCAGAGATTGTCATCCACAGAGATAATCAGTGATTCGGCCTTCTTCTTCAATGTTATCGGTTGTTCTCTCTTTGGGGAATGTGTGTACTTCGGGTCCTTGAGATTCATACATGATCATCAGGGAAGAA
>OU343222.1:205583657-205613605 GCA_910596185.1 Chrysanthemum makinoi
AAGTAGAGAACGGTGTGGTGGAACTCTACTTTGTGAGGATAGAATATCAATTAGCAGACATCTTCACCAAAGCTCTTCCTAGAAAACGTTTTGAGTTTATCCTTCCACGACTTGGTCTAAAGAGTCTACAACAGGAAACACTCAAACGTCTTCAAGAGGAAGACGAGGAGTAAAGGTCTTTCTTCATCTATCTTTTGTAAATATTTATTCGAAAAGCAAAATACAAAATACAAAATTACAAAACCCACAAAAAGAAAATAGAAAAATATAAAACTTTCAAAAATCCATAAAAATTTGAAAAATCTTGAAAAAAAAAATCTCAAAAAATATTGTCTTTTTGTCATAATTTTCTCGATTCAATAACATCTACGGTCTTTGTGCTGTCATTCAAAGAATGACACGGGTCTTTAGATGTTGTTCGAATGTTCTAAAAAAAAAAAAATTGGGAGAAAAGTGAAACAATGGTTTATTGTCATCTCAGGCAGTAACCCGCTTTTCAAACAAAGAACAGAGCCATGCTTTATCTTAAATCTTAAAATCTCATGCTCGATTAAAAAACAAATGTTTGTCGTCAAAAAGACAAATGTTTCCTTTCAAATATTTTTCCTTCAAATGATTCTTCTGAAAATATTTGTCATCTAATGAAAACAAAATTGCTTTGAAAATACTTCAAAATCTACTCTTGAAAATCATCCAGGCTTTTCATGTGTCAAAATTTCTATACTTCAATCAATAACATATGTCATTGATTGAGGGGGAGAATGATTTCAATCAAAAAGAGTATTTTTCAAACAATTAGCACGTAATCGAGAAAGGTCTACTCTTGTATAATCAAAAAGAACAATGTTTTACAATATTGTATACAATTGGTACAAGACCTTTGTTATTATTATGTTTTCAAAAGATAGTCAAGCATGTTTAATCTTTAGAGTCTAAAGTCTCAAACTTGATCCTTATCGGTTAAATGTTTCTCATAATCAAGTCACATCTCCCTTCAAAAGCTTTCAAAATCAATTTAAATCTACAGAGATCACAAATCTCAAATGATTTGAAAATTGTGATCGGGGGAGAATTTGTGATTTAAATTGGATTTAAACCGATAATTCGATAAATGGTTTCACAAGTGTTTAGCAAGCTTTCCTCCCCACATGTGCCAAACGATTTCAAATTTTCCATGCACATGTTGAGGGGGAGCATCCTTTTAAACCACAAAGAATTGAAACGTGATTGATTTGTATCTAAGTGCTGGTTCCTTCTAATATGTGCAAAAGTCTTTCAAACCTCGAGGCACATATTGAGGGGGTGCAAATTTATGAAAACCTCATCCTTCCCAAATATGCTTTATCCACTTGATTCGATCAGGGAAGTGATGTTGATATCTTTTAGAAAATGGTAATCAAAAAATTTAATTCTTCCTCTTGCCTCCGTGTGCCAAAAACAATTTTAAAGACATGATGCACATCTTGAGGGGGAGCTCTGTTTCTAAAAATATCAAAAACAATTCAGGTACAAAATGCTTTGATAATATATCACAAGTATCTGGATCAATTTTCAAATGGTTTTCTATTGGTTCCAACGACAGATGAACAATACCAAATAGACCGACCAAATTTACTTTATGAATGGAGATATAAGGATGATAAGGTTAGGTATTTGTTCCCATGATCCACCAAAACGAAGGATCTACCAGGACAATCCACTAGATAGTGTAGAAGTCCTTAGGTATGATGAAAAAGGAGAAAAGTGAGATATGGGAAGAGTGCGGACTGAGACAGAGCTAGTACTGAATAAACCCAACAAGGTTCTAGTTATGAAGTCTCGGTAAGCACTGAAGGGGTTGAAGAATGAAAAGAAATGAAATGAGAAAAGGGTGAAAAGAAATAGCCCTCCAATAACTCAACCTTAGGCGTAAAACCGGTTCAATACATATGCTACGGTGGTTACCAAGGTAACGCCGATATTGAAGACAAGACGCCATGGACCCAGGATGCAATCGCACTAAACTTCCCAAGCTACTCAAGTTCCTCTTAAAAGGGCTTGTTTCATTCTCATGGGGAACCTATCGACTTTCTCTTAGAGATTGTTGATATTGAAGAAGGAGACCCTCTCCTACCCTCTCCCTAGAGCCACGCAGATCATCAATAAATCTCTCTCATATGAAGACTCTCTCGCATAGGAAATTATATCTTAACCAATCCTTGTGGTATGAAGATGGAAACATATTCACAATGAAGATGGAAAGCCTTCTGGAGCCAACATTAAACAAGCTCCTGGTGGGTGGCATGTGAGATCTATCTAATAGATCAACCATGTGACAATAGAACAGGAACAATGGGGCGAGTCATAATTATGATTCAATCCTGGTTCAGGTTATGGATTGACACATACCTTTGAAAAACCGGTCGTTGTGCTTTAAAACTCTTTTCTTTAGCACATCGACTGTGTACTCATATTTCAAAATAAAAGGTGTTTATGATTGATAATTGATTTTCAATAAAACCTTCGTTGTATTGCACAAACAATTTCTATTGAGCGTACACCCATTGTTTTTCAAATCTGTTTTCATCAATCGTGAATCTCAATTCCTGGTTCACTCACTCGTTGTCTTCTTTGAGACGCTGGTTTGAGAACGCCTAGGCAGTGCGCTAAAACCCTCACAAGGAAATTCTTCGAATTATACTTGATCACAAAGCAAGTACTTGTAATCGATTAACGGGAACCGCGGGCGGTACCTCAATTCAACTAAAGTGATCAAAGACACTTTCATCCGTTTATTGCTAATCGTTGTATGCGCAGTGCACGCCTGACGCTTGTACCATCGTAATAAAGCGATCAATCCATAGCCGCATGCTCACACATCACATTCATTTCAAAAGAAATCATGATTAGTGCATCAATGACTTTGATATTCTCACTCCATGCTTCTGCTACGCTGCTGCCAATATCATGAATCAAAGAAAGCTTCCGCTACTCTGATGAGATGAAATCATGATCCAGAATGTGAGCATGTCGGTCCAAATGTCACAACATCACATAATACCAACACCACAATGGATGGGTCAGAGATTTATGATAGCTAATGATCTCAAAGCAGGCGCAAAACTCATTATCACGTGAATCAGTTAAAAACCTCCACTAGAATTATCCAAACATGCGGAAAATGAAGAATCAAAGACTACGAGCTACTGAGAGAAGAACTTAATCGAGAATCCAAGAACAATCTAATGTAATATCTATTCTGTATTCATTGTAATTTGAGGTGACCTCCCTTAGGGGGAGATTGTTAGGATTTAGTAAATCCGGTTATTAAAGTGTCGGTCACCTCAAGTATATGTAATCGTTAGAAAGCTCGTAGTCGTGGTTATTTAAAGTTAAGTAGTATTTAGTTAAGTAACACCGTGGAGGACGGACGGGTCTTTACCCACTGTATGCCTGATCCACAGCCCGTAGGTGGCGATTTGTGTAATGACTATAAATACTCTCCAATTCCCAAGGTAGAGAGTTGGAGCTCATAATAAGATTTTCACTTTCTCTCACTAAGTTCCCAAACCTCTAAATATTTTTCTCTCTAAAACATCTTTTACGCCTATATTGATTATGGTTTAATGTGTTCGTGAAATCCAATATGTTACATCAACATTTCGAGAATCCCCTACACACAATTACCATCATCTGATTTCCACTTACCCCATTAAAACAAAATTAGCCAATCAGAATTAAATATGTGTTGGGACCAGTAGCAAACCCACGAACCAATTTAATCAAATGGCCACCGATTAAATTATCCCACGTGTACTATCTTTTATTCAATACCAAACGACAAGGAGATGATGACCAATTTATATCGAATTAAATACACATGATAATATTAAACCGACTAGTTAATATTGAATGCGAATTACGTTGTTATACAGAAATTGATGTCACCATCTGCTACAACGAATAGGATTTAGATCCAAAGTATTTGCTAAATTAATTCAACCCCTTTTTGTCTGCTGCCTCTTTTCTTTTCACAACTGCTGCATAAACCCCAATGACATGAAAACCTTATAAACCCTAGATCGAGACCCACGAGGCTCTGATACCAATTGTAGAATGCAAGATCCGGACTCAACTAGGGTATCAAAGATATCGATTGATTGAATGCACAGCGAAATAGTATAACACAATCAACATCACTAATAAGGTTTTCTTTATTAATTGAATATAAAAACTACTACTACTACTATTGCTACTACACGCTCTATGCGTTTTCTAGAATCTCATTAGGAGATGTCTTCTATGAAATGGATGGATTGTAACCTAGACGCCTACCCTCTTTATATAGTAGAGGTAGGTTACAAACCCTAAATGTAGCTTACTAACAAAGATACCTAAATATTAAATATAAGGCCCTCATTTGTTTCTTCTTTCTTCACTCCAGCTCGTGGTTTTGTAATCATCAAATATGCAATTCCCACCATATGAACTCACCAACGCTATGTTGACCGTTTTAGCATTTATTTCTCAGGTCCTTAGACATTACTAGAGTCACATTTTTGTGGTCTCATCATTTCAAAGATTTATTATATTACTTTTAAAATGTTTGGTTGTGGATTATTGAAACATTTTCTCGCAAGACCTTATTGATGAATTTAATGTGTATTTTCAAATGACTCATGTAGAGGTCGTTATTTATACTTGGTGAATTTGTGTTATGAAGTCACACCCCCAGTTACCATTTCGTTGCGACATTTTGGGGGTGTGACAGATTGGTATCGGATCCAGGCTATAGAGAACTAGGTTGCATTGTTAGGTCTAGACTATAGTCATTGCATTATAAACGTTTTGTTGTATTCCGCGCACTATGTCATTTAACTGTCATACATGTTCATACATTTTAATGGTCCATAAAGCATTCCTAATGCATTGTGAGTGACACAATGGCCTCTTTATTTCCAAGACACTATAAGGGATACAGTGGTCTCTAAATTTTTTTATGACAATACATAACATCGTTTTACATTAAAACCCGCCACAGTCTGTTGATTCCCTCGATTACCTTACTAACTGTCACAGAATGCTAGTTTGAACACTCACCCCATACTCTAGAACACCTACTTCACCTCGTAAACCATCACCTAGAAACACGCCAATTAATTCAAATACGACTTTAATCTATCACCTTATAACATGCCACCTTAGAGCACCTACTTTTAGGACACGTCTTTTCTACGTCTCACTCTTCTTTTCTTATTTTGAAAAAAATGCCGCCAAGGAGACAGACAATGAATTCAGCTGCTATCGAACAACTCGTTGCCCAACGCTTGGCTAAGGTACTTGCTGCTGCTATGGAAGCAAACAGATCGAGCACCAATGATGAAACCAACAAACTGAGAAATGTAACTCGCGGCTACACTTACAAATAATTTCACAGCTGCATGCTTGGAAGATTTAGTGGAGTCGAAGGAGCTGTTGGACTGACCCGTTGGTTTGAGAAAATGGAGTCAGTTTTTCGTATATGTGGCTGTGAAGAAAGTTGTAGGGTGAAGTATGCATCATACATACTACATGATAGTGCACTGACATGGTGGAATACAAACACCACGTCAACATGAATTAATGATGCATACGCAATTCCATGGAGTGAGTTCAAGGGCATGTTGATTAAGAAGTACTGCCCTCGAAACGAGGTGCAGAAGATGGAAACCAAGTTGTGTACTTGAAAGTGAAAGGTTTGGAAACCATTTCTTACATACAATGTTTTCATAAGCTGGCCTTACTTTATCGAGAGATAGTAGCCCCCGAGACTAGAATGATTGAGTGTTAAATCAGAGGATTGCCCCAGAGTATCAAGGGGAACGTAACAACTTCAAAACCAACTGACATACATGAAACCATCATGATGGCTTACATCCTGATGGACCAAGTGGTACAAGAGTTGGATGAAAGAACTACTGATAATAAAAAGAAGTAGAATGACAATCAAGGAGGTAATCAGGTTCAACAAGAAAACAAGCGAAAAGAAGTGGTCAGGGTCTATTTTGCTGGGACTAGTGAACATAAAGGGTATGCTAGAACTTTACCTAAGTGCAACACATTTTTGTTTCATCACAATATACCTTGCCCCACTCAGTGTAGGAACTGCAAGAAGATCGGTCACCTAGCAAACGATTGTAAGGCTCCCACTCTCATGGCAAACCGGAACGTTATGGTGACATGCTTTGAGTATGGGATAATAGGGCACTTCAGGAATGATTACCCAAAGTTGAGGAATCAGAATGCAAAAGAAGCTTGCTAGTATCCTAAAGACATTATGGGTGATTATAATGTTTGATGAGAGAGTTTTCTGCTTTGCATAATAAGACTTAAGTCTAGGGCCTTTTGGGTTGTATTCCTTGCGAAATTTGTATCAGTACTTTCCTATGAACGCATTTGTATTGTGTGGATTTTCCTTTCATTTTGAATTCCCCGTTATTTTATATCAAGGTATTATGAAGATTTCCATCCGTTACACTTACTATTTAATTATCATTTTATAAACCATTTTGTTATCACCTTATAAACTGTTTTGCTACTTCACAAATTTTTTGACTACTATCTTGTAAACATTATAGTTAATCCTATTTAACTTTAAGAAACTCAATACTATTTTGACTAAACCGAGCATTGTGTTATTAATACAAAATTATACATAGCCTGGTTACCTATGTCTAATTCAGGAAGGACCATGTTATTGATAAGATTTAAAACATACACTTTTAAGGGGTCATTTAAGCCCTTAATCGCCCACTTTTATATCCGTTACTGCTTAATTTCGTTCCTTTTCACTTTTTAGGTCTCTTGGAAGCAAAATGCTGGAATGATGCTTATTTGGACGAAAAAGAGTGAATATGTGAAGAAAATGGCTAAAGTCAAGATCAAGACACTAAGCTGCTTGGAAATGCACCTGACTGCCCCAAACAAAGCGACGCCGTCCCCCATTTTGTAACGACACGAGCGAAATTGCAATTTTACACTGACGGCATCGGCTTTGAAGAGTAAGGACGTCACGAAGACTTTTCATCCCCATCCTAGATCCGATTCGGATGACGCCGAGTGGTTTCACCGCCACAACCACAACGTGACGCCATCCCAAAGTTGACTTGGCCAAGAAGAAACCCTAATGGCGATCCCGGCGTCCACAATTACAAGGTGGCGTAGGCGTTGTAAAACTATATATAGAATTTGATTTTCAGAATTTTTGAGAGGTACACTTGTGGAGTAAAAATCTAAAACGATTGTAGTCCGGTTTGGACAGTATTTTAGGGTTCTCATACCCTATTTTACATCGAGATAAGTTATTTATTCTCTTGATTTCATTATGTCTTCAATTGAATGTGTGTATGCTTGCATGTTTAACATGTCCAGTTAATTTACTTGTGTGTTTGCTTAGATCTATGAAACATAGTTATTAAATATTGATTGGTTGTCTCTTATCTTAATTGTAATTGGCTTAGGAGTGCTGAAAGCCATCGTTGTGTTTTTAATGCTTGATTAATCTTTGTTGAACATTAGTTTATAATTACTAGTGGAATTGTAGGCTAAACATCCAAAGATAACCTTAGTGTTAAGTTTATGAATCCTAGAGATTTTGTAGTCATTAACCTTAAGGTAGCTTCAAAGAGTTAGGCATAAAAGCGCACCCTACGACCTTAGAAAACACAACGCGTTAAGAATAAGGACGTGGCAATTCAACCACCAATAAAAGATAACTAGGGAGTAATAGTATCTAGGTAGACACATCTTTAATCATCATACGAGCACACTTCAAAAAGACATAGACTACCCTTAGATTAGATAATTAGAATAGTAGAGTAATCGGTAGAAGTACCACCCCCAAATCCAAACCCCGATATCGTGCCATTAGTTTTCTAAATAATATAAAAAGATAAAAAATAATCTTCCTCAACCTCAACCTTAGCGTAGTAAATTTATCACTAGCATTACTATTCCCCTAGAGAATGATATCAATCCCCGAGGCTTACCCTAATACTACACTACAACGATTAGGTTCACTGCCTAGGTGGTTGAAAAACCTTTTCGAAGAAAAGGAAGTTTCCTTTGACCCCGAACTTGTGTTGTACGCGTATCAAGTTTTTGGCGCCGCTGCCGGGGAATAGAATAGCTAGTTAGGATTCTATCTCATTTAGGTTTCCTTGCTTAATTCCTATCAAGTAAGCTTTTTTCTTAATTTTAGCTTCCTCTTAGTCTATCCCCTTTCTTCATGACCTTTGTTCGTAAATCCCATCATTTTTCATCATGGAAGGTGATAATCAACCACCACTTATCAACCCACCACCAAATGACCCGCCAAGAGCCCGTACTCTTGGTGAATACTCTAGACGAAGCCACCGAGGCTATAGGAACACCATTGAGCTCCCCGATCAAGCTCAACCTACGGCCTTGCGATCCGACACCATCCGGTTGGTGCAAAACTGATGTGCATTCCATGGACTTCGTTCCAAAGATCCTAATCAGTATCTTAAGGATTTCCTTAAAATCTTTGATTCCATTGACCTTGATGCTACTACTCGGGAGACCACGCGCTTGCGTCTCTTCCAATTCTCTCTACGGGACCAAGCTAGTAATTGGCTTGAGCGACTTCCCGCCGGCTCCATCTCAAGTTGGGATGATCTCACTACTCGTTTCTTAACCTAATTTTTCCCACCAGGGAGAACTAATAAGCTTAGGAATGAAATCTTGATGTTCCAACAACGTCAAGGTGAATCTCTCTATGAAGCATGGACTCGATTCAAGGACTTGCTCCATAAAGTCCCTCATCACGGCATTGATCTTTGGCTTCAAGTCCAAATCTTTTACGATCATGTCAACTTCTCAACTAAGCAATCCATCGACCAAGCGGCCGGTGGCAAACTTAGTGATCTCACCGCGGAAGAATCATGGGGTACTATAGAGGACCTTGTTCTCTATGCCAAAGAAAGTTGGAATGACCCCCGTGAGTTGCCCAAAACCGTCAAGGCAATCTCCTTACTTCCCATTGACTCACAAACTTCCGAATGTAGGATGCTCGAGCTTGAAGATCAAGTCAAATTCCTAATGAGCTCTTAAGAAAATCCTAAGTCTTCGCATCAAGTGAACAAAATCACTCTACCTTGTGAGTTGTGTAGTGATCCCCACGACACTCGTGATTGCACAAGACTCCCCGAACAAGCTTTTGCGGACTACGCCTCCACGCGTACCGATGGAGCGGGAGAGAAGTGGTACACTTTCAAGCCCGAACAAAACAACTTAGGAAACTCCTACAACCTTTCATGGAGGAATCACCCTAAACTTAAGTGGAACCAAAACTCAAACCCACACCAAAGGTCATCTAGTCCACCTAATAGGTTCAACCCTCCAAATACCGGGAACTCTGCTAGTCTTGAGGCGATTGTGTCTAGATTCATGTCATCTCAAGAAACTCGATTGACTAAGCTTGAAGCCGATTTCAAGCAACGACAAGGCAAGATGACAAACAAGCTCGACGCCCTCTTAAAAGCCTTCAATGACCGGGAAATTGGAGCACTACCAAGTGACACTATAAAGAACCCAAAAGTGAACTTTATTTCATCGACTTCATGATCTTGCTCACCCTGGGAGAGTGCATATCCATGCCCTTCACACCCGAAAGTTCATCCGGTTAACGCCATCAACACAGGTTCCAAGCGATCCCTCATGAAGTACCAAGGACCCGAAGCATTGGTAAAACCAACTCTTGAGAAACCCGTCAACCAAGAACCCAAACCTAATCTAGAGGAGGAGTACAAGGAACTCCACCAAGAAAGACCGGTTCTTGAAGTCTTGGCTCATGCGCCTTATTACAATGCTTTAAAAGAAAAATATGAGCAAGAACTAAAGCTAGGAGAAAGTGGGTCCGCATTTGTGCAAAATAAGTTACCTAAGACGTTAGATGATCCCGGGCTATTCATTCTTCCGAGTAGGCTTTGAAACTCCAAACCTTTCGAAACTTTAGCCGACTTAGGATCGAGCATCAATCTTTTTCCGTTGTCCCTCCATAGAAACCTTAACTTAGGTAAGATTGAGCCAACATAAACCATCTTAGGTCTAGCGGATGGTAGTATTGCATATCCGGTAGGGATAATAAAAGACATGGTAGTGCACGTAGGTGAATTGACTCTTTTGGCGGATTTCCATGTGCTAGACATGAATAAAGACCCGACATGCCCATTGTTAGTAGGAAGAGGATTCTTAGCCACCGCTAGTGCCATAATTGATTGCAAAATGTCTAAGATAGTAGTTGGAGAAAGGAGTGTTAGGTCAATTTACGATGTCAAAAAGCATATCTACTACAAGGAGGAAGAAATCCCCCATGAGATCATGTTAGATAGAATGCCATCTAGGTATGGGCCTTGGATTAATAAAGATTGTATAGGTCCCCAACGACCTTTCTATCTATAAGAGGCCTTTGTTAGTAATTCAACTTACCATGAACAAGAATTGGCTAGGGAAATGGAAGTGAACCCGTTCGAGGATGCCTTCGTGTTTAGGAAGATGACCGAGTTCCTAGGAAGCTTGCCCATCAATCTTGTCATGAATAAGTTGAAAGTTGAGAGTGAGAAGCCTAAGCATAATTGGAATTGGGATAGACCACCTAATGATGGAAATGGAGAATGGCACATTAGGATGACAATCTATGACCCCGATGGAGAAAAGTTTGAAAAGGCATACCGAACTTAGCGTACCACTAGGAACTTAAAGGATACATTTGATCCTTAGGACATTCTTGAGGATAAACTTACTTACATAGCTACGTAGGGGCACGACTTCAAGTCTAGCTACAAGACTCATAAATAAAGAAAAGCGCTTCGTGGGAGGCAACCCATGCTTAATTGTTTGCTTGTTTGTGTGTCATGTATCTTTTCATTGATTGTTTATTCTCATGTTTGAATTTGTGAAAATGCTTTATTTTGTCTTTAACCTCGTCTTAATTACATATAAAGGTATTTTACAAAAATGATAAGTGTAGGGAAGATTACACACGTTTTTTAAAAGAATGTGAACATGAGAATTACAATTCTTGAAAAAGATATATATATATATATATATATATATATATATATATATATATATATATATATATATATATATATATATATATATATATATATATATATATATATATATATATATATATATATATATATGTGTGTGTGTGTGTGTGTGTGTGTGTGTGTGTGTGTGTGTTTGTTAGAGTCAAATGCTTGTATCGAGTTATAATGGATGTTTTGCGTGAATTTTTCCGATTCTAAAGATGTAATTTTTCCGAATTTTTCTAGAAAATCAGGACAGATTGGGCTGGCGTTTATCGGGATAACCTGACGGTGTTTGATTGCAACCGACGGCCGTCGAGGAGAGAGAAAGGTTTATCTAACTTTCTCTC
This sequence comes from Chrysanthemum makinoi, assembly GCA_910596185.1. NCBI lineage: Eukaryota > Viridiplantae > Streptophyta > Magnoliopsida > Asterales > Asteraceae > Chrysanthemum > Chrysanthemum makinoi. The sequence continues at coordinate 205,595,080 of OU343222.1, forward strand.
GCTTTCAGGCTACTTATAAATTTTGGAATTTCTCGGTCTTAAATTTCCGTAAAACTCCTAAAACATCCATTCCACAAGCATTATATCCTAGTGTAGTAGAGTCATATGTAGTTTTACCGATTTTTTGAATGTTTCGTTCTATTTTCTTAGAGTGTGCAGTTTTATTTATCAAGAAGAAGAAACATAAGATTGGATGGAGCTTTTCACGCATACATTCTTCTTGGAAAAAATTTAACCACTACTTCACACGGATCCTACCGAGCTAATCAGGGGAGTATTAGTTTCTTTCTCTTTTAATTACCTTCCGTTATCATAACTTTGATACTTTCGGGGAACATTGGGGACAATGTTTATTTTAAGTGTAGGGAGGGAGAATAAAACGGGAACTTTGAAACTATACTTATCCTTGATTATTTGTCTTGTCCTATTTTATTTGTGTAATAAGCTATTGGAAATATCGGTTAGGGTAATTTTCGCACAAAATTTAAAATTTTTCATGACTTGTATGAGTGGGTCTTTAGTCTTAATAAAGCGTCTCATGGATAGGAGTTATATGACTAGCACAAAAACCCTTTACCACTCAAATTCCACCCCAAAAATGTGAGGTTTGCCCCTATATTTGTAGGAATTAAAGCATTCACCTTTAATGCTTCGAGAGTGTACCCGTAGTATAATAGATTGTAGAACTTGTTTTGTGATGCATCCCGAGATCACTAGTGAGACTACACTTGTGTAGTTAGGAATAACTAAATGATAAGAGGCATTAGGATAACCCTTGTTTGATACCCGTATTATAATTACTTCTTCCACATCAGTTAAGTAATTCCCCCACACCCTTGCGTTGTACTCATCTTTAGTACACGATACCCCTAGTTAACCCCTCAGAGCCTATCCTTTTCGCGATTCTTGTGATGTTTCGTTTTACCTAATATCAATGAAGAGCATTGTTTACAATCCACCCCCAAATGTACACCCAAATCGCCTTAGCCTACCTTGTATGCACTCACTTTTAGTGTATTATTGTTATCATACTAAACCCTTAGTTCAATTATCTAGTTACTTGCATGGTTGCTAAGTCGAGTCATATCTTTGGTACACAGTTTTGGGATGATTGTGACTCATGGGTAAAGTTAAATTTTTTGGAATGACGGAAAAAAACTTTAAATTCAAATTCCCTTTATTTACGTAATAATGTACTCCAAGTGTTTTGAACTTTTCAATTCGGGTCAAATTAGTGTTAGAATAATAAAAACTCAAGTGTAGGGATGTGCCTATAAATCCCTTATATTTTGATGTTATCTTAGAGGATGGTAGAGTAAAAGTGTATGAAAAAAAAAATCGAAAAAAAGAAAAAGAAAAAAAAGAGTGTTAAAAAAATGAAAAAAATGAAAAAAAAAAACATACGGGCTACTGTTACGATCATACATCGCCCAAGTATGGGATTGGACGGTGGTTTATAATGTCTAAGTGTCCCCTCTTCATAAAGCTATCTTTTTTGAGTGAATTCTACATTTGGACTTATGAACATCGATACGAGCCTAGTATGGGATAGGTTCGTATCAATTGGTATCGAGCCGCCAAACCTTCGAGGTTCTAACACTCGGAGTGGTGGCCTATGGAGTGGTGGCCTGTGGAGTGGTGGCTTGGACCAGAAAGAAGGGTGCCAACCGCGTGACCAACATAGCCGTGACCAACAAGCTCGAGGTGGCCTATAGAGTGGTGGCTTGGACCCAAAGAGGGGTGCCAACCGTGACCAACATAGCCGTGACCAACGAAGACGTTGGTTCTTCAAAGGGTGGGGTATTTTTACGATCCCACATCGCCCAAGTATGGGATTGGGCGGTGGTTTATAATGTCTAAGTGTCCCCTCCTCATAAAGCTAGCTTTTTGAGTGAGTTCTACATTTGGACTTATGAACATTGATACAAGCCTAGTATGGGATAGGTTCGTATCAGCTACCATTCTACATCTATCTTTATATTTATGTTTGTTTGTTTCGAAGTTATCCAGAGTTTAGAGAGTAGAGTCTTGGCTTAGAAACGCCATTCTTCACATGCTTGTAACATAAAGATTTTTGACTTGCCACCACTAAATCGCCTATCCAACCAAACCCTTTGTTTCCCTACCGTAAGCCTAACGTTACAACCCTTTAAAAGACCTCTTAGATATTTTTTCCTAGGTGCTTATGCCAAAGCAGTAGAGGTTTGATCTAGTCTCAAGCCTATGGTAATCTATGTACTATGACCGGTTAATGAGTGTTTATCTTCCATTTCCATTTGATATATTTCATATACACCCGAGAGATGAGAGTATCCAAACACCACTTTTGAGGTGCTAGTATATAATTTCCGTGCTTGTTATGACTATTGCGGGGCTTATACTTGTTATGAATTATGTTAAACCATTGCTTTATGCCCCCTAGCTTATAAATTGATTGTCGCTGGCCAAAGCATATTTGCTTGAGGACAAGCAAATACCAAGTGTAGGGATATTTGATAAGGATTTAAAGTTCGTACACTTTTGGGGGTCATTTAAGCCCTTAATAGCCACTTTATATCCAGTGCTTAATTTCGTTCCTTTTCACTTTTTAGGTCTCTTGGAAGCAAAATGCTAGAATGATGCTTATTTGGAAGAAAAGGAGTGAATATGTGAAGAAAATGGCTAAAGGCAAGATCAAGACACTCAAGTTCTCGGAAATACACCGTACTCCCAAACAAAGAGGCAAACAGCGTCCCTGATTTTGTGACGACCCAATAGCTAAATTGCTATTTTACACCGACTCGCGTCGGGGAGTTAAAGAGTAATGGGGACGTCACGAAGACTTTTTATCCCATACGCCCCTAGATCCGATTTAGACTGTGACTCCACGCCGAAGCTCGACGAAGGCAATCCATAACCACAACGTCAAAGTTGACTTAGCCAAGACGAAACCCTAATGTTAGGATCACATTTTTATGTTGCTTGATGATTCGGGTGGTCTAGGGAGTTGATTAAACAAGTATGCCATGTTTAGATAGATAAAGAGAGTAGAGAGGGTGATTCTAGAGAGATAAACAAAAGAGAAAATGTTAGATTATCAAAGAAGCACCACCCTTCCCTTAGTGGGAAGGGTATTTATAGTTATAAACTAAACGCCCTCCTGTCGGGCTGTGGATCATGCATACAGTGGGTAAAGACCCGTCCTTCCTCCACGGTGTTGCTCTAAACTAAACTACGCTAATAACTAACTAATAAACAAGTAAATAATGATTTGTCTACGAGCTAGCTTATGCTAGATTATATTTGGGGTGGCCGACTCTTCACTATGGAATTTCTAATTCCTAACAATCTCCCCCTAAGGGAGGTCACCCCATGTTTTACATTTCGAATTCTAGCAATCTATTTAATCTTTAGTCTTGAGCTCGTAGACTTTAATTCTTCAACTTCCGCAATCTTTGTGCTTTAGCAGTGACTCTTAATAGTCCGATTATTTTGTACTTTCAGTGGAGGTCTTTGAACTGATCCACATCTTCAATGATCTTCGAGTTTTCATTGAGATCATCAGTCACAGTAAATCTATGGATCACCCTTTGTTGTGTTGCCTTCATGTGATGTTGTGACTTTTGGACCGGCATGCTCACACTTTTTGGATCATGACATCATTTCACGTAATTGCGGAAGCTTTCTGGTTCATGATATTTCGCGGCAGTAGCGAAGCATATAATAAAATATCGAACCGTGTTATGTAGATAAGCACTTGTCATGATTTCTTTAATTAACTGTATGATCTTTGTAGCATGCGGCTATGAATTGACTTCTCAATATCGATCAGCAGCCGTCCAAATGTACCTACAAACAACATTAGCTAGATAAAACACACAAAGTGTCTTTGATCACTTTCGTTGAATTGAGGTACGGCCCGGTTCCCTTGATGATACAAGCTTTACTGTGATCGGTATAATTTGAAGAATCTCCAGCGGGTTTCACAAATACCCTAGTGTTCTCAAACCGGAACGTCTCAAAGAAGACAACATGGAGTGAGTGAACCAAATAATGAGATTGACCATTGATGAAAAATTGATTTGAAACAATGCAGCGTATTGCGAAGAAAGAGTTTTGCAATACGAAGAGGTTTTATGAGAATGATCAATTTTCAATCAAAAATAATTTTTTTATTTGAAAAGAGTACACATTCTATGTGCTAGAGAAAGAAAAGAGATTTGCATGATCATTTTTCCAAAAGTATGTTTTCAATCAGATACTTTTGTGTTTGAAAACATGAATACACATTCGATGTGCTGGAGAAAAGAATATTTGCACATGAGCGGTTTTCTAAGTATTCGTCAATTCATTTCCTGGACCAAGGTTGATTCACAAGTGAATCGCCCCATTGTTTCAATCCAGTTGTCACAAGCTTGATCTTTTGAAAAGATCTCACATGTTACCTACCAAGAGCTTGTTTGATGTTGGCTCTAGAAGGATTTCCATCTTCATTGTGAATATTTACATATCACTCATATGTTCTGGCAATACCACAAGGATAATGCGTAGGACTCTCAATATATACTTACTTTCCACATTGTGTGAAACAGCAAGTCTTCATTAATTTTGTGTCCTAATGAGATTTTGTGGATGATCTCTTGGCTCTAGACTCAATTGTGCACATTTGGTTCTTATGCTGGAGACTAGGGAGAGGGTCTCCTTCTTCAATATCAACAATCTCTAAGAGAAAGTAGATAAATTACATAGGTTCCCCGTGAGAATGAAACAAGCCCTTTTAAGAGGAACTTGAGTAACTTGGGAAGTTAGGTGCAGTGCGTCACTGGGTTCATGATGTCTTGTCTTCAATACCTGTGTTACCTTAGTAGACACCAGTAGCATATGTATTGAACCCAGTTTCTGCCCTAAAGTTGAATTATTGGAGGGCTATTTCTTTTCACCCTTTTCACATTCAATTCTTTTTCATTCTTCAACCCCTTCGGTACTTAGAGACTTCATTAGCCTTGTGCGTTTCCAGTCGATAAGTATTCTCATTTTTCTCCTTTTTTTCATCATACCTAAGGACTTCTACACTATCTAGTGGATTATTCCTGGGTAAATCCCTCCGGCTTTGGTGGGATTGTGGGAACGAATACCTAACCTCACCATCCTTATAACTTCACGCATAAAGTAAAATGGTCGGTCTTTTGGTACAGTTCATTCTTCCTTGAAACCAATTGAAAGATCATTTGGAAAAACCAATCAAGGTATTGGTTACAAAATATCAAAGTATTTTGTACCTTAATTGTTTTGATCATTTTAGAAATGCTCCCCCTCAACATGTGCATATGATTTTTTTAAATTATTTTAGCACATGAAGGCAAGAGTTCTTTGAAATAATTTCTTGATCACAATTTCCATAGAAAAAGCCATTTGATTTTCTTGGTAAATTCTCCCCCTCAAAATGTGCGTTGAATATTTGAAATCATTTTATCACATAGAGGTAAGAGTTCTTTTGAAGTACATCCACGATCACAAAAGCCATTAAGAAACCATTTAGAAAATCAATCAAGGTACTTTATATTAAAACATAGAAATCTTTATACCTTGAAAGTTTATTTTATTTATTAAATGCTCCCCCTCATTATGTGCTTCGAGATTCGAAAGCGTTTAGCACATATGGGAGAGCGACAGCACACTTTGAATCAAATCGATCATCATTTATCAGATTTCATAATTAAATCACAAATTCTCCCCCGATCAAAAATATCAAACCCTTTGAGATTTTGGATCCCAAGTGATTTAATTAGGTTTAGAAAATATGGGAGAATATGTGGCCTGGTTTAAATACTCATATTGTTTTTGGATAAATGCTCCTCCTCAATCATGTGTATCATATATTGAAATCGTTTGGCACATAGAGGCAGGAGTGCTTTTAAAGGACTAAAACATATTTGAGATTTAAATCACAATCTCTCCCCCGATCAAAATATCAAACCATTTAAGATGTGTGATCCCAATTGATTTAAATCATTTAGAAAAATTTGGGGAAAGACGTGGCATAATTTAATTTTGAAAAATGACTGATAAGGAACAGTTTTTCGACATTAAAGATTGTTAGTGTCAGGTATGATAGTTTTAATAGATCTTTAGGTAAAATAAAACAATTTCACAATCAAACAAGAACATAAAAAATTTCATTTTGTAAGATCTTTGAGTTTTAAAGAAAATCATACCATGACTTAACATTAAATCTTTAGATCACCACTTTGTTTCGTACAAATCGGAACTTTTTATGAAGAAATATCGTTTGAAAATATTTTATTTTAAATCACTCTCCCCCTCAATCGATGACCGTAGTCGTTGATTGAGTGACTTAAGTTTTGATAAGATGAAGTCCGGTGATTTTACAAGTTAAGTCTGATTTATTTTCAAAAACAATATTTTTCCATTTTCAAAACAATATTTTCAAGATTGTTTAGCAATTATTCCTGCACAAAGATACGTTAGGTGGTGTAGAAGCTGCTTCTGTTGTTGTTGAAAGGCTGGAAGAAAACCATCTGTAGATGCAGCAAGACCTCTGACGTTGCATATATCATGCCAACTCTTAACAGAGATCCAATTAAGCTTCGTTTATTCTTTTGTCGACCCAAGATATAGTTACCCTTTCCTTTCGGCATCGAATCATCTTCATTAGTGGGATCCGGATCGGGAACAATCTTATGAACCATCATATCTGCATATGTTAGTGGACACAAATAGATATATGGTGGTCAACATCACCCAAACAGCAATCGACTAATAAAAGTCAATCCAACATATCAATCAGTTCATATAAAGCATGGGATTTATGTGTTCATCAAACTCTAATTATCTAATCCTAACAATCACATCCTAAATTCCTAGTCCTTCAACATAGGAAAATATCTTTTTCTGATAAGCACGTAGGATGATTATATAAAGCTCGTTAGATGATATAAATTTAAAAACATTCTCCCCCTCAATCAATGACTTATTTTATGAAAAGTTTTAAACGAGCTGAAGTCATTGATTGGGTTTTGAAAATTTATGAAAAATTGATTTTGATTGATTTTCAAGCAACTCATTTACCACCATTTTGTTAAAACAAATATTTTTCTAAAGAATTTTAGAAGGAAAAATATTTGAGTAGGACATGATCCTTCGACATACTTTCCTCATTTTGTTTTAGGATAAGTGCACGAAAGTTTTGAAAATTAGTTTAGCGCAGCACTTTCCTTCTTTTGAAGAGCGGGTTGCTATCTGAAATAATAGCAAATCATGGTTTAAGCACGGTTACTGTCCAGAAGTAACTGCAAGCCATATTTTGAGACATGTTATGAAAAGAATATTTACACCTTCTGCTCGAACTTCATCTATGGTCCCGTGCCATTATTGAATGACATTTCTAAGTCCGTAGATGTTATCAATACCAGAATACATGTCTTGAGAAAACATATTTTTGGTCTTTTTCAAATTTTTCTAATTTTTTATGGGTTTTTGTTGATTTTATATTTTTGTATTTTGGTTTTTGATAAATATTTACAGAGATAGAGTAGATGATATAGTTTAAGAAAGATGATGATACGAGTAACGAGATAAGGATATCGAACAGCCCCGTTGTAGAAGATAGAAGTCATCATCTCTTAAACATTCACCACCAAAGCTTTCGAGGCTCCAGAATTGAAAGAATTTGAACCATATGAAAGTGAGACTTTGGAAGCTTCCCCCCGAACCGAAAATCCTTTTGTTGAGCAGATTCGAAGCTCTATTTCAAGCTTGCCTTACCCAGGTGAACAAAGAATCACTCCATTATCATCGATCTTGCTGCTCTTTTTAAGAATAATCATCGTGATTCTTCGTTCGAGGTTATATCATCCAATCGAACAACAATGTATCATCCCACACATGAAACAATCTTCTCATATTTCTTTTCTATTGACGTCTGAAGCGATCCATACCAAAAGGTGTCAAGAGACAACTTCCCCCAAAGTAGTTGAATGATGCCGCCAATCACTTGGAATGAAGCTCACGAACCCGAATACATATACCCAAAGACAGAGAACCTTATAACATCAAAGTAGCTATTTAAGTCTGATATCCAAAGAATAACCCCGAAGTATACTTTTATCTCCCCTGAAGAAAGTGTATGGAGCTCAAGAACCCGAAGTACCCGAATGTCCAAAGAGAGAATAACCGATAACATTGAAGTAGCAGGCCGAATCACTTATTATATTTGCGGATGTCAACTCCGGAATAAGTGATTATACCTCTGAATCACTGATTAAGCTCTCAAGTGAAACAACTGAGTGTCCCCAATGTACATAATCTCTCTCCCCTGATGATTGCGATAACATCAAAATCATCACACACTTGTGTACCTAAACTAACTCTTCCATCTCTTCCCCCACATAGTTGGAATAAGAACACTAAATGTAACGCCCCGACCTGACAAGGGTAAAGGAATCACAAATAATGGTGTCATATGAAAGCAAACATAAATATCTAAAGGAAGTCTTAACATAAATTCTGAAATAATTCAAGTCAACATGACTTCAATACATAGGTCCCAATGGAAGATAAATTCCAACAGAAATAATCTGAAATAGTAAAGTCTTAAATGGCATCATAAGATATAAGCTAAATGTCTCTAAGGTAAGTCCACTCATGCACTCATCCCAAAGCAAACCTGACTCCATTGCTTAGATACACGAAGAAGAAAGAAATGCGGCTGAGCTTCAAAAGCTCAGTGAACATATATAAAAGCAAAGCAAATACGAAACGATATCGAATACAAAATATAGTGAACGAAAGATAGCAAAACCATAATCATTTTCAGAGTATAAATCAGAATTATCGAATAAGATTTATAGTTAACTACCACGAGCCGAAAACATATATCGATCATAATCATATTCACATAAGGCAACATTTGTAGGGGAGACCTACCAGAGTTATGAAGGACGTGCATGCACGCAGCATCAATCATCGGATAACAGATAACATATAACATATAACAGATAACGATCTAGGATGCATCCATACCGACGCAGATATTGGCCATAACATATAATTGAGCTCATAACATATAAATGATAAGGGGACGTGGTAGAACATCACTCATCGCCCTAGAGTCATGTCAGAGGGTGCATCGCGACACACGGACATGGAACCCCATGACTAGTGAAATATTTGGCTCGGGTTTCAAACTATCTTAGGTCAAATCGAATGTCAAACTCCACACATCATACTTTATCATAAGGTTAATCATATTTCCAAAATCAGAGTTTTCATATCATATAGTTCAAAATCAGATGTTTCATAATTCAGAAATCGAAGTTTCAAATAAGCAACATTCAAACAAACGAATGGGGTTCATAGCAAAGGCTTAGGAAACCCTAATATAAAAGCTAACGAAAAGAAAATGTTATAAGAAACCTTTTGAAAGGTCAGAATATTTGTACCTTATTCCAAAGCGAATGACCAAAAGCAAAAATACGGAAAGCAAAGGATCACTCCTTCTTCACAGAACCTATACACATTAATGATCGTACATATTATTTATGATTCCATAATTGTCGAAATGATCTTTTAATGTTTGGTGTATATATTTAATGTATTTAATGATCCTAATACTTTAGGGTTTTATAATTAAATGAGACTTAAGTGTTTTATAACCAATATTGTAGATTAAGGTTCATTATATCATTTATTAGAGTTTAGGGTTAAATGTGAAAATAGTTTAAAAGTCATAACTCACACTTGAAATAACAAATTAACACACTTAGTTTTCAAACCCTAATCGACTCTCATTTATGTTCTAGGGTTTTCTCATTGTTTTAATATCATTTTAATACGCATTTACTTTACATGTTACGTCTTTTAATAACTCATCACTTTGACCTAGAATGTATGAAAACAAACCTTTCTTTTCTTGCTTCACCATGCACGCACACACACATGCAAACACTTATTCATACTCAAATCGACTCACACAACTTATTAACTCTTGTTCCAAACATGCATGCACTCGACACAACGATAACATAAAGTTAACATTGGAGTCTTATATATCGACATATAGCTTTTAACGAAACACACAAGTTACATGTTTCATATTTATTTATAATACTTTCATGACTTTAACCCTACGCCGCTATGCACATATAATACGTCAACTTTTATACCGGTGCATGTTTATGATTTTGTGACCATATGCGTGATACTTGCTCTGATTTAAACACACATCGACACACACAACTATATAGTTTCAGAAAAACATGAACACGTAATATGTATACACGACAAGCTCACTTGTTTCACAAAACCACGCATGACTCACGATTTGCTATTCATATGGTTCGGTCTGTTTTGTCTTCAGCTATACATGTTTTAACGCAAATCATACCACTTTACGTATATCACATATTTAACGTTTGCATGTTATATGTACTTAACTGATTCATCTATATGTCAATTCAATTGGACTCGACATAGTTAAGTTCCGATTCATACATCACAAGTTCAAACATATATTACGTTACATGTAAACATAAGTGAGACGAGAAGAACGTGGTTATACCTTAGCTCGCGTTGGAAACAAACACCACGACACCAAGGGTGTAGCAGCGGTATCGTCGATCGGAAAGAAAAAGGTAGAGGCAGGAAGGTTTTGGGGTGCCGAGACTTTTGTAACTAGGGTTTCAAATTGATGTTTTGTTTTTGTATATATAGTGTAGGTACCGATCAGTTCTAGGGCTTGAGGTGTGGGCTTCGGCTCAAACCCAAACCGAACAAAAACATGGCCCAAGTTGGGCTCACTTGGGCTCTCGGCTCAAACAAATGCGGCCCAATGGTTCACAAATAAACGAAAGGCGAGGCCTAACGAACGGCCCAATTATGTTACGCGCGATGGTTAACTTTTCGTCGTAAAATGTCGATTTCTTAAATAGGTTCATTTGTTTTTAATTATTCATAAGTTAGGTTTTAATTTTCGTTAAATGAACATTAATGTATTTTACGTATTTTATAAATTTTGATTTCAAGGGTAATTTGGTCTTTATTGTATGTTTTAGATTTTCGTGTTTTACAACTCTTCCCCTAAAGAAGAATTTTCGTCCCGAAAATTAAAATGAAACAAACGAGAATGAAATGAGAACATTACCAAACTATTCAAAGAAATGATGATAATGGCTCGCATCGACTCTTCGGTTTCCCAAGTAGCCTCACGCCCCGGGTGATTTTTCCAAAGAATCTTAACGAACGGAATGACTTTGTTTCTCATGACTCTTTCTTGCCTTTCTAAAATAGCTTCCGGTTCTTTAGATAAAGACATATCGGATTGAATTTGATCAAACGGATAAGAAGCAACGGTAACGGATGATAGTTGTATCCCCAGAGAGATACATGGAAAACGTCATGAACATGCGATAACTGAGGCGGAAGTGCTAACCGATACGAGACTTCTCCTATACGCTCCAAAATTTCAAACGGACCGATGAATCGAGGAGTGAGCTTGCCCTTGATTCCAAAACGTTTCACACCTCTAAACGGCGAAACTTTCAAAATACACGATCTCCAACCCGAAACTCTAAATCACGACGATGCTTGTCGGCATAACTTTTCTGACGAGACCTAGCCTCCTTCAACTTTTCTCTAGCAATAGCTACTTTCTCATTAGTGATCTCAATCATTTCCGGACCTTCAATTAAGCGTTCACCTACTTCATCCCAACAAGTAGGTGCTCTACATTTCCTCCCATAAAGAAGTTCAAACGGTCTTTGCCTTAATGCTAGCATGTCAACTGTTGTTGTATGCACACTCTACTAAACACAAATATTCATCCTACCTGGTCCATTCTAAAGCACAAGCCCTTAGCATGTCCTCTAAGGTCTGAATAGTCCTTTCCGACTGACCATCCGTTTGAGGATGAAAGGCATCTTGAATTAAGTCGAGTACCCCAAGCTTTTTGCAAACCTTTCCAGAAACCGGAAGTAAAACGCGGATCTCTGTCGGACACAATAGATGCCGGAGTACCATTAAGCCTAACGATCTCTTCTTATGAAAAATTTCCACCAATCAACTATACCATAATCCTTTCTAATTGGTAAGAAATGAGCAAATTTGGTTAGTCGATCAACAACTACCCAAATCGCATCATGCTTCTTCCGAGTAAGAGGTAGTCCAGCCACAAAATCCATAGATATCTTATCCCACTTCCATGTTGGAATATCCAATGGTTGTAACAATCCACTAGCCCTTTGGTGCTCAATTTTAACATGCTGACAAATCATACACTTCGACACAAACGTCGCCACATCTTGCTTCATGCCATTCCACCGTATATGCTTCAAATCCCTATACATCTTTGTAGAACCAGGATGGATAGTGAAAGGAGAACTATGAGCTTCATCATAACTTTCGCGGCAACGGATCATTAGGAACAAAGCCTATCTTCATACCATACAATTTCGTCATCATCAACCTTAAACTCCGTCTGCTTACCTTCTTAACATTTTGGCGCCACGGTAGCCCACCACCATCATCTTCTTTCTGAGCTTCTTTAATTTGCAGTATAAGGTTCGACTCCACCTTCATACTAGCCCAATATCCATCAAAATCTCGTACGCACAACTCAACATCCAAACGCTCTAAGTCACGAAGAATCCTAGGTTCAATCTCTATACTTGCAAGAATGCTCGATTTCGGCTAAGTGCGTAAGCAACTACATTAGCCTTCCCGGATGGTAGAATGTTGGTGTCATAATCCTTAAGGAGTTCTAACCATCTTCTTTGTCTCATGTTAAGCTCTTTCTGAGTGAAAATATACTTGAGACTCTTATGGTTAGTGAATATATCACACGTCTCTCCATACAAGTAATGCCTCCGGATCTTCAACACACCACTGCAGCCTAACTCAAGGTCATGAGTTGGGTAATTCTCCTCATAAGGTTTCAGTTGTCTTGAAGCGTAAACTATCACCTTTCCATGTTGCATCAAAACACAGCCCAATCCTTTCTTAGATGCATCATCAGAAATCTGAATCCTCCGAACCGGATGGAAGAGTCAAAATAGGAGCGGACACCAATCTCGCTTTCAACTCTTCAAAACTCTCTTCTCGTTCATCCGTCCATACAAACTTTTCACCTTTTCTCATCGGTTGGGTTAGGGGCAAAGCTAAACGAGAGAAACCTTCAACAAAACGTTTGTAGTAACCAATCTAGAAGTCCTAGAAAACTCCTAACCTCGTCATCGTCGTAGGTCTTGGCCATTTAGTGATAGCCTCAACCTTAGACGGATCCATGGTGATACCATCGCCAGATAAAATATGACCAAGAAAGCGACTTGTTTTAACCAGAACTCACACTTCTAAAATTTGGCATACAACTTTTTCTTCCTCAGAATCTCCAAAACTATCCGGAGATGTTGCTCATGCTCTTTTCGACTTGGAGTAAACCAAAATGTCGTCGATGAAAATGATAACGAACTTATCGAGGAACTCATGGAAAACACGATTCATTAAGTCCATAAATACCGCAAGCGCATTTGTCAAACCAAAAGGCATAACGAGGAATTCGTAGTGACCATATCTGGTACGAAACGCGGTCTTAGGAACATCTTGCTCCCTTACACGTAGCTGGTGATAACCAGATCTCAGATCAATCTTAGAAAAGAACTTCGCTCCTTGCAGTTGATCAAACAAATCGTCAATACGGAAGAGGATAACGGTTTCGAATGGTAATACGGTTGAGTTCACGGTAGTCGATACATAGGCGCATGCTTCCATCCTTCTTTTGCACAAACAAAACAGGTGCACCCCATGGAGAAACACCTGGTCGTAATAAATCCATTTTCTATCATCTCTTGCAGCTGTTCCTTTAACTCCTTCAATTCTATAGGTTCCATACGATATGGAGCCTTCGAAATTGGTTCAAGACCGGAATTAACTCAATGCTAAACTCAACTTCTCTAGGCGGGGAAGACCGAAGTTCATCGGAAAACGCCGGTGAATTCACAAACAACAGAAAGGTTTTCAATGTTAGGACTCTCCAAAGATGTGTCCTGACGCCAGAAAACCTTGGCACCCATGAGCAATCATGGTCCGTGCCTTCATAGCAGAAATAAATTTAACAGAGGGTTGAGAACCATAATAAACGAATTGGGGTATTTTATGTCTCCAAAGATCACCGTTCTAGCATAGCAGTCGATGGAAGCTCTATGGTAAGCCAACCAATCCATGCCTAGAATGATATCAAAGTCGACCATATCGATAGGATACGATTTGCAGCGCTTAATACGATCATCAAAACGAAGAGGGGCACTTAACGTGATTATGATCAATGATCATGTGGTTTTTCATAGGCGTAGAAATTAATAAGTGGTTTGTTAGTGGTTTGGGGGTCATATTAAGTTTCTTAGCAAATGTGATAGATATAATGGAGTGTGGCACCGTTGTCAAATAAAACGAAGACAAGAAATCACCAATGTAAAGAGTGCCACGTAATGGTACCGCGCCCGCCGATTCCGGTAGGCATAAACGCCTAGTAGTAGGTGGTGGCTTGATGTAGTTTCCGTGAATCGCTGTGTTCCTCTTAGGGCAATCCTGATCTTGTGAGTAGTGGAACCACAAGAGAAACATCCACCGCTGGCCTTGAAACACCTGCCCGGATGAGCCTTTCCACAATTAGTACAGAGAGGTGGGGCGGCAAAACCTCACCGCCCCTTGCCAACGACCAGAAGATATTGAAGCACGACCACCGATATGATCCTCTAGCCGACTGATCCTTGTTGTAACGCTGGTTATTGTTACCTTGATTCTGACGATCATTTCCATTTCTACCAGCAGCTCTGCTATCCTTACTCCTCTCGCCAGCGCCAGAGTCCACATTCCTTCCCCGACCCTCGAATCGTAACTCCTACCAGCATTTCCCTTATAATCACTAATTTGAGTCCTACCTTGAACCCGATCACCATCGCGGTTACGCTTGTTGGAACCTGAAACCTCATGAAAGATCTCAATGTTACGAGTGCGTCATTGCAGCCGACACATCCTCATACTCAATATTCGCCAGTCGGTCCAACACCCACTTTTTTAGTCCCCACTTGAAGTGCTTGGCTTGACGCCTACCATCCCCAGCAATCGTTCCCACAAAACTCCACCAACCTTATAAACCGCCATGTACTCATTGGAGTTCTCATGATCAAACGGTAACGCGATATTCCCTCTCATACCTTTGTCCCGATCGTGAAGTAACGGTTATAGAAGATAGTCCGAATGGCCAGTACAAGACAAGCAAAGGCATCTCCTCGGGCCTTTGCCTCGCTTGAGTGCCTTCCACCAATTCAATGCATCACCTTCCAACTTAAATGTAGCCAAACGGGTCTCGTCTCTACAACCCAATACTTCAAATAGCTTTTCTATGTGAGTGATCCATCCTCAAGTGAGAGTAGCAAAGCAGCAAAGAAAGAGGCTTGAGCTTACCAAACGCCGAGCCAAGTATGAATGCCGACGTGTTGATTTCCTCCATCACTACCGAAGTACCGCTTTGCGAATGTTGTTGATCACCTGTGTCATCATCTCAGGTGTGGTAAGACCAGGGAAAAGAGTGTTGAGCGCATTGGCAATCGCAGCATCCAAGTTAGGAGCATCATCGTCTCCATCCACGTTACCGTTATGACGAAGTTTGAACCATCCAACGATATTCAAACGATTAGCAAAATGAACAAAGGTGAGATATGAAATGGAAGTACGCAGAAGGAATCCTAAAGTCTACCCAATCCTCACAGGTCATAGCCTAAGCTCTAAGGGTCTCAAAACCTTGGCTCTGATACCATAAATTGTAACCCCGACCACAAGGGTAAAGGAATCATAAATAATGGTGTCATATCAAAGCAAACATAAATATCCAAAAGAAGTCTTAACATAAATGCTGAAATAATTCAAGTCAACATGACTTCAATACATAGGTCCCAATGGAAGATAAATTCCAACAGAAATAATCTAAAATAGTAAAGTCTTAAATGGCATCATAAGATCAAAGCTAAATGTCTCTAAGGTAAGTCCACTCATGCACTCATCCCAAAGCAAAAACCACTCCATTGCTTAGATACCTGCCGCGGAAGAAAAGAAATGCGGCTGAGCTTCAAAAGCTCAGTGAACAGATATAAAAGCAAAGCAAATACGAAACGATATTGAATACAAAATATAGTGAACGAAAGATAGCAAAACCATAATCATTTTCAGTATAAATCGAATTATCGAATAAGGTTTATAGTTAACTACCACGAGCCCAGAAACATATATCCGATCATAATCATATTCACATAAGGCAACATTTGTAGGGGAGACCTACCAGAGTTATGAAGGACGTTCATGCACGCAGCATCAATCATCAGATAACGGATAACATATAACATATAACAGATAACGATCTAGGATGCATCCATATGCCCCACGAGACGATATTGGCCATAACATATAATTGAGCTCATAATAGATAAAGATAAGGTGGACGTGGCGTAACATCACTCTATCTCCTAGAGTCATGTCGAGGTGCATCGACACGACATGGAACCCCATGACTAGTGAAATATTTGGCTCGGGTGTCAAACTATCTTAGGTCGAATCAGAATGTCAAACACACGATCATACTTTATCATAAGGTTAATCATATTTCCAAAATCAGAGTTTTCATATCATATAGTTCAAAATTAGATATTTCATAATTCAGAAATCGAGTTTCAAATAAGCAATGCTCAAACAAACAGAATGGGGTTCATAGGAAAGGCTTAGGAAACCCTAATATAAAAGCTAACGAAAAAAAAAACGTTATAAGAAACCTTTACTGAAAAGGTCAGAATATCTGTACCTTATTCCAAAGCGAATGACCAAAAAGCAAAATACGGAAAGCAAAGGATCACTCCTTCTTCACATAACCTATACACATTAATGACCGTACATATTATTTATGATTCCATAATTGTCGAAATGATCTTTTAATGTTTGGTGTTTATATTTAATGTATTTAATGATCCTAATACTTTAGGGTTTTATAATTAAATGAGACTTAAGTGTTTTATAACCAATATTGTAGATTAAGGTTCATTATATCATTTATTAGAGTTTAGGGTTAAATGTGAAAATAGTTTAAAAGTCATAACTCACACTTGAAATAACGAATTAACACACTTAGTTTTCAAACCCTAATCGACTCTCATTTATGTTCTAGGGTTTTCTCATTCTTTTAATATCATTTTAATACGCATTTACTTTACATGTTACGTCTTTTAATAACTCATCACTTTGACCTAGAATGTATGAAAACAAACCTTTCTTTTCTTGCTTCACCATGCACGCACACACACATGCAAACACTTATTCATACTCAAATCGACTCACACAACTTATTAACTCTTGTTCCAAACATGCATGCACTCGACACAACGATAACATAAAGTTAACGTGACTCTTATATATCGACATATAGCTTTTAACGAAAGACACAAGTTACACGTTTCATATTTATTTACACAATACTTTCATGACTTTAACCCTACGTCGCTTATGCACATATAATACGTCAACTTTTATACCCGTGCATGTTTATGATTTTATGTGACCATATATGATACTTGCTATCTCGATTTAAACACACATCGACACACACAACTATATAGTTTCGGAAAAACATGAACACGTAATATGTATACACGACAAGCTCACTTGTTTCACAAAACCACGCATGACTCACGATTTGCTATTCATATGGTTCGGTCTGTTTTGTCTTCAGCTATACATGTTTTAACGCAAATCATACCACTTTACGTATATCACATATTTAACGTTTTCATGTTATATATACTTAATCGATTCATCTATATGTCAATTCAATTCGTGACTCGACATAGTTAAGTTCCGATTCATACATCACAAGTTCAAACATATATTACGTTGCATGTAAACATAAGTGAGACGAGAAGAACGTGGTTATACCTTAGCTCGCGTTGGAAACAAACACCAGGACACCAAGGGTGTAGCAGCCGGCCGCCGATCGGAAAGAAAAAGGAAGAGGCAGGAAGGTTTTGGGGTGTCCGAGACTTTGTAACTAAGGTTTCAAATTGATGTTTTGTGTTTGTATATATAGTGTAGGTACCAATCAGTTCTAGGGCTTGAGGTGTGGGCTTCGGCTCAAACCCAAACCGAACAAAAACATGGCCCAAGTTGGGCTCACTTGGGCTCTCGGCTCAAACAAATGCGGCCCAATGGTTCACAAATAAACGAAAGGCGAGGCCTAACGAACGGCCCAATTATGTTACGCGCGATGTTTAACTTTTCGTCGTAAAATGTCGATTTCTTAAATAGGTTCATTTGGTTTTTAATTATTCATAAGTTAGGTTTTAATTTTCGTTAAATGAACATTAATGTATTTTACGTATTTTATAAATTTTGATTTCAAGGGTAATTTGGTCTTTATTCTATGTTTTAGATTTTCAGGTTTTACATCATACATCTTATCTGAAAGTACAGCTCTCATATCTGCAATAGGTAGATC
>OU343222.1:205613705-205638461 GCA_910596185.1 Chrysanthemum makinoi
ACTTTTTGTGTTTGAAATATGAACACACATTCGATGTGCTAGAGAAAAGAAGATTTGCACATCAAAGCAGTTTTTCAAAGTATTAATTAAATTCATTTCACTGGACCAGGTTGATTCAGAATATAGATAAGCCCCATCGTTTCTATCCAGTTGTCACAAGCTTGATCTTTTGGAAAGATCTCATGTCGCCCTTGAAAACTTGTTTGATGTTGGCTCTAGAAGGATTTCCATCTTCATCGTGAATATTTTCATATCAATCGGATGTTGAGGCAATACCACAAAGGAAAATCGTAGGACTCTCAATATATACTTACTTTCCTCATTGTGAAGCAGCAATTCTTCATTAATTTTGTGTCCAATGAGATTTTGTGGATGATCTCTTTGGCTCTAGACTTCGATAGTGCATATTTGGTTTCTATCTTGGGAGACTAGGAGAGGTCTCACTTCTTTTAATATCAACAATCTCTAAGAAAGTCGATGGAATTATGTAGGTTCCCCATTGAGAATGAAACAAGTCCTTTTAAGAGGAACTTGAGTAGCTTGAGGGAAGTTGGCAGATGCTGATCGTCCTTTGGGTCCATGACGTCTTGTCTTCATACTAGTGTTACCTTGGTAACCACCCATTAACATATGAATTGAACTGGTTTACCCTAAGGTTGAATTGTTGGAGGGCTATTTCTTTTCACCGTTTTCACATTCAATTCTTTTTCATTCTTCAACCCCTTCAGTGCTTACCGAGACTTCATTACTAGAACCTTGTTGGGTTTATTCGAGTTCAAGCTCTATCTCAATCAGAACTCTTCCCTTATTCTCACTTTTCTCCTTTTTTCATCATACCTAAGGACTTCTACACTATCTAGTGGATTGTCCTTGGGTAGATCCCTCTGGCTCTGGCGGGTTCATGGGAACGAATACCTAACCTCACCATCCTTGTAACTCCATGCATAAAGTAAAATGAATTACGTCTTTTGGTACAATTCATTCTTCCTGAAACCAATTGAAAATCATTGGAAAAACCAATCAGATGCTGGTGACAAAATATCAAAGTATTTTTGTACCTTAGTGTTTTAGAAATGCTCCCCTCAACATATGCATATAGTTTTAAATTGTTTATGCGGAAGCGAGTTCTTTGAAATAATTTCTTGATCACAATTTCCATAGAAAAGCCATTTGATTTTTTTGTAGTAAATTCTCCCCCAAAATGTCGTTGAATTGAAATCATTTTATCACATAGAGGTAGAGTTCTTTGAAGTACATCCGATGACAAAGCCATTAAGAAACCATTTAGAAAATCAACCAAGGTACTTTATGTTAAAACATATAAATCTTTGTAAAGCGTTTAGCACATATGGGAGAGCAGCATGCACTTTTGAATCAAATGGATCATTATTTATCAGATTTCATAATTAAATCACAAAATTCTCCCCGATCAAAAATAATAAACCCTTTGAGATTTTGGATCCCAAGTGATTTAATAAGGTTTAGAAAACATGGGAGAAAATGTGCCTGATTTAAAGCTCTTAAGTTTATGGTTAAATGCTCCTCACAATCATGTGCATTATGTATATTTCAATCGTTTGGCACATGAAGGAAGGAATGCTTTGAAACAATCACCCTAAAGCTGAATTGAGATTTAAATCCGATCTCTCCCGATCAAAATTTCAACCATTTGAGATTTGTGATCCCCAAATATTTAAATCATTTAGAAAAAAATTGGGGAAAGACGTGGCAAGATTTAAATTTGAAAAATGACTGATGAGGACCAATTATAAACATTAAAGATTGTTAGTGTCAGGTATGATAGTTTTTAAGGGATCTTTAAGTAAAATAAAACAATTTCACAATCAAACAAGAAAATTTTTTTTTTTTATTTTGAAAGATTTTGAGTTTTAAAGAAAATCATACCCTGACATAACATTAAATCTTTAGATCACCACTTTATTTTGTACAAACTGGACTTTTATGAAGAAATATTGTTTGAAAATATTTTAATTTAAGTCACTCTCCCCCTCAATCAATGACAGTAGCCGTTGGTTGAGTGACTTAAGTTTTGATAAAATGAAGTCTGATGATTTCTAAAATTAAGTCCAATTTGTTTTTAAAACAATATTTTTCCATTTTTCAAAACAATATTTCAAAATTGTTTAAAAAATGGTATAATTCGCTACTTTCTGCACAATCGTTAGGTGGTTGAAACATACATTGTTTCAGAAATTTTGAAGAAAACCGTCTGTGATGCATGAGACCTCGGCGTTGCATATGTCATGCCAACTCTCCATAGAGTCCAATTAAACTCCGTTTATTCATTTTTGTCGACCCAATGGTTACCCTTTCTTTTGGCATCAATCATCATCTTTTGTGGGATCCAGATGGAACATTCTTATATACCATGTAATGCATCGTTAGTAGAAACATATAGACATATATGGTGGTCGACAACACCCAAACAACAATCGACTAATAAAAGTCAATTCAACATATCAATCAGTTCACATACTACATGGGATTTATGTGTTCATCAAACTGTAATCATCTAATCCTAAAAATCATATCCTAGGCACCTAGTCCTTCAAAGTAGGTTAACATCATTTTTCAGTTAAGCATTAGGATAATAAGATAAGCCCGATAGATGATATAAATTTGAAAACATTCTCCCCCGATCAATGACTCTTTCATGAAAAGTTTTCAATAAGCCGAAGTCATTGATTGGGTTTTGCAAATTTATGAAAACATATTCGATTGATTTTCCAACAAATTACCATCATTTGTTAAAACAAATATTTTTGAAGAATTTTTGAAGAAGGAAAATATTTAAGTAAACAATGATCGTTCGACATCTTTTCTCATTTTGTTTTAGAATAAGTGCACGAAATTTTTTGAAAATTGGTTTAGTGCAACACTTTCCTTCCTTGAAAAGCGAGTTGCTTCTGAAATAATAGCAAACCATATTTTAAGCATGGGTTACAGTCTGAAATAACTGCAAGCCATAGATTGAGACATGTTTTGGAAAAAAAATTTACACCTTCTGCTCGAACTTCATCTTTGGTCCCGTGCCATTATTGAATGACATTTCTAATACCGTAGATGTTATCGATACCAGAAGACATGTCTTAAGAAAACATATTTTTGGTATTTTTTTAAAAAACTTTTCTGATTTTTATGGGTTTTTTGTTGGTTTTATATTCTTCTATTTTCTTTTGTTGGTTTTGTATTTTTGTATTTGGTTTTTGATGAATATTTAGAAAGATAGAGTAGATGATATTGTTAGGTTCCCATATTTGTAACACAAGCATCAATATGAAGAAATAAGAAAGAAGAGATCGGATGAACAATTACAAACACACACGTATAGATATAAAGAAAGGTTATGCGTAGAGAATGAAAGTAATTGAACAACCAACCCTCAAGTGAGGGTTATACAAGAGTATTTATAGGAGGGAACTAGGACAACACTCCAAGTTCCCATCCTTTTACTTATTGGGCTTGCTGAGGCATGGGCTTTACATAAGCCTAGCCTTGATTACTAACATAAAAGCCATATTAAGCTAACTATTACATATGAATCACTAACACTTGAAATATGGTTTAGGATTGATTCCAACAATCTCCCCCTAAGTGTTAGTATGAATGAATAGTGATAAACGTTGTAGGTCTTGATGTAATAGTAGCTTTGACATCTTTTGACATTCTTCTTTCTTGTGAGAAGAAGTGTCTTGATTCGAACAATCTCCCTAGTGTAGAGAAATTGTTTCCTTTAAAGTATACCTTTGGCGTCATCATTTTCTTTGTTCTTTGATCTTTGTTCTTTGTGATGGTAGTGATAGTATGTCTTTGTTGTTGTCTGCATCGGTTAGCCGTTGCTCCGGTGTCTCCCCGTCTTTCTTCAACATGCTCACACGTTCTTTAGCGGTGGATTTCATACGGATGAAGTTCTCTTAGTCTTTTAACTTTATAGATTCTTTGACTTGACGAAGAATCATTAGACTTTGTGTTGCCCTTTTGAGAGAACTTCCTTTAGTGATGTGGTTGGTATGGCGTGAAGAATCTTTTGATCAGTCCGCTCCAAAGCTTCCATAGAAAACATAAGAAAGGTTAGTAATAAAGCGGATTCGGCACTTACAAGTTCGAACTTCGAGAGTGTTAACAACATAGTGTGAAAACACAACTCTAATTCTCGCAAAGGCCGTTCTGGAACGAGTCCCACAAGTGAGATAACCACGATGTACGAAGTACATCTACATTCGAATGAGTCATGAGGTACACCGAAGCATCACCCTACAACTGTAGACCGTTTGAGACACACTAAGCGTAATCCACGGGGAGTTACGAAGTGACCTCTGTCTGCAGGTTGTTTGATGTTGACCACGGCGGAGTTTCCATTCAATCACTGAGGATCACATGTGAACCTCTCATAAATGTTCTCGACAGATTGCTAAGATCTGTGAAGGACTCGATAAAGTATCACTGCGTTTATTGTTGAACGACAAGCGATAAAATGTTAAGTGTACCTAAGAGATCTTTTGATGAATCTCGTGGCTCTAGACTCATAGTGCACTGGTTTTCTGGCGGAGACTAAGGAGAGGGTCTCCTTCTTCAATACCAGCAATCTCTAAGAAAAAGACGATAGATTATGTAGGGTTCCCTGTGAGAACGAAACAAGCTTCTGTTGAGAGAAACTTGAGTGGCTAAGAAGGTTTAGTGCATGTGTCACTGGGTCCATGACAACTTTTAATCTTTAATACCGGCGTCATCAAGTGACAACCAGTAGCATATGAATTGAACCGGTGTGCGCCTAAGTTGAATAATCTGGAGGGCTATTTCTTTTCACCCTTTTCTTTGCTTTTCTTTTTAATTCTTCAACTCTTCTTTCTTGATTCTCATTTTCTCCTTTTTATAATCATACCTAAGGACTTCTTAATTCTAACTATTGGTAGTGTCCTTGGGTAGATCCCTCCAGCTCTGGCGGATCATAGGACGGTTATTCTAACCTTAATCACCTTATAACTCCATTGCCATAAAACCATTTTCATGAAAATATCTCGAAGTGTTTGTAAATGAAAACCATGTTTGAACACTTCAAGAGTTTTGGATTTTCAGAACTCCCACCATGTGCTTAAGAATTTTGGCAATGAACTGAGTGAGGAAAGAGGCGCACTTTTGAATTGATCGACTCAAGATAGACAATCCCTTGCGAGACACGATTACGTTGCATATTTAAAGTTACATTGTCGCTTTTAGGTGACAACTAGCTCTAATAACTATCTTGAAGATGTGGACAACCCCGAAAGGTTGTCAAACCCGTCAAAGTTCATGTCTATCAAGAGCTTCTCGAATAGGTACGATTTACTTCAATAAGTCTTGGAAGACAAATCTTTTCAATGTATGACTGTTCAGTTCCCGTCAATTCATGAGTTGAAGTATTTTCACACGAGGATTCAATAGCATTTTTCTCCCCCTAAAAACGGCATATACATGTGTTATTTTTGAAGAAATGTTGAGAATAAATATGACCATTTTGAGTTTTGTGGGAAGATTAAACGAAGAACAATTTGTGAACAAAGTTTTTGATCAAATACTCCCCCTCAACAAGAGATGTTAACGGTTGAGGTTTTGAAAAAAAAACATAAGTGGAAATACTTGTTCGTTTGAGCAAAACCTTTTAAAATTGAAAGGTTTGATAAGTTTTACTCAAAAGTAAGAAGCTTTCGCTCCTTTTATAAGGATTGTGCTTGAAGCGTACCACAGTCCTGTCATTACAGAATACGGGTTGTACACTGTTATGTGTGCACAAACCATAGTCATTATAGAATCACACATCCAAATTAATATGAAATTGGAACAGTTTAAGGGGTACCGGTAGTAGATCAATCTTTCCAGGAATGCGAACGAGCGTTGTGCCTTGGAGAGTAATCTTGGGACGACCACCTACGAAGCTCTCCAGAGTTCTGAGTTGGTCCCTTCTGTACAACCTTTCATCAATCCTTGTGATGATCCTCTTAACATCCCGTTTGTCGTGAGAATTCCATCGCTTTGGAGACCTAATGCCTGCATGTATCGCCTTCAACCTATAAGCCAAGCCATCCCTGACCTTCTTTAATGTGTGATCCCCAAATTTGTGAAGATCTCGACATCAAGCGATGGCGTTGGCGTTCACTACGTTAAACTACTCCAATGGTTTGCGACAAGAGTGTATTGTGGAAGCTGGTTGATGTCGGAAGTTCTAGCTGAGGTCGGTGAGGTTGACACGAGTCGATACGATTCAACACAAGTTGTAAATCTTCTACGTTCTGGATCACTATGCCGATGAAGATGAGCAAGGACTTGATGTATTCCGTTGAATTTGGTCGAGAATTGTCTCATTCGTCCCTGTACTTTGGCAAGATACAGATCTTCAATGTCGTTGAGAGACAAGTTCTGAAAGTCCGCTTCACAGAATTCATAGTCCCTTTCGTCTTGTCTTTTGACCACGATTGTCTTGAGGAAGGTGTAGTCCCATTTAGACGAAAGAGTGACATCAACTGCAATATGATCCCTTTATCACTGTACCTTCATTGAGACTTTCGAACCTTGCGAGCTTTTAGTAGATTCGTGCGTTTGGCCAATGGTGAATCCCTACATTGCATCAATGTCATACCGTTCCACTTGTTGGAAAACATGTAGGTAGCCTTTTCTTCGATGGCTATGCGGTTAGAGTATATGGCTGAGGAACGGAAGTATAAGTGATGTAGCGTATTTCTTTGAACCATCGCTACCGTATAGAAGAAATTCCAAGTCATTGTTGAAGAAGTAGCGAAATGGAATCTTAGGTTTATCTGGTTGGTCGTGGTAGAGGTTTAGACCAGTCGGTTGTAGTATGGAGGTTGTTTCTTCTGGTGAAGTCAATGTTTGCTTCAGGGTTGAGCCAATCAATGTTGTCAGACATGGCTCATGCTATGTTTTCAAGGTGATATTCGACTTCAATAGCACTTTCCGAGCTGTCTTTGAGTAGTTGAAATGCTTCATTCTTGATTATTTCAACTCTGATTTCGTCATCTTCTTCACACGGAACTTTTCTTGCTGTAACTTAGCATGCTCCAGTGACATTACCATATCTTGATCATCGGTAAAAGGGCAGGAGTAGCATCAACAAGTGTAGAGAATCATTCAAACTCGGTGTCATCTTCGTCTAGCCATGAGATGACATCAGCCTTAGGAGACTTGTTCTTCTTCTTTGGTCTAGATGAGGATGTTCGTTTCTTTGTTGAGCGGGGAAGTGGGTGTTGTTGGGGCTCAGGGACTTCCTCATTGTCACCACCAGTATACTCAAAGTGTTCACCGGTTTTCTCTATCTGGGGTGGTAACTCAGAGTCATGAGGTTTGTCAGGAGAAGAGCGTGGAGGAGATCGTTGTTGAACTAGAGTCCTTTGGGGTGGTGGTGGCATAGAGGATGATTCTCCAGTTTTCTTTGGACGTTTTAGTGCAAAATCTTTGTTCTTGTCATCGTCATCTCTTGGTCGTTTTGGTTGACCTGCTGACTCTTTGCATGAAGACCTGAGTTGATAATCTAATAGAGTCTCAAAAAATTTAGCTTCATCCAGAGTAAAGGTTTCAGCTCGTTTAGACATTTGCATCACTAATTTTGTAATTAACTCGGCTTCAGAGAGATCAGGTTCTTTTGCCATTGTATGTTTGACCAATGCAAGCATTTGGAGTAAGTAGTGTTGGGATATGAAAGTGCTGAAGAATGATAAAAGTACTTGAAAAAGTCAAAGAGTCAAAGTACTGCTAAAGATAAAGTCAAAGTACTGCTGATTGAAGTCAAAATCTTGCAAGAGAACAGAAGCTTTACCGTTTATAGAAAGTCTTGTAATTCTAGAATATTCATTATTAGATTACTTGTCATACAAGGATACTAATTGTAAACTGATTAGGGATATCCTTGAGTCTATAAAAGGACCCCTAGATTGGCATTAGAGGTACGAGAAAACAAGTCTTAGAGTTTACGATTTCTTACAAGTTATTTAGAGTTTTAGAGAAGTTTGATATTCTTAGAGTTGTTGAAGTATCTGCATAATAAGCAGATTTAGAGTTAATAATAAAAGTTTTTCTTCTTAGATTTGTTAAGTAAATTCCGCCTACTTAATAAAGATTACTCAGTGTTTCTCTGTTAATAACTTAGGATTTATCCGAGGTTATTAAACCTTAACAAGCTATTTAAGTTAGTTTGGTTAGAGTACATCGATCCAACAAGTGGTATCAGAGCTTGTGTGGAAACTCTGACTAGGAAGAAACCCTACTACAACAAAACCTAAAGATGTCGACTGATTCTGTTCCACCACCTTCCATCACCTCAATGAGGATTCTAGTCATCAAGAAAGGCGAATATGATCTATGGTGTATGAAGATGAGGCGATACATTGCCATTCTGAGACCATGCTCTATGGAATGTAATTGTTAATAATGAAGAAGTTCGAAACCTATTGATGTTCTGGACAACCCAAAGCACCTAAGGCGTCTTACCACAACAACCTTAAGGAATCAAGAGAAGGCACTCAACATTCTCTTGTCTGCCATTCCAGATGGTCATCTTCTCAAATTTTATGATGCTAAAGATGCAAGCAGCTCTGGAGCATTCTAAAGACAAGATTTGGAGGAATGGAGCTTAAGAAGATGCAATCTGCGGAAGCAACAGTTTAAAACTTTAATAGTTGGTGAAAGAGTCTTGATGCTGCATATGATAGATTTCAAAATCTCCTCAACATGTTGGAGTTATACAAAATGAGAAGTATCAGTTGAAGAAGGTAATATGAAGTTTCTAAGGAGTTTGCCATCTACATGGCATGTGATTGCTACAATGATCAGAGGACAACCAGGTTTGGATGTCATGGACTTTGATGATCTCTACAATCATCTGAAGGTGTATGAGCATGAGATGAATGGCCAAATCAGTTCTAAATCACATAGTATTACTTTTTTATCATCTGAAAAGAGGAGCAGTACTTCCAACAAAGTCATCTGACCTCAAAATCTTGTCTCGTTATCTGCTCCCACCCATGCTCGCAGACCCACCAACTACTACTATGCACTCAGATGAAGTTGTGTGCTCCTTCTTTGCATAGCAAGCTAGTTTACCTGTCACTTATGAAGAAGATCTAGCACAGATTGAAAAAGATGCACTTGAAGAAATTGATATCAGGTGGCAAGTTGCTATGATCACTGCTAGGATCCAAAAGTATATGAAGAAGACAGGAAAAGCATTGATTTCAAACCAAAACAGGGAATAACTTTTGACAAATCCAAAATTTAATGCTTCAATTGTCAAAGGCTGGACACTTTGCAAGGGAGTGAGGTTTGCTATGTATCAAGCAAACAGGACATCTGAGAACCAAAGCTTGAGCTCAAAGATTCCAATTCTGAAACAAAGGCCTTGGTTGCTCAAGAGAAGTTATCAGAAGTTGACTGGAGTGAAGAGTTTGATGATGAACCAGTAACTTACTGTATGGTAGCAGTAGAAGAAGCAGTTGAAGATTCAGCGGAAGAATTAGACTGGAGCACTGCTTTTGATGAGGAACATGAACATGCTGCTTTGGAATTTGGAGGATTTGATTGGAGCTTGGAGAATGAAGATGATCCTGTTCAACTTGCAATGGTGGCTACTTCATCAAGTTCACCTCCTATCTTTGAGGTATGCTCAAATTGTCATGATTTTTATCAAAAATTACTTGGCAGTTATGTGATTGCAAGAGATAATTGTGTTGGGGAGTATGAGGTAGCTGGTTATCAAATAACCTTAGAATCTATGGAAGCCAAATCTTAACACATGAAAATAATGAAGTAGCTTGGGCTGAAAAATATGCACAACAGGATTATTAGTTAAAACTAAGTGAATGGAAATTAAACTGTAAAATTTCTGAAATAGAAAACTAAGGAAAGAGATGACTTGTTTAGCTAAGTTTGCTGCTTGGGGTGAATCAGTGCTGTCACATGTTACCTATGTTCAAAAACGAGAAGAGCTTACATGATGACCTAGAGATGTAACCACTAGTGATGATGAACTCATTAATTATGTAGACACATCTAGTAATGAGGATTCAATTAGTGAACCACCTCCTGAGTATAAGAAAGATAATGGTTATCATGTAGTTCCCCATCCCACGGAAGTCATCAACCCCTATGCCGATGTTTCTCATTTTTTAGTAGACAGTCTAGAGTTTAGGAAAAAGCTAGTTGGCCAATCTAGGTCGAACCCCCAAAAGACCATTGAAAATAATGTTCAAAGTCAGCAGTACCTTGAACTCAAAGTACTGCTCCACAAGCAGTACCTTCAGGAAAATCTTTTCAAAAGCACTGCTAAACCTTTTGGGATAACTTTGGTCACAACAAGTTTAATCATCACCCTAGAAGGAATAATAACTTTGGTCATAGATATAGAAGAAGTCACTTTGGGAGTATGGGTCAAAACTGTGTTTTTGTGTGTTTTAGTCCTACTCATTTAATCAAGGATTGTGAACATCACTCAGAATATCTTAGAAAATTCCCAAAGAATAGGTCTGCCAATCCGAAACCTAGAGAGCACAAACCAGTCTGGAATAATTCAAATAGGGTCTGTTGGATCGATATACTTTAATCAAACTAACTTAACTAGCTTGTTAAGGTTTAATAACCTCGGATAAATTCTAAGTTATTAACAAAAGAAACGAGTAATCTTTATTAAGTACGCGGAATTTACTTAACAAAGCTAAGAAGAATAACCTTTTTTTATAAACTCTAAATCGCTTATTATCAGATACTCTAATACAACTCTAAGATAATCGAACTTTTCTCTAAAACTCTAATTCTAAAATCGTAAGTCGTAAGTCATATGTCATATCTCTAATGCCAATCTAGGAGTCCTTTTATAGGCTCAAGGATATCCTAGTCGGTTTACAATTGATAAACTTTTATGACAAGTAATCTATCTGAATATTCTAGAGTTACCATACTTTCTATAACGAATATAATGTTCTTTGTTCTTGCAAGACTTTGACTTCATTGTGCATACTTTGACTTTATCTTTAGCGATACTTTGACTCTTTTACTTTTCCAGTACTGCAGCTACAGTACTTTGATATCTTCACACTTTCATATCCCAACAATCCTCCCTAACTTGAATTCTACTTGCTTGACTTCAAGTTCCTTTGTGAATATATCTTTAACTTCTTCATCTTTTAAAAACGGATTCTTAGTCTTTAAGCTTTATCTCTGTGTATCTGTTCTTGTCAAAGTATCTTTTAGAATTGTTCTCTTTAGGCATCCAGCAAGCTCCATCTTTTCAGCCACACAGCAACATATGACAATTTGTACATTTAATTCAGTTTAAGTTGCATACTATTCTCATCACTTTCAAGTGAATCATTGAAAAATTAATGGATTTAGAACTCTTTACCAAAGCCATTATATCTGGAGTAGCCAAATGTTTTGGTGTGTAAGACCATGGTACATTGATAATCATATGATTTTTAGCACCACCACTATCAACAGATTTGTTTTGTCTTTACCAAAAGCGTACCCTTCGGACTAGTTAGTTCTTCTATCTAATGGTGAACTAATTACCAATAATGGTTTTTCCGCTGCCTTTACCACAAGCCATTTTCTTGTGGGCTAGCCAACTCTTCACATTACTGATATGGTGAGTTGAATACCATCCAACTTATTAGCAAGTTGTCAACTAAAAACGGATTTGATATATCTTTACGAGGCCGTTTGCTCATGGATTAGTCAATCCTTTTGTAACCATGGTGGATTGATAACCTATTAATGTTATCATCACAAAAACCATTTACTCAACTTTTAGTTCAAAATATTTATTACTTAGCAAAAAGGTTTCTTCTAAAATTTATTTGACTGGTTTAGTTCAGTAAACGGTACTTTGATGAAAGTACTTGTCGTCAGCGATACTTTAAATAAAAGTCTTGATATATCAAAAAGTATTTATTCAAATAAAATTCATACGGTTATTGATCATTCTCAACAATGGTAGTCCAGTTTATAAACAAGTTGATAACCATGCAAGCAGTTTCATTATCCTCTTCTACTTCCAATCCATGCTCTAGCATTCTTCTCATGAGCTCGACTGTGAGAGGATATCTTCTTTC
This sequence comes from Chrysanthemum makinoi, assembly GCA_910596185.1. Lineage (NCBI taxonomy): Eukaryota > Viridiplantae > Streptophyta > Magnoliopsida > Asterales > Asteraceae > Chrysanthemum > Chrysanthemum makinoi. The sequence continues at coordinate 205,625,819 of OU343222.1, forward strand.
TGCAAACATGTGTATCATTGTTCCATTCTCTAGCTCCAAAACATGAACTCCAGATTCTTCAAAGAATCTCCAGCAAACTATTTCCCAGTTTTCTTGATTCTTCCAGATATCATCAGTGCTCTCTTTCATCATTTCCCATATAGTTATGAGATCACCATGTAAAACCAATCCAATCCCTTCCAATGGATGATCTTCAAAATAAGCCTTCACAACATGATATAAATAGAATAGATCTACTCTATCAATAACATGCAGCAAATCCCATAACCTCTTGAAAACTTTAAAACTTCCATCTTCCTTATAAAAAACCATGTAATCTCCATTCTTAGATTTCTCACTTTGAAAACGATCTTTGATCTGTTCATCTTCATATCATCATCTTCCTTTGTATAATCAAAATCTACTACTCTGAGATAATTCTTCAATTCATCACTAGTCTCAGATCTTAATTCTACCTTTTCTTTCTTTGAAAACTGAACATCTGTAACTTCAGTTTTTCTTTTTCTCTTTAAACTCTTATTCCTTTCAGTTTCATCCAGTAGTTTCTTCTCTCTAAAATCTTTGATGCCTGCAACATTCTTCTTATAATCCTCCCTAGCAGCATCATATAATCTTTTCATCTCAAGATAATTAAACTTCTGTAATCCTTTATACCCTTGATTTTTTAGATAAGCCATCATAGCATTCCTGTCCTTAGCTAAATTAGGTCTTCTTGGCATAAATCTAACAGGTGTAGAAGACTGTAAAGGTTCAGTAGTTTCGACATCTAATTCATCTTGCACCTCTTGACTGCTTTTCTATTCAGCCTCTTGAGTTTCTTGTTCTTTTCTATCTTGAGCATCTAACTCTTGAACTTTTCTACTTGCACAACTTCATTCCTAGCAACTTCAATTGCTCTAAGTTCTGCCAAAGTGAGTTTCTTTTCTTTGTTTCAACCAGAATACCTTTCCCTTTGTCTTTAGGATCAATTGGTGGTTGAGAAGCTCTTGGTTGTTCTTCTTCTTGTACATCTCTAATAGTAACCCTCCTCTTGGTTGTGATAAATCTAATATTGTAGCAATTACTTCATCATCACTAGCGGAATGAATAGGTATGAATGTGGTTCCTCTCTCTTCTATAACAAATGTAGAAGGACCAACTTCTTCTTCAAAATTCAATACCCTTGGAGTTATTACTTCTTGTCTAGATGTATCATGATCGATTTGATGTTCAGACCTTGAACATCAATTACCTTGAACATCGATACTTGAACATCAGTACTTTGAACTTGCACTTCTTCTTCTTGTTCCTCGAATCGAAATAATTTTGTCTTCGGTACTTACGATTCTTTCTTCTTTGTATCTTCTTTCAAATTTTCCTTTGCTAAATTCCTCCCCAAGTTGTGAAGATGACTTAGGACCTTCTTCGTTTTAATTCCTTTCGGCGTTTGTTTTCCTCTTTTAACCCATAAATTGAAACCTTGAATATAGGGTTTAATAAAATTTCTCAACCAAACATACCTACGTCTCAACTTCTTAAGTGCTTTAGCTTGAAACTCAGGTCTTGTTCAATCGAACTAGCTCCCTTGTCAAAGCATAGTTATCCAAAGTTAATCCTTCACGAGGAATAGTATGATCAGTAGTGTGAGGATGTGAATGTTCCTCGAAACAAAGAATAGAATGTTGTGGAGATGGAGTAGATGTTCTTTCAATAACAGCTTGAACCTCAGGGCTTGGAGAAGCAGTACCACAGTAATGATGCGGCACCTTCAAGCGTGCAACCGGATCGCTGCACTTTGAAGCGCTATGCCAGAATCAAACACCTTCACTTTCTTCATCCTCTCCACTTCATTACGTGCAGCTTGAACAACTTCCATCATTGTAGAAGTTAATGGAATATCTCCACCTCTGACAAAACTGCACTTAGCCATAAATGTAAAGATTTTGGCTTGTTGCACATAACGGTAACAAAGCAGTAGGTTTTGGAAGATCACCAATTGCTTGTTTAAGAAAACAACAAACCTTGGGTACATCAACCATTTGACCAGAGGATATATGTGATAGCATCCCATCCAAAATAAGCTTTGAAAAATTAAACACTCTGTCAGTAGCTAAACCAACCACTGCGGATGCTATATTCGACCCAAACTGCTCCCAAGAAGTACTTTTAGAACTTATGCAATGGTACATGAATCAAAACTTTCATTGAGGACAGAATAATGCTTTCTTGAATGTTTGTTCTGTTAAAGACCCTTCATAACCAAGATTCCGAAAAGTATCCCAAATCGGTTGTTTGTCAAATCGAATAGCCCCATCTTCATCTCCAAATAATAAATCTTCTCGAATAGAGGCTTATGTAATCTTGATAGTCCTTCCACTTGTTGTTGATCTAATATAGTATTCATCCTCCTCCATGTTATCTCGTGCATTAGCCCAAAATTCTTGAATCATGGTTCAATATCCGGCTCAACTAAAGAGCATAACTAATAGGCGACCGGTAAGATAATCAACAATATCATAAAAGGCTATATTCGCCTCAGTCTTGTCCAAATTAGCCACCATATTGTGTTTGAAAGCAGTTAAGCGATTAAGCCATTGTAGAATAAGTGAGCACAAGAATGATGATCGAGAAAAATAGTTGTGATTGGGAGATAAGTATGGAAAAAGATGTAAAGATATTAATAATAATGAGAGGAAAATGGAAAGTAGTTATTTATAGGTAGGATTTGAAAAATCACAGCCTATAATAACAAAGTTACAGTTATTATCAATTACCCATCAATATTACGTTGGAACTTGTTACTTTAATACGACAAAGCGGTACTTTCCACATAAGCGGTACTTTCCCAATGAGTACTTTCCAAGCGGTACTTTCGGAAAAAGCGATTACTTTGCAAAATTTCTTCATATAAGCAAGTATAAACAAGCATCCTCCTTCAAGCAATACACAGGACTATACTAACACCTTATAAATTCTCCCCTAACAGAAGCTTAGTAGTTAATCATTCCAATATACGACCAAGTGATTGAATAAGTGACACATCAAAAAACCTTTGTGATAAATCGGCTACATTGTCGTAGTGTGAACCTTAACTACATTGATGAGCCTATGCTCATAACAATCGCTGATAAAGTGATGCCTAATCACGGAATATGCTTTTGTCTTGGAATGATACACGGGATTCTTAACAATACAAATTGTACTCTCATTATCAATATTGATAGGAGTATTTTTGAAATTGAACCCATAGTCGAGTTGATTACTTGCATCCATAAAACTTGACCACAACAACTGCGGCTGACTACATATTAAACCCGGTAGATGATGTTAACATAGTATGCCTTTTGCATTGCGGGGAGACAGCCTTCTTCAAGATATTGGCATCCACCAGTTGTGGATCTTCTATCATAATTATCACCCGGCATAGTCCTTATCTGAAAAAAGCTTCAAGTGAAAAAGTGATTCTTTAGGATACCTAACCCAACTTAGGTTGTTGTTTCAAAATATGAGAAAACTCTTTTAAGCGCATTCATGTGAGAGATCTTTGGTGAGACTTGATATCTTGCACATAGACAAGCTGCCAAACTTATGATAGCCAGGCACTGGATGCGATGGAGAAATACATAAAGAGAGCAGTGTTGATCTATAAAACGACCAGCGGGGTGTCCATCTTCATCTTTACCCAATGAATTGATAGATTTAATAGGTGTAGTAACAACCTTCATATCATCAGAACGAATTTCAAATGAGTTCAATGGGAGAGTTGACTTTCTTTTTAGGACTTCAGGTTAAGCAGTCAAAGGAAGGTCTCCTAGATTGGCATTAGAGGTATGATGACTTACGATTTTAGAATTAGAGTTTTAGAGAAAAGTTCGATTATCTTAGATTGTATTAGAGTATCATAATAAGCGATTTAGAGTTTATAATAAAAGGTTATTCTTCTTAGCTTTGTTAAGTAAATTCCGCGTACTTAATAAAGATTACTCGGTGTTTCTTTGTTAATAACTTAGAAGTTTATCTGAGGTTGATAGAAACCTTAACAAGCGTTAAGATAGTTTGATTAAAAGTATCGATCCAACAAGTTTCAAGCTATCAAGCTTTGCCTTTGCCCTCTAATGAATTCAATTACGTTGAACAATAATGCTACCATCGAACCATGAAAACCAGTTTCAAGTTTGAAATGAGTTCAATCTTCATTAACTAGACAAAGCAATGAGTTTAGGAATGAGATTCGACTTGAACAAGATGGATGCTTAGCGAGAATAAACTTGAGAATATGTTGAATCTTTTTTTTGTGCCAAATGAGTCAACCCTCGAGTTAGGTTCTCTCCCAGTAACACCATTCCAAACCGAAGGAGAAATGAAATCGTTACCATTGAGATGATGGGCCCTCGATGACTACTTCCTCTCGAGTGAGGAGTGTAGACGAGTAGAGGTGACAAAGGACCCGGTAATTCCTCTTGATAATGGAAAAGCCAAATACGTCCAACCTCTGGTTGCCCAAGTTCCTTCTATCTCTGTCAAAATACCGAGTTCTAACCTTACAGGTGCAAATCATTCAATCACGGTTCGACAAAATGAAAGTTGTTTAGGAACCAAGTTCAAACTTACGACTGATATGATCAAAACTGCTGAAAAGATTTATGAAGAGAAATTGGAACAAATTTCAAAGATTTCACTTGAGCCTACACTGTCTAATTCTTCCTCGAACCAAGCTCAGAAGCTTGGTGATCGAGGAAATTTCTCCTTCCTTGCTCCTTAAATGATATTAAGGAATGTAATGCCCTAGCAGATTAGGTGCAAGCATAAGTCTCATGCCTCTTGCGATATATCATGAGCTGTTGAAAGACTCTTATACCGACTCGTATGACTATCGAATTAGCTTCGAACAATTGCTCACCGGTTTGGTGTAGTCAGCGATGTTATGGTGCGAGTGGATAAATTCCATTTTTCAGTGGATTTGCCGTAGTTGATATAGAGGTTGGCCTTGAGTCCTCTCATTTAGGAAGACCATTCTTGAGAACGCGAAAGTCCTTGTGGATCATTACCAAGAGCGTTAACGATCGAAAAGGAAATGAAAAAATAGTGTTTTATGCTTGAAAAAAGCGTCAAAACCTCCACCCGATGATCATTGATTCGCATCGGTGTGATTGATTTTTCTCTCAGAAAGTGATCCCATTTGAAGATGAGGCTTTTCTTAATGATGATTAGTTCGTTGAGATTGATAATAATGCTACTTTTGACGGGAGGACATCTTTACTTCGAGTATTATATAATGAGCGTCTTCTTACACCCCTCCGGATGATCCGGATGATGTGAAGAAGTTGAACCTAAAGCGTCTCGAATTGATCTTTCAAGGTTTCACGATCAAGAGTATGTGACAATACAATTTGAGCGGAAAAAGAAACAAGAAAGGTCTACAGCGGTAGTGGTGGAAGCTGCTAGCTCTAAGAGCACACCACTTGTCCCACCTCGATTTCTAAAAATGACCTTCCTTTGAGTGGCAATCCCACTCCTTTTTTTTGAAATCATGGAACCTTCTTTTGAGACATCTTTGATCCAGTCTTTCAAAACGACATTCCAGAATCCCTTGTTAATTGATTACGAATATACTCTAAATTTTGAAAATCAACTCTTTGTGAAGAAAGTGAGGAGTTCACCGATGAACTTGCTCCACCGACTCGATTTTCTCGAGGATGAAGAAGAATACGATGATCCGTTTTTCGAAGAAAGATAAGGAAGTGAAGTTTTAAACAGATGAACTTGTTGATCACGAGGTCCAATATTTTTTAGCCGCGAGTGATTCCTCTCCTCGTGAGGATTTTCACATAGATGACACTTTGATCTCCTTCCTCTTCGAGGACAAGATTTTCAACCGGGATACGTTGATGAGTTTTATGCTAAAATATCATTGAGATAAGGATCCTCTCTTGGATGCCTTAGTTGATGAACCTTTGAGTCACACCTTTCTATACCATGAGCTCCCGACTTCTTTGGAGTATTCTCTTATTGATCCTTCATCCCTTGATCCGCCATAAAACGCGGATGATGGATCGTTCTTTCATATGCCTTATGTGAGTTTGGGAGGAGTCATTCTTTATGTGCTTGAGCCTGACATTTTCTTTCCCTCCCAACCCACTGATTCTCATTCTGAGAAGGGGACACCGTTTTGACCACGGTATCTCTACCACTTTCTTCCCCAAGGACAAATGAATCGGGGGCCGAGTCGGGCTAGCGACTTCGGTGACCAAAAAGATGGCGCCGTGGGAGGCACCCCATGCTTATCTCTATCTTCTTTCTATTTTCTAATAAGTGGCGTGAAGGGGTTAGCCTCTTTGATTTCTCGTGTTTGGTTGTTTGTGATGTTGTGTAGGATGTTCCCGATATGAAGACTCGTGCTTTCGAAGTTTGTCTTTTCTTCTCTCGAGTTTCATGATCGATGTTGATGGAAATCCGATATCCTAATCTTATCGACTAACGTTTATCTTTGAGCATACTTAATAAGCGGCTTTTAGATTTTCGTTGATACCCTTGCTTTAAACATTGAGGACAATGTTTAGTTCTAGTCTGGGGTAGGGTAATCTTCGATTTGATTTGACCGCACTTGCTTATTATTTGTCGTGTACTCTACTTAGCCCGTTTTCCTTAGAAAATGAAAAATTTGCTAAAAATGAGAAAAATTTAAAAATTTTGAAGCTTTTGTTAAGTCTTTTTGATTGAAAAGTTTGCTAGTCTTAGACAGAAGCTATAAAATCGAATTCTAGCTCACAAGGCCAAGGATTTGCAAGTTTCCCTGAGTGATTTTAAATATGCATAACTTGATTTCATTAGGCAAAGCATAAATTTAATATATGTTTTGACACCTTGTTGACTTTCATTTGGTGAGTAGGAATAGAATTCTGACTTGACCGGGCGTGTTGAGCCCTAGCTTGTTCCTTTAACCATAGATAATCTAAAAGTTATCGGCTAAGCATCCGGGATCTCATTATTTGGGATTTTAAATTTGCAGAGATCGAGAAATGATAGAGTTACTTTTGAGTTTAGATGCTAGCGTGGAGTAGTTGGTTCTCTTTAGAGCCCATCGAAGGTACTTATGGCTTTTTGTTCCCACAAAATTGTTTCACCCCATATTTGTCTATAATAATTAGAGATGTTGAGTTTTTGGCGATAGTTAGTTCTTTGTCTTCTTTAGAGAATCTTTGCCCATGATAGTTGGGTACACATCAGTCTTGTCGGTGTTACGGTGTAATAGACAAGCTGATTCTGATAGTTCTTTGCTATTGTTTCTATTGTTATAAAAGCCGTAGGGTTTGAGTTTAGCACAAAATTAACATGAAATAAAGCCCAAATGTTTTAAAATTAAAAATCCAAAGCTATAAAAGTTGTCATAGACTTCTATAAAAGAGGAAAATCAAAGTCATAATAAGACTTACGATAGCGGTAATCCCGTTGAGTCAGTAGTTTAAAAGACCAAGGGCCTAAATTGCAAAAATGCAAATGTCTTTAAATAGTGTTAAGCCAAACTTGGATCAGGAGATGTCTAAATAAAGCTTCGTCTCAGGACTCGTAGATGAGTTGTCTCGATAATATAAAAGGATATTCTCCCTAAATCGTGTGAAATTAGGACCTTGATGTGGACCTCATTCGTGTGTGCAATGGTTTTGAGGAAGATGGATAACTAATTAGCGACTTAGCTTTATATCTTTATCAGAATAAAAGTTATCGAAACGAGAACTTGAAGAATTCATTTCTCACAAAAATAAAAAATTCTAGAGGCAAATAGGAAAATGGGAGCAAAAGGTAATTACACAAGTAACTTCCATGGGTAGTGTTAGCATCTAGAGTCATTTGTAACAATGATTTCTATTTTCAGCTTAGTTTGGGGACTTGTGAAAAATGAGGGCGATGTATTCTATCCGTATGGTCACTTACTTGTGTTGTGTTTTTCTACTCAAGTGATCCTAGCGTGTTGATTGAAAAATGTTGGAGTTATTGATCGACATGAAAGTTCAACAAACCGTCACTCATAATGAGAATGTGCTTAATCAGTAATATCTATTGTGAATTAAAAGGTAAGCGGGCGTTTTTAGAATTAAGGCTTTCTTAATCTCTTTTGAAGAATCTTTGCTACTTCTTCATAGGTTTAGTAGAAAGAGATTGAAATCCTTGGTTTTAGAAGCGTGAGTTGATTGCATTGTGTGGGGACAAGACAATGGTCTCGTCTGGGGTATTTTGATATGTGCTTAAACACATATCTTTTGTTTATCAAATATGACCCAAAATAACCAAGAAAGAGCCGTTTATTGCTAATATTTGTGGTTTTCTTGAGTTTGTGCATGTGCAGATGCGAATATGATTAAACACACAAAAAGAAGCCATCAGAAAAATCCGAGCACGAGAGATTAAGAGAGCTAAAATTTGGTAGGAAGGTCTAAATTAAGCATTTGTGAAGATTTTTATGCTCAGAGGATGATATTTGAAAGATATAATCAAGATTGAAGAATTGTCAAAGATCGTCACTGAACTTTGAATATTTGGAGAATAGACCCCTCAAGTTTCAAAAGTTGCAAATTCAGCCCTTGGATTATTTGAAGATTGGCAAAGTTAGTCCTTAATCAAGTTTTAGATTACAAGATTGGTCCACTGGATTTTGAAATTGGCCAAATTAGTCCTTGAAATATTACATGAGTCCATAGTATATCCTAAGTCCAAATCCAATCCACACGGCCCAAGTTTAATCCCAAGCCCAAAATCCAAAACCACATTACCCGGTCCAATAAACACTTAACCAACCCCAACCCAATACCCGGTTTATAACACGGTATACCATTTGGACCCTGTCAACTCTTTTAAACGGTCAACAATAACTCGAAATATAATAAACAAATCCAGCCAAAAATCAGCCCCAAATATCCCAGAACTAGAACCTAATTGCCCTCTCTCAATTGAACAAATTAACCAATTAAGGAACATTTATGTACTATCACGACACATCGACACATGGGGTTGCGGTTCGCTAATCAGGTGCCACACCTCAAATCTTTGCTCTCTCATTGGTGAATGAAGCGTGGATAATAATCCAAGGGTTTAGATGATTAGATGATGTGGGATTGATCAATGGCTACCAATGCATCAAAGAAGCACAAGGCTTGTTTCGGATCCTTCTATGAGCTCATTGATTGCTATAAATACCCCCACATCGGTTATTTTCATGTAATTTTAGGTAGAGTAGCTTAGTTTAATGTAATTTCATTCAGTGTTTTTATATTTCCAATTGTCTTTTGTAATCTCCTTTTAATTAATAAAATCTGTTTTTAGTTAATCTCTCACTTCAATTCTATTCTGTTTTTTAGCTTGCATATTAGTTTTTTTAAGTTCTATCAATCATATTTTCAGCTTATTCAAGTCTATTTTAGCTTATGGTTTCATCTTATCAAAAATCACAAAAAAAATATTAAAATCTCTTAAAAATATAAAAAATATATTTTATTCTTTTTTTAGATATTAATCAGCTTTTGTAATTGTTGTTTTAAGCTTTATAAAACTCTATTTAGCTTGTTAAGTAATAATCTACTCGGAAAATCTCACCAAATTTCATCACTATCAATTAAGTCAAAAATATTCGCAGTTTGGTTAGAATTTCATTTTGATCATGAAAGTGGTATGGATTCTTGAAATGATGATGAATTTGGGTTGATCAGAGGCGGTATAGAGTTGTATTGGGAGTTAAGATACTATTTTGATTTGGGGTTGTAAGTTGTAGGATAGGATTCATAATTCAAATTTCAAGCCATTAGAAGCTTGGAATACATTGTAAGTACTTATTTGCTATCTCATTTCTTCAATCTGTTTTATTTGCATCATTTAGTTGGAATTTGATTATTTGATAGGTTTGATTAGGATTTAGTTTGTTAATTTGCAATTCAGTAGTGAAATAGTGTTTGGTTCGGTATGTTTAAGTGTCTAGAGGTTAGTTTAGTGGTTAATTTTGATTGCATCTCGAGTAGTATTAGTGAAGAATATAGTCATAGATTAGACTTATGCTCAGTCTTAAAGTCAAAATCTCTTTCTAAGCTGTTCATTTATAAATCAGTAAGTTTAGTTGTAGAGCATTAGCTTGCATTTAGGATTAGATTCAGTGGTATAGCTTATTTAGGTCTTATTTCATCTTAATTCATCATTTCAATCTGTTTTTGCAAGATCAAAGTTCACATTAGTCAACAATTTCAAAATCACATTTAAAAGTCAAAAGTGAAAATCTCAGTTTTGCCAAACTTTGTAGAATTTTTCATGGATTCATTTGATTCATATTAGTGAAATTTTGGGATTTACAAACTTCAATTGGTCAGTTTTCAAAAGACATTTTGTGGAATTTTGTGAATTTTCTATAGCGGTTAATAAGCTCACAATTAGGCTTTGATTTGCCACTGATCACACTCATCATTACAGTGTGATCGGACCTTTATAACCTTTGCCACGGGCTCATTTTAGATAGTTAGGAGCTATAATTTGGTCTAGTTGATCTCTGGTTGGTGGTCTTGAGTACCTCAGTATTAGTTTTCAGTTTGGCTTATTGGATAAGCAGTTGCATTAGCTTTAAGAGAGGAGGTTAGGCTTGTTTGGTTGAAAGGGTTAGTTAGCTTAAATCTCATTGGTGCTTGAATAGAGGTTAGGAGTAGCTAGAATTAGTTGATATTAGTTAGCTTTAGTATAAATTAGTTTCAGTAACAGTTTGGTAGCTTATTGTGCTTATTAGCTTATTAATAGTAGCTTATTTAGGGACAGTTGCTCAACAGCTGCTATATCTCTCACATAAGCTTAAGTTTTGATATTTTTCATAAATTTAGAATATAATTTTAGAATTTCCCTGAATTTTTCATATTTTTCCAACTTTGTTTGCTATTTTTCTTGATTTAAACTAGTTTTTAACACTTTTTAAATAGCATTTAATTTGATTAATCGAAAAAGGTTCCAAAAAATAATTTTTCAATTTTCCTAGATTAATAAAATTATAAAAAGCAAAAAAAATAATTTTTCCATATTTTTCCTACTTTAATTTGTAATTTTTAGAATTTAAATTAGTTTAAATTAGTGTTTAATTCAAATAAATTCGGAAAAAATCATAAAAATTAGTTTTAATTCTTAGATAATTTTCTAATATCATTTTAGTTAGAAAGTAATTTTAGATTATTTTTAGGACTTAGAATAGGCGTAGTTGCTTTTTATTTACGTTTCTTTTAATACGTTTTAGTATAATCGCGTATTTAGGATTTCACGGTAGTGTAATTTCCCTTAATTGTTTTCCATTCCCGTAGTTTTAATATAATCATAAATCCAAAACATCGAGCATTTTAATAACGAACCGATAACGACGTTGCCCATTCTCACCTCGTTGGGAAACGACTCGGATTTCCTAATCCGTATCACTATCACTCACGGGTTTTGATTCATTATCCTTTTTCCTAAAGGGATTTTAAATCATTACTTGTGGTTATCTTTGATATCGATATTGTGGTTTTATCCATACACAAATACCCCTAAGCCTACATCGAGAATCAATTATCTATAAGTTTTTCTTCAAAAACAATTATAATGTTTTACAATTATGAGAAAATATGTGTCCGTTAGTGCACATTTGTAACTTTCAATATACTAAATAAGCTCATTTAAAAAATGGGGCTAATGTGCCCAAATCTTTTACAAAATAGCCAAAATTAGCCAATTTTTTTATTTTTATTTTGGGTTAATCATATTCATGCTAATTTTAGTCACCATTAATCCCATCCTTGTTAGTTTTCTGCCAACAAGTAATGTGTGTTGTTAGTTTTTGTCTATAAGCTGATGTAATGTTTACTTTCATTTTCATTAAATGATTTTATATGTTGTTTTGATAAGATGTTAAGAATTTTGTCTAGACTTTAGTATAAGTATAGTACAACGTTTGCAATTGCATTTTCATGGTTCACGTTTTATTTTAAACGGCTACAGCGCCGCACAATATCACAAATCATTAATTATCGTAGAAGCAGTGCGCTGAAATTTTTGAATTTTCGTCTAGTATATATATATATATTTTAATATTTGTGACATATATATATATATATATATATATATATATATATATATATATATAAATATATATATATATATTTTCCCATCTTGTTATTCTCGATACTTTCTACGGTCTTTGATTTGTCACTCAAGAATAATACGGGTCTTTAGATGAAGTTCGAATGTATATAAGCTTTAAAAAAAATCTTGAAAATGAAAAACAAAGGCTTTATAGTCATTTCCGTACCCGTTTAAAAAGAAACGAGGCCATGCTTTATCTTACTTTTCAAATCTCAAGTTTTGATTCTAAAAACAAAGGTTTGTCACAAAAAAGACAAATGTTTCCTTCACAAATATTTTTCCTTCTATAAATTATTCTGAAAAATATTTGTTATCTTATGAAAACTAAATAGCTTTGAAAAATAACTCGGACTCAATTTTTGAAAAATCATCTGGACTTGTGTTCAAAATATCTGTCTCTCAATCTTAACTTATGTCATTGATTGAGGGGGAGAATGATTTCAATTAAATCAAAAAGGTAATTTGTCAAACAATTGCAATATCTTATACAATTGGTTGGACCTTGGCTAATGTTAAGATACTTAAGCATGCT
>OU343222.1:205638561-205699721 GCA_910596185.1 Chrysanthemum makinoi
TAGTGCTTGAAAAATATTTAAAACCTTTGTTTTGATCAAGGTTATAAATAGCGTGAGGCGTGGCATGGCGGCATGATCAAGCCTCACGCATTTGCGCTCAAGGCGAAGCTTTTGCGTTTATAAGGCGTGACATAAGGCGGCAGAAAGTATGAAAATATTTATATATTCATATCATAATTCATATATATCGAGTTTACTAAAACATGTGGCATAAGGCGGCGTAGCGGCATAGCGTGGCGGCATGACGAAGCCTCACGCCTTTGCGAGGCCTTTGCGGGGCCTTTGCGAGCCTTTTAGAACAGTGGTTTTGATTAAGCACTTTCCTTTCTTTGAAGCGCGGGTCCTGAACTGATGTATCCAGAAGCCATTATTTTGAAGTCCGGGTTTCGTACTGAAGTATACGAAAGCCATTATATGAAGAAATTTTGAGAAACGACATGTTTTAGAAAACATATTAAAGAACTCTCGCTCAAGCATCTGTACATCCCCGTATCATTGTTGAATGACATTTCTAGAAACGTACAGAATATCGATTATACAAGAGACATGTCGTGAGAAGAATATTTTTGATTTTTTGATTTTCTATTGTTTTGAATTTTTTGAAAGTTTTTATTTTATATTTTTATATTTTGCTTTTGTTGGTTTTATAAAAGAAATGGAAAATCAAAAATAGAAGATAGAGAGAATGAGAAGAAGATTTTACAGAATTGGAACCCTCTGATGAGTTGGGTTCAGAGATATTTGAATCACCTGCAACCAAAGAAGAAGAGTTTTCACAAGTAACAGTGTTAGAAGTACATGTTTCCTCACGGCGAGGGTGATCACTATCAACGGTTGTAGTGGATTCGACTTCCTTAACATGATGAGTTTCACTATTATCTGTGTTGGAGCAAGTATCAAAAATCTTTCCTGTTGGAATCCATCTAAGACCAATTTGGTTGAAAACTTTTCCCGTGGGTATCCACCTAAGGTAAGATCTAGGAGTTGTTTTCTTATCAGATGCAGCGGAAGACTCATTTTTGGAAAAACTACGTCCTAAAGAGATCCACCTATTAGGTTTCCTGTTCATCATGTCAACGGGTTTGTTTCTATTTGGTGTCTTAGTGGATTGTGCCTTGGCACGAGAATTATCTTTCTTGAGATATTGTAAGGCACATGCATCATGATTAGCTGAAAAGATACATTTTTTACATGTAGTACAGACAAATTCAATATTCTTGTTTAAAACAGCAGCTTTAACTTTGTCACTACAGTCTTTTGGAAATTGATTCTGGTTCGAAAAGACTTAGAATTCCTAGTGTTGTTATCTAAGGGCATAGCATTTTCTTTTTTGCGAACTACTCTTAGATGCAAGCCAATCCCTAGTCTTTTGTAGAGTGTTCCTAGGTAATGGTTTACTACTACTAGCAGTGCCTTGAAATCTTGTAGAATTCATCACCCTAGATGTTGTACCTAGAATTCCGTCTTTTTTAGTCTGTGCCTTTTTCCTAGCTTCTTCTAGATAGTGATTGTTGACCATGTTGTTAGAACCAACAGATTCTTTAATTGGATTTTTGGTCACATTGGTGTGTGCTATTCCTAGAAATGCCAGGTGAAATAACTTTGGTGTATCAGCAACTTCTTTTCTTTCTCAAAAACCGTGGATAATTCTCTTTTTAATAGGCAAAGTCACATTAGGGTGACTGTTTTTGACAAATCATATTTCTCATTGACTTTTGGAGGAAACTGAGAAATAGACATTTTTGGTTTGAAAACCGGTTTGGGAACATTTGTTTTCTCCTCAGTCAATGGTTTTGCAAACTTAGTATCCACAACCTTTCCTTTTAGACTTTCCAGCTGAACTCTCAAAAGATCATTTTGCTCTTGCATGTCCTTGTAGGCACGCTCATACGACAGTTTGTCATACTTGCATTCCTCGGTTTTTCGATCAAGCTGTTTAAAATAGGACACGTTTTCTTTTTCAAGTTTTTCAAGAGCTTTTTCATACTTTGAAACGATTGCGAAGGTCTCAGACTGGAGTCTTTCATGATCTTCAACAGAATATGTTTGGAAAATAATGGACATGATATCAGTAGTCATCACATCTTTGAAGAGAGAATCATTTAAAATTTCCAAAACTGTGATGTGTTCAACACTTTCATTAGCCTGCTTTACCAGGGATTTATGGTCCTTGACGAAGTCAGCTGTTTCTTTCAAAAATGCTTGTTCGAAATGAATTACCCTCGCACTGATGCCAGTTAACGGAGGTTCAATTTGATTTTCAAAAAACTTTTTGTTTGGGCGTCATCATGACGAGTAAACCAGTGGATGTTAGTAGTAATATTGGTTTTAGATTGTGACAGTCTCTTGAAGATACCCAATTCTAGTTTTAACGTCATCTAAAATGCTTCTTGCATCACTTGTGTTAAAAGGATTGTTTGAAGACATTTGTTTGATTTTCGAAAAGGATTTTGAGACAACTACAGGAGTTGCAACTGGTTTTGAAACTGGTTTCGAAACTGGTGTTGACACTTTGTTTGAAACACTTGGTGTGGTGGAAAACGTTGATTGTTTTTTTTATTAACAAAAGTAATTCCATTAATTTTGTTCCATTTGTTATAATCAATCGGTTTGAGATCTGGATTCTTTTGTTTCATTTTGATCTACTCTCCTCAGATAGTTCCAACGTTTCAAGAGAATCACGAACAATTATGGGTTCATGCAACGGTTTTCCATTGTTTAACACATTCTGAGATTTCTGAGCTTTCTTGAGGAACGAAGAAGGGTTGTTACCAAGAGCCATTTTATGTGCAGTGTGAAAAATCGGATTTGCTTGATTAGAAAGCATCTTGTTTGTTTGAGCAGAATGACCCGTTTTAAGAAGCAAAATTTCCAAAGTTTGGATTTTTTCATTTTTATCAAGAATTTCATCAAGAAGAGAATCTTCTCGTTTTGAAAAATCTGTAATCAACTGCTTCTTCTCTTTTTCAAGATTAGAAAACGTTTCTTTTTGTTTAGAAAGTTGGTTATTTAAATCAGAAATTTCCTTGTTTAAAGATTTAATTTTCAAGTTCAAATTCACATCGAGTGTGTTGTACTTGATTTGCAATAGTTGTTCTTTAGAAACCAAATTTCGATAACCAATTTCTAATTCTGATTCTTTGTTAGTATGAAATTCTTAGGCTCTTGCATTCTCTTTGTAACTCTCAAGCTCAGCGGTCAATTTCTGATTCGCGGCCTTAACCTCGCGATTGACCTTACTCACTTTCTCAATTTCAATACCACAATTATTGATTAATGATTCAAAATAAGCACGGGTTTCCTCATCAGTCTCAGTATTTTGTGCCACACAGCCGCCATTAGGATCCACATCTGGAGTTTCAGAGTTCGTATTGCTACAACTTGGATTGTCCATGTATGTATCATAAGTAGGTGCTGATGTCACAGAATGCTGTTCATCATGAGTAAATGATTATTAGCAACATTACTATAATTTGGTACCTCATTGAGTGAATATGTGTCGTAGACAGGAGGTGAGTCAAAATTAGCACTTGATGTTGTGTCCTGCTGGTTGACTGTAAGACAGTAGCTTGCATTATCATTTGCTTTCTCTGCCCGTCCTGGATACAGAGATTCGTATTCCTCAGCAGTCAACTCTATTCCTAGTTTTTCTTTCTTTGCTAACAGCACCCTGTACTTGAGGTTCGAAGGTAGCATGCTGAACCGACGATGCCCTGAGTCTTGGCTTTGAGGTTCGGAGGTAGCATTCTGAACCGAAGTCATCAAACAATTATTCCCATTTTGATATCTCATATTCTGATTCACAATCTGACCCCCTTGATGTCCATCAAACTGTGCTGCATATTGCATCTGATTCCCCATTTGTATACCCGTAGCAAATCCATTCTGATTCCCAATAACATCAACCATTTGTCCTCCTTGACCCATATGCATACTTGGTTGAGCAAACTGCGGATTATACGATGAAATCCATTGGTTGTTGTTATTTGGTGTAGTTGGACTAATGTTTAGGTCATTGAAGAATGAATCAAAGAAAGCAGTTTTGAGACGATCTGCCAGAGTTGCCATTGAGGAAGGTATGAATGATAAAGTTGATGTAGGATCGATTCAACGATAAAGGAGTTGTGGTTGATGAAGATTAAGCTCGGTTGAGGTTTTTCTGAAAGCCGTACTCGTAACCTTGGTTCTAAAAAATTTCCGCCCAAAATTTGAAATTCACTATAAAAATCAAATCTAAGGACGTATGAAAAATTTGAGTTATGACAATTTTGACGCCAAATTTGACCTGAAAAATTTGAATTTAGGCCCAAAAATTTGAATTTTTGACCAAAATTTTCATAGTTAAACCAAAATTTGAATCTCGCGTAAAAAATGAACGTTTAGTCTCCTCAAAAATTTAAATTTTACTCAAGTTTTCCCGCCAAAAAACTTTTTTTTTTTTTTTTAAACCTTTATGCGTAGAAAGAGCTTAGGCGTAGAAACACGAAGTTACGAGTAGACGATGCTTAGGCGTAGGATCTTATGCGTAGGAAACTTAGGCGTAGGATTCCTTAGGCGTAGGATCTTATGCGTAGGATCTTAGGCGTAGGATTCCTTAGGCGTAGACCAGTATCTTACGCGTAACCTTAAGCTTATGCGTAGACAAAAAGTTACTCGTAAACCTTACGCGTAATTTTGAAGATATGCGTAGAGTTACTAAATGTAAGCTTTAGCTTATGCGTAAACTATGGTTAAGAACCAAAAATCCTTTACACTGTCACAGCGTAAGGGATATCCACAAGTCGAAGTGTTCCACACACTTATCCAAGTGAGGGAAGCACTGAGTAACCGTTATAGCTCGAAGATTCTTCACCAAAAAGTTATGAGTAGAAAACTATGCGTAGTTTGACTTTCTTACGAGTAGAACTAGGGTTTTGACCTACTCGTAAAAAATTTCCAATGATTCAAACGATTTCTCTTGCACAGATAGCCTTAAAAACACTCGAATAACCCAAAAATGTTGACCTTTTTCACCCAAAGTGCTTAGAAAAGTTACGAGTAGAAATGACCAATGAAACAAAATGAGTTTAAAAAACGTATCTAAACCCGTAAAGCTTGAAACTTTTTGCAAAAAACTGAAACTTTAACACCAAATAAACCTTAAACCACAAGAATCTTGAATTTTTTGATGAAAAAATCAAAGCTTTAAGCGTATGAAATATGTTAAACGTGAGCTTATACGCGTAACAGTACCAACACTTCAAAACAAACACAAACACTCCTAAACCATTGTTAGGCGATTGATACCAATTGTTAGGACCTTTTTATAAATCCATTTCACACAATATAACTAGAGAGATGAAGAAAAGATGTGGTGACTTGAATGATTATATGACGTGTTTTAGAAAGACAAAGAGTAGAAGATGAAAACAATATTTCATAAGTAAAACACACACAAAACACACTCAAGCACACCTCTCAAATGACATACTTGAGGGGTATTTATAGTAAGAGAGATGATGCCCTAAGGCTTGGCCATGGGCCGTGAGATGGGCTTGGACATGGATTGGGTTACATGAACTTATACAAGGCTAACTTAACTAAACGTCTAACCATTTAGCTTAGCCCAATCCATGAGCCCTTTGACTATTCTAGCATGATATCTAACACACGTTACAAAGTTCCTAAATGTGAATGACCATCACTTCTAATAAAAACTATTAAGGCTAACACCAAGAAATTGTAAAGCTCCTGAAGTACTTTTCCGTGAATCTAAGCATCCTGCGTTGTCAGCGTCTAAAAAAGCGATTAGTTCAAAACCATAATCCTTCGGATACCAGATTCCCAAATTAATGGTTCCCTTGATGTATCGTAGGATTCTTTTAGCCTCAGAGAGGTGGGTTTCAGTTGGTCGCGACTGATAACGGGAGCAAAGATATACAGCAAAGACAATACCAGGTCTGCTAGCTGTTAGATACATGAGAGACCCAATAATACTATGGTATTTTGTAGGGTCCACCAATTTCCCATGTAAATCAGCGTCTAGCTTCTTGGTATGAGCCATTGGTGTGACATAGGTGTCACAGGTTTGCATTCCAAATTTGTGTAACAATTCAAGGGCATATTTGGACTGACTCAAGAAAATACCACGAGGTGATTGATGAACTTGCAGTCCTAGAAAGAACGTAAGTTCACCCATCATGGACATTTCAAAATGTTTCTTCATTAGTTTTCAAAAGCGATTGAGTACTTTTTATGAGTTGACCTAAAAATGATGTCATCCACATAAATTTGAACAATAAGATATGTGCCCGTGATATTGTATGAAAAGAGTAAGGTCAACTGAACCTTTGGTGAAATTATTGGCAATGAGGAAAGATGATAGCTTATCGTACCATGCCCGAGGAGCTTGTTTGAGACCATACAGAGCTTTGTTCAGTTTGTAGACATGGTTCGGGAACGCGGGATCAATGAATCCTTCTGGTTGGCTGACATAAACCGTTTCTTTTAGTTGTCCATTTAGAAATGCAGTTTTGACATCCATCTGAAAGACCGTTATGTTCATATGAGCTGCGAACTCCAGAAATATCCGAACAGCCTCAAGACGAGCAAACGGAGCAAAAGATTCTTCAAAGTCAATACCCTCTTCCTGACGATAACCCTTTGCCACCAGACGTGACTTATTTCTGATTACGTTTCCTTCAGCATCCAATTTGTTTTTCCAAATCCATTTGAGACCAATGACGTAGACCCTTGTTGGTCTTTCAACCAGTTCCCATACTTCAAGACATTTAAATTGGTTGAGTTCTTCCTGCATGGATTCAATCCAGTTGTCCTTTGTCATTGCGTCTTTAATGTTTTTAGGCTCAGATTGGCAGAAAGTGAGTGCATAAATGCAATGTTCACCGTCTGTGTGAAGACGTTGTCTCGTAACGACTGGTTGTTTTGGTTTGCCAATAATATTTTCCAGAGGATGGTCTTTTTTCCATCTATGTGTGGAGGGTTGATGTTGGTATACATTGTGTAGATTTTGAGGATTCAAATGGCTTGTTGAAGATTCTGCGACATCTGGTGCAGCAGTCTCATTAGCAAACGGGTTAAAGAACGCATTTGGATCAAAATCTGCAGGTGGTGGTATTCATTCTGAACATCATCAGCTGGTTCATCATTGTTGGAAGCGGTTTGTTCAACTGTTGTGGTGGATTCAACTGGTGGTGCTTCTTCAACATTAGTTGTTGTAGCAGGTGTATCAGGTATATGAGTATTATCAGGTTGAGCAGCGGAAATAGCGGATACACCTGGAGCACGTTCATCAATATCGTCACTGAACAGCGGAGCAAATAGCCTTTCCATTTGTTGACGAGTGAGCTGGGGGCTTTGTTCAGCTGATGATGGGGTTTGGGGGAAGTTTAAGCGGTTGTGACCGGGTTCCAAGCTGTTATACTCAGAAGCCATTTCCGTAAGTTCATCAAAATGAGCATGAATCGTTTCCATAACCTCCTTTGTTCGACGATTCCAGATTCGGAAACCTTTAGAATTATCACAATATCCAATAAAGACTCCAATGTCAGCTTTGGCTTTGAGCTTTCCAAAGTCATCACGATCATTATTCGGATAGCAAAGAGATCCAAATACATGAAAGTGTTTGAGATTCGGTTTTCTGTTGTGGACAAGCTCGAAAGGCGTTTTGTTGTGGCGTTTTGTAATCATAGAACGGTTTTGAGTATAGCATGCAGTAGATACAGCTTCTGCCCATAAGTAATCTGGAAGTTTAGCATTGATTAACATTGTTCTTGCAGCTTCCACTAACGTTCAGTTTCGTCTTTCAACAACTCCGTTTTGTTCTGGTGTGCGTGCAATAGATGTCTGATGCTGAATTCCCACTTTCTCATAAAATTCACGAAGAGTTTGGTTAACAAATTCAGTGCCTCTGTCTGTTCTGATTTGTCGGACAGTGTTTTGAAGCTGAACCTGTATTTTCGTGAGAAAGGTGATGATCATTTGTGGAGCTTGGTCTTTGGTTCGAAGAAAGTAGACCCAAGTCCAGCGTGAATAGTCATCAACAATTACTAAGATGTAGCGTTTGCCATTAATTGTTTGCACGCGCATCGGGCCACACAAATCCATGTGAAGAAGATGAAGCACATGATGAGAGCTGTGTTCCACCTTTGAAGGAAAATGAGTACGAGTGCTTTTCCCTTGTTCACAAGCTGAGCAAAGGTGATCTTTAGAATAGCGAAATCATGGGAGTCCTTCAACTAGTTTGGGTCGAGCAAAGGTTGGTGATGGTTTGAAAGTTTAGATGTGAGAGACGGCGGTGCCATAGCCAGGATTTTGTTGATGTTGCCTTTGAAAGTAAGCAAATGGGAGATGAAGCAACCATGTCTTGCATAGAGATAGTGTAAAGACTTGAATTACGCGAGCCAGACATAAGGTCGTTTCCTTGTAGATCACGAATGAAACAAGATTTCTCCCTGAAAGCAACTTCCAATTCTCCATCACAGAACTGACCTACTGAAAACAGATTGTGACCGAGGCCTTCCACATAGTAAACTCTGCTAATTTTGAGGTTCCCATTGATATAGTCTCTGTAGCCCATGATAGCTGCGAAGTGATCATTCCCGAATCTGACAGTGCCAATGAACTTTGCAAAAAAGTTTGATAACAGTTTAAGGTTGCCTGTCATGTGTCGGGAACATCCGCTATCAACAATCCAGAGAATGATCTGTATCACCTGCATTACACACAGACGACATAGATGGAATAGAAGTAGATGTGGAACCCGAAATGTTAGAGGGTTCCGGAGCAGTTATAGTAGACATACACACATCGATAGCTTTAGGTATCCATTTAAATCCAAGTGTGTTATATATCCATTTCTGCCATCTCCAACTAGTATTTGATTTAGTCTTAGTGAATGCACTAGGTGGTACTACATTCCTAGGAGGTGAAACTGGAGCTACAGGGACAGCATTGCGTTTCTTAGAATCTAAAGAGGGTGGTCTACCAAGCACTGACTTAGAAAGATTAGTGGGCCTAGAGGTATTCCAATTCTTAGGATTCCTTAAACGAGAGATGATAGCTTTAGCAACACATTTTCATGACAATCAGAATTCATACTTTTACGACAAATAACACAAGGTGCATCAGACTGAATCAAAAGTGCTTAAAGGTTTAGCATTCGTTACATCACTATTTCTATTACAATTGCCAGACGCAATATCTATAGTGGAAGCAACATGAGTCTTATTCATAGTCCTAGGGTGTTCTTCTACTTTAGCATTCCTTATTGATCTTTTCTTAGGTCGCAACTTCCTATTCTTCGATGTAGTACTCCTAGGCTGTGAAGTGCGGACGTTTGGAAAAGACGCAACTA
Organism: Chrysanthemum makinoi; assembly: GCA_910596185.1. Taxonomy (NCBI): domain Eukaryota; kingdom Viridiplantae; phylum Streptophyta; class Magnoliopsida; order Asterales; family Asteraceae; genus Chrysanthemum; species Chrysanthemum makinoi. The sequence continues at coordinate 205,647,917 of OU343222.1, forward strand.
TTCCTGTTTCAGTAGAAGGAAGCACGTTAGCAACTTGTGATTTGGCAGTAGGGATTCTAGGTTCACGATTACTAAGTGTTACTGGGGCTATTCTCTTAATCACGGTAGGCGGAAGTTGTTCATACTTTCCTAACATTTCTCTTAACTTGAAGATAGTGTGAATCAGATCTTGATTTTCAGACCGAATATTTCCAGCAAAATGCATAACTTCTTTAGTGTGTGCAAGATAATGATCAAGTTCATTTGATGCTTCATCACGAGTCTTTTTGAGTAAATCAAATATGACACCATATTCCTTTTAACTTTTACAAGTTCTTGTTCATATTTTGAGATTTGACACTTAAAAGACACGTTTTGATCATCCAGTTGCTCAATTTTAGGATCAGAAGATTTTCCACGCAACTGGGCGATTTTGTGTTGAAAAACTAGTTGTTGATCGTGAATATCTTTTTGACACCAATTAAGACGACGTATTGCATTTGAAAGTTCGTTTGACAATCGTTTATTTTCAACTTTTAAGGACTCGATATGAAGCACATTATCAGTGTTCTCAACATTTACCACATAATCAACAGTATCAGCAGAGATATAATCAAATGCATATGACAAAGAATTCAATAACACAGCATTATGGACATCAGCACAGATGACATCTTCTAAGAGTCGATCAACATCTTTTCTCAACATTTTCTTTTTACGTTTAGTATTAGAAATAGATGTTTCTGTTTTCTCAAAAATGACCTTCATCAATCCAAGTTCCTTATGAAAGTCCCTTTCCCAAGACAATGCACAACTTTTCAAATTTTTAACATTTGGTAAAAGATTTTTCTGAAAAATATCTCGTTGTTCTCGCGCAAGAGGCGATTGAAAATGTTGAACTTTGATTTCAGAATGATATTCTATCTCATGTAGTAAAGTTTTGAGGTCAGCCATGAAAAGGTCAAAATATCGAAGAATTTTGCGATTTTCAGGTTTGAGTTTACTTCACTGATGGAAGGTAAAGGACCATAAGTTTGTGCATAATCTTGTTTGGGATTAACATTAGAAGACTCAGACGTTTTTATGATAATCCTGGGTGTGTTAGAAGAATCCGTTGGGGTGACGAAAGTGACCGCTTTTGAATAGTTAAAAGGTTTGTTGTAAACAACATTTTCTAATTTTGATCGACTCTCGTCTTCTGCATCTAATTCCTCTTGACGATGATATTCAACAACACTCATAACAGAATTATCAATTTTATATTCTGCACTGGAAACTTCAGGATTTGGTTTGAATGCTTTGGTTGAAAGCTTAGGTTTGTAATCAGCAAGATTTGGTCCATAGCCATTTGGATTTGGTTTTAAAGTAAACTTTTCAATAGCTGTGACCGACTCACCATGTTTGTAAACAACAGTTTTAAACTCTTTAAGTTTGTTTTGCAAGCCGATGATTTCTTCCAGATGATCATCTATTCGTTTCATTGAATGCTTTTTGTATGTAGAGAACTGTTTTTGACAAGTTAACAACTCAGCCTTAGCTTTTTGAGTTTCCAAGGTGAGAGCGTTAATTTGCTTTTTATGTTCATGTTTCAGTTGTTCTATTTCAAACAACATAGCATTCTTCGAAGCGGCTAGATCATGCATCTGTCTCTCTAAATATTGTTCGTTTTGATGAGATTTGGCAAAGGCTGCTTCAAAACGTTTTTCAAGTTTTTCTTGAGTTTTGAAAAAGTTGAGTTGCTTTTGTAAACATTCAAAATCCTTGGTTAACAGTGCATTTTTACTTTTCAAGTCCTGATTAATTGCACGACATTCTTCCACTATGGTTTGTTGGTCTTGTATTAAACGAGCAAAATCTGGATGAGGCAAAATTTCGGCGTGTTCAACGTGAGTCACCACATGATCATTACTGAGATCCTCAAGTATAACCACGGAGTCAATTTGATTATCAAGGGAAACCATTTGGTCATCTTGATCGTCAAATATAACTATGGGGTCTAGTTGAAAATCTTCGGAATGAGATGTGGACGACTCATTTTGAACATTCTGAGCCTTTCCAGATTCAGATGTTGGCGGAGATATTAGATCAGAGATGAATATGGTTTGTTCGGGTACCTGAGACAAGCCATCAGTGTCATACACTGGGCCTGTGTCACTCATGTGTAACACATGCATATTAGCCATCAACATAACAGCTGCATTGGCCTGCAAATCCTCCATATCATCATCTGAGTCTGCATTTGCCATAAAACTATGTTCTTTGTATGTGAGAGTTCCACCAGCTTCATCCTTCAGAGCCAAAAGAAGAGCCTCTTTGTGATAAGCACTGCCCCTCGTCCTCGGCTTTGGGCATGCATTAGCCAGGTGTCCCTTCTAATTGCAGTTGTAGCATCGAAGACCATTCAACCCATTCTAAGCATTTCCCTGTTCCACCACTTGAGCTCTGTTGTTATTCCTACCTACAACATTAAACCCTTGACCACCGCCCATCTGACGACCATAACCACGATTCTGAACTTCAACTCATCCATTGTTCACAACAGCTTGATTCCGTGTGTTAGATGAGGAACGAATACGATTGTTAGATTTGTTGGTATAACGGCTAAAAGCATTAGCAATCATAACAAATCCTTGTTGCAATGCTTCGAACGGATCAGATTCCTCATTAGCTTCACTGACAAGTGCTTGAGCATTGTTGATGTTGTATGGAACCAATTGATTTTGTTGAGATTGTTGCTGTGAAGGATCATATGTTGTGATTGTAGCAATACTGGTTGAGGAGGATAACTGTTTTGAGCGTACAAGGCAAGTTGTTGATTTTCCGGATTTGACGTTGAAGCAATTTGAGCACGGAGAATCCTTTCCCTATCAACTTCCTTTTCATGAGGCTTCAAGTAATCGTACAACAATCCGTATGTAGAATGATGCATGTTCTTCGCTTGACGGAGAAAAATGATATACTTCTCCCATTCAGGACCAAGACTACTCAGGAACTTAGTGTTAACTGCAATTCTTGGCATGATGATGTTGTGTTTATCCAAATCATTTATGATGTCTGAGAATCGATGATGATAAGACTCGAGTGTCTCTCCAGGTTCAATCATGAAGTGTTCATAAGCCAAGTAAATTTTGGATTCCATATCCTCCTGATTGAGTGCAGATCCTTCCATAAGAAGATGAATATGTTCCCACATCGCCTTTGCAGTCTTTTGAGCATCAACACTTCGAAGAATTGGGTTAGGTAATCCTAAGAGGATATATTGCATTGCAAGTTCATCAGCTTCATAGTGTAGAAGTTCTTCTGCATTCAGGTCTGCAACAGTAGCAATGTTTGATTGTTCATCTCTTGGTGGATTAGCATTTGGATCGCCGGGTACAATGACAGTAGGCATCTGAAATGGACCTTCCAAGATAACCTTCTTTAAGAACTTTGCATGTGGCTTCTTCAGATCACAAAACCTAAAGAACCTAATCACTCATTGATCGTAGTTTCCTGGAGTGAGCATTGGAGGTCTATCAAGTGATCCAGCCTCATGAATTGATTGTTGGCTGCTTAAAGCTTCACACGTCTTTGCAAACCAAGTAGGTTCCTTCATAGTGTTCCTTGATGGATGTTGATTAAATTCGTTTGTGTAGGGTTGAACTTGAAGACTTGGTGGTGGTTGAACCATTTGAGGTTGTGGGATTGCAGCAAGTTGTGGAGTATGTTGTTGATTAAATTGTTGTTGATAAATTGCTTGTTGTTGATTCCATTGTTGATGTTGTGGACTTAGTTGTTGTTGACGTTGAGAATAAGTGTAAGGGAAATAGTTAGAGTATGGTGGTTGTGACATGTTGAAAACTTGTGTTGGTAAAAATGGATCTTTGTAGTCGAATGAACCTTTGTTGATGAAGTATCCATAGGCGTAGAAATCACAATAAACCAAGTAGGACTTACGCGTAAAAACACCAAAGTTACGCGTAACAATGAGAGTTACGCGTAGTTTTAGCTTACGCGTAAGTAGGGAAAAAGACACTAAAGTTATGCGTAGACACAAAGTTAGGCGTAGAAACGTATGCGTAGGATTACCTTATGCGTAAGACTAGGCTTAGGCGTAAGATGAATCTTATGCGTAGGATTTCTACGCGTAAGCTTTATGCTTATGCGTAAGTTTAGGGTTTTTAGCCCAAGTGATCTTTTACACTATCACAGTGCAAAAGATATCCCAAGTCGACGTATTTTCAGGCTTATCCAAGCAAGAAAACACGGAGTAAACCACGAAACTGAAGATCAAACCAAGGAGTGAGTTATGCGTAAGTTTAGGGTTTCACTTACGCGTAGGACTACTCGTAAAGTGACTTTTGCCCAAAGATGTTTCTAAACCAGATTTTTGTGATGAGAGAGCTTCAATATCACCAAAATAACACAAAAGTGTGAAACTTGATGAACCAAAACGTCTAAAACAGTTATGCGTAGACAGAAACCCTCGTTAAAAACCAAGCTCAAAAACGTTTATCCACGCGTAAAGTTTGAAACTTTTTGCCAAAAACAGTTATTTTAACACCTTAAAACATTGAAAGTACAAGAATCTTGGATTCAAACGTGTAAAAATTGTGTTTTTAAGCGAACCAAAGTATCAAACCACGCACGTATGTTCTACGCGTAGGACCAAAACCCACTTCAAGAAACAATACGTTCACCCAACTAATAGGCGATTGATACCCTTTGTTAGGTCACTAGATTTACAACACAAGCTTAATAGAAAGAGATAAAGGCGATTGAACAATAAACCAAACACACACACACGATATACTTATACGGTTATGTGTAGAGAGTGAATGAAAGGAATAAATTGAACAACCAACCCTCAAGTGAGGGTTATAACAAGGTATTTATAGGAGGGAAGCTAAGGCAACACTCCTAGTTCCCATCCTTTTCCTTATTGGACTAGGCCTAGGCTTATGGGCCTTCTACATAAGCCTAAGGCTAATAACAAATATAAAGGCCATAATTAAGCTAACTATTACATGTGAATCACTAACACTTGATTAAGGTTTAGGAGTGATTCCAACAGTTATGATCCTAGTAAATTTTGTAAAGTTATGAGCCCTAGTGAGAAATATAATGAATCTTTACAACTTTTAAGTGTTAAGAACCAAGTAACTTTTGAAAGTTATGGCCCTTGTAACATTTGTAAAGTTACGAGCCCTTGTGAGAAAAGTAGTGAACCCCAAGTGACTATGGAAACTTGCGAAGCCCTAAAGAGTTTTGAAACCCTTTTTGCTTCATGACCTTTGAAAGTTGGAAGACCGAGTAAGTTTTGAAACCCTCTTTTCCTCACAACTTTTGAAAGTTACTTACCCTTGTTAGCTTTGAAACCCTCTTGTCCTCACTAACTTTTGGAAGTTACGAACCACGAAAAGACAAAAAAAAGTATAAGCGAAGATGTTCAACAAAAAAAATTATGAACCCTAAACTTTCAATACCAAAAACGCAACATTTTAGCACAAAATTTCATCATTTTCACCTATAGTTTTTTTTTATCACTAAAACTTGTAACTCTAATCTCCTAGAACACATTTCCACAACCAAACTTGCAATCTAACCACAAAATATGATCAAATCAACTATTTTTAAGCCAAAAAAAATCTAGATAGAGAGCAACGTGAGGAAAATGACTAAAGAACGTGTAAAAACTCTAATCTAATGACAAAAAGTAGACTAAATAAACACTAAATAAACGTTAATCTATCAAATACTAGCTCTTAATACCACTTGATGTCCTATAACTAATGTGAGGTGATTTGCATACTCTTATAATTGATTGGCACACTCAAGTTTTAAGTGTCTTGACATTTATACCCTTACAAAGTAAAAATAAGTAAAAGTGATGTGAGGATATAAATGTCAAAACACTCAAAATTTGAGTATACCAATCAATTATAGGAGTGTGCAAATCACCTCCCATAATTAATATAAATATGACATAATCTAGATGGAGTTGGTGTGTACACTACTAAACTAGAGAAAGAGAGAGGAGAGAAAATTATGAAGGTAGAGCCATATTTTATTATCACACACACACCCCACACAGGAAATTTGTAATGGGTATTTATAAAGTACCGCGTACACAAAATGATGCATTTATATTAATTCAATTTAGTTTTTCACTTAAAATCTCTTATTATATAAGAGATTTACTCTAAGAAAAATTTAGCTTCGTTTACTTGAAATGGCATTTTTTCAAATTATATAAGAGATTAAGTTTTTTCATATAAGAGATGAAAGTATTTGTTTATGCTTATTTGAGTATAATAGACGAGTACTCGTGCATAGCAACGAGATTTTATAGCTAAAGATCGTTTAGTGATAAAAAAGGTTTATGGGTTATAAATGAAAAATAATAAAAGTTTGAAGATTTGGGGATTAAACATAATGTTGTGAAACCCGGTTCGACCCGGCTGGTTCAACCGGTTGAACCGTTCCAGTTAAAAAACGGGTCGATTTAAACCGAGTAAACCCGATAGGTTGGGTCGAAAACGGGTGAAATTAAACCAGGCCAACCGGCGGAGTTTGAAGCGTCTCGGGTCAACCTGGTTTTCGATGTGTATTAATAGTTTCGTTTTGAAATATATGTTTTCAACATTTCTTTATTTAGTTTCAACTTTTCACTTTTTACTTTTTGGTTTTTCTTTTATATATATTATAGCAGGGTAACAGCACGTTTCGGCGGCGGGTACCCTGTGACGATTAACCGGATAAATAGATCTCGATGAGACCTAATTCCACCTGTTTGTATTGGTTTCAACAGGTCCTCTTTGGTTCGTTTTCGGATGGCTTTTATTGGTTAGCCGAACCGGTGGCTACACCAGTTCCTGGTTGAACCATTTGGTCCGGTCCGATTTTCAAAACTATATACCATCAACTTGTTAGCTTGTATGAAGCTTTGTGTGTTTTATTAACTTGTATAATGTGTATAATAACATGTACTTTTCATTTTAGGGTGTTTTAAAAATAATATTAATTAGTGTGTTTAATTATTTTATATTTTGGATTATGTTGTAGCATGTTTAAATTATACATTGTAAAAATTTTATTATACTTTTTAATAAGGGGTGTTTTAATTGATTGTTTTTAATTTGGTAGATATGTTTTTGTTTGGTTGTACAATGTGAATAAATTATTGTACTTTTAAGTAATGAGGTATTTTAATAAGAGTATTAATTATAATATGCATTTCTCTCAACTTTGACTTTCAAGATTTCACTTTTTCAAGATTTGACCATACACTTATTATATGTAACTAGACGAGTACCCGCGCCTAGCGGCAGCTGTTTCTAGCGTCAGATAATTAATGATTTGTGATATTGTGGTGAGTGTTTTGTGTAGCGTTTAAAATATAACGTGAACCGATGAAAATGCAATTGCAAACGGTTGTACTATACGATAATTAAAGTCTAGACAAAATTCTTAACATCTATCAAACAACATATAAAATCATTTAATGAAAATGAAAGTAAACATTACACCAGTTATAGGATAAAAACTAACAACACACGTTACTTGTTGCGTAAAAACCAACAAGGATGAGATTAATGGTGACTAAAATTAGCGTGAATATGATTAGCCCAAAATAAAATAAAAATTGGATAATTTTGGCTATTTTGTAAAAGATTTAGGCACATTTAGCCCCATTTTTTTTTAAATGAGCGTATTTAGCATATTGAAAAGTTAAATGTGCACTAACGGGCACATATTTTCTCATAATTGTAAAACATTATAATTTTTTTTGAAGAAAAACTTATAGATAATATATTTATATAGCGACAGATCGTTTTGTGTTAAAAAAAACGTTTATGGGTTCTAAACGAAAAATAAAAAATTTTGAAGATTTGGGGATTAAACATAACGTTTTGAAGCCGGGTCGACACGGGTGGTTCAACCAGTTGAACCGTTCCCGTCGAAAAAAGGGTCGATTTAAACCGAGTCAATATGACATGTTGGGTCAAAAAGGGTCAAATTAAACAGGGTCAACCCACTGGATTTGAAGCGTACTGTGTCAAACCGGTTTTCAATATGTGTTAATAGTTTCAAATTTTTACTTTTTACTTTTTAGTTTTTCCTTTATATATAATATAGCAAGGTACCCGCGCGTTGCGGTGGCGAGTACCCTGTGACTATTAACCGGAGAAATAGATCTCGATGAGACCTGATTCACCAGTTTGCATCGGTTTTAACGGGTCCTCTCTAGTTCGTTTCCAGATGACTGTTATTGGTTAGAACCGATGGCGACACCGGTTTCCGAATGAACCCGTTGGTCCGGTCCGATTTTTAAAACTATATGTACCATCAACTTGTTAGCTTGTATGAAGCTTTGTGTGTTTTATTAATTTGTATAATGTGTATAATAACATGTACTTTCATTTTAGGGTGTTTTAAAAATAACATTAATTAGTGTGTTAATTATTTTATATTTTGAATTTTATTGTAGCTTGTTTAGATTGTACATTGTAAAAAATTTATTGTACTTTTTAATAAGGGGGTGTTTTAATTGGTTACATTTAATTTGGAGATATGTTTTTAATTGGTTGTACAATGTGAATAAATTATTGTACTTTTAAGTAATGGGGTGTTTTAATAAGAGTATTAATTACACAAATATATTTCTCTCTCATTTGACCATTAAACTTTTTCACTTTTTCACTTTTCCACTTTGACTGTTTTTCCATTTTATGTAGTATAGATATAGAGTAGCTTGTCACACAAATTAATTAGAAGAAAATTCAATATAGACCAAAAATCTATTAAATACTTCAGTTTTTTTGAACGATTTTAAATACTTAATGAACATACAATCATCAAATTAAAAAAATCCAAAAAAAAAAAAAGGATTTCCATCATATTTTTTAAAATTAAACATCTTACAAACTATTAATCGTTACGCCATTGTGACGAGAATTAAATCATTTTTCTATAGAGGGTATTTACTTTCAACAAACTTTTTTCAATTTATTTTTACAGTTATTTCTGAAAATGTCACATATGATTTGTATCACAAATCACATGTGATTTTTTCAGGCGTAAACGAAAAAAAAAAAAAAAAATGTTCAAAAATATATCAAAATGTCTATCTACTGAAATTGAAAAAATTGCTCGTTACGACGGTGTTTTTTTTTTTTCACTTAACGATTTACTGTTTGTAAGATATTTTACTTTTAAAAAGAGGTGGAAAGTAAGGTAGGTTTTTTTTTTTTTAAGATAAGTGGTTAAAAGTGATTCATTAGATCTTTAGATAATTTTGAATTTACACTAATCTCAACTCAAATTAATTAATGTAAATTATTAATCGTAGGATTTTGGTGTAAGTGGTGTGTATATTGGACATTTGGACGTGAACCAGATTTGTAAGCAAACTTTTACATCGTATGGGCTGGGCTACTTCTGAAGTAAGCTAACCCTTTTGATCGTCCTGTTTGGTCAAAATTGAACTTGACGAATGGCATTATGCAGAATCCAAAAAAAAACTTTTGTCACTATCAATTCTTGATAAAAACTGGATTTTAATGCTTACCTAATAAAACCTACGAGTAATAAATCAGTTAACCATGCTTATATCTATATTGAATAATACCTCAACACCTCAAATTAGCTTACCTTTTCATAACTTATTCTACAACCTTAACGACGAAGAGGTCGAGAGTCTGAATCTAACGGGGAGAAAATTAATCCTTTTGTGACCACGGACGTTTACATGCGCAGACTTTGGGCTATCTCAAAGGGTAGACGCGCTGAGATTAGTCGGCTCGCAATATCGAGTTAGAAATTCAGAAAAAAGAAAGAAAACAAAATAGACTTTTCACTCTGCGTTCTCGAGTTTTATTTTTGAAAGAAGAGAAAAGAAGTGGGCAGAAAACAAAATAAATTCGTGCTCCTGAATTTTTTTTAAGACAGAAGAGAAAAGAAGAGGAGAGTAATTTTGGTTAAACTTCTCTCCAAACTTTCTTCTCAAAAGTGAGATGATTTAGAGAGAAGTTATATCAGGAAGCTTTAAATAAACAAAATTACTTAAATGACCTAATAAAAAAACATAACTTTTACTCCCTCCGTCCCAAAATTATAGTCCCCTTTTGACTTTTTCGGTATTTCTTTTACAACTTTGACCTTACGTATTTTTGTTTTTGTTATATAATATTTGATAAAAAAAAATTTATGAATGGATTGAGTTTTTAATGTATTTTCATTTGGTATAATTTTCATCAACTATTGTATAACATAAACAAAAATATTTAAGGTCAAAATTGAAAAAAAAAAAAGACCGAAAAAGTCAAACAGGGACTATAATTTTGGGACGGAGGTAGTATATATTACTAAAGGTATAATTGTAAAATCATTTGTTATCTCTTTTTTTCTCTTATAACACGAGAACATGATATAAAAATTTTAATTTCATTCATCTTCTCTTATTTTCTGCCTATTTTTAACTCTGTCTTTCATTTCAAAATCTTGGAAACATAGTGTCCTTTAATCTCAAGTTTTCTCTAACTAGCGTCATGGTGGCACAAGTTATAAAACTTTTAATGAAATTACCACATACACATGTCGATGGTATTACTCAATCGTTTTCTTTATTTGTGATTTTTACTTTACTTTACGTCTTTCATATAAAATTAAATTTAGTTATAGAAACAAGGAAAATGATTCGAAGGCTTAAAAAATGTGATTAATTGTGTGCCTAATAGATGTGGCAATTAACTATTGGTTTTTGAATAAGTGGGTCTATCTGTTGTCTATGTTTAGGCATATTATTAGGCATACGAGTTAGCCATCCCAATCAGTGCTCTAGTGAGAAATATAATGAATCTTCACAAGTTTTAAGTGTTAAGAACCAAGTAACTTTTGAAAGTTATGACCCTTGTAAAATTTGCAAAGTTACGAGCCCTTGTGAGAAAAGTAGTGAACCCCAAGTGACTATGGAAACTTGCGAAGCCCTAAAGAGTTTTGAAACCCTTTTTGCTTCATGACCTTTGAAAGTTGGAAGACCGAGTAAGTTTTTAAACCCTCTTTTCCTCACAACTTTTGAAAGTTACTTACCCTTGTTAGCTTTAAAACCCTCTTGTCCTCACAACTTTTGGAAGTTACAAACCACGAAAAGACAAAAAAAAAGTATATGCGAAGATGTTCAACAAAAAAAATTATGAACCCTAAACTTTCAATACCAAAAACGCAACATTTTAGCACAAAATTTCATCATTTTCACGTAAAGTTTTAATTTTGATCACTAAAACTCAGTGTTGCAAAACAAGGCCTACAAGGCCGATTAATCACCGATTAAGTGCTACTGGGCCACCAACCTTGCCGATTTGTGTAACTGGGTCAAACAAATCGGTAAACAACGGTCAATGGCGGTCAACGATAGTTAACTGTGGTCAAACTTGCCGAAAACTTGCAAATCTTGTCATAAATACCCAAAACTTGTCTTGAACAAGTTTAAATCAATTATATTTGATGTTTATATCTGTTACAAGATTATTTTGAAGGAAAGTCTTGTCTAGAATACCCAAATCTCACCGAAAATACCCAAAACTTGCCGAAAATGCCAATCCGATTAATCACCGATTAATCCCGCTTTGACCGATTACAAGCTACAGGGGGGTCGACCGCCCGACTACCGATTCACGATTTTTGCAACCTTGCTAAAACTTGTAACTCTAATCTCCTAGAACACATTTCCACAACCCAACTTGCAATCTAACCACAAAATATGATCAAATCAACTATTTTTAAGCCAAAAAAAATCTATACTACATACAATGGAGTAAGACACTTCCATCCTAATTAATTTTTTAAGATTTCCTAACATAGATTTTTAAGGAAATACAAGTAAAGAAGCATTATTTACAAGTATTTAAAACACAAATAAAACTAAAAAAAACATTATTCAACATATACAATTAATACACAATTTAATTCACCTCATCATCAAAATATACAATTATTTCACCACAATGTACAACTAACTTAAACACAATTTGTGCATTAAATATTACTAGAATACTTAAAATACCTTAAACCATGTTCTTGGTCATCGTTGGTTCTAAGTCAAACGAAAACGATATTGTTAAATCAATAGAGTTTAAAAATGCATACTAAAATACAATGTTAAAAAAATATTATTAAATCACAAGAGTGCCTCGAGAATCAACATATGCGCCTTTTGTAATATTTTTAATAAAACTTGCCGTAAAAACTAAAATCTTTGTTTTATAAAAATCGGACGATTTTTTCAAAGCAAAGGATGCAAAGGTGTAAGGTCCTAATTATATGATTATACACATTTACACATATCTATCTATATCTATATTACTTATAATGGAGGAAGACACTTCCCTCCTAATTAATTTTTTAAGATTTCCTAAAATAGATTTTTAAGCAAATACAAGTAAGGAAGCATTATTTACAAGTATTTAAAACACAAATAAAACTAAAAAAAACACTATTCAACATATACAATTAATACACAATTTAATTCACTTCATCATCAAAATATACAATTATTTCACGACAATGTACAACTAACTTAAAACACATTTGTGCATTAAATATTACTAGAATACTTAAAATACCTTAAACCATGTTCTTGGTCATCGTGGTTCTAAGTAACGAAACCGATATTTTTAATCAATAGAGTTTAAAAATGCATATAAAATACAATGTTCAAAAAATATTATTAAATCGCTAAGTGCTAATTATATATATATATATATATATATATATATATATATATATATATATATATATATATATATATATATATATATATTTGAATATTAATAATTATATTCTTTAAAGTAACCCACATGATTTATTGAATATTTATTTTTACTTTATCTTTATAAGTAATTTTTACTTGTATCATCCATCTATGTGGGACAATTTAACAAACATTTTTTTTTCAAAACTAAATTTTCTTAGTATAATGTAAGTGATTTTTAAAAGTCGCTATTGTGTTATTATTTAATGATAACTTATGACTATGGGCTATTGTCAACAACTTTGATCTCATACCTTTATAATATACCTACTAACAACTCATTATTGTCACCACATCACGTGGATAATCTACTATTTTTATATGAAAATTTTGTTATTGCATAACAGTATTCAAAATTAAAATTATCGTCGTCCGTATATCTATTGTATTGTAAAATATATATCTAAAAAAAATTCGCTGAATATTTTAATTGTATGGCGCCCACCGCTGCAACGCGCGGGTATCCTGCTAGTCTAGATAGAGAGCAACGTGAGGAAAATGACTAAAGAACGTGTAAAAACTCTAATCTAATGACAAAAAGTAGTCTAAATAAACACTAAACAAACGTTAATCTATCAAATACTAGCTCTTAATACCACTTGATGTCCTATAACCAATGGGAGGTGATTTGCATACTATTATAATTGATTGGCACACTCAAGTTTTAAGTGTCTTGACATTTATACCCTTACAAAGTGCAAATAAGTAAAAGTGATGTGAGGATATAAATGTCAAAACACTCAAAATTTGAATATTCCAATCAATTATAGGAGTGTGCAAATCACCTCCCATAATTAATATAAGGGGATAGTTTGGCTACAACTTTTGTAGCTAATTGGCTACAATCCTTTATAAAAAAAAACACTAGCAATGTATCTTAGGGGTGTTCAGTGTTTGGTTTGACACCGAACAAACCGAAAAATAAACCGGACCAAAACTGAATAAAACCAGACCGAAAATTTTAATTGGTGTATGGTTTAGTTTTAAACCGAACCGAAGTATATATTTGGTGTTTGGTTTGGTTTTGGTTTTGACAAATATATAACCAAACCAAACCGAAAAAACCGAATATCTCTATTCACATAAAAAAAAATTATATATAGAGAGATTTTCTATCTTTATCTTCCCAATTAACAATCCTAATAATTTAAAATCTTATAAATTAATCACTCCTCAAATCAAGCATTGCTTTTCCAAAGAGAAAAACAACATCAAATGCAAACATTGAAGAAGATGATTTGAAGTTGCAACTGAGTTTGGATGCTTGAATATGAAATATTCAACCTAATAAGACTTCTGAAGACTTTTGTCGAATAACATTTTATCGCTTTCATTTAGTTTCGTTAAGTTCTGAAACGTTTTGGTTTCTTAAATTTTTGTTTTCTTGATTTCTTCGAGTACTTTGTGAGATCTTTTGATTTGTTAATTTTATTTAAACTTTTGGTTGTGACTTCTAGATTATATTTTGAAGTTTACTTGAATTTGGTTTTCTTGGTTTTAACCGAAACCAAACCGAAATTATAATTTGGTGTATGGTTTGGTTTTATCCGTTTTATAATTGGTTTGGTTTGGTTTTGGTTTTAACTTTGAAAATTTTCAAACCGATAAACCCGAACCATACAACCCACAAACCCGAAAACCGAACCGATGAACACCCCTAATGTATATGGGACTCACAAAAAAGAATCAGGACCCACAAAAAGAATCAAAGACCCACATTTAATAACACAAAGTTGTAGCTAATATATTTCCTTAATATAAATATGACATAATCTAGATGGAGTTGGTGTGTACACTACCAAACTAGAGAAAGAGAGAGGAGAGAAAATTATGAATGTAGAGGCATATTTTATTATCACACACACACCCCACACATGAGACTTGTAATGGGTATTTATAAAGTACCGCGTACACAAAATGATGCATTTCTATTAATTCATTTTAGTTTTTCAACATTATTTTTCCATTACTTAAAAATCTCTTATTATATAAGAGATTTACTCTAAGAAAAATTTAGCTTCGTTTACTTGAAATGGCATTTTTTCAAATTATCTAAGGGATTAAGTTTTTTCATATAAGAGATGAAAGTATTTGTTTATGCTTATTTGAGTATATTAGACGAGTACCCGTGCATAGCAACGAGATTTTATAGCTAAAGATCGTTTAGTGATAAAAAAAAGTTTATGGGTTATAAATGAAAAATAATAAAAGTTTGAAGATTTGGTGATTAAACATAATGTTGTGGAACCCGGTTCGACCCGGGTGGTTCAACCGGTTGAACCGTTCCAGTTGAAAAACGGGTCGATTTAAACCGAGTCAACCCGATAGGTTGGGTCGAAAACGGGTCAAATTAAACCAGGCCAACCCGCCGGGTTTGAAGCGTCCTGGGTCAACCTGGTTTTCGATGTGTATTAATAGTTTCGTTTTGAAATATATGTTTTCAACATTTCTTTTTTTAGTTTCAACTTTTCGCTTTTTACTTTTTGGTTTTTCTTTTATATATAGTATAACAGGGTAACAACACGTTTCGGCGGCGGGTACCCTGTGACGATTAACCGGATAAACAGATCTCGATGAGACCTAATTCCACTAGTTTGTATTGGTTTCAACAGGTCCTCTTTGGTTCGTTTTCGGATGGCTTTTATTGGTTAGCCGAATCGGTGGCTACACCAGTTCATGGTTGAACCATTTGGTCCGCTCCGACTTTCAAAGCTATATATACCATCAACTTGTTAGCTTGTATGAAGCTTTATGTGTTTTATTAACTTGTATAATGTGTATAATAACGTGTACTTTTCATTTTAGGGTGTTTTAAAAATAATATTAATTAGTGTATTTAATTATTTTATATTTTGGATTATGTTGTAGCTTGTTTAGATTGTATATTGTAAAAAAATAATTGTACTTTTTAATAAGGGGTGTTTTAATTGATTGTTTTTAATTTGGTAGATATGTTTTTGTTTGGTTGTACAATATGAATAAATTATTGTACTTTTAAGTAATGAAGTATTTTAATAAGAGTATTAATTATAATATGCATTTATCTCAACTTTGCCTTTCAAGAATTCAATCATTTTTCTATAGAGGGTATTTACTTTTAGCAAACTTTTTTTCAATTTATTTTTATAGTTACGTCTGAAAAAGTCACATATGATTTGTATCATAAATCACATGTGATTTTTTCAGACGTAAATGAAAAAAAAAATATATATATATTTGTCGAAAATATATCGAAATGTCTATCTACTGAAATTGAAAAAATTGCTCGTTGCGATCGTGTATTTTTATTTATTTATTTTTTTTTTCACTTAACGATTTACTGTTTGTAAGATATTTTACATTTAAAAAGAGGTGGAAAGTAAGGTGTTTTTTTTTTTAATGAAATGATAAGTGGCTAAAAGTGATTCATTGGATCTTTAGATAATTTTGAATTTACATTAATCTCAACTCAAATTAATTAATGTAAATTATATTGGACATTTGGACGTGAACCAGATTTGTAAGCAAACTTTTACATCGTATGGGCTGGGCTCCTTCTGAAGCTAACCCTTTTGATCGTCCTGTTTGGTCAAAATTGAACTTGACGAATGGCATTATGCAGAATCAAAAAAAAAAAAAAAAAAACTTTTGTGACTATCAATTCTTGATAAAAACTGGATTTTAATGCTTACATAATAAAACCTACGAGTAATAAATCAGTTAACCATGCTTATATCTATATTGAATAATGCCTCAACACCTCAAATTAGTTTACCTTTTCATAACTTATTCTACAACCTTAACGACGAAGAGGTCGAGAGTCTGAATCTAACGGGGAGAAAATTAATCCTTTTGTGACCACGGACGTTTACATGCGCAGAATTTGGTCTATCTCAAAGGGTAGTCGCAATGAGATTAGTCGGCTAGCAATATCGAGTTAGAAATTCAGAAAAAAGAAAGAAAAGAAAATAGACTTTTCACGCTGCGTTCTCGAGTTTTATTTTTGAAAGAAGAGAAAAGAAGTGAGCAGAAAACAAAATAAATTCGTGCTCCTGAATTTTTTTTTTAAGACAGAAGAGAAAAGAAGAGGAGAGTAATTTTGGTTAAACTTCTCTCCAAACTTTCTTCTCAAAAGTGAGATGATTTGAAGATATTTTATATCAGGAAGCTCTAAATAAACAAAATTACTTAAATGACCTAATAAAAAAACATAACTTTTTATATATTACTAAAGGTATAATTGTAAAATCATTTTGTTTTCTTTTTCTTTTTCTTTCATAACTCGAGAACATGATATAAAATTTTTAATTTCATTCATCTTCTCTTCTTTTCTGCCTATTTTTAACTCTTCTCTTCTTGTCTTTCATTTCAAAATCTTGAAAACATAGTGTCATTTAATCTCAAGTTTTCTCTAACTAGCGTCGTGGTGGCACAAGTTATAAAACTTTTAATGAAATTACCACATACACATGTCGATGGTATTACTCAATCGTTTTCTTTATATGTGATTTTTACTTTACTTTACGTCTTTCATATAAAATTAAATTTAGTTATAGAAACAAGGAAAATGATTCGAAGGCTCAAAAAATGTGATTAATTGTGTGTCTAATAGATGTGACAATTAACTATTGGTTTTTGAAAAAGTAGGTACATTTGTTGTCAATTTTTAGACATATTATTAGGCATACGAGTTAGCCATCCCAATCTGTGCTCTATAAACAATTGTGTTCAGTTAATGTTTAAAACATGTCACCGTTGCTCAAGTTAGGAACAACTATCTTTTATTAGTCTGGGTTCGGGGTTTTTTCGTTGGATGGGGTGAGTTATTAATACGGTGGCTATGTTTTTATTCATACGGTGGCTATTTTTTTGTTTTTTTTTTTATTTTTTTTTTATTTTTATAATTTTGTTTATATCAAAAAGCTATAAACCTGAAAATGCGGAACTGTAAATATAAAGTTTAATAAGCCAAACGCTTAAAACTATCAGAAATACAGAACAAAAACTGACAAAAAACTGTGTTGTACTGAAAAATGGAGGGACAAAGGGGAATATTCCCCTGAAAAAGTTTGCAGGCCTACGGGTTAGACCCCGTAGGAATAGTGTATCCCCGTTGGATTTGGGTTTTTTATTGTTGTCCTACACATACGATTACCTTTAAATAATTAAATCCATGCAAAATGTTCTTTTATGTATCCCTGTTAAACCCTAGGGGGCTTTACTTTCTACTACATCATACACGTGGCCGAGTTGTTATCAAATAGATATCAACACAGTCATTTTCTTTAACCATTAGAGGCACATTTTTCTTAATGGAAACCTATAAATGGTTGTGTCCGTCATTCATGCATTGCCATACCAATCTATTCATCCTGAAGTCCTTAGGCTAGCCACAATGGCTTCGGTCGAGCTCGGTGGAGGGCCTCGGTTGTGGCCGGTCGACTAATTGTGGGGAAGTAGGTCCGGTTGAGGAGAGAAGAATGGGGAATTCGGTTGAGGAGACAACCGAGTCTCACAAGCCAAAACTTTACCACTTTTCTAAAACTTTACCACTTTTACAACATTATAAAGGTCCGCTTGGTTCAAAGTGGGGAAAAGAAAAGGGAAAGGGAAAGGGAAATGAATGCAAAGGAATGAGTGAGGTGGGTAATCAATACCTTACCCCCCAATTTACTCTATAATTGTTCATTACCCACTACGGGGTAATCAAACCCTTACCCCTCCCCAACCAAGAATCAATTTATTTGTGATGTGGGCCCTTTTGAATACTTTACCCATTCCCCACCCCCCCTTAACCCCTAACCAAGCACGCCCTAAATACCAACCTCAAACACATTTTAAACACACAATTTCAAACACAATTCAAACAACTTCTCATCAATAATCATCATGTCACAAAGAAAACTCCAACTCAAAAACCAACGATCCCGACTTCCCCAAAATTCCCCGAACTTGAATTTTTCACCGGATCCACCGTTTCAATTAACCGGTGTAACACCACCACAAAATCGGGGTATTCGTTTTCGAGCACCCGGTTTTGATTATGAAACACGACTACTAAAAAAAATTAAATAAATAAAAAAATAATAATTTCAGGTCACCACTGTGACAACTAGGTCGTCGGAGAGAGAAAGCTGATGTGACACAGACGAACTAGTTCGCCACAGTGTTCAGCCTTATTGTCTAAGTTGAAATTAAATGAATCTATACTTTTTCATGTTGTGCATCATCAGTTCTCAACACACCGCGCGTGCATAAGTTTCATGCAATATTTATTTCCCTTTGGTGAATATATAGCAACTCTTTTCGTCACGTATATCGTCATCACTATATATGTGTTAGCATAACTTTTATGCGCATATAAATAATATAATGTTTGACCAATATGTCAACAATTTAATGACACTTGCTCTTAATGATGCATAGAAATATGTTACATCACAACCTACAAATATATATATTGTCGATTAAACCATTTACTCATTTAGTGTAATTTTGCTTAAGAATGTCGTCGGTTTGCTTTTACAATGTCCAGGCTTCAATTTGTGTCACCTGGCATGGTCCCAAAACTGTGTTTTCTGGAGTCTGGACTTGGCCAAGCTTGGAATATATTTATTGACTGAAACAACACATTGTATTTTAATTTTCAAATAACCGAAGTATTTTTCTTTTGGTTTTGAACAAACAACCTAATCTAAATGTCCATTAACCATAATCTACAATGATAATTTGTCATATCAATACACCATAAATTTGATCTTCGATCCAACTTTGAATCGTACATCATTCATTTGCTATCAGTGTACCATAGGGTCCATATCTTTTATTGCACAACAATGATTTTTTGTTGCATAACTATTTCTTCAAAGTTAAAAACAGTAAGTCTAAATGCTCACACAGTTTTAAACAGAACATTGTAGGTTTAGTGTATCTATTACAACTAACATGCTAACATCATTGTCCTTGTTACTCGGGTCTATGCTACTTATTTTTATTTCTTGTTACGGTCAACCCTTAGCCCTGTCACAATCCTTCGGTTCGCCACCAAAGAACATTTTGCCTAGCGGTGTGAGTATGGTCATCAACCAAAAGTTTATGATTTGTGAGATAGTGTGAGAATTATTATATATAGGCGTGTAAAATTTTGTAATCTTTTAACCAAAAAATAAAAACGAAAATCCTTTCATTAGTCGGTTCAACCTGAGGTTCACACCTTAACATGTCTATACTTTTGACACTAGAGCTTGATCGAGTGTCACATTTATTAACCTCATATTTTCCTTTTTCTTACCTTTGTCAAAAGTATCCTTGTCATGAGTATCGATCGTTTACTCATCGGCTATCACTATTTACATTGTAATCTTCATACCTCGTTACGCGTTATTTTAACTTTTATGACACAGTTGACATTCCTTCATCTTCATATAATCAAGCCAACCCATATTTTACTTATTCGATCTGATGATATATAACACTAACCACTCACAATCTTTTGACCACATTAGGGATACCATTCATCTTGAATGGCACAAACAATATATTTTACCACTAGTTATTTTTTGGTCCGGTTGAAGTTACAACACGTATTTGAGTGTTACACATAGGTGATAGTTTATCAAACAGAGTAAGTTCATTTATTTATTTTACATTTTTTTACCTCCTTATTATCTTTTGAGCAATAAGATCTCTTACACACTATTTGTCTTACACGGGACTTAAACTCATAGAAACTTTGTTGAAGAGACATCTTCACCACTTGGATATATCTAGGCCAGAATTTCTTGGTCATACTAAATTATGATTAGTATAGTACTAATTAAGATAACCTAGTTTATTTAGTAAGAATAGAACCTATGTAGGGCGGATTTTTTTCTTTGACGACGATATTCTATATAAAACATTAGTTAAAAACTAGTAAAAGATAGCATACACTTTAAGCTAAAATTGGATAGTTATTCCATATGCATTCAGTCAATTTGGATTTAACATTACTAATCCTATCTAAAATCCAAGAATGGGAAGGAAGCGTAACCTCTTCGGCAGTCTTCGCCAGATATATATGTCTTTCTTACGAGGTTTGTGGTAAAAACAGACAGGGTTTTGATATCTTCTAAGATCCCAAGTTGTAGTTTGAATGACCGCGTCAAAACATATCTTAGCCGATTTGTGAAGAGCAAGTGAGTCCCACATTTAATAGGGGATTGAATGTTTCTTAGGTGATCATCCATTCTCCACCAAGTTTTGATGGCATTCCATAAATCTGCGGCTACAAAACAATCGATGAAGATGTGTTTTGCATCTTCAATGGCTAAGTCAAAACCCGACATCTAGTCCTGTCAAGATCAATACCTCGAGGGTGGAATTTTATCTAACAAATAGATTATAAATGGAAGATTAAGAATAGAAAGCTCAAGACCAAGTTACTTACAGGGTGATGCCGATACTCTAAAGATGCAAGGTCGTAGAGTGCCTATAACAAGAAAATTGTCCGTTAGACGTACACAACTCTAATGGGTCGATCAAATATTAGATGCAAACTAACTAATATATAGCGTTAGTTACGTTTCTTAACATAATGCTAGCTCGAAATACTGGGGGTGAAAGGTTTATGGATATAAATTACTTTCGTAAGACCGGATTCGAACACGAGACTTCGAGATTGCGCACATTACGTATGAGATTCAATGATTAATAATTAATATAAGATGTTGTATTTTATTAATTCACAAAAAAAATAAAACACTTAATTGGGGTTAGTATTTAACGGGGTTTTGGCAAACGGTCGTTAAATATCAAGTTAAGGGACTAGAGATGGACATTGAAGATGAGAAGGATCTGGAACCTTCCTTTGAGGAGGTTCCGATCGGTTGATGGTTAGGGGATCCCAATCCCACCCTAACTTTGTATACAAGATTTGTTAAACTATAAATATAAGGCCTAAGGGTCATTATATGTACTCTTGATTCCCTAACAAATCTTTATTCCCTTCTCCTTCCCTTTCTCTTTGTGTTCGACCGATCAAACACTACCAATCCCCTTGGGAGTCGATTTTTTGAACATAAACATAAGTGTTAGATTTGTTTTGTGATCAAGAACCTAACTTTTCTCATTGAAAGGCTTTTAATACGTGTGTACAAGAACGAAGAACAAACACACTATTGTTTTTGATTTTATCTCATTCGACTAAGGTGTAGGTCGAATATTATTAACCATAATCGACTAGGGTTTAGGGTTTAATTGGTTCTTGACTATTTGATTCCTTGTTTCGCTAGGAATCGCAAAAGGTACGCATATTCTTTATATTCGGTTAATTAATTTACAAGTATTTGATCCTTATACTTTTGCTGCATATTTTGATGATGTTTACTTGTTTAATATAATTGTTATTATTATTAAACCCAACAGTGGCATCACGAGCCGTTAATATTGTTTAATTAATTACAGAAAAACATAAAAATTGAATCTTGATGTGATTATTACATGTTTATGGTTTCAAGGGTAAAAAATTGTAAACCCTAATTATTATATGGGTCAAATACCCTAATAGTTTATTAATTTAGTTTTGTAAAACTTGTAAAAACCAGCTAGGATTGCATGTAATTTTTATGTGAATAATTATGAATAATTGTTAGGGTACTGACAATGGTCTTCGGCATGATGCGGTTTGGATTGATGCCGAGCGGCAACACCGCCGCCACAAAATCGGCATGGCACGGCATGATGAAGATCGGCATGTATTGCCGTTGATAATGGGAGAAAAGGTGGAAAACTATAGCCGTTGAAAGGCTAGAATTGGCATTTCAAATAAAAAAAATCCCTTTATAAATAAACACTTTAAACCATTTCCAATTCACTTTTTATTTAACATATTTTCACACAAACAAATCAACTACAACACTCTAAACAAAATGTCTTCATCCTCCTCTTCTTCATCCGAGGATGAGTTAGTTTTTCTCGCTGATTCTTCCGAACTATTGTTATCCGGTAGTACCCTATCAACCTATTTAGCCGTGTACGATTCCATTTGAAGACACAACAAGCTCAAGCACTGCCGAAACCCGGGAGTTTGTCACCCGTTTTCGTGAAAAAGCTTTACAAACTCTAATGAATGACTATTTCGTCGAACGACCAAAGTTTCCCGCCCATGTTTTTCGTGATAGGTTTTGTATGAATAAAAGCTTGTTTTTAAGAATTGTTGGTGATGTTGAAGCGAGATTCGAATGGTTTCAAGAGGGCCAAGACGCGGGGGGAAAAAACGTTTCACGGCGTTACAAAAATGCACATCGGCCATTCGGCAACTTGCAATGGGTGAACCTCCGGATAGATTTGATGGCTATTTAAACATGGCACGAAGAACGTCAGGTTAACCTTCTCATTTTTATTTATTTAATTCGGTTTTTTTTTTAATAATTTTTTCGTTTTTTTTTACTATTAATATTTTGTAGGAGAATGCCTTGATCATTTTTGCCATGCGATAATTGAATTATATGGTCGAGAGTTCTTACGTAGGCCGATAGCCCATGATGTTGCACGGTTATTCGAGGCACATGAAGAAAAACATAACATTCCTGGAATGTTTGGTAGCATTGATTGTACACATTTCGTTTGGCGAAATTGTCCTAGACATTTGAAAGGCCAATATAAGAGAGGTGATCACCAATACCCGACTATTATGCTTGAAGCCGTCGCTTCAAATGATTTGTGGATTTGGCATTCGTTTTTTGGTCCTCCCAGTGCAAACAACGATATCAATGTTTTGAATCAGTCTCCATTGTATCTTACGGGGCGAAATGGAACGTCGCCAAACAGTTCATTTTATGTAAATGGACGGCTTTACATATGTGGATATTATCTTACCGATGGAATCTATCCTACGTATTCAACGTTTGTTAAAGCATATAAGTATCCCACTGACCCGAAGGAAAAGAGATTCTAGAAGCTACAAGAGTCTGCAAGAAAGGATGTCGAACGAGCTTTTGGTCGTCTTAAGGCAAAATGGATGATTCTCAGTCGTCCTCTCCGGGCTATGTCGGTCAAAAAGATTCGACAACTTGTTTATACGTGTATTATATTTCACAATATGATTTTAAAAGACGACGAGATGGCAATATCACCGGTTCATATAATAGATCAGCCGGTCGCGCCATTTATAGACGAGTGTACTACGGAGTTACTCGACGGAGATATCCATTACCGTCTCCGATATGATCTTGCGGAGCACGTAGCGGCTCAAGACTTACCATACCTCGATGACTAGTTATTTCCTTTTTTTTCTAAGTTTTATGTAATTTTCTTTTAATTATTAATGAAATATGTTGGGATATGAAAGTGTTGAAGATATCAAAGTACTGAAGATATCAAAGTACTGTAAGCTACAAAGTACTGGAAAAAGTCAAAGAGTCAAAGTACTGCTAAAGATAAAGTCAAAGTACTGCACAATGAAGTCAAAGTACTGCAAGAACAAAGAACTGTTAAATTCGTTTATAGAAAGTATGGTAACTCTAGAATATTCTGTATTAGATTACTTGTTATACAAGGATACAAATTATGTACCGACTAGGATATCCTTGAACCTATAAAAGGACTCCTAGATTGGCATTAGAGATATGACTTACGATTTTAGAATTAGAGTTTTAGAGAAAGTTCGATTATCTTAGAGTTGTATTAGAGTATTTGCATAATAAGCAGATTTAGAGTTTATAATAAAAGGTTATTCTTCTTAGCTTTGTTAAGTAAATTCCGCGTACTTAATAAAGATTACTCAGTGTTTCTTTGTTAATAATTTAGGATTTTTCCGAGGTTATTAAACCTTAACAAGCTAGTTAAGTTAGTTTGATTAAAGTATATCGATCCAACAAGTGGTATCAGAGATTGTGTGGAAACTCTGACTAGGAAGAAATCCTACTTCAACTATATTCAAGATGTCGATGAAGTGCATCAACTCCTATCACAGAGGTATGTTCTAAGTGTCATGATTTTTATCATAAATTACTTCGTAGTTATGTGATTGAGAGAGATAATTGTGTTAAGGCTAGGGCTGAGGTAACAGGTTATCAAATAACCTTAGAATCTATGGAAGCCAAAATTTTAGCACATGAAACTAATGAAGTAGCTTTGGCTGAAAAATATGCACAACAGGATTACCAGTTAAAGCTTAGTGAATGGAAATTAAACTGTAAAATTGCTGAAATTGAGCAATTAACTAAGGAAAGAGATGATTTGTTAGCTAAGTTTGTGCGCTTGGGGTGAAGCTGGTTTGTCACATGTTTCTTATGTTCAAAAGCGAGCAAAGAGCCTACCTTAAAAGCTGGATTAGGTTTTGGAATGGATTTTAGTAAGATAGAAGAAAACCAATCTAGTAATCGGGATGAAGGTGAGTATGAGGATATAACCACTAGTGATGAAGAACTCATTAATTATGTAGATACATCTAGTAATGATGGTTCATTAAGTGACTCCCCTCCTGCATATAAGAAAGCTAATGATTATCATGCTGTTCCACATCCCACTGGCATTCATCAACCCCTTAGCCGCTGATGTTTCTTCGTTTGGAATAGACAGCTAGAGTTTAGGAAAAGCTAGTTGCTAAATCTAGGTGCGAGAGACACCCAAAGAAACTGTTGAAAACAATGTTCAAAATCAAGCAGTACCTTTAAATCAAAGTACTGCTTCACAAGCAGTACCTTCTTCGAAATCTTTTCAAAACATATGCTAAACCTTTTTGGGATAATTTTGGTCAAAACAAGTTTAATCACTCACCAAGAAGGCAAAATAATTTTGGGCATAGACATAGAAAATGTCACTTTGACAGTATGGGTCAGAAACTGTGTTTTGTGTGTTTCAGTCCTACTCATCTAATTAAGGATTGTGAACATCACTTGAAATACCTTAGAAAATTTCCAAAGAACAGGACTGCCAACCAGAAACCTAGAGAGTACAAACCGGTTTGGACTAATTCAAATAGGGTCAATCACAGAAACTTCATATCAGATCTTAGATACCCACAACAGAGAAGACCTTCAGTATCTCACAGTACTTTCCAAGTAATGTTAACTCTGCCCAGTACTTTCACAAAGTACTGCTCAGAGACAAGCTTGAATATAAACTGCTTGGAATAGGTATTCTAGGAGATCTCACTATCAACCTAGAATGTATCACAATTCATATAGGGGATCTAGATCACAGGAACCGCCTGTTAAAACTGAATGGGTAAAAGAGAAGTACGGTAAGGGACACACAGTACGTTCAACAAAAAGTGAATCAGATGTTTGTGTAACACAAGAAAATGCTAAAAATCTGGTGAAAGAGATTTGTGTTGAAAAACCAGAAAGTTTTGAAAATCCACATGTTTTGAATAACAAGATAATACTGGATCATGCTTTAGAAAACATTGGAGATTATGTACTCAAAGAATGTGAGTATGTCACTCCACAAGGGGAACACAAGTCCGTAATGGCTTGGGTTCCTCAAAGCCCCTAACTTTTTCATCTTATTAGACAGGGCAACCCAGAAGAGGAGCTTAAAGATCATTTTTGATAGTGGTTGTTCTGTGAGCATGACATGAGACAAGGAGTTTCTGTCAGGTGTTTTGGAGTATATTTAGCTACTATGCTATGTTTGAGGGGAGGACTATAAGGTGTTAGTATAGTCCTGTGTATTGCTTGAGGGGAGGATGTTTGTTGATACTTTGTGTATATGAAGAAATTTTGGCAAAGTACTGTTTTTCCTGAAAGTACTGCTTGAAAGACTGCTTGGGAAGTCTTGCTTGGGAAGTTGCTTATGTGGAAAGTACTTGTTTGTCGATTAAAGTACTGTTCCAACGGTAATATTGATGGGTAATTGATCATAACGGTAACTTTGTTATTATAGGCTGTGATTTTTCAAATCCTACCTATAAATAACTACTTTCCGATTTTCCCTCTCATATTATTACTTTACATCTTTTCCATACTTATCTCCCGATCACCATCTCTTTATTCTTCAATAAAATCTTTATTGTGGTCACTCATTCAACAATGGCGAATCGTTTAACTGTTTCAAAGCACAATATGGTGGCTAATTTGGACAAGACTGAGGCAAATATAGCTTTTTATGATATTGTTGATTATCTTACTGGGTCGCCTATTAGTTATGCTCTTTTAGTTGAACCAGATATTATTGAAACATGGATTCAAGAATTTTGGGCTAATGCTAGAGATAACATGGAGGAGGATGAATATTATATTAGATCTACAGTTGTTGGACGGACTATCAAGATTACAGAAGCCTCTATTCGAGAAGACTTATTATTTGGAGATGAAGATGGGGCTATTCGATTTGACAAGCAACTGATTTGGGATACTTTTAGGAATCTTGGTTATGAAGGATCTCTAACAGAACAAACATTCAAGAAAGCATTATTCTGTCCTCAATGGAAGTTTTTGATTCATGTACTGCTTCATTGCATTAGTTCTAAAAGTACTTCTTGGGAGCAGTTTGGGTCTATATAGCATCTGAGTGGTTGGATGGCTACTGACAGAGTGTTTAATTTTTCAAAGCTTATTTTGGATGGGATGCTATCACATATTTCTTCTGGGTCAAATTGGTTGATGTACCCAGGTTTGTCTGGGTTTTCTTAAACAAGCAATTGGCTGATCTTCCAAAACCTACTGCTTTGTTACCTATTATTGTGCAACAAGCCAAAATCTATACATTCATGGCTAGGCGCAGTGCTTTGTTCAGAGGTGGAGATATTCCATTAACTTCTACAATGATGGAAGTTGTTCAAGCTGTACGTAATGACGCTGGAGAGGATGAAGAAAGTGAAGGTGTTGATTCTGTACAAGGTACTGCTTCACAAAGTGCTGCTTCTGCAAGTACTGCTTCTCTTGAAGGTACTGCATCATTACAGGGTACTGTTTCTCCAAGCCCTGAGGTTCAAGCAGAGATTGAAAGAACACCTACTCCATCTCCACAACATTCTGTTCCTGTTTCAGAAGAACATTCACATCTTCAAGGTGATAATCATACTATTCCTCGTGAAGGTTTGACTTTAGATAATTATGCTTTGACAAGGGAGCTAGTTAGGTTAAACAAGACTGTTGAGTCTCAAGCTAAAGCGCTTAGGAAGTTGAGACGTAGGTATGTTTGGTTGAGGAACTTTATTAAACCCTATATTCAAGGTTTCAACTTATGGGTTAAAGAGGAAAACAAACGTCGTAAACAACTTCGAAAGGAATTTAAACGAAAGAAGGTTCCTAAATCATCTTCTGTCAACTTGGGGAGGAATTTAGCAAAGGAAAATTTGAAAGAAGATGTTACAAAGAAAGAATCTGTAAGTACTGAAGACAAGATTATTTCAGATTCTGAGGAACAAGAAGAAGAAGTGCAAGTTCAAAGTACTGAACATCAAGGTACTGATGTTCAAGGTACTGAATATCAAAGTACTGATTTTCATGATACATCTAGGCAAGAAGTAATAACTCCAAGGGTATTGAATTTTGAAGAAGAAGCTGGTCCTTCTACATTTGTTATAGAAGAAGAGGAGGAATCCACATTCATACCTATTCATTCTGCTAGTGATGATGAAGTAATTGCTACAATATTAGATTTATCACAACCAAGAGGGGGGGTTACTATTAGAGATGTACAAGAAGAAGAACAACCAAGAGCTTCTCAACCAGTCATTGACCCTAAAGACAAAGGGAAAGGTATTCTGGTTGAAACAAAGAAAAAGAAACTCACTTTGGCAGAACTTAGAGCAATTGAAGTTGCTAGGAATGAAGCTGCAGCTAGAAAAGTTCAAGAAGAGTTAGATGCTCAAGATAGAAAAGAACAAGAAGCTCAAGAGGCTTTGAATAGAAAAGCAGCTCAAGAGGTGCAAGATGAATTAGATCTGAAACTACTGAACCTTTACAGTCCCCTACACCTGTTAGATTTATGCCAAGAAGACCTAATTTAGCTAAGGACAGGAATGCTATGATGGCTTATCCGAAAAGTCAAGGGTATAAAGGATTACAGAAGTTTTAATTATCTTGAGATGAAAAGATTATATGATGCTGCTAGGGAGGATTATAAGAAGAATGTTGCAGGCATCAAAGATTTTTGAGAAGAAGCTACCTGACTGAAACGAAAGGAAGAAAAGTCTAAAGAGAAAAAGAAAAAGCTGAAGTTACAGATGTTCAGTTTTCAAAGAAAGAAAAGGTAGAATTAAGATCTGAGACTAGTGATGAATTGAAGAATTATCTCAGAGTGGTAGATTTTGATTATTCAAAAGAAGATAATGACATGAAGATGAATAGATCAAAGATCAGTGTTTTTAAAGTTGTGAAATCCAAGAATGAAGAATATATGATTTTTCATAAAGAAGATGAAAGCTTCAAAGTTTTCAAAGGCTATGGGATTTACTGCATATTATAGATAGAGTAGACCTATTCTACTTATATCATGTTGTGAAGGCTTACTTTGAAAATAATCCATTGGAAGGGATTGGATTGGTTTTACATGGTGATCTCATAACTATGTGGGAAACTGAAGAAGAAAGCTCGATGATATACTGGAAGAATCAGGAAACGGGAAATAGTTTGCTGGAGATTCTTTGAAGAATCTGGAGTTCATGTTTTGGAGCTAGAGAATGGAACAATGATACACATGTTTGCAGAAAGAAGATATCCTCTCACAGTTGAGCTCATGAGAAGAATGCTAGAGCATGGATTGGAAGTAGAAGAGGATAATGAAACTGCTTGCATGGTTATCAACTTGTTTATAAACTGGACTACCATTGCTGAGGATGATCAATAACTGGTATGAATTTTATTTGAATAAATACTTTTGATATATCAGTACTTTTATTCAAAGTACTGCTGATCAGACAGTACTTTAATCAAAGTACTGTTTTTGAACTAAACAGTTAAATAAATTTTAGAAGAAACCTCTTTTGCTAAGTAATAAATATTTTGAACTAAAGGTTGAATAAATGGTTTTTGTGATGATAACATCAATAGGTTATCAATCCACCATGGTTACAAAAGGATTGACTAATCCATGAGCAAACGGCTCTGGTAAAGATATATCAAATCCGTTTTTAGTTGACAACTTGCTAATAAGTTGGATGGTATTCAACTCACCATATCAGTAATGTGAAGAGTTGGCTAGCCCACAAGAAAATGGCTTGTGGTAAAGGCTGTGGAAAAACCATTATTGGTAATTAGTTCACCATTAGATAGAAGAACTAACTAGTCCCGAAGGGTACAGCTTTTGGTAAAGACAAAACAAATCTGTTGATAGCTGGTGGTTTGCTAAAAATCATATGGTTATCAATGTACCATGGTCTTACACACCAAAACATTTGGCTACTTCAGAGATAATGGCTTTGGTAAAGAGTTCTAAATCCATTATTTTTTCAATGATTCACTTGAAAGTGATGAGAATAGTATGCAACTTAAACTGAATTAAATGTACAAATTGTCATATGTTGCTGTGTTGCTATAAAGATGGAGCTTGTGGATGTGCTGTAAAGAGAACAATTCTAAGAGATACTTTGACAAGAACAGATGTTACAGAGATAAAAGCTTAAAGACTAAGAAACAATCCGTTTTTAAAGATGAAGCTGTTAAAGATATATTCACAAAGGAACTTGAAGTCAAGCAAGTAGAATTCAAGTTAGGGGAGGATTATTGGGATATGAAAGTCTTTGAAGATATCAAAGTATGAAGATATCAAAGTACTGTAAGCTACAAAGTACTGGAAAAGTCAAAGAGTCAAAGTATCTTGCTAAAGATAAAGTCAAAAGTACTGCACAATGAAGTCAAAGTACTGCAAGAACAAAGAACTGTTAAATTCGTTTATAGAAAGTATGGTAACTCTAGAATATTCTGTATTAGATTACTTGTCATACAAGGATACAAATTGTAAACCGACTAGGATATCCTTGAACCTATAAAAGGACTCCTAGATTGGCATTAGAGATATGACTTACGATTTTAGAATTAGAGTTTTAGAGAAAGTTCGATTATCTTAGAGTTGTATTAGAGTATTTGCATAATAAGCAGATTTAGAGTTTATAATAAAAGGTTATTCTTCTTAGCTTTGTTAAGTAAATTCCGCGTACTTAATAAAGATTACTCAGTGTTTCTTTGTTAATAATTTAGGATTTATCCGAGGTTATTAAACCTTAACAAGCTAGTTAAGTTAGTTTGATTAAAGTATATCGATCCAACAAAATATTATGTCTTTATTAAATTGTTTAATATAATTATGAATATAAAAAATGAAAAAATAAAATTAGGTGAGGCATGGGATCATGGTTGCCACTAAAAAAGTATGGTGAGGCATGAGAGAGGCATGAATGAGGTGGAATGATATAATTGGTGGGTGGTGAGGCATGGGTGAGGCATGGGATCATGACTGCCACCACCCTTATGTGACATGATTATATGTGTATCTTGGGATTATAATTGTTATGAGTGATACATGGTAAAAACATGCATGTTTTATCATGGATTATTGTTTGTGTTATTAATTGTTAAGTGACTTCACATGCTTTTTATGATAAATCTTGAATTTGGGAAGACCTCAATCAAATACTAATAAATCAATTACGTGCTATGTGGTATATGATTAATTATGGCTTACGCAATTGATTCGTCGATGTATGTGGCTCACTTGCCTTAGTAAGTGAAAGCCATAGCAAATATATGCATTATTTAAACCTAGAATTGATTATTATTAGGGTTTTGTCGAACAAATTATGCATGTGGCTATTTGTTTTACATATATTAATTGTTAAGCTGTATGTACATTATTTGAGTTGGTTAATTGCTTATTTGTTTATAAATATTGTTTGACATGATTGTGAGCAAAAGGGTAAATCTACGAAAACAAAATTAACCGGACTAAATAATGGTAAAATTGAATTTGTATTTTAAGAATTAAATCTTAAACTTTTAGTCGATTGATGTGACTGTACCAAAGAGTTAGAAAGGCTTACACATAGGGGTGGAAACGAGCCGAGCCGAGCTCGAGCTCACCTCGTTTATATATATAAAGCTCGAGCTCGTTTCGAGCCTCATATTTTGAGCTCGAGCTCGGCTTGTGAAAATTTTCACAAGCTAGAGCTCGGCTTGGGATCGACTAATTTTATGATGTATTAAAGAAAACAAAGTTCAAATGGATCTCGGCTCGTTAATTACATAAGGTTCGAGCTCGTTTACTACTTTTAAGCTCGTTTATACGTATAGACAATATATATACGTATATATTTCTTAGGCTCGTTTAGGCTCGCGAGCCTACTCGAGCTCGATTATTAAATGAGCCCAAAATTAGGCTCGAGCTCGTTTAAGCTCGAATCGTTCGAGCTTTTTACCGATTCGATCCCGAGCTTTTCACGAGCGGTTCAGCACGTTTCCACCCCTACTCACCCATTGTGTCAAACTATGTGAGAGGTATAAGGAGGGTACGCATTAAATTGTGAACCGATAGAAGAAGGTTTTTAATACGCTTTGCGCTGACCCGCTTCTCCGCTTCTTTGTGCGTCATAATGGAACTACCTACGACTATATATATGTGCGAAGCATCTTAAGGCAAAGTTGGTATATCCAACACCTCGATTAAACTTGGTTGATTTAATCTTAATAATTTAAAACTAATGAGTAATGGTTTTGTTAAACTTTTATGATATGAAGATGTGTGCATGCTTCTTCATACATATTTTTTATTACACATCAAAATTTTTTACCCAAAACTTTAAGTTTATGCCATCTAATTATAAGGAACACTTGAAGTTGCAATTTATGTTGTGTGAGATCTTAGCTAGATTGCAATGATAACATAAATCTCCATGTTGAGTGAGACCTCATATGGAATAAATTTGCAGTTTATAAATTAGACAACCTAATTAAGTTATTTAGTGAGATCTATGACTTAAGACATAAGATGGGGTGAAACATGCTTACGTTTGCATAAAGGTTTGGCAAATTGTAAATCCCGTAATTTTAAAAAATTGAAAAATGTTTGCAATTATTGTTCAACAATTATCTTGTTGAATACTTTCATCAGTAACATATCAACTGATGTGGTGGAACTATGAAAATTTGGGTCCTAGTTTCAAGAAACATTCTATGGTTAAAATGAATATTTACCAATGGTATTTTATTTTTTTGAAAGGTTAAACTATCGAAAGAACTAACTTTTGAACTTTTTTTCTGTAGAAATGGCTCAACCAGAAAACAATACACTAGGTTCGTCGTTCAAATCCATGTTTGAGCGAGAAAAATTTATTGGAAGCAATAATTTCAATTACTAGTATAAGCAGCTGAGACTTGTCTTGCGTGTTGCCAAAATATTAGAATATTTGAATCAGCCTTGTCCTCCTGAACCGGCTGCTGATGTCACGCCTGCAATGAGAGAAACATGGCAAACTGAGTATGACAAGCATAATGAGGTTGCCTGCCTTATGCTTGGAAGTATGACTCCAAATCTGCAAAAGCAGTTTAAGCATTACTACCCTCGGGACATGCTCACTGAACTCATTTGTTTGTTTGAGAAGCCTGCAGCTGTATAATTGTATGATTTATTCGATGCTCTTCATAGTTGCAAACAGGGGGATGCTAAATCTGTGAGTGCCCATTGTTTGGAAATGATGAGTTACATGGACCAACTTGGGAGACTCAACTATCACTACCCGCAAGATATCCAAATTGGCCTAACCAACAGATCCCTGAATAAGGAGTTTGACGGTTTTATGTGCAATTTCAATATGCATTGCATGGGGAAGACAGTTAGTGAATTGCATGGAATGCTAATTGACTATGAAAAGGGTTTACCTAAAAAGTCTCCTACACCTCAGGTACTTGCTATTTAAAAGGGTAGGATTGCTAAACCGCAAGAGAACAAGGGGAAAGGCAAAGGGAAAGTGTTAGGATTTAGAAAATCCAGGTATTAAAGTGTCGGTCACCTCAAGTATTTGTAATCGTTAGAAACATCGTAGTCGTAGTTACTTAATGTCATGTAGTATTTAGTTAAGTAATACCGTGGAGGACGGACGGGTCTTTACCCACTGTATGCCTGATCCACAGCCCGTTAGGTGGCGTTTTGTGTAAAGACTATAAATACTCTCTACCTCCCAAGGTAGAGAGTTGGAGCTCATAATAATATTTTTCTTTCTCTCACTAAATTTCCCAAACCTCTAACTTTCTCTCTCTAGAAAATCATCTATACGCCTACTTGTGTTTGTGTTATGATGTGTATGTGAAATCCAATATGTTACAATTGGTATCAAGAGCCATGGTTAGATCATCTCTTACATATCCTTGGATTTCTAGTGGTTTTTAGGTGGTTTTTGAGTTTGAAAAAGTTTAGTGGTTTTTGCATCATTTGGTTCATTTCTAGTGTTAAAGTTTGAATTTTGATTGTACTTTTGTGTTTAGGATCATCATAAGTGTTTAGGTTTTGATTTGGAAGGCTTGAATCATCGTGGTTGAGTTGTTTTTGGATTGAAAAGTGGTGTTTTTGAGTTATTCTAGCTAGTGACTTGAGCCACGGATTTTTTAATCTTGGTAGCGACTTGCTTTGTAAGTTGGTAGCGATTTGTAGCGGAAGTGGTAGCGACTTGGTGCTTAGCGACTTGTCTATTGAGACAAGCCGACAAACAGTACACTTAATGGATTCTCTACTACGGGTAGCGACTTGGTGAAGGTAGCGACTTGCTTTCAATTTTGTTAGCGACTTGTACTTAAGTTTCTTAGCGACTTGGTGTTAGCGAGTTGGACATTAGCGAGTTGCTATTTAGCGACTTGACTACTTAGCGACTTGGTGCTTAGCGACTTGCCGTCAAAATTCGTAGCAACTTGGTGTCTTAGCGACTTGACATTATAGCGACTTGATTTCATAATACTTAGCAACTTGGTGCTTAGCGACTTGGCTCAAGGTTTCTTAGCGACTTGGTTGAATTATTGTTTGTAATACGGTTTTCTCTTGATTCAGTAAAATCCCGTGAAAGAATCTATTTCCCGGTTTAATCATAGAGTTTTCAAATCCTGTGTAATCTGTTAACATGTCTACCACCGTACCTACAATCATCTCCACTGTTGCTGAGGATGTTCAAGCAGCTGGTTCAGATACTCGTCCACCTATGCTTGACAGAACTGACTACGACTCTTGGGCTCAAAGAATCAGATTGTACTGTCTTGGAAAGGAAAATGGGGTCAACATTCTCAAATCCATTGATGAAGGACCTTTTCAGGTTGAGACTACAAGAGATATAATTGATACTGCTGCAGATGGAACCATGATCTTTGGATTGGACAGACCAAAGATGTATGATGAGCTCAGTGATAAGGAGAAAAAGAGATTCGATGCTGACATCAGGGCTTCAAACATCATACTTCAGGGTCTTCCAAAAGACATCTACAAGCTGATCAATCACAACACTGAAGCCAAGGCAGTTTGGGATAATGTCAAGATGCTTCTCTCAGGTTCTGAATTGACTAAAGAAGACAAAGAATCTCAACTGTATGATGAGTTTAAGCACTTTAAGATGAAACCAGAAGAGAGTGTCTATGAATATTACGTGAGATTCCACAAACTGGTGAATGATATGAGGAATATTAAGATGACTATGCCAAATATTCAGCTAAACTCAAAGTTTGTAAACAACATGAATCCAGAATGGCACAAGTTTGTCACCTCTGTGAAGCTAACCAAAGGATTGAAGAACACAAACTATGAGCAACTGTATGCCTTTCTTCTTCAGAATGAGAGACATGCCATGTTTGAAAAAAGGATTCTTGAACAATTCAAAACAAATCAGGGAGAAACAAGCTCACCAAATGATTCTACAGCCTTCTACACCAATGTTGGTATTACCACCAAAGCCTCACAAGTTATTCCCATGGGTGATGGTAATTACAAACTCATCCCGGATCCATCATATAAGCCACCAGACCCAAATACATTCATGGAAAACTTCATCAATCAACTATCTCTCATGGTCAGTCAAAACATGAACTCTCTTCCACACACCAACAACAACCTCAGAACAGCATCCAATCCACATAATCAAGCAACTGTCAGAGATGGGAAGGTTATGGTGCAACTAGTTCAAGAAAGGCAGTATGAACAGGGAAGAGGTGGAGCTGGTAGAGGTTATGCTGCTAATCAAAATCGGGGAAGGATTGGGAATTAAGGTCAAGCAAAGCCATCAAATGCTACAAGCTGCGGTGGTGAGGACATATTGCAAGAAACTGTACATCTCCAAAACGTCCTCAGAATGCAGAATACTTCAGAGACAAGATGCTGCTTGTGTAAGCTCAGAACAACGGAGCAACTTTGGATGAAGAGGAGTTGTTGTTTCTTGCTGAAGGGAATGCTAAGACATATGATGCTTATGTAGATGAGCAGCCTTAGTAGGGTATGGGTCAGAACAATCCAAATGCATTTCAAGTAGCAGATTGTGATGCTTATGATTCGGATGTGGATGATGAACCAACTGCCCAGTCAATCTTCATGGCAAGGATCTCTCCTATGGTCTCTCCTAAGGTTCCTTCACCGCAACAGGCTGGTCCATCCAAAGAATCAATCATCTTAGAGGTATTAAAACTATACGACAAGATTGATGAGCAAAAGATACATAATGAAGTACAATCTCTTGAAACTTATGATTCAGATGTTGAAAATATAGGAAATAGTAATATTGTCCCATATGATCAACATGTGGCTCAAAGTGAAAGTGAGATTGTACCAAGTGATGTATCTTCTGCAGTCAATAATGATTGTGTTTTTGATGAATACACTGCATGTGCCCATGATGATTACGTACTCTGAACTCAATGCCTATAAGGAACAAGTTGCTATCTATGAACAACGTGCTAAGTTTGAGTTAACCACCCGTGGGCAGGAAATGGATGACCAAATGCGTACAATTATTAGAAAAAGTAGGTTTAGAGAAGAAGTATTAAAACAAGAGTTAAATTCCTTACAAGAAAAGCTTTCTAAAACTGCTAAGAAAAAACAAGAACTTCAGGAAAATGTTAAACTGCTTAAGCAATAATTCAATACTAAGGAATCAAAACTTTTGAATGATTTTTCCAATCTGAAAACCTTGAAAAACAAGCTTGAAAATAAGTTGTACGTACAAGGAAATACCATTCAGACTACTCACTTAATCACTAAGCACATAGTTTTGAGTGATAAGCATAGTACTCCCCTTGTTGAGGAACCAAATCCAGAGGTCATTAAAAAGGCTAGAACTGCTCATAAGGTAATTTATGATGGCAATGAAATCCTTAAGCGTAGGCAGAAACCTAGTTGCGTTGAGTGCACTGAGGAAGATAAGAAATCAGATGAAGTCACTAGGGAGAAAATGGATAAGAAACTCAATAATCCTATATGTAAAGAGAAAAACATAATTATCAGACCCCATGATTACAAAAAGGAAAATTGAATTTCCTTGAACAAGTTTAAGCCTCAAATGTTGTTAACACCCGAACAAATGTTCTGGAAAAAAGATTTAGATAAGCAAAAAGCAGAGAATCTTGTTGTAACAAACCCCCCCCCCCCTTAGGAAAATGCCTTCAGCAACTGTGTATCCTCCTAATAAACCAATGCATTTAGTCTCTAGAACTATTGCCACTAAAAGCAAGACCTTAATCAGTCAATATGTTATCTTTCAATTATTTGTTGATTTTGAAAAAACTTGTAAGAAAAGGATCACACCCACTGGTATAACTGAAGGGGAAAGGGGTTTTGAGCAAACTAAAGAATGCTATTTAACTGAGGTCATGCCTTTCTTTAAACAACTAAAAGATCAATTTGAGAGTATTAAAAAGGGTATGGATTTAGATATTAAAGAAATGGAAAAGGAATTTGATGTAATGATAGTTGAGGTTAGTGACTATGAGCGAGAGTTAAAATATAATGAGATTGAGAGGAAAAACTTGCATACATTGAATGAGAATCTTATTTCTGAATGTATCACTCAAGATGTGTTTTACACTGCTACAAATTGTTTCATTAATGCTTCTCAATTTCATGAATTATCTGTTGCTCTGAAAGTTTCCCATGATCGTGTCATTGAGCTTGAAAGACTAATTCTAAACTAAATGAAAAAATTGATCTGGATGATCACGATAATTTGGTAAAACATCTTTCTAAACTAGAAGTTGAACATTTTAATTTACAACTAAAATATCAACATCTTAAAGAAAATGTCAAAACTTCAAATATCAAGACATCTTCAGATGCTCCAGAGTTTGATGCAGTCTTTCAGATAAACAAACGTGATGAACATATTCAAGCTCATTGTAACACGATCAGAAAGTTGAAAGCCTAAATCTCTCAATTAAAGGGTGAAAAAACAATGTGATGGCTCCCAAATGCCTCCTCCTTTAGATTCTCAGTATTCTCAAACTTTTCATCTTCAAAACTTAGTAAATGCTTTACAAAAACGAGAGTTTTCTAGAAGAAAATAAAAAAAGTTAAACGACACTTTAAAGAGTTATATGATTCAATGAAAGTCACTCGTGACAAAAAAAATGAAAAAATAACTTCTTTACAAAAAGAAATTGAGAATCTAAGGAGTCAGGAAAAAGGGAAACTGCCACTTGTTTTTAATGAGAATGTTGCTTCAAAGTCATCCTCTTACTGCAAATATATTGTGACTGTTAAATACATTCCCCCTCATCTTAGGAATAATGAACTTTTGTTTCATAACTATTGTGCTCACCTTAAGGATAGTCTAGAATGTCTCCGTGAGATAGTGGAAGAGGATTTCTTAAATAAGCCTCTTGATAGAGAAATTAGGTTTTCTTGCATTCAGGCCAAACAATCTCAGGAGCTGCTAGAATGTCTAATTGCAACATGTCCTAAATCCTTAGGTGCAAAAGGTAAAGCTGTGATGCTTTGTTCTATGCCCAGTGCCAAGCATACAAATCATTCTATGCCCAGGTTTAAGAAAGTGAACACTAATGTGCCTTCAAGTAGTTCAGATCCCTGCACATCAAGTTTAGGAATGCAAAAAGTAGATCAACCAACTAATTTTCCCATAATTCCCTCTACAGGAGTAATCAGTGACATTAAAGCAAGCGGGTCAAAGCCTCCAGGCAATACCAAGCAAGATAAGACCTCGCAAGCTAAGAATGTGCATTGGAAGAGAGTATAAGATCATCCTAGGAATATTAAATTTGAGTTGAATAAAATGAATCGTGTTGATTCTAGTATTAGCTATAAGCGTACTGTAATTAATTCGAATTCTACTACTATTCGCAAACCATGTAATGATGACTGCTTGATTTCTGTTACTAATCATGAATGTGGTGTGAATGTTTTGTCTAATGCTGTCAAATGCCCTGATAAAATTGTTAATGCTAAAAGTCAAGCTAAGAAGGCTAAAAGGCAAAGGCGAAAGAAAGTTAGAAAACAGTGGAAACCCACAGGAAGGAAATTTAGTAAAACAAGTTATCAATGGATACCTCTGGCGTAAGATTAATGAGCTTTGCCTTAAAGTTGCTAAATCAATGCCCACTAGAAAATGGATGCCTATTGGTAGAACTATTCCCTTAAGAAATGAACATACTTTGAATAGGTCAAATATGGACACTAGCACTGCATCTATTTCTAATGATTCCATTGTTTTTACTTCTGATGTGGGTGTTCCAATCACTGTTACTAACCAAGTGGAACCCATTCTTGCATGGGGATCCCAATTATCCAGTTACCATTCTTGTCTGTGTACATGCAGATCATTCAAATCGTTCTGTGGTACCTGGACTCAGGCTGTTCCAAGCATATGAATGGAGACCGGTCGCGGCTCATGAACTTCGTGAGTAAATTCATCAGAACTGTTAGATTCGGGAATGATCGTTTTGGTGCTATTATGGGTTATGGAGATTATGTTGTCGGTGATAGTGTTATCTCCAGGGTATATTACGTAGAAGGTCTTGGCCATAACTTATTTTCAGGCGGTCAATTCTATGATTCTGATCTAGAAGTGGCCTTCAGAAAACATACTTGTTTCGTTAAAGAACTTGATGGTAAGGAACTTTTAAGAGGAACACGTGGTTCAAATCTATACACCATCTCTATTGAAGATATGATGAAGTCTTCTCCAATTTGCTTGTTGTCAAAGGCTTCGAAAACAAAGTCATGGTTATGGCATCGTCGTCTCAATCACTTGAACTTCGGCACCATCAATGATATCTCCAGAAAGGACTTAGTTGTAGGTTTACCTTGACTAAAGTATGAAAAGGATCATCTTTGTTCAGCATGCCAATTAGGAAAAAGCAAGAAGTATGCCCACAAACCCAAACCTACAAACTCCGTTACATAAGTTCTTCATACAATTCACATTGACTTATGTGGACCCATGAGAGTGCAGACTATCTTTGGGAAGAAATACGTGTTAGTTGTGGTTGATGATTACTCTCGATTCACCTGGGTTAAGTTCCTAAGGACAAAGGATGAAACTCCAGATATCATCATCAAACTTATCAAACAGCTGCAGGTTCGACTTAACAAAACTGTCAGAATCATCCGAACAGACAATGGAACTGAGTTTGTTAATAAAAAACTTAGTGAGTTTTATGAAAGTGTTGGAATCAGTCATCAAAGAAGTGTTCCACGAACTCCTCAACAGAACGGTGTAGTTGAAAGACGAAATCGAACTCTTGTGGAAGCCGCAAGAACAATGCTGATTTACTCAAAGGTTCCAATGTTTCTCTGGGCTGAAGCCATTGCCATTGCCACTGCATGCTACACTCAAAATCGATCCCTAATTCACACTACTCATGGAAAAACTCTATATGAACTTGTCCACAATAGAAAACCTAATCTCTCATTCCTTCGTGTGTTTGGTGCATTGTGTTATCCAACTAATGAGGGTCAAGACTTAGGCAAACTTAAGGCTAAAGCGGACATTGGAGTATTTGTAGGATATGCACCAAACAAAAAGGGATATCGAATCTACAACAAAAGAACCCGAAATATCATGGAAACAATTCACGTTATGTTCGATGAGCTGACCGGTCCTATGGCTCCTGGACAATCCAGTTCTGGACCCGCACTCCAAAACAGTCCCATTGGTTCATCCCTTGTACCTAAGTCATCTCCAGCAACTCCATATTTACCTCCATCTAAAGATGATTTGAAGAAATTGTTTGATCCAATGTTTGATGAACATTATGATCCAAATGCCAATGATATCAATTCCCAACAACGAGGCTGCTTCTATCCTGTCAATGAAGTTAACCCTTCAGTTTCAATGTCATTAAGTCAAGAAGCGCATGCTACTGATCACTCTGTCTCATCAACAAACCTTCAATCATCAAGTGTACATCATGGAATTGTTTCTGGCACTCAGGATGAAGTTAATCCCTTTGCTACTCCCTAAGATGCTCCATTTGAAAACATATTTGCTCCTGAATCATCATCATAACCATCTTCATCGGGGAAATCGATTTCGCTACTTCAGTTCCTCAACAGCAACCACATGAACACCTTAGGAAATGGACACATGATCATCCATTGGACAACATCATTGGAAACCCCTCTCGTCCAGTATCCACTCGAAAACAACTTGCAACCGATGCCTTATGGTGCTTCTTCAACTCCGTACTCTCTAAGATCGAACCAAAAGATGTTAAAACCGCCATGAATGAAGACATCTGGTTCAATGCCATGGAAGAAGAAATTCATGAGTTTGATCGACTAGATGTATGGGAATTAGTACATGCTCTTGACTGTGCCATGATCCTGCTCTAAAGTGGATCTTCAAAGTAAAACTTGATGAGCATGGTGATGTTTTATAGAACAAGGCTCGATTGGTTGCAAAAGGATACTGTCAAGAAGAGAGTATTGACTTTGAAGAATCATTTGCTCCAGTTGCTCGTATTGAG
Source organism: Chrysanthemum makinoi (assembly GCA_910596185.1). Taxonomy (NCBI): domain Eukaryota; kingdom Viridiplantae; phylum Streptophyta; class Magnoliopsida; order Asterales; family Asteraceae; genus Chrysanthemum; species Chrysanthemum makinoi. The sequence continues at coordinate 205,689,530 of OU343222.1, forward strand.
GCAATCATAATCTTCTTGGCTAATCTTTGCTAGCAAGAATATGGTTGTATATCAGATGGATGTGAAAACCGCCTTTCTGAATGGAGATTTGAAAGAGGTGGTTTACGTCAGCCAGCCAGAGGGTTTTGTGAATCCAGAGCATCCTACTCATGTCTATCGCTTGAAAAAAGCCCTTTACGGTTTGAAGCAAGCTCCTAGAGCATGGTATGATACGCTGTCAAAGTTTCTTCTATCTTCTGGATTCAGCAAATGAGAAGTTGATCCGACATTGTTCACCAGGAAGTCAAGCAAACATTTAATTCATGTTCAAATATATGTTGATGATATTATATTTGCCTAGACTGACCCTAATGAGTGTGACCGTTTTTCAAATGAAATGGGTTCTAAATTTCAAATGTCAATGATGGGACAAATGTCATTTTTCTTGGGATTACAAATTTCACAAAGTCCCGGAGGCATTTTTATTAATCAATCTAAATATGCAAATGAGATTTTAAAGAAATTTGGATTTGATTCTTGTGACCCTGTTGACACTCCCATGATTGAGCGTACTAAACTGGATGAGGACCACTCAGGGATCATGGTAGACCAAACAAAATATCGTAGCATGATCGGATCCCTGATGTACCTCACAGCAAGTAGACCAGACATCTTGTTCGATGTTTGTATGTGTGCTAGATACCAGGCTAAGCCTACCAAAAAGCACCTTGAAGCAGTTAAACGGGTCTTTCGGTATCTCCAAGGAACCATCAACATGGGACTTTGGTACCCGAAGGACACCGGTATGTCACTAACAGCCTATGCAGATGCTGATCATGCAGGATGTCAAGATACACGTCGAAGTACGTCTGGAGGTGCTCAGTTTTTGGGTGATAAGCTTGTGAGCTGGTCTTCAAAGAAGCAAATGAGTACTTCTATTTCCTCTACAGAGGCTGAATACATAGCCATGTCATCTTGTTGTGCTCAAATTCTATGGATGAGATCCTAATTATCTGACTATGGCTTTGAATTCAACAAAATCCCTCTGTACTGTGATAATAAAAGTGCTATTGCTCTCTCATGCAACAACATACAACACTCAAGAGCAAAGCACATCGATATTCGACATCATTTCATCAGGGAGCAAGTTGAAAACGGTGTGGTGGAACTATACTTTGTGAGGACTGAATACCAGTTAGCAGACATCTTCACCAAAGCTCTTCCTAGAGAACGTTTTGAGTTTATCCTTCCACGACTTGGTCTTAAGAGCCTACAACCGGAAACACTCAAACGTCTTCAAGAGGAAGAAGAGGAGTAAAAGGTTTTCCTTCATCTATCTCTTGTATATTTATATTCAAAAACCAAAATACAAAATTATAAAAACAACAAAAAGCAAAGAGAAAAATATAAAACTTTCAAAAATCCAAAAATATTGTCCTTTTGTCATGTTTTCCTCGATTCGATAATATCTACGGTCTTTGTGTTGTCATTCAAAGAATGACACGGGACTTTAGATGTTAGTCTAATGTTCCAAAAAAAAAAAAAAAAAAATGAGAGAAAGAATTTTTTTTAGCAAAACCGTGGTTTATTGTCATTTCAGGCAGTAACCCGTTTTTCAAAGAAAGAACAGAGCCATGCCTTATCTGTTTTTTTAATCTCATGCTCTTATTCTATAAACAATTACTTACTATCTAATGAAAACTAATTGCGTTGAAAAATAACTCGGACTCTATTGTTGAAAATCATCTGGACTTAACTTCTGTCAAAAACATCTATCTCTCAATCAACAACTTATGTCATTGACTGAGGGGGAGAATGATTTCAATTAAATCAAAAGGTTATTTGTCATACAATTGTTTTCAAAAGATAATCATGCATGTTTAATCAATGGAGTTTAAAGTCTCAAAATCCGATCTTTATCAGTTAAAACGTTTTCATAATCAAGTCACAATTCTCCTTAAAAGCTTTCTAAATCAATTTAAATCCCAAGATCACAAATCTCATGTTTTGATAATTGTGATCGGTGGAGAATTTGTGATTTAAATTGGATTTAAACGATAATTCGGTAAATGGTTTTATAAGGATGTACAAGCTCTCCTTCCCACATGTGCCAAAACGATTTCAAATTTTCCATGCACATGTTAAGGGGGAGCATCTATCTTAAACCACAAAGATTTGAAACGTGATCAACTTATCTCAATGTGCAGTTGTTTCCTAATATGTGCAAAACATTTTCAAAAATCTACGTACATATTCAGGGGGAGCAACTATTTTTGAAAACCACATTCTTTATATAACTACTCTTAGATGCAAGCCAACCCCTCAAAGATGAAAATTATTTATATTACAAAATGATGCTTGATGAAAATGTTGAGGGGGAGCTCTTTTTCTATAAATATCAAAAACAATTCAGGTACACAATGCTTTGATAAATATCACAAGTATCTGGATTGATTTTCAAATGGTTTTCAATTGGTTTGAATGACGATGAATGTACCAAAAGACCGACCATTTTACTTTATGCATGGAGTTATAAGGATGGTGAGGTTAGGTATTAGTCCCACGATCCGCCAGAACCGGAGGGATCTACCCAGGACAATCCACCAGATAGTGTAGAGTCCTTAGGTATGACGAAAAAAAGGAGAAAATGAGATATAGGATAGTGCGGACTGAGATAGAGCTAGAACTGGAATAAACCCACCAAGGTTCTAGTTATGAAGTCTCGGTAAGCACTGAAGGGGTTGAAGAATGAAAAAGAAATGAATATGAAAAGGGTGAAAAGAAATAGCCCTCCAATAATTCAACCTTAGGGCAGAAACCGGGTTCAATTCATATGCTACTGGTAGTTACCAAGGTAACATCGGTATTGAAGACAAGACGTCATGGACCCAGTGACGCACTGCACTTCAACTTCCCAAGCTACTCAAGTTCCTCTTAAAAGGGCTTGTTTCATTCTCACGGGGAACCGACATAATCTATCGACTTTCTCTTAGAGATCGTTGATATTGAAGAAGGAGACCCTCTCCCTAGTCTTCGGCATAGGAACCAAATGTGCACTATTGAGTCTAGAGCCACGAGATCATCTATAAATTTCATTAGGACACTTTCAATGAAGACTCTCTATTTCACACAATGTGGAAAGAGAGATTATATCTCATGAGTCCTACGCATTATCCTTGTGGTATTGATAGAACATCTGAGTGATATGCATACATATTCACAATGAAGATGGAAAGCCTTCTGGAGCCAACATCAAACAAGCTCCTGGTGGGTGGCATGTGAGATCTATCCAATACATCAACCATGTGACAACTGAACAGAAACAATGGGGCGAGTCATAATTATGATTCAATCCTGGTTCAGTTTATGGATTGACTGATACCTTTGAAAATCGGTCATTGTGCTTAAAAACTCTTTTCTTTAGCACATTGACTGTGTACTCATATGTCAAAATAAAAGGTGTATATGATTGATAATTGTTTTTCATTAAAACCTTCGTTGTATTGCAAAAACAATTTCTATTGAACGATACACGATTGTTTTTCAAATCTCTTTTTATCAATCAGTGAATCTCAATTCGCTAGTTCACTCACTCCGTGTTGTCTTCTTTGAGACGTTCCGGTTTGAGAACAGCTAGAGCAGCTGCGAAACCCTGTCAAGGAAATTCTTCAGAATTTTACCTGTTCACAGGCAGTACTTGTACTGATCAACGGGGAACCGTGGGCCGTGTACCTCAATTCAACGAAAGTGATCAAAGACACTTTCGTACACTTTATTGCTAATTGTTTTATGCAGGTACACCCCGACGTTTGCAGCCGATCAGAATGAAGCAGTCAGTCCATACCCGCATGCTCACACAACCATTCATATCTAAAGAAATCATGATTAGTGCATCAATGACTCTGATGTTTTCACTCCATGCTTCTGCTACACTGTTGCCAATATCATGAATCAACGAAAGCTTCCACTACTCTGATGAGAATATATCATGATCAAGAATGTGAGCATGTCGGTCCAAAAGTCACAACATCACATAATACCAACACCACAAAGGATGAGTCAAAGATTTATGTTTGCTGATGATCTCAAAGCTGGCTCAAAACTCAGTATCACGTGGATCAGTTAAAGACCTCCACTCAGATTATCCAAACACGTAAAAATGAAGAATCCAGAACAATCTCAATGTAATATCAAGTTGTAATTCTATGTAATTTGAGGTGACCTCCCTTAGGGGGAGATTGTTAGGATTTAGAAAATCCAGGTATTAAAGTGTCAGTCATCTCAAGTATTTGTAATCGTTAGAAAGCTCATAGTCGTAGTTACTTAATGTCATGGAGTATTTAGTTAAGTAATACCGTAGAGGAAGGACGGGTCTTTACCCACTGTATGCTTGATCGACAGCCCGTTAGGTGGCGTTTTGTGTAAAGACTATAAATACTCTCTACCTCCCAAGGTAGAGAGTTGGAGCTCATAATAAGATTTTTCTTTCTCTCACTAAAGTTCCCAAACCTCTAACTTTCTCTCTCTAGAAAATCATCTATACGCCTACTTGTGTTTGTGTTATGATGTGTATGTGAAATCCAATATGTTATAGAAAGGTAAACATGTTGTTGTACCTAAACCCAAAATCCCCACCCAAGAAGAAAGAAAATCCAAAGAAGGACCAGGCTTTTCACCACTGCACTGAGGTAGGACATTAGAAGAGGAACTATCCACTCTACCTCGATGAGTTGCACACAAAGAGGTATAAGAATGCTGGTATTGTAGCCAGTACTTCAGGTAACTTCTTTATGATAAAATTATTTGCTTTTCCTCATAAAATAAATTCCTGGGTATACGATACTGGATGTGGTATTCATATTTGCAATACACTACAGGGACTTAGAGGTACAAGGAAACTCGCCTATGGACAACAATACCTGCACGTGGGTAATGGAGCACATGCTTGTTGAAGCTAGGAACATTTGAATTAGTTTTCTCTCTGGCTGTACGTTTTAAATGATTGTCATTACGCACCTTCTATAATTAGAGGTTTCGTTTATGTTTCCTTGTTATTAGATATTGGTTTTATTCATACATTTACTGATTATGGAATTTCAGTTTCTTTAAATGATTTTTTTTACTTTAATGAAATTCCAGTAAATGGTGTGTTTGAGATTGATATGCATGATAATGTGATTGATAAAAATAATTCGGTTTTTAGCATCAATAATAAAAGAATAAAGTGATCACGGATTCTTCATATCTTTGGCATTGTATACTTGCCCACATAGGCAAGAAATGTATGCAAAACCTGCAAATGATTGTTAGGATTAGAAATTCCATAAGAAAAGTCGTCCCCCAAATATTATCTAGCATAAGTTAGCTCGTAGACTTGTTATTAGTTACGTTATTTAGCAGTTTATTTAGTTAGTTTGTAGCGTAGTTTAGTTTAGAGCAACACCGTGGAGGAAGGACGGGTCTTTACCCACTGTATGCCTGATCCATAGGCCGATAGGAGGTCGTGTATTGTGTAAGTATAAATACCCCTTCATCCATGGAGGGGTGTGGTTCTTTGAATCTAACCTTTCATTTGTTTTAAGCAACTCTCTTCAAGGAACCTCCTCTCAACTCTCTTCATCTCTCTAAAATGGCTTTCTTGTTTAATCATTGTCCTAGACCACCCGAATCATCAAACAACATAAATACTGGATCCTAACAATTGGCATCAGAGCCTAGGTTTTGTTGTTTGTTTTGATTCGTTATTCGACTCATGTGTTTATGCGGGGTATGTATGCGGTTTTGATAGTGATTTGATTCGGTTGATAAAGATCTCGTGTTGATTGATTATTATGGTGTCGAATCATGTTCTTAAGCTGTTTTAATCATTTTCATGGTGAAAAACTTTGTTTTCATATTATTTTGGGAAACCAGTTTTGGACATGCTTGTTGAGTATCCTTTTGGTTTAAAAAGTCTTAGTGATATATGTGTAAAAAAAAAACTGTCTTGTGTCGATATATGGTCCAAGTCAATTTTTTGTTCATCTTTTAATGACTTTTTCATTCTACATCTGTTTACTTTGTGTGGTCAATCTGTCATATATTTGGTCATAATGGGTATGTTAAACTGCTCATTTTCTGGGTATGCAACTGGGTGTATTCTGGTTCAGTCATGATAGCGAGTTGGGTAAATGTTAGAATGCGAGTTGGGATAACTTGTACTAAAGCGAGTTGTACACTGGCATTACTTAATGCGAGTTGTGATGATCTTATGAGCGAGTTGTGGACTCGCATTATTGAATGCGAGTTGTCTTTTGGACAATGCGAGTTGGTATGATGCATGTTGCACTTGCTCTTTAGCGAGTTACTTAGTAATGTCAATGTGAGTTGCTGTCATACTGTCCAGATACAATGTACATTAAGCGAGTTTATAGCAGTCTTTAAAAGCGAGTTGGTTGTTTGACTATTGAGTCAACAATATGCGTGTTGTGTAAACTGTTTAAAGAAGCGAGTTGCTTGCTAATGATTATAAGGCGAGTTGGGTCAAGAGAGCTGAGTCTAATGCGAGTGGCTAAATGAGGAGTTGTCAAATAAACTTTAAAGTGAGTTGACAGAGATGATGCAAATGACCAATACTAAGACCACAATTTACTCAAAACTCATTGACCTCATGTTTCATAACCATCATTGGTCCTTGTTCATTGCTGTAAAGAAAACGGAAAAAGATGATTAAGTAACTGATCCGAAACCCTCAACCAACAGGTATCACATCTTACAATTGCCAACATCCACTCCCAAAACGTATCCTATCCTCCATCTCATCTTTCCTTCATCTATGACTCAAACTTTATTAAAATCAAAAATATCTCACTTTGTTTCTAAGGACTTCTCAAAGATTCATCATGCCAAAGGCATAAGAAGAAACAATAATCATCATTGATCATGAGATACTATACGAAATAAAGATATAAGTTTAACATATTATGTTAACTCCATATCTTTGGCTCGTTTGTGACTCAATAACAACAACATGGGAACGAGAAAAGACCTACCTGTGCTTGCTTGGATTGAATCTCATAACCATCCCTGTGGTTTTGATATGAGGCCTTCTCAGGACCATCTAGCCATCCCTGTGGCTTAATCAAATGGACTGTTCTAATCGAATTAAAGGGGTCTTTGTGCCAGATTCTGATTGGAACAAGATTGATTGTGGTTATGATACTCTTGAGTAGTTGAGATAAGGTGTAATTCATTGATCCTTTGTTTATAATTGTTCTGAGACTGAATGACTTGAGTAACAAAGTTGTGAGGGAGGCGGATTTTTTTAAGAGTGATTAGGGTTTGAGTAATATTAGTGAGATTAGGGATTTGGTCAAGTGAAGATAAGGTTCATTTTATATCCCAAATTTGTAGGGTTTGGCTTCAGCTGATTTGGGTTTCGAGCATATGGGCCTTATGGTTTTATTTGGACATACAAGCGTAGACCTGAGATATTTACATGGGCTTCACATGAATGAGTGGGATGGAATGTGTTATACGGGTGTTATAATTGATGTTATGTGATATCCCGGTTACGCTTGTTGATGACACGTGTTTAAATGTTTTTCTCTATCCTAATTGCAAGATGAGGGGTAACATGACTTTCACAAAGATAATTGTTCACAGCATGTGTTATTGAATATGCTCGAGTTTTGTTTTGTGCTATTAATGTGGTATTGAATTGATTGCTCAAAAGATTTCATTTGGAAGATTGGACTTAGTTTGGGTTGTCTGTTATAGACCATGCCTTGAAGTTTACAAGCGAGCAATGTTGGATAATTCACATGATTGGGACAGATTGACATCTCAAGTGTTGAGATTTGATGATAATGAGATATAAAACTTATTGATACAAGTTGTGATTTGATTTGTGTTGATAATGAGACCTGCTATATGCGACTTGATGATGTGATTTGTTGTGGTTAGGTATGATAATGAGAGTTGTTGTGTATAACAGTTGGCACTTTGGGGTATACATGTTCACGGAGAATATTAGTCACGGCTTTAATTGATTTTAGAAAGTGTCGACTACAGGGTTGTTTGTACGATATTTCTTATTCGACTTTGAAGTGAGGTTTTCCCGGAGCGTTTACTTATTTCGTCTTCTTTCTTTCTACCCTTCCGCGAAGATGACTTGTTTGGGCGTTTATTGAGAGTGATAAAGACTTGGCTATTTAATTACGGTTGTGATTATTTCTCGCTTAACCCACAACGTAACTATCACTTCGGTGTCTCACTCAGTTGAGAATGTCAAGAGGTTTTGTACATTGGGTACACCATTTCTTCTTCACAAGGATTAGTACAAGTTTAAGTAACAAATCTGGGGTATTTCACTTCATGATCAAGTTTGGCATATCGGGTTTACTTCTCCATGTTGTCACTTCATGAATTGGATGTGTGTTTGGATATTCGTATGGAGTTTGGTTTATTACATGGTTTACGGGGTTATATTCATTTAACCATGGTCTGGATGAAACCATTATCAAAGTTCGTTTAAATGTAAAAGAAGGCTAGATTTGAGCAGTTAACCAGAAAAAGTGACAACGTGCGTTAATCAGATTATTTATTTGAGGTTGAAGTAATTATCATGGGCGAGTGTAAACTTAGTATCTGAAGGTCGGGGAATGGTTGGATGAAGATTCTTCATGATCCTTGTTGAGTTATTATCAAAACACAAGACTTGGAAATCTAGTTAGTGTTGGGTGTCTTTTACCTTTTCTTTTACCACTTGGGGGAATTGGGCTCTTACCATCACAAAATAACTATCACTTTAAGGAGTTACGTTGTAGTGCTCAGTGTCACATCAATTGTTGATTCAAGAGGTAATGTACTCTTATACTTGATGTTGGTTGGTTGAAGAGTATAGAGTACATAGAGAGTACTTAGAGTTGCTAATGGAAATCGGCACCGCTCTTTGTTACATATGTGCAAGTATAAGTCACGAGTTCGGGTTAGTTTACTTCAGGGTCAAATTCATCATATTGGGTTTTCTCCATCAGCTGTCACAACAAAGAGCCTATTGAATGATAATGGGGTTGATTACAAGTTTGCCAAGAGTAGATGAAAAGAGAGAGATTTATGATGTATGAACACAACAGTTCATGCCTCGTACTCTAAAGAAAAGAAAAGTGTACATTTCAGTGCGCTTTATCTTCAAAAGAAGAGAAATCTTCTTATGACGTATGAACACTTCAGTTCATGCCTCGTACTCTAAAGAAAAGAAATGTGTACGTTTCAGTGCGCATTATCTTCAAAAGAAGAGAAATATTTGATAAGGATTTAAAATGTACCTTTTTGAGGGGTCGTTTAAGCCCTTATTTGATCACTTTTGTATCCGTTATTGCTTAATATCGTTCCTTTTCACTTTTAGGTCTTTGAGGCAAACGCGTAATGGCACTATTTGGACGAAAAATTCCGAATATATGAAGAAAATGGCCAAAGTCAAGAATCGAGAACTCAAGTGATAAATTACAAGTGACGGCGGTCACTGCTTATCTCGACGCCGTCGAAGGAAGTTGTGACTGCTCAGACGAGAAAATTGTTAGTTTTGGAGTACGGCGTCGGGCTTTAAAAGAGTTAGGCCGTCCGCACTCGACCCGGTCTAGATTCAATCCAGACGACGTCAGAAGCTAAGGGACGCATCACAATCATAAGGTGACTCCGTCCGCAAGATTAACTTGGCCAAGAACTAACCCCTAATGACGGCGACACCGACGGCGTCACAAATCATAAGGTGACGTCACGTGCACATGTAATCCTTATATTTAGAATCCGAATTTTTTCAGTTTAGAGAGTAGTCTTTTGGGTAAACTTTTGGAGTAAAACCTAAACCGAACCAAGGTCTATTTAGGGTTTAACCTATCTTACACCAAGATAAGTTGTTACTTCATTAATTTATTATGTTCCTCAATATTTGTGTGTATGCTTGCATGTTCTCCCATGTCCGGCCTAATTTACTTGTGTGTTTGCTTGAGGGAATATGAACCTTATTATTGAATATTGATTGTTTGTTTCTTATCTTAGTTGATTAATGACTAGTAATGGCGATAGGTTCATTCGTTGTGACTTAAGCTGATTATCTTTGTGAACCCTAGGGTAATAAGCACTATGAGTTGTTGTAATCTAAACTATACAAAGAGGCCATTAGAGTTAGAGTTTTATCGTCGTCTCCCTAGTGGGTTTTGTAGACGAGACC
>OU343222.1:205699821-205740111 GCA_910596185.1 Chrysanthemum makinoi
ACCAAAGACGTATGATGAGCTCAGTGATAAGGAGAAAAAGAGATTCGATGCTGACACCAGGGCTTCAAACATCATACCTCAGGGTCTTCCAAAAGATATCTACAAGCTGATCAATCACAACACTGAAGCCAAGGCAGTTTGGGATAATGTCAAGATGCTTCTCTCAGGTTCTGAATTGACTAAAGAAGACAGAGAATCTCAACTGTATGATGAGTTTGAGCACTTTAAGATGAAATCAGAAGAGAGTGTCAATGAATATTACGTGAGATTCCACAAACTGGTGAATGATATGAGGAATATTAAGATGACAATGCCAAATATTCAGCTAAACTCAAAGTTTGTAAACAACATGAATCCAGAATGGCACAAGTTTGTCACATCTGTGAAGCTAACCAAAGGATTGAAGAACACAAACTATGAGCAACTGTATGCCTTTCTTCTATAGAATGAGAGACATGCCATGTTTGAAAAAAGGATTCTTGAACAATTCAAAACAAATCAGGGAGAAACAAGCTCACCAAATGATTCTACAGCCTTCTACACCAATGTTGGTATTACCACCAAAGCCTCACAAGTTATTCCCATGGGTGATGGTAATTACAAACTCATCCCGGATAAGCCACCAGACCCAAATACATTCATGGAAAACTTCATCAATCAACTATCTCTCATGGTCAGTCAAAACATGAACTCTCTTCCATACACCAACAATAACCTCAGAACAGCATCCAATCCACATAATCAAGCAACTGTCAGAGATGGAAAGATTATGGTGCAACCAGTTCAAGAAAGGCAGTATGAACAGGGAAGAGGTGGAGCTGGTAGAGGTTATGCTGCTAATCAAAATCGGGGAAGGATTGGGAATCAAGGTCAAGCAAAGCCAATCAAATGCTACAACTGCGGTGGTGAGGGACATATTGCAAGGAACTGTACATCTCCAAAACGTCCTCAGAATGCAGAATACTTCAGAGATAAGATGCTGCTTGTGCAAGCTCAGGACAACGGAGCAACTTTGGATGAAGAGGAGTTGCTGTTTCTTGCTGAAGGGAATGCTAAGACATATGATGCTGATGTAGATGAGCAGCCAGTGCAGGGTATGGGTCAGAACAATTCAAATGCATTTCAAGTAGCTGATTGTGATGTTTATGATTCGGATGTGGATGATGAACCAACTGCCCAGTCAATCTTCATAGCAAGGATCTCTCCTATGGTCTCTCCTAAGGTTCCTTCACCGCAACAGGCTGGTCCATCCAAAGAATCAATCATCTCAGAGGTATTAAAACTATACGACAAGGTTGATGAGCAAAAGATACATAATGAAGTACAATCTCTTGAAACTTATGATTGAGATGTTGAAAATATAGGAAATAGTAATATTGTCCCATATGATCAACATGTGGCTCAAAGTGAAAGTGAGATTGTACCAAGTGATGTATCTTCTGCAGTCAATAATGATTGTGTTTTTGATGAATATACTGCATGTGCCCCTGATGATTCTGTTACCTCTGAACTCAATGCCTATAAGGAACAAGTTGCTATCTATGAACAACGTGCTAAGTTTGAGTTAACCTCCCGTGAGCAGGAAATGGATGACCAAATGCGTACAATTATTAGAAAAAGTAGGTTTAGAGAAGAAGTATTAAAACAAGAGTTAAATTCCTTACAAGAAAAGCTTTCTAAAACTGCTAAGCAAAAGCAAGAACTTCAGGAAAATGTTAAACTGCTTAAGCAAGAATTCAATACTAAGGAATCAAAACTTTTGAATGATTTTTCCAATCTGAATACCTTGAAAAACAAGCTTGAAAATAAGTTGTACGTACAAGGAAATACCATTCAGACTGCTCACTTAATCACTAAGCACAGAGTTTTGAGTGATAAGCATAGTACTCCCCTTGTCGAGGAACCAAATCCAGAGGTCATTAAAAAGGCTAGAACTGCTCATAAGGTAATTTATGATGGCAATAAAATCCTTAAGCCTAGGTAGAAACCTAGTTGCGTTGAGTGCACTGAGGAAGATAAGAAATCAGATGAAGTCACTAGGGAGAAAATGGATAAGAAACTCAATAATCCTATATGTAAAGAGAAAAACATAATTATCAGACCCCATGATTACAAAAAGGAAAATTGGATTTCCTTGAACAAGTTTAAGCCTCAAATGTTGTTAACACCCGAACAAATGTTCTGGAAAAAGGATTTAGATAAGCAAAAAGCAGAGAATCTTGTTGTAACAACCCCCCTTTAGGAAAATGCCTTCAGCAACTGTGTATCCTCCTAATACACCAATGCATTTAGTCCCTAGAACTATTGCCACTAAAAGCAAGACCTTAATCAGTCAATATGTTATCTTTCAATTATTTGTTGATTTTGAGAAAACTTGTAAGAAAAGGATCACACCCACTGGTATAACTGAAGGGGAAAGGGGTTTTGAGCAAACTAAAGAATGCTATTTAACTAAGGTCATGCCTTTCTTTAAACAACTAAAAGATCAATTTGAGAGTCTTAAAAAGGGGATGGATTTAGATATTAAAGAAATGGAAAAGGAATTTGATGCAATGATAGTTGAGGTTAGTGACTATGAGCGAGAGTTAAAATATAATGAGATTGAGAGGAAAAACTTGCATACATTGAATGAGAATCTTATTTCTGAATGTATCACTCAAGATGTGTTTTACACTGCTACAAATTGTTCCATTAATGCTTCTCCCATGATCGTGTCATTGAGCTTGAAAAGACTAACTCTAAACTAAATGAAAAAATTGATCTGGATGATCACGATAATTTGGTAAAACATCTTTCTAAACTAGAAGTTGAACATTTTAATTTACAACTAAAATATCAACATCTTAAAGAAAATGTCAAAACCTCAAATATCAAGACATCTTCAGGATGCTCCAGAGTTTGATGCAGTCTTTTGATAAACAAACGTGATGATGATTCAAGCTCATTGTAACACGATCATAAAGTTGAAAGCCCAAATTTCACAATTAAAGGGTGAAAAGAACAATGTGACTGGCTCCCAAATGCCTCCTCCTTTAGATTCTCAAGATTCTCAAACTTTTCATCTTCAAAACTTAGTAAATGCATTACAAAAGAAAACGAGAGTTTTCTAGAAGAAAATGAAAAAGTTAAACGACACTTTAAAGAGTTATATGATTCAATGAAAGTCACCGTGACAAAACAACGAAAAAATAACGTCTTTACAAAAGGAAATTGAGAATCTGAGGAGTCAGAAAAAGGGAAACTGCCACTTGTTTTTAATGAGAATGTTGCTTCAAAGTCATCCTCTGACTGCAAATATACTGTGACTGTTAAATACATTCCCCCTCATCTTAGGAATAATGAACTTGTGTTTCATAACTATTGTGCTCACCTTAAGGATAGTCTAGAATGTCTCCGTGAGATAGTGGAAGAGGATTTCATAAATAAGCCTCTTGATAGAGAAATTAGGTTTGCTTGCATTCAGGCCAAACGATCTCAGGAGCTGCTAGAATGTCTAATTGCAACATGTCCTAAATCCTTAGGTGCAAAAGGTAAAGCTGTGATGCCTTGTTCTATGCCCAGTGCCAAGCATACAAATCATTCTATGCCCAGCTTTAAGAAAGTGAACACTAATGTGCCTTCAAGTAGTTCAGATCCCTGCACATCTTGTTCAGGAATGCAAAAGGTAGATCAACCAACTAATGTTCCCATAATTCCCTCTACATGAGTAATCAGTGACATTAAAGCAAGCGGGTCAAAGCCTCCAGGCAATACCAAGCAAGATAGGACCTCGCAAGCTAAGAATGTGCATTGGAAGAGAGTAGAAGATCATACTAGGAATATTAAGTTTGAGTTGAATAAAACGAATCGTGTTGATTCTAGTATTAGCTATAAACGTACTATAATTAATTCGAATTCTGCTACTATTCGCAAAACCATGTAATGATGACTGCTTGATTTCTGTTACTAATCATGAATGTGGTGTGAATGTTTTGTCTAATGTTGTCAAATGCCCTGATAAAATTGTTAATATTAAAAGTCAAGCTAAGAAGGCTAAAAGGCAAAGGCGAAAGAAAGTTAGAAAACAATGGAAACCCACAGGAAGGAAATTTAGTAAAATAGGTTATCAATGGATACCTACTGGCCGTAAGATTAATGAGCTTTGCCTTAAAGTTGCTAAATCAATGCCCACTAGAAAATGGATGCCTACTGGTAGAACTATTCCCTTAAGAAATGAACATACTTTGAATAGGTCAAATATGGACACTAGCACTGCATCTATTTCTAATGATTCCATTGTTTCTACTTCGATGTGGGTGTTCCAATCACTGTTACTAACCAAGTGGAACCCATTCTTGCATGGGGATCCCAATTATCCAGTTATCCATTCTTGTCTGTGTTCAACTGCGATCATTCAAATCGTTCGTGGTACCTGGACTCAGGCTTCCAAGCATATGACCGGAGACCGTCGCGGCTCATGAACTTCGTGAGTAAATTCATCGAACTGTTAGATTCGAGAACGATCATTTTGGTGCTATTATGGGTTATGGAGATTATGTTGTCGGTGATAGTGTTATCTCCAGGTATATTACGTAGAAGGTCTTGGTCATAACTTATTTCTTCGGTCAATTCTATGACTCTGATCTAGAAGTGGCCTTCAGAAAACATACTTGTTTCGTTAGAGAACTTGATGGTAAGGAACTTTTAAGAGGAACACGTGGTTCAAATCTATACACCATCTCTATCGAAGATATGATGAAGTCTTCTCCAATTTGCTTGTTGTCAAAGGCTTCGAAAACAAAGTCATGGTTATGGCATCGTCGTCTCAATCACTTGAACTTCAGCACCATCAATGATCTCTCCAGAAAGGACTTAGTTGTAGGTTTACCTAGACTAAAGTATGAAAAGGATCATCTTTGTTCAGCATGCCAATTAGGAAAAAGCAAGAAGTATGCCCACAAACCCAAACCTACAAACTCCGTGAAGTTCTTCATACAATTCACATGGACTTATGTGGACCCATGAGAGTGAAATATCTTGGGAAGAAATATGTATTAGTTGTGGTTGATGATTACTCTCGATTCACCTGGGTTAAGTTCCTAAGGACAAAGGATGAAACTCCAGATTTCATCATCAAACTTATCAAACAGCTGCATGTTCGACTTAACAAAACTGTAAGAATCATCCGAACAGACAATGGAACTGAGTTTGTTAATAAACAACTTAGTGAGTTTTATGAAAGTGTTGGAATCAGTCATCAAAGAAGTGTTCCACGAACTCCTCAACAGAACGGTGTAGTTGAAAGACGAAATCAAACTCTTGTGGAAGCCGCAAGAACAATGCTGATTTACTCAAAGGTTCCAATGTTTCTCTGGGCTGAAGCCATTGCCACTGCATGCTACACTCAAAATCGATCCCTAATTCACACTGCTCATGGAAAAACTCCATATGAACTTGTCCACAATAGAAAACCTAATCTCTCATTCCTTCGTGTGTTTGGTGCATTGTGTTATCCAACTAATGAGGGTCAAGACTTAGGCAAACTTAAGGCTAAAGCGGACATTGGAGTATTTGTAGGATATGCACCAAACAAAAAGGGATACCGAATCTACAACAAAAGAACCCGAAATATCATGGAAACAATTCACGTTACGTTCGATGAGCTGACCGGTCCTATGGCTCCTGGACAATCCAGTTCTGGACCCGCACTTCAAAACAGTCCAATTGGTTCATCCCTTGTACCTAACTCATCTCCAGCAACTCCATATTTACCTCCATCTGAAGATGATTTGAAGAAATTGTTTGATCCAATGTTTGATGAACATTATGAGCCAAATGCCAATGATCTGTCAATTCCAACAACAGAGGCTGCTTCTAGCCCTGTCAATGAAGTTAACCCTTCAGTCTCAATGTCATTAAGTCAAGAAGCGCCTGCTACTGATCACTTTGTCTCATCAACAAACCTTCAATCATCAAGTGTACATCATGGAATTGTTTCTGGCACCCAGGATGAAGTTAATCCCTTTGCTACTCCTGAAGATGCTCCATTTGAAAACATCTTTGCCCTTGAATCATCATCAGAACCATCTTCATCAGGAGAAATCGACTCTGCTACTTCAGTTCCTCAACAACAACCACATGAACACCTTAGGAAATGGACACATGATCATCCATTGGACAACATCATTGGAAACCTCTCTCGTCCAGTATCCACTCGGAAACAACTTGCAACCGATGCCTTATGGTGCTTCTTCAACTCCGTACTCTCTAAGATCGAACCAAAAGATGTTAAAACCGCCATGAATGAAGACATCTGGTTCAATGCCATGCAAGAAGAAATTCATGAGTTTGATCGACTAGATGTATGGGAATTAGTACATGCTCCTGACTGTGCCATGATCATTGCTCTAAAGTGGATCTTCAAAGTAAAACTTGATGAGCATGGTGATGTTTTAAAGAACAAGGCTCGATTGGTTGCAAAAGGATACCGTCAAGAAGAGGGTATTGACTTTGAAGAATCATTTGCTCCAGTTGCTCGTATTGAGGCAATCAAAATCTTCTTGGCTAATGCTGCTAGCAAGAATATGGTTGTGTATCAGATGGATGTGAAAACTGCCTTTCTGAATGGAGATTTGAAAGAGGTGGTTTACGTCAGCCAACCAGAGGGTTTTGTGAATCCAGAGCATCCTACTCATGTCTATCACTTGAAAAAGGCCCTTTACGGTTTGAAGCAAGCTCCTAGAGCATGGTATGATACGCTGTCAAAGTTTCTTCTATCTTCTGGATTCAACAAAGGAGCAGTTGATCCGACATTGTTCACCAGGAAGTCAGGCAAACATTTAATTCATGTTCAAATATATGTTGATGATATTATCTTTGCCTCGACTGACCCTAATGAGTGTGACCGTTTTTCAAATGAAATGGGTTCTAAATTTCAAATGTCAATGATGGGACAAATGTCATTTTTCTTGGGATTACAAATTTCACAAAGTCCCGGAGGCATTTTTATTAATCAATCTAAATATGCAAATGAGATTTTAAAGAAATTTGGATTTGATTCTTGTGACCCTGTTGACACTCCCATGATTGAGCGTACTAAACTGGATGAGGACCACTCAGGGATCATGGTAGACCAAACGAAATATCGTAGCATGATCGGATCCCTGATGTACCTCTTGCATGTGTGCTAGAAATCAGGCTAAGCCTACCAAAAAGCACCTTGAAGCGGTTAAACGGGTCTTTCGGTATCTCCAAGGAACCATCAACATGGGACTTTGGTACCCGAAGGACACCGGTATGTCACTAACAGCCTATGCAGATGCGGATCATGCAGGATGTCAAGATACACGTTAGAAACGAAGTACGTCGGAGGTGCTCAGTTTATTGGTGATAAGCTTGTGAGCTGGTCTTCAAAGAAGCAAATGAGTACTTCTATTTCCTCTACAGAGGCTGAATACATAGCCATGTCATCTTGTTGTGCTCAAATTCTATGGATGAGATCCCAACTATCTGACTATGGCTTTGAATTCAACAAAATCCCTCTTTACTGTGATAATAAAAGTGCTATTGCTCTCTCATGCAACAACGTTCAACACTCAAGAGCAAAGCATATCGACATTCGACACCATTTCATCAGAGAACAAGTGGAAAACCGTGTGGTGGAACTCTATTTTGTGAAGTCAGAATACCAGTTAGCAGACATCTTCACCAAAGCTCTTCCTAGAGAACGTTTTGAGTTTATCCTTCCACGACTTGGTCTTAAGAGCCTACAACCGGAAACACTCAAACGTCTTCAAGAGGAAGAAGAGGAGTAAAAGGTTTTCCTTCATCTATCTCTTGTATATATTTATTCAAAAACCAAAATACAAAATTATAAAAACAACAAAAAGCAAAGAAAAAAAATTATAAAACTTTCAAAAATCCAAAAATATTGTCCTTTTGTCATGTTTTCCTCGATTCGATAATATCTACGGTCTTTGTGTTGTCATTCAAAGAATGACACGGGACTTTAGATGCTAGTCGAATGTTCCAAAAAATTCAGAGAAAGAATTTTTTTTTAGCAAAACCATGGTTTATTGTTATTTCAGGCAGTAACCCGTTTTTCAAAGAAAGAACAGAGCCATGCTTTATCTTTTTTCAAATCTCATGCTCGATTCTTTATAAACAATTACTTACTATCTAATGAAAACTAATTGCTTTGAAAAATAACTCGGACCCTATTTTTGAAAATCATCTGATCTGATCATTTGTCAAAATATCTATCTCTCAATCAACAACTTATGTCATTGATTGAGGGGGAGAATGATTTCAATTAAATCAAAAGGTTATTTGTCATACAATTGTTTTCAAAAGATAATCATGCATGTTTAATCAATGGAGTTTAAAGTTTCAAAATCCGATCCTTATCAGTTAAAATGTTTTCATAATCAAGTCACAATTCTCCTCAAAAGCTTTCAAAATCAATTTAAATCTACAGAGATCACAAATCTCAAATGATTTGAAAATTGTGATCGGGGGAGAATTTGTGATTTAAATTGGATTTAAACTGATAATTCGATAAATGGTTTTATAGTGTTTAGCAAGCTTTCCTCCCCACATGTGCCAAACGATTTCAAAATTTCCATGCACATGTTGAAGGGGAGCATCTATTTTAAACCACAAAGATTTGAAACGTGATTAATTTGTCTCTAAGTGCAGGTTCCTTCTAATATGTGCAAAACTCTTTCAAACCTCGAGGCACATATTGAGGGGGAGCAAATTTTTGAAAACCTCATCCTTCCTCAATATGCTTTATCTACTTGATTTAATCAGGTATGATGATATCTTTTAGAAAATGGTAATCAAAGAAGTTAATTCTTTCTCTTGCCTCCGTGTCTTTAAAACAATTTCTATACATGAAAACACATGTTGAGGGGAGCTCTTTTCTAAAATATCAAAAAAAATTCAAGTACAAAATGCTTTGATAATATATCACAAGTATCTGGATTGATTTTCAAATGGTTTTCAATTGGTTCCAATGGCAGATGAACAATACCAAATAGACCGACCAAATTTACTTTATGTATGGTGATATAAGGATGATAAGGTTAGGTATTAGTTCCCACGATCCGCCAGAACCGGAGGGATCTACCCAGGGACAATCCACCAGATAGTGTAGAGTCCTTAGGTATGACGAAAAAAAGGAGAAAAGTGAGATATGGGAAGAGTGCGGACTGAGACTAAGCTAGTACCGGAATAAACCCAACAAGGTTCTAGTTATGAAGTCTCGGTAAGCACTGAAGGGGTTGAAGAATGAAAAAAAAGAAGAATTGAATGTGAAAAGGGTGAAAAGAAATAGCCCTCCAATAATTCAACCTTAGGGCAGAAACCGGGTTCAATTCATATACTACTGGTGGTTACCAAGGTAACATCGGTATTGAAGACAAGACGTCATGGACCCAGTGACACACTGCACTTCAACTTTCCAAACCACTCAAGTTCCTCTTAAAAGGACTTGTTTCATTCTCACGGGGAACCGACATAATCTATCGACTTTCTCTTAGAGATTGTTGATATTGAAGAAGGAGACCCTCTCCCTAGTCTCCGACATAGGAACCAAATATGCACAATTGAGTCTAGAGCCACGAGATCATCAATAAATCTCATTAGGACACTTTCAATGAAGACTCTCTGTTTCACACAATGTGGAAAGAGAGAATATACTTTTAGAGTCCTATGCATTATCCTTGTGGTATTGCCAGAACATCTGAGTGATATGCAAACATATTCACAATGAAGATGGAAAGCCTTCTAGAGCCAACATCAAACAAGCTCTTGGTAGGTGGCATGTGAGATCTATCCAATAGATCAACCATGTGACAACTGAACAGAAACAATGGGGCGATTCAATTGTTTGAATCAATCCTGGTTCAGGTTACGGATTGACGGATACCTTTGAAAAAACCGGTCGTTGTGCTTAAAAAATTCTTTTCTTTAGCACATCGACACGTGTAATATTTCAAAATAATTGGTGTTTATGATTGATAATTGATTTTCATTAAAACCTTCGTTGTATTGCAAAAACAATTTCTATTGAGCGATACACGATTGTTTTTCAAATCTTTTTTCATCAATCAGTGAATCTCAATTCGCTGGTTCACTCACTCCGTGTTGTCTTCTTTGAGACGTTCCGGTTTGAGAACAGCTAGAGCAGCTGCGAAACCCTGTCAAGGAAATTCTTCGAATTATTACCGTTCACAGCAGTACTTGTACTGATCAACGGGGAACCGTGGCCGTGTACCTCAATTCAACGAAAGTGATCAAAGACACTTTATAAATGCGTACGCTTTATTGCTAAACTGTTTTATGCAGGTACACCCCGACGCTTGCGACCGATCGAATGAAGCAATATCCATACCGCATGCTCACACAACACATTCATATCTAAAGAAATCATGATTAGTGCATCAATGACTCGGATATTTTCACTCCATGCTTCTCGCTACACCGCTTGCCAATATCATGAATCAACGAAAGCTTCCACTAATCTGATGAGAATATATCATGATCAAGAATGTGAGCATGTCGGTCCAAAAAGTCACAACATCACATAATACCAACACCACAAAGGATGAGTCAAAGATTTATGTTTGCTGATGATCTCAAAGCGGGCTCAAAACTCAGATCACGTGTGGATCAGTTAAAGACCTCCACTCAGATTATCCAAACATGAAAAAATGAAGAATCCAAGAACAATCTCAATGTAATATCTGTTTGTATTCTATGTAATTTGAGGTGACCTCCCTTAGGGGGAGATTGTTAGGATTTAGAAAATCCAGGTATTAAAGTGTCAGTCATCTCAAGTATTTGTAATCGTTAGAAAGCTCATAGTCGTAGTTACTTAATGTCATGGAGTATTTAGTTAAGTAATACCGTAGAGGAAGGACGGGTCTTTACCCACTGTATGCTTGATCGACAGCCCGTTAGGTGGCGTTTTGTGTAAAGACTATAAATACTCTCTACCTCCCAAGTTAGAGAGTTGGAGCTCATAATAAGATTTTTTCTTTCTCTCACTAAAGTTCCCAAACCTCTAACTTTCTCTCTCTAGAAAATCATCTATACGCCTACTTGTGTTTGTGTTATGATGTGTATGTGAAATCCAATATGTTACAGAAAGGTAAACATGTTGTTGTACCTAAACCCAAAATCCCCACCCAAGAAGAAAGAAAATCCAAAGAAGGACCAGGCTTTTCACCACTGCACTGAGGTAGGACATTAGAAGAGGAACTATCCACTCTACCTCGATGAGTTGCGAACAAAGAGGTATAAGAATGCTGGTAATGTTGCCAGTACTTCAGGTAACTTCTTTATGATAAAATTATTTGCTTTTCCTCATAAAATAAATTCCTGGGTATACGATACTGGATGTGGTATTCATATTTGCAATACACTACAGGGACTTAGAGGTACAAGGAAACTCGCCTATGGACAACAATACCTGCACGTGGGTAATGGAGCACATGCAGTTGTTGAAGCTATAGGAACATTTGAATTAGTTTTCTCTTCTGGCTTAGTACTGTTTTTAAATGATTGTCATTACGCACCTTCTATAATTAGAGGTTTCGTTTATGTTTCCTTGTTATTAGATATTGGTTTTATTCATACATTTACTGATTATGGAATTTCAGTTTCTTTAAATGATTTTTTTTACTTTAATGAAATTCCAGTAAATGGTGTGTTTGAGATTGATATGCATGATAATGTGATTGATAAAAATAATTCGGTTTTTAGCATCAATAATAAAAGAATAAAAAGTGATCTGGATTCTTCATATCTTTGGCATTGTATACTTGCCCACATAGGCAAGAAATGTATGCAAAAGCTGCAACATGATTGTTAGGAATTAGAAATTCCATAAGAAAAGAGTCGGTCACCCCAAATATTATCTAGCATAAGTTAGCTCGTAGACTTGTTATTAGTTACGTTATTTAGCAGTTTATTTAGTTAGTTTGTAGCGTAGTTTAGTTTAGAGCAACACCGTGGAGGAAGGACGGGTCTTTACCCACTGTATGCCTGATCCACAGGCCGATAGGAGGTCGTGTATTGTGTAAGTATAAATACCCCTTCCATCCATGGAAGGGGTGTGGCTTCTTTGAATCTAACCTTTCATTTGTTTAAGCAACTCTCTTCAAGGAACCTCCTCTCAACTCTCTTCATCTCTCTAAAATGGCTTTCTTGTTTAATCATTGTCCTAGACCACCCGAATCATCAAACAACATAAATACTGGATCCTAACAATTGGCATCAGAGCCCAGGTTTTGTTGTTTGTTTTGATTCGTGGTTTGACTCATGGTTTTATGCGGGTTTTCATGCGGTTTGATAGTGATTTGATTCGGTTTGATAAAGATTGTTTGTGTTGATTAATTATTATGGTGTCGAATCATGTTCTTAAGCTGTTTTAATCATTTTCATGGTGAAAAACTTTGCTTTCATATTATTTTGGGAAACCAGTTTTGGACATGCTTGTTGAGTATCCTTTTGGTTCAAAAAGTCTTAATGATATATGTGTAAAAAAACTGTCTTATGTCGATATATGGTCCAAGTCAATTTTTTGTTCATCTTTTAATGACTTTTTCATTCTACATCTGTTTACGTTGTGTGGTCAATCTGTCATATATTTGGTCATAATTGGTATGTTAAACTGCTCCTTTTCTGGGTATGCAACTGGGTGTATTCTGGTTCAGTCATGATAGCGAGTTGGGTAAATGTTAGAATGCGAGTTGGGATAACTTGTACTAAAGCGAGTTGTACACTGACATTACTTAATGCGAGTTGTGATGATCTTATGAGCGAGTTGTGGACTCGCATTATTGAATGCGAGTTGTCTTTTGGACAATGCGAGTTGGTATGATGCGTGTTGCACTTGCTCTTTAGCGAGTTACTTAGTAATGTCAATGTGAGTTGTCATACACTGTCCAGATACAATGTACATTAAGCGAGTTTATAGCAGTCTTTAAAAGCGAGTTGGTTGTTTGACTATTGAGTCAACAATATGCATGTTGTGTAAACTGTTTAAAGAAGCGAGTTGCTTGCTAATGATTATAAGGCGAGTTGGGTCAAGAGAGCTGAGTCTAATGCGAGTTGCTAAATGAGGAGTTGTCAAATAAACTTTAAAGCGAGTTGACAGAGATGATGTAAATGACCAAGACTAAGACCACAATTTACTCAAAACTCATTGACCTCATGTTTCATAACCATCATTGGTCCTTGTTCATTGCTGTAAAGAAAACGGAAAAAGATGATTAAGTAACTGATCCGAAACCCTCAACCAACAGGTATCACATCTTACAATTGCCAACATCCACTCCCCAAAATGTATCCTATCCTCCATCTCATCTTTCCTTCATCTATGACTCAAACTTTATTAAAATCAAAAATATCTCAGCTTTGTTTCTAAGGACTTCTCAAAGATTTATCATGCCAAAGGCATAAGAAGAAACAATAATCATCATTGATCATGAGATACTATACGAAATAAAGATATAAGTTTAACATATTATGTTAACTCCATATCTTTGGCTCGTTTGTGACTCAATAACAACAACATGGGAACGAGAAAAGACCTACCTGTGCTTGCTTGGATTGAATCTCATAACCATCCCTGTGGTTGTGATATCGAGGCCTTCTCAGGACCATCTAGCCATCCCTGTGGCTTAATCAAATGGACTGTTCTAATCGAATTAAAGGGGTCTTTGTGCCAGATTCTGATTGGAACAAGATTGATTGTGGTTATGATACTCTTGAGTAGTTGAGATAAGGTGTAATTCATTGATCCTTTGTTTATAATTGTTCTGAGACTGAATGACTTGAGTAACAAAGTTGTGAGGGAGGCGGATTTTTTTAAGAGTGATTAGGGTTTGAGTAATATTAGTGAGATTAGGGATTTGGTCAAGTGAAGATAAGGTTCATTTTATATCCCAAATTTGTAGGGTTTGGCTTCAGCTGATTTGGGTTTCGAGCATATGGGCCTTATGGTTTTATTTGGACATACAAGCGTAGACCTGAGATATTTACATGGGCTTCACATGAATGAGTGGGATGGAATGTGTTATACGGGTGTTATAATTGATGTTATGTGATATCCGAGTTTACGTTTGTTGATGATACGTGTTTAAATGTGTTACTCGATATCCTAATTGCAAGATGAGGGGTAACATGACTTTCACAAAGATAATTGTTCACAGCATGTGTTATTGAATATGCTCGAGTTTTGTTTTGTGCTATTAATGTGGTATTGAATTGATTGCTCAAAAGATTTCATTTGGAAGATTGGACTTAGTTTGGGTTGTCTGTTATAGACCATGCCTTGAAGTTTACAAGCGACCAATGTTGGATAATTCACATGATTGGGATAGATTGACATCTCAAGTGTTGAGATTTGATGATAATGAGATATAAAACTTATTGATACAAGTTGTGATTTGATTTGTGTTGATAATGAGACCTGCTATATGCGACTTGATGATGTGATTTGTTGTGGTTGGGTATGATAATGAGAGTTGTTGTGGTATACAGTTTGGCACTTTGGGGTATACATGTTCACGGAGAATATTAGTCACGGCTTTAATTGATTTTAGAAAGTGTCGACTACAGGGTTGTTTGTACGATATTTCTTATTCGACTTATTTCGTCTTCTTTCTTTCTACCCTTCCGCGAAGATGACTTGTTTGGGCGTTTATTGAGAGTGATAAAGACTTGGCTATTTAATTACGGTTGTGATTATTTCTCGCTTAACCCACAACGTAACTATCACTTCGGTGTCTCACTCAGTTGAGAATGTCAAGAGGTTTTGTACATTGGGTACACCATTTCTTCTTCACAAGGATTAGTACAAGTTTAAGTAACAAATCTGGGGTATTTCACTTCATGATCAAGTTTGGCATATCGGGTTTACTTCTCCATGTTGTCACTTCATGAATTGGATGTGTGTTTGGATATTCGTAATGGTAGTTTGGTTATTACATGGTTTACGGGGTTATATTCATTTAACCATGGTCTGGATGAAACCATTATCAAAGTTCGTTTAAATGTAAAAGAAGGCTAGATTTGAGCAGTTAACCAGAAAAAGTGACAACGGCGTTAATTCAGTATTATTTATTTGAGGTTGAAGTGAATTATCATGGGCGAGTGTACTTAGTATCTGAAGGTATCGGGGATGGTTGGATGAAGATTCTTCATGATCCTTGTTCGAGCTTATTATCAAAAACAAAGACTTGGAAATCTAGTTATTGTTGGGTGTCTTTTACCTTTTCTTTTACCACTTGGGGGAATTGGGCTCTTACCATCACAAAATAACTATCACTTTAAGGAGTTACGTTGTAGTGCTCAGTGTCACATTCAATTGTTGATTTTCAAGAGGTAATGTACGTCTTATACTTGATGGTTGGTTGGTTGAAGAGTATAGAGTACATAGAGAGTACTTAGAGTTGCTAATGGAAATCGGCACCGCTCTTTGTTACATATGTGCAAGTATAAGTCACGAGTTCGGGTTAGTTTACTTCAGGGTCAAATTCATCATATTGGGTTTTCTCCATCAGCTGTCACAACAAAGAGCCTATTGAATGATAATGGGGTTGATTACAAGTTTGCCAAGAGTAGATGAAAAGAGAGAGATTTATGATGTATGAACACAACAGTTCATGCCTCGTACTCTAAAGAAAAGAAAAGTGTACATTTCAGTGCGCTTTATCTTCAAAAGAAGAGAAATCTTCTTATGACGTATGAACACTTCAGTTCATGCCTCGTACTCTAAAGAAAAGAAATGTGTATGCTCAGTGCATTATCTTCAAAAGAAGAGAAATCTTTGATAAGGATTTAAAATGTACCTTTTTGAGGGGTCGTTTAAGCCCTTATTTGATCACTTTTGTATCCGTTATTGCTTAATCTCGTTCCTTTTCACTTTTTAGGTCTCTTGAAGGCAAATTGCTATAATGGCACTTATTTGGACGAAAAGGCGCGAATATATGAAGAAAATGGCCAAAGTCAAGAATCGAGACACTCAGCCGATAAATTACAAGGGGACGCGGCCATCTAATCTGCGACGCCGGAGGAAGCGTGTGACGTAAGAGAAATTGTTAGTTTTGAGGACGGCGTCGGGCTTTAAAGAGTAGGTTCGCAACTCAGACGCCTAGATTCAATCCGCAGACGACGCCGAAGCTAAAGAGGACGACGTCACAAGCATAAGGTGACGCCGTCGCAAGATTAACTTGGCCAAGACGAAACCCTAATGACGGCGACACGACGGCGTCACAAATCATAAGGTGACGCCGTCGCACATGTAATCTTATATGTAGAATCCGAATTTTTCAGGTTTAGAGAGTAGTCTTTTGGGTAAACTTTTGGAGTAAAACCTAAACCGAACCAAGGTCTTATTTTAGGGTTTTAAACCCTATCTTACACCAAGATAAGTTGTTTACTTCATTAATTTAATTATGTCTTCAATTATTTGTGTGTATGCTTGCATGTTCTCCATGTCCGGCTAATTTACTTGTGTGTTTGCTTAGGGAATATGAAACTTAATTATTGAATATTGATTGGTTGTTTCTTATCTTAGTTGATTAATGATCTAGTAATGCGATAGGTCATTCGTTGTGTACTTAATGCTTGATTAATCTTTGTGAACCCTAGGG
This sequence comes from Chrysanthemum makinoi, assembly GCA_910596185.1. Lineage (NCBI taxonomy): Eukaryota > Viridiplantae > Streptophyta > Magnoliopsida > Asterales > Asteraceae > Chrysanthemum > Chrysanthemum makinoi. Next base: position 205,716,468 of record OU343222.1, read on the forward strand.
TATAGCACTATGAGTTGTTGTAAGCTAAACTATACAAAGAGGCCTTAGAGTTAGAGTTTATCATCCCTAGTGGGTTTTGTAGACAAGACCCTTTGGTAACTTCAAAGAGTAGGGAGAAACGCATACCCTACAACTTTAGACACACAACGCAACTAGAAATAAGGACGTGACAATTCAACCACCAATAGGAGATAATTAAGGAGTAGTAAAACCTAAGTAAACACATCTTTAAAATATCATACGAGCACACAATAATTAGACATAGACTACCACCACCTTAGTTTAGATAATTAGATAATAGTAGAGTAATCGGTAGAAATACCAACCCCCAAATCCAAACCCCGAGATTCATACTTTTCCTTTTCTAAAAAACATAAAAAGATAAAAATAATCTTCCTCAACCCCAACCTTAGCGTAGTAACTTCTCACTAGCATTCCTATTCCCTAGAGAACGATATCAATCCCCGTGGCTTACCCTAATACTACACTACAACGATTAGGTTCACTGCCTAGGTGTTGAAAACTTGCTCAACGAAAGGAAGTTCCTTTGACCTCAACGCTGTGTAAGCGTATCAAGTTTTTTGCCGCCGGGGAATAGAATAGCTAGTTAGTAGTCCACCTCGTTTATGTTTCTTTGCTTGATTCCTATCAAGTAAACTTTTTTTTCTTTTTATTAGCTTCCTTGTAGTCTATCCCCTCTTCTTGTGCTCTTTTTCGTAAAATCTTATCCATTGACTATTCCGTTAGCCATTATGGAGAACGCGAATCCGCAAAAATTTTCACCCAATCGACATAATCCAATACATAATCTACCCTTTCCACTCCAAAATGAGATCTTAAGGTTCCAACAACATCATGATGAATCCTTTCCCGAGGCATGGACTCGAATTAAATACTTACTACAAAAATTCCTTCATCATGGTCTTGATTTGTTGTCTTCACTTCATTCTTTACACTCAGATCAACCACGAAACCCAAATGAGACTTGACTATGTAGCGGATGGGGATATTTGGGGACGTGGTGTTCAAGATGCATGGGAAATCTTTGAGATTCACGCCCCACGAAGTGGAACATGGGACCCAAAATGAAAGTTTAGACCTATTCTCAATTTGGAAGGTTCAATAAAAAGGTTGTTTAGGAAGGAGATGATTAGAGGCGCTACAATAGTACAAAATGAATGCATAGGAGATTTAGATATAATAGAGTAAAGTGGAAACTCCAAGCCCACAAGCCCTACCATCACTTGAGAAAACACATCACTTCCATAACTTACCCGAAGTAGAAGAGACTATAGGATCCCCGATTGATATAGAACCTTTGGACCAAATGCCAATAGAGAATGTAGGTTTAGATGCTTGTTGTCATGACCTCTCTTAGTCCTAGGGAAGTTCCTAATTTTGATGAAACGGAGCCTCAACCAAAAACCTTACCTAATTTTTCCTCGTTTTAGATGTGAATCTTGGAATTGAATTAGGCCCCAATCCACCCATCAAAATAGATAGTCCAGGTAGTTGCTTGATAAAGGTGGTAGACTCTAGGCCATGTAGAGTGAAAGCTAATATAGGAGTAACCCATGACCTTAAACACTTATATCACCTATTCATGGTTGATAACAAGAAACACTATGGGTTTAAACCGGGTTTATTAGGTCAAGATGGATCCTTAACTAAGAATCTTTTGAAGTTGATAGAAGATGATCCATTTTTAGGAGAGATATTTGATTCACCCGCTACACCAATAGACTTAGGTAAGGTTATAATGAATGGAGCACACTCCTTTGAGCATATAAATCACCCATCACCCTCTCCTCATATAGCAAATTTCCACCCTAAGGGTGTGTATCGCTACTATCACCTGCACTTAAACTTAAGTGTAGGAAAACTTCCCCTTTAACCGTTAAATAAGGGTAGAGTCAAGCTCATGACTCGAACAAAAACAAGCGCTTCTTGGGAGGCAACCCATGTGTTTTTCCTTTTCCTTTTTATTTGTGTGTCGTATATCTTTTATTGATTGTTAATTCTCATGTTTAAATTTGTAAAAATGCTTTATTTTGTCTTTAACTTCGTCTTAATTACATATAAAGGTATTTTACATAAGGGATAAGTGTAGGAGGATTACACACGTTTTCAAAAGAAACGTGAACATGAGAATAACAATTGATTAAAAGATATATTTGCGTGTTTGTTCGAGTCAAATGCTTGTATCGAGTCATAATGGATGTTTTGCGGGAAATTTTTCCAGATTCTAAAGATATAAATTTTCCAGAAAATCCACCGTTTTTGTCGATAACTGACGGCGTCGATTTCAACCTGATGGCGTCAGAAGGAATAAAACATCAGATCACTTTTTCTCGTTTTCTCGAGCTACTTAAAATTTTTGGAAATTTCCGTGTCTTAATTTTCTTAGAAATTCAGTAAACATCCATTCCACAAGCATTATATCCTAGTTTAAATCGAGTCTTATATATTATTACCGCCGATTTTACGCTGGTTGTTTCATGTTTTCTTCAAGTGTACAGGTTTTGTTTATCAAGAAGAAGATACATAAAGTTGGAGGAGTTTTTCACGCATACATTCTTCTTGGAAAGGATTTAACCACTACTTCACACACGATCCTACCAGCTAATCGGGGAGTACTAGTTTCTTTCGTTTTTAATTACCTTATTTTATCATAACTTTGATACTTTCGGGGAACATTGGGGACAATGTTTAGTTTAAGTGTAGGGAGGGAAAATAAAACGGGAACTTTGAAACTATGCTTATCCTTGATTATTTGCTTTGTCCAATTGCACTTTTGTAATAAACCATGAGAAAATGTCGGTTAGGGTAATTTTGGCACCAAATTTAAAAATTTTCATAATATATAGGAGTGGGCCATTAGTCTTAACAAAAGCGTCTCACGGATAGGAAGTTATATGACTAGTACAAAGCCCTTTACGACTTAAATTCCACAAAAAATGTGAGGATCACCCTTAGATTAGTAGGAATTGAAGCATTCATCTTCAATGCTTAGTGTGTGAACCGGTAGTATACTAGATTCTAGAACTTGTTTTGTGATGCATTCCGAGATCGCTAGTAAGACTACACTTGTATAGTTAGGAATAACTAAATGATAAGAGGCATTAGGATAACCCTTGTTTGATACCCGTAATATAATTACTTCTTCCACATTGGTTGAGTAATTCCCCACACCTTTGCGTTGTACTCATCTTTAGTACACGATACCCTAGTTAAACCCTCAAAGCCTATCCTTTTCGCGGTTTCATGATGTTTCGTTTTCCGAATATCAATGAAGAACATTGTTTACACCCCACCCCCAAATATATACCCAAATCGCCTTAGCCTACCCTATATGCACTCACTTTTAGTGCATTATTGTTATCACCCTAAACCCTTAGTTCAATTATCTAGTTGCTTGCATGAGTTGCTAAGTCGAATCATATCCTTTGTATACAGTTTTGGGACGATTGGGATTCATGGGAAAAGTTAAAGTTTTAAATGACTAAAAGGGAACGCAATTCCCTTATTTTATGTAATAATGTACTCCAAGTGTTTTGATCTTTTCAATTCGGGTCATATTAGTGTTAGAGTAATAAAACTCAAGTGTAGGGATGCACCCTATCATTTTGATGTTATCGTAGAGGATGGTAGAGTAAAAGTGTATTAAAAAAAAAATCGAAAAAAAATAGAAAAAGAAAAAAATAGAGTGAATATATATATATATATATATATATATATATATATACGGGCTACCATCCTACATCTATCTTTAAATTTATGTTTGTTTATTTCAGTTATCTAGAGTTTAGAGTGTCGAGTCTTGGCTTAGCAACGCCATTCTTCGTATGCATGTAACATTGAGATTTTTGACTTGCCACCACTAAAAAGCCTATCCCACCAAACCCTTTGTTTCCCTACCGTAAGCCTAACGTTACAACCCTTTAAAGACCTCTTTGATAGTCTTTCCTAGGTGCTTACGCCAAAGTGACGGAGGTTTGATCTATTCTCAAGCCTATGGTAATCTATGTACTAGGACCGTTTAATGAGTGTTTATCTTCCATTTCCAATTTGCTATATTTCATACACACCCGAGAGATGTGAGTATCCAAACACCCCATGAGGTGCTAGTGTATGTAATGTGCTTGTTATGACTTTCGCGGGGCTTATATGTGTTGTGGACTGTTTTAAACCAATGCTTCATGACCCCTAACTTATAAATTAATTGGTAAAAGCACATTTGCTTGAGGACAAGCAAATACCAAGTGTAGGGATATTTGATAAGGATTTAAAATACTTTTTGAGGGTCGTTTAAGCCCTTATTTGATCACTTTTGTATCCTTATTGCTTAATATCGCTCTTTCACTTTTTAGGTCTCTTGAAGGCAAACTGTAATGGCATTATTTGGACGAAAATGCGCGGATATACAAAGAAAATGGCCAAAGTCAAGAATCGAGACACTCAAGTTGCTGAATTACAAGGGGACGGCGTCATCGCTAATCTGCGACGGCCGGAGGAAGTTGTGACGACTGAAGAGAAATTGTTAGTTTTTGGAGGACGGCGCGGTTTTAAAGAGTAGGCCGTCGCAACTGCACGCCTAGATTCAATCCGCAGACGACGCCGAAGCTAAAGAGGACGGCGTCACAAGCATAAGGTGACGCCGTCGCAAGATTAACTTGCCCAAGACGAAACCCTAATGACGGCGACACGACGGCGTCACAAATCATAAGGTGACGCCGTCGCACATGTAATCTTATATATAGAATCCGAATTTTTCAGGTTTAGAGAGTAGTCTTTGGGTAAACTTTGGAGTAAACCTAAACCGAACCAAGGTCTTATTTTAGGGTTTTAAACCCTATCTTACACCAAGATAAGTTGTTTACTTCATTAATTTAATTATGTCTTCAATTATTTGTGTGTATGCTTGCATGTTCTCCATGTCCAGCTAATTTACTTGTGTGTTTGCTTAGGGAATATGAAACTTAATTATTGAATGATGATTGGTTGTTTCTTATCTTAGTTGATTAATGATCTAGTAATGCGATAGGTCATTCGTTGTGTACTTAATGCTTGATTAATCTTTGTGAACCTTAGGTTATAGCACTATGAGTTGTTGTAAGCTAAACTATACAAAGAGGCCTTAGAGTTAGAGTTTATCATCCCTAGTGGGTTTTGTAGACGAGACCCTTTGGTAACTTCAAAGAGTAGGAAGAAACGCATACCCTACAACTTTAGACACACAACACAACTAGGAATAAGGACGTGACAAATCAACCACCAATAGGAGATAATTAAGGAGTAGTAAAACCTAAGTAAACACATCTTTAAACTATCATACGAGCACACAATAATTAGACATAGACTACCACCACCTTAGTTTAGATAATTAGATAATAGTAGAGTAATCGGTAGAAATACCAACCCCCCAAATCCAAACCCCGAGATTCGTACTTTTCCTTTTCTAAAAAACATAAAAAGATAAAACATAATCTTCCTCAACCCCAACCTTAGCGTAGTAACTTCTCACTAGCATTCCTATTCCCCTAGAGAACGATATCAATTCCCGTGGCTTACCCTAATACTACACTACAACGATTAGGTTCACTGCCTAGGGTGTTGAAAAACTTGCTCGACGAAAAGGAAGTTCCTTTGACCCCGAACGCGCTGTGTAAGCGTATCAATCTTCTTATGACGTATGAACACAACAGTTCATGCCTCGTACTCTAAAGAAAAGAAAAGTGTACGCTTCAGTGCGCTTTATCTTCTGAAGAAGAGAAATCTTCTTATTATGACCATTCTCATCAACATGCTTCATACTTTTTCCATGCGCTTCATCATCAAGTGAACCGGCTACCACTGATTGTTTTCTCATTCCACTTACTCGATTATATGAAGATGCGACATCATGTGCTTCTTTTGCGGGAGAGAAGTGTGAATAGAACATTCGGATGATTTTCACTTATTTAATCAAGAATGGCAACTCCGTATGCAATTCTTCAGGGGGAGAAGAAGTGTGATAATACTGCATGGTTGATTTATATCTGAGAATATATGGTCAAACGGATCCTAACTCATGTAAGAACCGAGCTTCTTCTTATCGGATCATCTTTACATGGAGTTTTCTTCTATGAGCCGTTGGTTGACATCTTCACACCGGCTGATATGATTATCGACAAAGTGCTTCCAGTTAATGCTTCACGTACACATCAAGCTGATGATTCCGAACGATCTCTCTGTTCTTGTTTGATGTGATTGGTAGTTTGGTGTTGCCATCTTATGTGTTCGTTGCGGCCTGATTGCTAATTTCCTTGATGAACATCTTTCTGTTCTTGTTTGATTGGGAGAGATTTTAGTTAAGGGACTTGCAAGATGTAAGTTAATTGGGATGCTTTTGGTGATGTTCTTATTTTTTGGTGAGTTGAAGATGTTAACTATCTATTCCCCAACTGCACAATCTTGAAGAAGGTCGAGTATTCAGTCGGTTCAACATTTTCTGCTACATGTTAGAAGACTAAAGACGAGTTGCATTTAATGATCTAAAGACTTCTTCTTATTCTGGGCATTTTTTAAAAAGATTGTCGGTTTAGGGGAGAGCACTAATTGGGGGAGGGTGAAATGTCTGATTTAATCCCCAATTAGACTTGCTCATATTCTTCAGCAAGTTGATTCCCACAAGAGTTCAAGTGTTCTTCTCAACAAATTTCTAGTATACGGGCTTATATGAGTTGCTGATTCGGTGTCAAAACCAGCAAGGGGGAAGGAGACAAACATCTAAACGCGAGTAAACTTGATGAACTTAATACTTCTAAGTAATTGAAGATATCCCGGGAAGACAAATGTTATTACCGCAGAGAAACTCAAGGTTTGACTCATGGCAAGTAAACTTGATGAACTTAATTCTTCTAAGTGATTGAAGATATCCCGGGAAAACATATGTCATGACCGCAGAGAAACTCAAGGTTTACTCATCAAGGCTTTTAGTGTTCTTATTCCAACTACATGGGGGAAGAGATGTAAGAGTTAGTTTCTGATGATAAAAGAGGTACACAAGTGTGTGATGATTTCGATGTTATCGCATTATCGTGAGAGAGGATTGTGTACATTGGGGACGCTCACTGTTTCACTTGAGTGCTTAATCGATTCGGGATATAAGCACTTATTCCGAGTTGAAATCCATAGAGATACCCTCGCAGAGATAATCGTGATTCGCCTGCTTCTTCAATGTTATCGGTTATTCTCTCTCTTTGGGCATCGGGTACTTGGTTCTTGAGCTTCATACACTTTTCTCAGGGGAGAGAAAAGTATACATCGAGGTTATTCTTTGGCTATTGGACTTAATCTGCTACTTTGATGGTATAAGTTTCTTTGTCTTCGGGTATGTGTATTTGGGTTCGTGAGCTCTAGTCTAAGAGACTGACTGCATCAATTCAACTACGTGGGGGAAGTGGTCTCTTGACACCTTTTGGAATGGATTGCTTCTGACTTCAGTGAAAGGAAATTTGAGAAGATTATTTAAGTGTGGGATGTAACATTGCTGTTATTCTATTGGATGATATAACCCCGAACGGAGAACCTCGATTATCGTTCTTAAATGGAGCAAAGGGATTTATGATGATGGTGTGCTTCTCTGTGCACCTGGCTAAGGAAAGCTTGAAAGAAAGCTTCGAATCTACTCATCTAATGGATATTCGGTTTGGGGGGAAGCTGCCAGAGTCTCACTTTCAGATGGTTCAATTCTCTCAATTCAGAGCCTCAAAGCTTTGGTGGTGAAAAGTTTAAGAGATGATGACTTCTATCTTCTACAACGGGGCTGTTCGATATCCCTATCTCGGTACTCGTATCATCATCTTCTTTAAATATATCATCTATTCTATCTTTGTATATACTTATCAGAAAACCAAATACAAAAATAGAAAACCAACAAAAACAAAATAGAAAAATATAAAATCAACAAAAACCCTTAAAAATCAGAAAATTTCAAAAATACTAAAAATATGTATTCTCGTGACATGTCTTCTGGTATCGATAACATCTACGGTCTTAGAAATGTCATTCAATAATGGCACGGGACCATAGATGAAGTTCGAGCAGGAGGTGTAAATATTCTTTTTTTCCAAAACATGTCACAAACCATGGCTTACAGTTATTTCAGACTGTGACCCGTGCTTAAAACTATGGCTTGCTATTATTTCTGATAGCAACCCACTCTTCAAGAAAGGAAAGTGCTGCGCTAAACCATTTTTCAAAATTCGTGCACTTATCCAAAAACAAAATGAGGAAAGAATGTCGAAGGACTGCTGTTCCTACACAAATGTTTTTCCGTCTATAATTCTTCAGAAAAATATTTGTTGTATATCAAAATGGTGGTAAATGAGTTGCTTGTAAATCTATCAGAATCAGAGTTTTTATTAAAATTGAAAACTCAATCAATGACTTCAGCACTTTTAAAATCTTTTATAAAATGAGTTATTGGTTAAGGGGGAGAATGTTCTCAAATCTATATCTTCTAACGGACTTTCTTAATTATCCTAAATGCTTAATTGAAAAATGATGTTAACCTACGTTGAAGGACTAGGTGCCTAGGATAAGATTTTTAGGATTAGATGATTAGATTTTGATGAACACATAATTCCCATACCTTATATGATCTGATTGATATGTTGAATTGACTGTTATTAGTCGATTGCTGTTTGGGTGATGTCGACCACCATATATCTATTTGTGTTCACTAACGTATGCAGGTATTTTGGTATAAGAATGTTCCCGATCCGGATCCCACATAATATGATGATTGGATGCCGAAAGGAAAGGGTAACTAAATCTTGGGTTGACAAATGAAGAAACGGAGCTTAATTGGACTTCTATGGAGAGTTGGCATAAATGCAACGTAAGAGGTCTCACTGCATCGGCAGATGGTTTTCTTCAAGTGATTATAGAAACGGAGCTTAATTTGACCTAGTTGGCATTCAAAATGCAACGTAAGAAGAAGTCTCACTGCATCAGCAGATGATTTTTCTTCCAAACCCTAAGAACAACAACGAAGCTTCTCAACCACTAATGTATCTTTGTGCAGGATACCATTTTTAAACATTTTCTAAAACTTTGAATAAAATTGTTTTTGAAAATGGAAAAATATTGTTTTGAAAATAAATTGAACTAAATTTTGAAAATCATCGGACTTCTTTTTATCAAAACCTATGTCACTCAATTATCGACTTCGGTCATCGAGAGGGGAGAGTGATTTAATATAAAATATTTTCAAACAATATTTCTTCATAAAAGTTCCGGTTTGTACGTTAAAATGTGGTGATCTAAAGATTTAATGTTATGTCATGGTATGATTTTCTTTAAAACTCAAAGATCTGTCAAAATGAAATTTTTTCTGTTCTTGTTTGATTGTGAAATTATTTTATTTTTCTTAAAGATCTCTTAAAACTATCATACCTGACACTAACAATCTTTTATATCTTAAAATGGTCCTTATCTGTCATTTTTTCAAGAATTGAATCTTGCTATGTCTTTCCCCAAAATTTTCTAAATGATTTAAATCTTTTAGGATCACAAATCTCAAGTGGTTTGAAATTTCTGATCGGGGTAGAGATCGTGATTTAAATCTCAAATCTGTTTAAATGGAATTGGTTTTAGTCCTTTAAAGTCACTCCTGCCTCCATGTGCCAAACGATTTCAATATACATAATGCACATGTTGAGGAGGAGCATTTATCCAAAAACAAGATGAGTTTTTTTAAATCAGGCACCTTTTCTCCCATGTTTTCTAAACCATATTAAATCACTTGGGATCCAAAATCTCAAAGGGTTTGATACTTTTGATCGGGGGAGAATTTGTGATTTAATAATGAAATTTGATAAAAGGTGATCGTTTTGATTTAATTGTGCAGGCTACTCTCTCATATGTGCTAAACGCTTTCGAATCTCGAAGCACATATTGAGGGGGAGCATAACTATCGAGGTACAAAAGTTTTTTTTAAGAGACTTATAAAGTACCTTGATTAAGTTTTCAAATGGTTTTCTAAATGGCTTTTGTGATTCGTGGATGTGCTTCAAAAGAACTCTTGCCTCTATGTGTTAAAATTATTTCTCTTATCCTATGCACATATTAAGGGGGAGAATTTTACCAAGAAAATCAAATGGCTTTTTTCTATGAAAATTGTGATCAAAGAAAATATTTCAAAGTCCTCTTGCCTCCATGTGCTAAAAAATTTCAAGATCATATGCACATGTTGAGGGGGAGCATTTCTAAATGATCAAAACTATTAAGGTACAAAATGCATTGATTTTATATCACAAGTACCTTGATTGATTTTCCAAATGATTTTTCAATTGGTTTCAAGGAAGAATGAACTGTACCAAAAGACCGACCAATTTACTTTATGCATGGTGTTATAAGGATGGTTAGGTTAGGTATTTTTTCCCACGATCCGCCAGAACCGGAGGGATCTTCCTAGGGACAATCCACTAGATAGTGTAGAGTCCTTAGGAATGTTGAAAAAAGGAGAAAAATGAGAATATGGGAAGAGTGCGGATTGAGACAGAGCTAGAACTGGAATAAACCCAACAAGGTTCTAGTTATGAAGTCTCGTAAGCATGAAGGGGTTGAAGAAATAAAAAGAAATGAATATGAAAAAGGGTGAAAAGAAATAGCCCTCCAATAATTCAACCTTAGGCGTAAAACCGGGTTCAATACATATGCTAACGTGTTTACTAAGGTAACACCGGTATTGAAGACAAGACGTCATGGACCCGGACGCATGCACTACAACTTCCCAAACCACTCAAGTTCCTCTTAAAAGGGCTTGTTTTATTCTCACGGAGAACCGACATAATCTATCGACTTTCTCTTAGAGATTGTTGATATTGAAGAAGGAGACCCTCTCCCTAGTCTCCGCATAGGAACCAAATGTGCACGATTGAGTCTAGAGCCAAGAGATCATCCACAATATCTCATTAGGACACTATACTTGAAGACTTGTGGTTTCACACAATGTGGAAAGTAAGAATATATCTTATGAGTCCTACGCATTATCCTTGTGGTATTGCGGAACATCCGAGTGATATGCTAACATATTCACAATGAAGATGGAAAGCCTTCTAGAGCCAACATCAAACAAGCTCCTGGTGGGTGGCATGTGAGATCTATCCAATAGATCAACCATGTGACAACTGGATAGAAACGATGGGGAGATTCAATCTTGAATCAACCTTGGTCCAGGAATGGAATTGACGAATACTTTTGGAAAAACCGTTCGATGTGCAAATCTTCTTTTCTCTAGCATGTCGAATGTGTATTCATTTTCAAACACAAAAAGTATCTCTGATTGAAAAATACTTTTAGAAAAGCCGTTCGATGTGCAAATCTCTTCTTTTCACTAGCACATCGAATGTGTACTCATTCTCTAATACAAAAAGTATTTTGATTGAAAATTGATATTTCTTCTAAACCTTCGTCGTATTGAAAAACTCTTTCTCTTAAGCAATACGCGATTGTTTTCAAATCATTTTCTATCAATCAAGAATCTCAATTTGCTGGTTCACTCACTCCGTGTTGTCTTCTTTGAGACGTTCCGTTTGAGAATGGCTAGAACAAATGCGAAACCCTATCAAGGAGATTCTTAGGAATTACCGATCACAGCAAGACTTGTACTGATCAACAGGGAACCGTGGGCCGTGTACCTCAATTCGACGAAAGTGATCAAAGACACTTTCGTGTGTTTTATTGCTAACTGTTGTTTGCAGTTACATTTGGACGGTTGCAGCTGATCGAATTGAGCGTCAATCCAAAGCCGAATGCTCACAGCATCCACACTTAATTTGAAGAAATCATGACTGGTGCATATCTACATAACCGGCTCGATATTTCATACTGCTTTTCCTCGCCGCAAATATCTTGAACCGAAGGCTTCCGCTACTCTGATGGAAAGATGTCATGATTCAAAAGGGTGAGCATGTCGGTCCAAAAGTCACAACTTCACATGATGGCAACACAATAAAGGGTGATCCATAGATTTACTGTAGCTGATGATCTCAATGAAAGCTCGAAGATCATCAAAGATGTGGATCAGTTGAAAGGCCTCCACTAAAGTACAAACTATGCGGACTTTAAAGAATCACTGCTTAAGCACAAAGATTGCAGAATTGAAGAATCGAAGTCTACGAGCTCAAGAACAAAGTCACGAATAGAATGCTAGGATTCAAAATGTAAAAAATGGGGTGACCTCCCTTAGGGGGAGATTGTTAGGAATTAGAAATTCCATAAGAAAAGAGTCGGTCACCCCAAATATTATCTAGCATAAGTTAGCTCGTAGACTTGTTATTAGTTACGTTATTTAGCAGTTTATTTAGTTAGTTTGTAGCGTAGTTTAGTTTAGAGCAACACCGTGGAGGAAGGACGGGTCGTTACCCACTGTATGCCTGATCCATAGGCCGATAGGAGGTCGTGTATTGTGTAAGTATAAATACCCCTTCCATCCATGGAAGGGGTGTGGCTTCTTTGAATCTAACCTTTCATTTGTTTAAGCAACTCTCTTCAAGGAACCTCCTCTCAACTCTCTTCATCTCTCTAAAATGGCTTTCTTGTTTAATCATTGTCCTAGACCACCCGAATCATCAAACAACATAAATATTGGATCCTAACAATGATAGGCTTTTGAAAAATATCAATCATGAATCATTTGATAAATGCGAATCTTGCATCTATGGGAAGATAACAAAGAAATGTTTTGCAAATCGTTTAGAAAGGGGTTCTGATCTACTTGGTGTGATACATACTGACGTATATGGACCACTAAGACATGTGTCAAGGAAGGGTGCTAACTTTTATTGATGATTTCAGTCGTTATGGTTATGTTTACTTGTTTAAACATAAACATGAAGTCTTTGAAACATTTAAGGTTTTCAAAAATGAAGTAGAATTACAACTAGGAAAGAAGATTAAAGCTCTTCGATCTGATAGAGGTGGTGAATACCTAAGCCAAGAGTTTAAAGATTATCTTGCTGAGTGTGGGATTGTCCAGCAGCTCACATCTCCATATACTACACAACAAAATGGTGTATCTGAGAAAAGAAATCGTACATTGTTAGACATGGTGCAATCAATGTTTAATCTTACAACTCTTCCCTTATCCTTTTGGGATTATGCTTTAAAAACTGTTGTTCGCATTCTGAATATGGTTCCAACTAAGAAGGTTGATAAGACACCATATGAATTATGTTATGGAAAAGCTCCCAACTTGTCTTACTTAAAGGTCTGGGCTCGTGAGCCGTTTGTTAAACGTGACTCAGCTAATAAACTCCAACAAAGATCTGTTAAGTGTATCTTTGTAGGATACCCAAAGGAAACAATGGGTTACTACTTTTACTTTCCACTTAAAAACAAAGTAATTGTTGCTAGGTCTGGAGATTTCCTTGAAAGGGATCTCATATCTCATAAATTCATTGGAAGAGTGTATGATCTGGAAGATGATTAGGAAGATATATCACCTTTTGAAAACACTATTCAACTTCAAGTAGAACCTGAAAGTCTAGGTCCTCCACCTGAAGTTGAAATTGTGCCCATTCGTAGGTCTGAAAAGACTATATGTGCTCTTGAACGTCTATGTCTTAACGTAGATGTTAAGGAAGATATGTTAGGGGATCTTGGTGAACCTGCTAACTATAAGGTTGCCATGGCTGATCCTGAAAAAGATAAATGGCAAGTCTTAATGAATGGGGAAATGCAATCCATAAAAGATAATGAAGTCTGGATTGAAGTAGACCTTCCTCCCAATGCCATAATTCATATGGTGTCTTATCAACCTGACGGCTCAGAACAATTTTAACCCGATGACATCAGCTCTAAATGCGATGCCATCACCCTTTAATTGTGACACCGTCTAAAACAGAAAATAACCTGATGGCTCAGAACTATTTTAACCAGACGGGGTCACCCAGTTGGTAACGCCGTCTGGAGCCCAGACCTGCATAATTAGTGCATATTTCTGCATTTGGACCAACTTTTCAACACTCCACTCCAAGAATACTATCATGACCACATGTAGTCTCTACAATACTTATAAGAGCTATTACCAATGAACATTTTGACACTTAACATTTAAAACAAGGCAATTGGCATTGAGCCAAACATTACTTTACTAATAATTTGACCCATAAACTATAAAGGTTTGACACTAATGATTTGAGCCTATTAGACAACATAAAACGTAATTACAACCAATAGTGAAGGAAAGACCACATGACCCGAAAAATATACCAAAATGTAAATTGACTCTTCGGGGCTTCCAACTTCAATACCTTGGTTCCAAAAGACTAGTACAACTAGGAGCTCAAGCATAGTCCATTTTACACTTGTTTCTTACCCTTATCCTCCTTGCTAGACCTACAAACATCATCAACTATCAATGTAAGTTAAATGCTTAGTAAGTAAACGGGTTATGTGCAAGTAAAACTTAACAACAAAAAAGGGATTCATGGAGCATCTATAACATAAGTACATACCTTTAATTTGGTATTTACACTACATGACAATATAAAAGCTAGATCCATGCTCAACAAATATTAACATGCTCAATAGGTATTCTACCAAGTAGACCCACAACTAGTCCCAAATAGGCTCAATTGAAGGTTCTTGATGTCTTTTTCTTATTCCTCGAAACCCTTTCTTCACTTACAGGTTTTCTTCTAAAAATCTGGATAAGTCTTCTAGTAAGACTATTTTTCTTATTTATTTAATTCACTTAACTCAAATGACAACTTTAGTCCCCCTATTTCAAGATTCTTATATATTAGCCACTAAAGTTCCAAATTCTATTTTCTTAGTTGAAACCTTTAAGAAATATAGACATACTAACATAACATAAGGGATCAATACTAACATTTAATAATACATTGACGGGATACGGGTGTAACAATTCACCCCTCCTAAAATTTGATTTCATCCCCGAAATCATGCTTGAAAAAGTTGAGGATACTTGCTCTTCATTCTTTCTTCCGGTTCCCATCTAAAAGTTGTACCCTTCCGATGCCTCCATTGTACTTTAATCAATGGAATCTCTTTATTTCTTAGTTGTCTTGTTTTTCTCCCAAGTATTGCCTCCGGTTCTTCTTGCGATGTTAGCTTTGGATCTACTTCTACGTCATCCAACGTAATTACACTAGCTTCATCCGCTAAACATTTCCTTAGGTAAGATACACGGAAGTTATTGTGAATTCCTTTCATTTCGTCGCGGAGATCCAATACATAAGTGACTTCTCCAATACGTTCTATAATCTTGAAGGGTCTAATGAATCTTGGTCCTAACTTTCCTTTATGCTTGAACCTAAGAATGCCTTTCCATGGGGAAACCTTAAGCATGACCAAGTCTCCTATTTCAAATTTGATTGGTCTTCTTCTATTGCCGGCATAACTTTTCCATCTATCTTGGGCCGCTTTAAGTCTTTCCCGTATCGTTTCGATTTTCTCGGTTGTTGCTAGAATTACATCCGTACTAGCTAACTCTCTTTTCCCTACTTAATCCCAACATACCGGAGTTCTACATTTTCTACCATAAAGTATCTCCTAAGGTGGCATTTCAATGCTAGCATGATAACTATTATTATAGGCAAATTCATCTAAAGGTAGATGATCATCCCAATTTCCCCGAAAGTCAATCACACAAGCTCTTAACATATCTTCTAATGTATGAATAGTTCTTTCCCTTTGCCCATCGGTTTGCGGGTGAAAGGCCGTACTCATATGCAATCTTGTACCTAGTTCTTCTTAGAAACTTTGCCAAAATGTCGAAGTAAATCTCCCATCTCTATCGGAGATTATAGAAATGGGTACCCCATGGCGTGCAACTATTTCCTTAACATATATCTTTGCTAACTTGTGAACGAGCATATTTTCTCTAATAGGAATGAAACGTGCGCTCTTCGTTAAACGGTATACTATTACCCAAATCGCGTTGTGCTTTTTGGTCATTCGCGGTAACTTAGTAGCGAAGTCCATTGTAATTTTTCCCATTTCCAAACCGGGACTTCCAACGGTTTTACTTTACCATACGGTTTTTGGTGCTCGACTTTAACCTTCAAACAAGTTAGATATTTTTCAACATATTTTGCACAATCTCTTTTTGTACCCAGCCACCAATAATCTTTCCTCAAGTCGTGATACATCTTGTTAGCCCCCGGGTGAATAGAATATTTCTACTTATGTGCTTCATCTAAGAGTAACATCTTAACATCACTACGGAAAGGTATATAGATTCTACCATCCCGCGTTTTAAGTCCGCGGATATCTTCTTCAAAATGAGGGACATGGAATGTGATACGCTCTCCTTCCCAATTCTCTTCTTTCAAAGCTTCCTTTTGAGCTAACTTAACCTTGTCGAAAAAGTCGGCTGTAATAATCATTTGTAAGGAATGGGTTTTGTTACTTCATTGGTCCTTACGACTTGTTAATGGCTACGACATTTGCTTTTCCGGATGATGTCGAATCTCACAATTGTAGTCCTTTAATAAGTCTAGCCATCTTTGTTGCCTCATATTTGGATCCTTTTTGTCGAGGAAATATTGAAGACTTCGGTGATCGGTGTAAATCACGAATTCTACGCTATAAAGATAATGCCTCCATATTTATAGTGCAAAAAAAACCGCTACAAATTCCAAATCGTGAGTCTGGTAGTCCTTCTCATGCTTCTTCAACAGTCTTGAGGCATAGGCAATTACCTTGCCTCTTTGCATAAGAACATAACCAATAATCGAAATACGCACCATCTGATACAACCATATCTTCTATTCCTTCCAAAACTAAACTAAGCTTCACATAACTTCCTCCGTAAGGTAGAAAAAGCATCATCTTGCTCCTTCCATCACTCAAAAGGGACATTATTCTTAGTAAGTCTAGTTAGTGAGGATCCAATCTTAGAAAAGTCTTGTATAAATCTCATAATACCCCTACAAACCTAAAGTTTAGTATTCTCCCATATTTCTTGAGCTTTCCAATTATCACCGCTTCTATCTTTACCTGGTCAACTTTAATGCCCTTCGATTAAACAACATGACTAAGAAAATTGAACCTCTTGTAACCAAAATTCACATTTCAAAAATTTTGCATACAATTTTTCTTTTATTAAGGTTTCAAGAATCTCTCGCAAATGAACCGCATGTTCTTCCTTGTTCTTCGAGTAAATGAGAATATCGTCAATAAATACAATTACATACTTATCCAACATCGACCTAAACACTAGATTCATTAGGTCCATAAAAACTGCAGGTGCATTCGTAAGTCCAAAAGGCATAACCGTAAATTCATAATGTCCATATCGGGTCCTGAAAGCTGTGTTAGGAATGTCTTCTTCTCGAACCTTTAATTGATGACAACCCGAACGTAGAACGATCTTGGAAAACCATTTAGCACCTTGAAGTTGGTCAAAAAGATCATCGATTCTTGGCAAAGGGTAAACGTTCTTCCTTCTTTTTAAAAAACAAAATTGGTGCTCCCCATGGCGAACTACTTGGACGAATAAAACCCTTATCTAACAATTCTTTAAGTTGGCTCATCAATTCTTTCATTTCGAAAGGGGCTAAACGGTAAGGAGTTTTGCTATAGGAATTTAGCACCGAATGAGGAGTCAATGCTAAATTCGACTTGTCTTTCGGGTGGAACACCCGGTAATTCTTCCGGAAAAACATCTCAAAATTTATTAACAATTGGAACATTATCAATACTTGTCTTCTTAATACATGTATCTAACACATGAGCTAAAAACGCACAACAACCTCGTGACAATTATCTCTCTTCTTCCATCAGCATTAACTTAAATTCTCCCTTCCTCTTATCTCCATAAATAACTATTTCCCGACCATTAGGATTTGTTAGGAATTAGAAATTCCAGGTATTAAAGAGTCGGTCACCTCAAGTATATGTAATCGTTAGAAAGCTCGTAGTCGTAGTTATTTTAAGTTAAGTAATATTTAGTTAAGTAACACCGTGGAGGACTGATGGTTCTACCCACTCAGATGCCTGATCCTGCTCGATGTGTGGCTTTTATGTAAGATTATAAATACCTCTACCTCCCAAGGTAGAGAGTGGAGCTCATAATAATATCTTTCATTCTCTCACTAAGTTCCCTAAACCTCTAACTTTCTAGAATTCCATCTATATGCTACCTTGTGTTAATGTTATGATGTGTATGGAAAAGTTATAACTTATAATTGGTAATCAAGAGCCGGTTAGATCATATCTTACACATCTTTGGATTTCTAGTGGTTTTTAAGTTTGAAAAAGTTTAGTGGTTTTAGCATCATTTGATTGATTTCTAGTGTTAAAGTTTCGATTTTGGTTGTACTTTTATGTTTAGAATCATCAAAAGTGCTTAGGTTTTCATTTGGTAAGCTTGAATCATCTTGGTTGGGTTGTTTTTGGATTGAAAAGTGAGGTTTATATGTTTTTTCAAGCTAGCGACCAATACTGAATAGTTTCTTTGTAGCGACTTGCTTCACATTTTGTAGCGACTTACGTGTTGGAACTAGCGAGTAGACCTAGCGAAGTTAAAGTACAAGTAGTGATTCTCCACTACGTAGCGACTTGTGGTAGCTTAATTTGGTCGCAGATGAGTCTCTTTAGCTTAATTTGTGTCTCTAGTACTGTAGCGAATTGTCAGCCAAAATTTGGTTAGCGACTTACCCAAGAGGCGTTACTACCAGCGGTTTGTTTGCTAGAAGGACTTGGGACTCTAGCGACTTAGGGTGTGTAGCAATTAAGGGTTACGACTTAGTGCATTAATTTCTAGCGACTTAGTGCACCAATTTCTAGCGACTTAGTGCATTATCTTCTAGCGATTTAGTATTTTATCATCTAGAGTCTTGAGTGATTGTTTACGGTTTTCTTGATTCAAGAAAATCCCGTGAAAGAATCCATTTCCTAATCATAGAGCTATAAAACTTATAATCTGTTAACATGTCTACCAACGTTCCCAATCATATTCTCACCTGCCGCAAGATGTTCAAGCAAATGTTCAGATACTCGTCCACCCATGCTTGATGAATCGACTCACGACTCTTGGGCTCAACGAATTGGACTGTATTGCCTTGGAAAGGAAAATGGTGTCAACATTCTCAAATCCATTGATGAAGGACCATATCGAAGTTGAGACGACTAGTGACATACTTGATACTAATGCAGATGGTACTCCTGTTTACGGAATTGACATACCTAAGATGTATGATGAGCTTGATGATAAGGATAAAAAGAGATTCGATGCTGATATCAGGGCCTCAAACATTGTTCTTCAAGGTCTTCCTAAAGACATCTACAAGCTGATCAATCATAAACACGATGCTAAGGCGGTTTGATACAAGTAGATGCTTCTCTCGTGTTCTCGAATTAACTATGGAAGACAGAATCCCAACTCTATGACGAATTTGAGCATTTCAAGATGAAACCGGATGAGAGTGTCTATGAGTACTATGTGAGATTTCATAAGTTAGTTAATGACATGAGGAACATCGGAATGACTATGCCTAACATTCAGTTGAACTCAAAACTTGTGAACAACATGAATCCCGAATGGCACAAGTTTGTTACCGCTGTGAAGCTCACTAAAGGATTGAAGAATACAAACTATGAGCAACTCTATGCCTTCCTCCTTCGAATGAGACATGCTATGTTTGAAAATTAATTCTCAATCATTCAAAACCAACTGGGGAGAGACAAGTCTGTCTAATGACTCTACTACTCAAACATCGAATCACAACCAAAAGCATCACAAGTCATACCCTTGGGTAATGGTAATCACAAACTCATTCCCGATCCTATGTACAAACAAGTCGATGTTTGATGCTCATGGGTAGCTTCATTAATCAACTAGCTCTTCTCATCATTCAAAACATGAATACTCTCCCACAAACCAACACACCCCTGTGACCGCATCTAACCCAACAATCAAGCCACTATTAAAGATGGAAGGATCGTGGTGCAACCAGTAGGAAGATGCGATGATCGTGGACGAGGTGGAGCTAGGAGAGGTTATGTTGGAAACCAGAATCGAGGAAGGAATGGTAACCAAGGTCAAACTAAGCTCATCAAATGTTATAACTGTGGTGAGAGGACACATTGCAAGGAACTCAGACATCTCCAGCCATCAGAATGCCATTACCGAGAAGATGCCGCTCGGCTCGTGACAATGGTGCTACTCAATGAAGAGGAATTGTTGTTTCTTGCGAAGGCAATGCCAAGACCTATGATGCAGATGTGGATGAGCGACCTATTCAGAGATAGGTCACAATCATCGAATGCCTTTCAAGTCGCTGATTGTGATGCATACGACTCTGATGTGGATGATGGACCTACGGCACACACAATTTTATGGCTAGCATTTCTCCAATGGTTTCTCCCAAGGTCTCCTCTACATCACTAGTTGGGCCATCCCATGACAAGCTCATCTCAGAGGTATTAAAACTATAATGATGATGCCGATGTGCAAAAGATGCATGACAAAGTACAATCAACTGAAACTATTGAATCAAATATTGAAAATATGGGTAATATCAATATTGTCCCATATGATCAATATGTGAAACAAAGTGAAAGTGAAGTTGTACCAAGTGATGCATCTTCTCGCAATCAACAATGACTATGTTTGTGATGAATACACCGATGTGCCTCGATGATTCCATTATTTCTAAACTAAATGCCTATAAAGAACGTGTTGCTATTTATGAACAACGTGCTAAGTTTGAGTTGACCACCCGTGAGCGGGAAATGGATGACCAAATACGCAGCAACTATTAGAAAAAGTAATTTTAGAGAAGAAGTGTTAAAACAAGAGTTAAATTCCTTGCAAGAAACGCTCTAAAACATCTAACAAAAACAAGAACTTCAAGAAAATGTGAAAATGCTTAAGCAAGAATTTAATGCTAAGGAATCAAAACTTTTGAATGATTTTTCTAATCTAAAAACTTTGAAAAACAAGCTTGAAAATAAGTTGTACATACAAGGAAACACCATTCAGATCGCTCACATGATCACTAAGCATGAGGTCTTAAGCGATAAGCATAGCATTCCCCTTGTTGAGGAACCTAATCCAGAGGTAATTAAAAGGCTAGAAATGCTCATAAGGTGCTTTATGATGGTAATGAAATCCTTAAGCCTAGACAAAACCTAGTTGGTTGAGTGCACCGAGGAAGATAAGAAATCGATGAAGTCACTAGGAGAAAATGAACAAGAAACTAGATGATCCGAAATGCAAAAAGAAAAAGATAATTATCAAACCCCATGATTACAAGAAGGAAAACTGGATTTCCTTGAACATGTTTAAGCCTCAGACATTGTTGACCCCGAACAAGTGTTCGAAAAGGATATGGACTTGCAAAAGTCTGAAAATCTTGTTGAAAAGAATCCCCTTGTAGGAAATTGCCTAAAGCACCGTGTATCCTCCAAATAAACCAATGCATTTAGTTCCTAGAACTATTGCCACTAAGAGCAAGACCTTAATCAGTCAATATGTTATTCTTCAACTATTTGTTGATTTTGAGAAAACTTGTAAGAAAAGGATCACACCCATCGGGATAACTGAAGGGGAAAGGGGTTTTGAGCAAATGAAAGAATGTTATTTAACTCAGGTCATGCCTTTCTTTAAACAACTAAAAGATCATTTTGAGAGTCTTAAAGAGGGACAAAATCGATATTAAAGAAATGTAAAAGGAATTTGATGCAATGGTAGTTGAAGTTAGTGATTATGAGCGTGCACTAAAATATAATGAGATTGAGAGGAAGAACTTGCATACCTTAAATGAGACTCTTATTATTGAATGTGTTGCTCAAGATATCTTTTTCACTTCAAATTGCTCTATTAATGCTTCCAAATTTCATGAACTATCTCGGGCCCTCAAAGTCTCCCATGATCGTGTCATTGAGCTTGAAAAAACTAATTCTAAACTAAACGAGAAAATTGAACTAGATGATCACAACAATTTGGTTAAACATTTTTCTAAACTGGAAGTTGAGCATTTTAATTTACAACTAAAATATCAACATCTTAAAGAAAATGTTAAAACTTCAAATGTCAAGACATCGCCAGATGCTCCAGAGTTTGATGCGCTTTTCAAATTAACAAACGCGGATGAACGATTCAAGCTCAGGCAACGCGATCGAAAGTTGAAAGCCCAAATCTCTCAATTAAAGGGTCAAACGAACAATAAGACAGCTCCCAAATCCTTCTTTAGATTCTCATAATTCTCAAACTTTTCATCTTCAAAACTTAGTTGATGCCTTACAAAAGGAAAACGAGTGTTTTCTAGAAGAAAATGAAAAAGTTAAACGACATTTTAAAGAGTTATATGATTCAATGAAAGTCACCCGTGACCAAAACAACGAAAAAATAACGCCTTTACAAAAGGAAATTGAGAATCTAAGAAGTCATGGAAATGGGAAACTGCCACTTGTTTTCAATAAGAATGTTGTCTCAAAGTCACCCTTAGATCAAAATACACTGTGATAATTAAATATATTCCTCCTCATCTTAGGAATAATGAACATGCTTTTCATGAATAATGTGCTCACCTTAAGGATAGTCTAGAATGTCTCCGTGAGATTGTCGAAGAGGATTTCATTAATAAACCTCTTGATAGTGAAATTAGGTTTGCTTGCCTCCATGCCAAACGATCTCAAGAGTTGCTAGAATGTGTAATTGCCACATGCCCAAAATCCTTAACCTTAGGTGAAAAAGGCAAAGTGTGATGCCTCGTTCTATGCCTAGTGCCAAGCAGGAAATCCGTTCTATGCCCAATCTTAAAAAAGGAAACACTAATGTGCCTTCAAGTAGTTCGTGACCGAAATGTTGGTGCTAAGAAAGTGAACTTTAGTGTGCCCGCAAAAAGCTCAAATCACAGATAAAGTATACCTAATGTGCCTTCTAGTACTTCGATCCTTGCACAAGTTCAGAATGCAAAATTAGATCAACCAACTAATGTTCCCATTCCCTACAGAGTAATCAAGGACTTTAAAGCAAGCAAGTCAAAGTCTCAAGACAATACAAGGAATGATAGGACCTTGCAAGCTAAGAATGTGCATGGGAAGAGAGTAGAAGACCAATCTAGGAACTTTAAGCTTGAGTTGAATAAAACTAATCGTGTTGATTCTAGTATTAGCCTTAGGCGCATCAATTAATTCGATTCTGATACTATTTGCAAACCTTGTAATGTTGCATGCTTGAATTCGCTGCTAATCATGAATGTGGTGTGAATGCTTTGTCTAATGATGTCAAATGCCCAGTAAAATTGTTAATGCTAATAATCGCGGCATAAGCAAAAAGGCAAAACGAAAGACTGTTAGAAAAGTGGAAACCCACAGAAGAACTTTATAAAGATAGGTTATTATTGGATACCTTTGGTCATAAGAATAACTGCTTTGTTCTCACACTGCTAAGATTATGCCCACTAGAAAATGGATGCCTACTCGTAGAACTATTCCCTTAAGAAGTAAACATACTTTGAATAGGTAATACGCATAACCAAAGATTGCATCTATTCCCAATGATTCCATTGCTTCTACTTCGATATGGATGTTTCGACTACGTGGGTGTTCCAACATCAAGTACAACCAAATGGAACCCATTCTTGCATGGGATCCCAATTATCCAGCTTATCCATTT
>OU343222.1:205740211-205887927 GCA_910596185.1 Chrysanthemum makinoi
TATTAACGAAACACAAATAATACGTGATTGGGGTAACAAAGTTCCTGTGTAGCTTTTAATAGCAAATATATTACCATGGTGCACATTTTTAACCATTTTGGTATGAGTGCTATGTTATTGAATTGTCATGTTGTATGCTAGTAAAAACGTCTATATATTATTATTAGCTTCAATGTCGTCAATTCCTAATTTGTACAAGTTCTCAACTTTTTTGCTTTTCAATACACGAGAGTTTCAGGCTAGTTCTCTTCTTGATGAATTTAGCTATGTTGTTAACTCATCATATTGTTGATACATTGTCTTGTTTGATGTTAAATTCTAAATATATTTACTATTTCATGTACATTTGTAGTGAGTGTTGTGGAATAACCGCGATAATATCTCACCGACTAGGTAAAGTGTGCAATCATTCACACTATTTACCCTCTAAAACCTATGACGAAACACTCCCAAAGTTTCTTTACCGATCGCACCATGATTCAAAACTGCTACTATGAGTTACATTTGTTCAACGTTGTGTAAGCCTAGTTTAGATGGTTCTTACACTTGTCGTAAAGTCATTTGGTTGAGTACAATGGATTTAATTATCATCAAAATGGTTTATAATGTATTCGAGTGTCAACTTTACTTGAATATATTTGATTGAGATAATGTATATTTGATCTTAAGAGATTGGTTTTGTAACTCGTTTTTTGCAATTTGGTTATGTCAAATTGGTATATGAAGGTCTTAGTTCTCATTTTATATCCGTAAGCAACTTTTTAAAAGTCATAAGCTTACTAAAACACTCTTAGTTAAATTTAGTGGAATGAGTATTTGTGCAACTATCATGACCTATTTTTTGGTTTGGATATCCAATTTGTAGTCTTCAAAATTATTGTAATTATAGGGCCATGCATGTCCACCCGGCGCCATCTTTAATGAAAATGAAGACAAAATGACCCCTTCGAGGTGAACTAATTAACGAAATCGGGTTGAACGACAACGACCAAGTCGACAGTGTTATCGTTATTAGGGATGAATTTGAATGCAGCGCCATAAATAAAAAACTACTTGGACGTAAGACATGTTATGTTTATTTTGCAATTGATAAGCTTGGCCAAAATAAAGTGGTATGCCCAAGGTTGACTTGGTGACAAAACATGTCACCAAGTTTTACGATGGGAAAGAGAGCAGTTTGAACGTGAACTGTGGTGAGTTCCTGTAGAAACGACAAGAAGGAAGATGGGAGGGTATATAATGAGTTATGCAAGAGATGAAGATAGTTCACAATTAGTTATCGTTGATGCTTTAAGTATGAAGCAAACGAGTGTAGTGAAATTACCTAGTAGAGTTTCATATGGTTTCATTGAACCTTTGTTAGTTCTCAAGATTTAACCAATCAATATTGATATGTGTTTTTATTGTCTTACTTCATGGTAACATACAATCTTACCGTTGATACATACACTTGTAAAAATATTTGAAAATTTAATTTTGAAGAAACTGACACTCTTTTGAGGCAGCTTGAATATGTATAACACTCAAATTAATGTAGTTCATAAGTGTAAATGATATCAAATATTATTCGGATATAATGATATATGCATAACTTTTTATCACTATACTGCTCCATGTTTATTTTCACTAAATAGCCGTTTTTGAGTTTCGTATCAAATTTCTCATAGTGTCAACAAAAAAGAGTAATGGATTCGCGAAACATAAATAATACGTTGATTGGGGTAACAAAGTTCTTGCGTAGAACTTTTGCCATGTTTATTTTCTGAAAATTTGTTTTGTGTAAATATCCCACATTGGTCGAAGTGAAGAACTTTTAATAGGTTATGTACGATGGTGAGTATAGTTTAAGGAACTTGATGTAACTGGTTTTGTGGTACAAGATTTATCGGTTTTGGTTGATCACAATTTATAACTTTTTTAAGTTCCGAGATTTCTCTCTATGTATTTAGCTATGTTGTTAACGCATCATCTTGCATGTGTGTTGGTACAAGATTTATCGGTTTTGCTTGATCACAATTTATAACTCATACAAGCTCCAGAATTTGTGTTTTTGTTAGAAGCTTTTGAAAATTTAGATAGTTTCTCGTTTGAACGTACGCATATTGTTAACTTCACTTCGTTGGTTTCTCATATTTTTTTATAAGTTTTTCATTACATATATTACAACAAGTAATGATTTTACATATGGGTTAATGGCATGTAATAGTAAAGTACTTTCCCATTTATTTCATTATCGATCTGAACTCAAAATAATACAACAATACCCATCCAACTTTCAAATTTTATTTCATTATCATACGTCTGTTTGCCTTTGTTAGTCCTTTTGACTAACGACCATTTGTAATTAACTTAAAAATATGTTTTTCTTACGCTTTCATACGTTTCTATCCGTTTTTATTTGTTTTCAGCTTTTCTTTACGTTTTTGTTTGCAGCGTTAGTCCTTTTGACTAACCACCATTTGTAATTTACTCAAAAATATGTTTTCTTATGTTTTCATACATTTTCTTACATTTTCATATGCTTTCATACGGTTCTATCCGATATGAAGCCTGAACCGGTCCTTTCAACTTTTGCCATCTCACCATCAACAATCACAACCTCATTAGAATGATTTCGAGATCTTCTATGGAAACCACAGATGGTGATGTTTCCTACAACCATCATATGATTGTACGTTAGTGACATCAACCGTAAAATATTAGAATGTTTGAAGCAAGATGTCCAATTGGACTACATCCAATGCCTTTGTAATGCTCAGAACACAACTTTCATTCAAATGAAAGAAGGTATGTAAGTACAAGGAAGCTAAATAACTTTTTGTGCATTGTACCTACGTCCCAACCCGAGATGGATCAGCGAGACCATTATACTCAAACCCCATTACACATTCCATGTTTGACTTTTAATACTAGAACATTCATACATTTGAACTCCAGATATCAATATGAAATGAAATTACCAAATTATAAACAATGCTACATCACAAGACAAACTGGTTTTAAAAGGTAAAGCACTTCATATATAAAGGTTCTATCGTAGATCTCCAAAAGTCTCGTGTATGACTTCCAAAAGTCAAACATGATTAGTTTCTTCCGAAATTGAGGGACTAAAAGGTGTTTAGATGTTTGATGCAAAACTAAATGGTAATATCTTACCAAACTTAAGTTTTCATCACCTTGTTATGGATAATAACCATAATAATGTGGGCTTGATAGTCACTCACTGTCTCAATGTAATTAGGGGAAACATTAACATGGTTAGAGACAATTGTTGACTAGAAAAAGTGGGTGTGAGGTTTCGTAAACCCTGCAACTTATTACACTCACTTTTGGGCATCCTCAAACCCAATCCCCATAAACCAAACGTATACAAGCTTTTTAGTCTCGTTAAGTCATACCCAAAACCACATCCAAACACTATCACAAGGTGTTTAAAGTTACAAATAGATAATTTTACAGTTATATTATCAGAAAGTTTGTAGAAATCATAGGCATAATCACTCTAGTCTAAGACATGTCAAATACACATTGGAATTTAATCATCTCGAAAGATTAAAATTTTGTCATCTCTTTACCTATAGGCCTTGTTAACGACCTTAGTGTTGCGGTCCAATGGCATCCAAATTTCCATTGTCATCGTTCTTTGGAATACAACTTTGCTTAAAAATATGATCAACCTCATGGAAACAGATAAAAAGTACACCATGATACATTGATGCTAGTAAAATGTACCCCACAAAACAAGGTACTTGTGAAAACAATATTCCTCCTATATAAAGGAAGATTTGTGCAAAAATTTATCCTCGAAAACTCTGAAAAAATGACATGTGTATAATCAATTAATGCGTACAACCCTAACTAATTACTTTGCCACTTGAGTCTATAGAGCAAACAAGATTTCACATATTTTAGTTTTTGAACTTAAAAAGGTCATCGGAATTTCAAGTGTCGTTATAAATGTTGGCCGAGTTTGAAAAGTTTTCCAATTATCCCACATTGGTTGAGTTTAAAAATAGGTATATATATACAATTATATACAAAAGATTAATTTGGACAAAAATGAATTCTAGTCCATCTAATTGGTTTCACAGTAATTTCACTACTCCATTCTACAATTAGGTGGATTTAAAAACATTTCGTCTTTATTTTATCCATTTTTTAAAAAAAATTATATCATTATCAACTAAATGAAAAGTTGTATGTTAATGTGAAATAGTTTTAAATTATTTGACAAATTTATATTAGACTAAAATACACCGTTGGTCCCTAAACTTGTATCGGAGGATCGCGATGGGATACATGCTTTGTATGTATAATAATAATAATAATAATAATAAAGTTGTATTGAGTTTCCAACATTGATGCCGAATCTTTTTTCATTTAATATTAGTTTGCATTTTTAATGGTAATTATATACATATAGTTAAGGAATTGATAATTTAATAGTAATTATATTACATAGACGAGTACCCATGCATAGCAACGAGATTTTATAGCGGCATATAATTATAATGATATTTTAGTTACACCCGGGTACTCATCTAGTTTTTTTGAATTACTATATGATCAAATTGCCAGATGTCTTACCATATTTGTTTGAATTACTATACGAAAGTCAACCTAGTGAACCGTGTGATGTTATTTCTTTGAATAGACGAGTACCCATGTATATAATACGTTTTTTTTGCTTGTTATTTGACATGACACCACCATAGGCTAATTTTTGTTCATCTTTTTACATTTGTATATGTATACGCAAGTCCCTTTTTTGTACGTAAGTTTTGTACATAAGTCCCTTTAGTGTGAAAGTCCTTATTTGCATTTTTTTTACGTAATTTGTTGTACATAAGTGTTAGCCATATTTGTATATCTTGTGTAACGGGCTCCAGCCCGATTCTAGATCATTCATTGTAGTGTTATATATATACATTGTATGTATGATTAGTCAATCAATAAACACAATCATTATCTCCAATACCTTACATGGTATCACGAGCCATTAAACACTCCTTAATTACCACGCTTCTTTCCTAAACTCTTATCACGCTCCCTTCCAATTTGTAAATTTTTTTCTTCTCCCAAACATAGAGCCCCTTAATAGAGCCGGTTTTGTGAAAAAGGGCTCTAAAGATTCTGGGTATAGAGCCATGTTTTCTGTGAGAACCGGGCTCTATGCGAAAAAGTTTAGAGCGCGTTTTTGCGTACAAACCGGGCTCTATTCCTGGTATAGAGCCCCCTTCTCTTTACTAAAACAGGGCTTTATGATTAAGAATATTAGAGCCCGTTTTTGTTCCATAAAACCGGGCTCTATTGTAGCCATATATTTTAAATAAGAAAAGAGAAATAATAGGTAGATGCATATATTTTTAAATAAGAAAAGAGAAATAATAGGTAGATGCATATATTTTTGTGAGTGCATCTAATATTTATGGTTGAGGTTTCTTCTCATTCTTCTAATCTTAATTATATTTCTCATTTGATCCTTACTTATTAATTAAATTGTGAAACTCGTGGATAAACTTAAGAGCTTACTCCTCAACTTGTAAAATTATCGCATCACGTGTTTTTTCTTTAAATTTAAATTGGCTAAATTGATCTCCATATTTTTGTGGTTGTTTTGACTCCTCTTATCATCTTAAGCATAAACTAGCATCCATCATTGTTAGTGATTGGGAGATTCTCAAATATGTACTAAAGAATTTTGTGGTGATTTAAGGCGGCTAATTTTTGGTTGTTACTTTATCATTGTTCCCTCAAAGAACTGTCACTATATTATTATACTCAAGTCCATCGCTAATTAGTAACTAAGTGAAAAACTTAGCGGTATTTAGACAGCACTAAAAACATCCATCGTTATGTCATCATAATTTTGTTGCTAATAGTTCCAACCTAAGTTCATAAACTTCGTCTCTATATGATTACATTTAGTGATAGAATTGTGACTGATGTGTAATTCCTCTCTAATTTTGTTCTTGTTATGTCACTAATTTGTAGCTAATTTATCAAAGCCAATTTTGTAGCTAATCTATCCTAATCCGTCATGAACCATTTTTTGATAGACTAATTCGGTCGCTAATTTTCGTCACTGTTGCTCCATATTCTAGTAGCGGACATGCGGGTACGAAATGAAGGTTACCAGCGGTTCAGTCCGCGGTTAACCATTAAAAAAAATTAAACGATTCAAATAGGACGAACAATAGCTAAAATTAGAACTTAATATTTCCTGGTGGTAAATTTAAATGACGTTGAAGATATTAGAGTCATTGTAAAGTTGTTCCGTCACAATAAATAATTCAAATAATCATATGTAACAAAATAACTAATACAATTTATTTAACGATTATATGTTACGATCACTTTAATCATATGTAATCCATGGAAGTTAACACATAATTATATCAGGTAAGTAAACAATGTTATACGATAAAAGTAGTGCAAAAATATAGTTGATACTTGTCCATTTTTATGAATGGTTTGTTAAAACCTACATGTATATTACACACGGTTCAGTTTAGGTAACCGCGGATAAGTAAAAGTAAAAACCAAAACCGGACCGTGATATGCGGGTTTTTCCGGTTTCGGGTTTTCTCGGTTGATTTCTTCGGTTATCGGTTTTCTACGATTTCGGATTGGCGGATCGGCTTGGTTACGTCGGTTTCGGATATTTTGAACACCCCTACGACTAATATATCATAAATATAAAAATAATCATATTAAAATGTATATTATGTATGCGGTTGTGCCGGTGCGGCGTTGTGTGTTGTTTTAGCTTAGCATGAAGTAAATAAACTTGAAAATTAATTATTTTGCTTAAGGTTGAGTAAAGACGTGAAAAATGTGGTTTTATAGTTTTTTTTAGAAAATTGTAAAGTATGCTTGAGCTTTGCTTGATATTAAATGCTTGAGCCTGACTCATTATGTTTTTCGAGCTAGTTTATTGGCTGAGGTTTAAGTTTGATAAAACCTTGACACAATCAAGTCAAGCTCAAACTCAAATTACTTAAGAACAATTTACACTACTACATAACAGGTCTTTAGCGACAGCATTTTCCGTCGGAACTCCGTCGGTAACAGCTGTTTCCGACAGATTTGTGACGAAAATAGGGCGTCGGATAATCCTGGTCGGTAATTACTATCCGTCGGAAATCTGTTGGAAACACCGACTGAAAAAGCTCGTCAGAAATCTGTTGGTAACTTTTCTGTGGGAAGTCTGTCGGTAAACTTTTCGATTGAAAACCATCGAAAAAAGGTTAGATCAGAAAACTGTATGCAAAAATAAGTCTGTCGAATCCGTTCGAGAAAATACAAATAGTTCACTCACTAAAACTAGCGTAATATTCATGCGTCTAAAATAACTAAAAAGAGCTAATAAATAAAATAGACAATTAAAATTAAATATAGATCTAATACAGGAGATTTAACATTCATATCATAAAAGTTGTAGTCAATCAAAAAAGAAATCGAGAATCATTCAAGCGTTCAAATGAAACTAGAGCATTAATCAAATATTCAAAAATGATACGATTTTATTCAACTAAGGTGGAGGGTGTGAATAGGTTAATTTCTTCAACACCGAGTTAATGCCATTCATCATTTGCTGCTATTCTCTCTCTCTTGAGCTTGTTCAAAACATCGCCCTCCAATTCTCCAAGTTGTTTCACTTGGCGCTCCACTTGTCGTTGTAGCTAAACTTGCATCTCTCTTTGAATCTTGATCTCATTTGTGCGTTGTCCTCTAGCAATCTTTTTATTGTCTCTTCATTTTTGTACCTACATTGTAATGTCCCATTTAATATCTGAACTACGATATTAAGAAAAGTCCCATTAAAGTGCACTAAATTCCAGCTTCCATGACAAAATGTTGCAACAATTATAGTCATATAAAATGCATATTGTAGGGCCAATTTAACTTTGGAATACCTTTTGCATTTAACATGATGGAATTGATCAATGGTATATTATAAGGAACATGAGGTGCATCCACTATTAGCCAATCTACACATATTAAGTTATAATAGGTAGATATTCTACACAACAACTTATGCACTGAACTTCGAAATCCGAGAGCAGCTACAGGTGCTACGAGCAGCTTGAAGAAGAGACTCCCTTTGCATCAAGTACTCCAGTTGAATCATCCTAATCTTCCAAACGTAAAACAGGTACCGACAAAACTAAAACACAGAACAGGAAAGGAAAAATATAGGATTGTTTCTGATAATGAAATCTAAAGAATGCATAAAAGGTAGTTGAAGAAAACTTAACTTCAAGGTATTTTCTGATAAAATTCAAAGGTAAGTATCGAAGCTCCATCATCAGATATGTAACACGATGTTTTATCAACAGGATAGTCCATTGCTATAATTGATAAAACTATATTAGCTGTAAACAAAGGGAAGTTAGTTCAACGGATCCACAGTACTCACAAATATATCCACCAGGCACAACATATTTGGTCCACCTTCCCTCTCATACCTGCATCACAATATAAAATTATAAATGAGCTCTGGTTTCTATTTATTATGCTAGTTGAGTAGTGGGTCAAAATGGGTTTGGGTTGAAACAGGTCAACTTTTACTATGGGTCAAATAGAACTGCCCGCAAGCACTTTCTTCTACAGCTATAAATAACGTTAATGTGCCGATTATCACTACAAAAACCATATGAGTAATACTGGAAGTTTTCTAATAAAAAACTTGTTAGGAGCTTTTAACTTCCTTCTCTTTTAGCTAAAGTTGTTGATTGACCAGTTTGCAAAAAAAATCAAATAGTATAACCAACATCAACTGACTTGAAAATGGCAACTCTAATTATAATGGTGATCATAATCAAAGTGATTATATATGGTACCTTAGAGAAAGGCGATCAAGATAAGTCTCGCGATCAATGGAACCATTTGGGGAAACTGATCCAGGGTCCATGAAGGCATAAACCAAATCTAACAGATAACATAAGTCAACCATAACCCAAATGTCGACCAAGCATTTGTAAGGATCCCCTTCCGAATTCCGTAAGTTTTGTCAGTCCAAAATCGACAACCTAGAAATAAGTATATCTTGTGTTAACTAACTGTTAATAGGGTTATTTAAATGCACAGAGGTTTCTCGACATGGTATGGCTTTGCAAAGTGCAGTCTTATCGCGTATTTCACTTAAAAAGGTTGTTCTTTGAACACTGGGAGATTTGATAAAAAGGAAAGTTTAGTCAATTGACCTTTTACGCGGAAGTTTTAATCAATTAAAATGTTAGGATACTTGATATCGATGGATATACAGAACTGTATGCTCATGAATGTATTCGAGTCATCTAGCGAATCAAGGGCGATTGTACTTGTAGCCCATGGAATTGGTTCCCTCCTTGGCGTTTTTTGGGGTAGCGATTAAAGCAGAATAAGTCAATGAATATTTGGTTTCTTTGTCTCATTACCTGACGAACAACATAAATGTTGACTCAAATTTCCATTTTCGATGAATTCATAGACCAAAAACAATGATCCTTTAGCATAGTATCCTATCAAGCATTACGCAAAATCATGAGAACTTTATTTATTTGCAATCCAAAGTGGTGCTTGACTGCTTGGATGCGTGATTAGTGACTAATGAATCATCAGAATAAGATCGTTGGCACTAAAAAAATAGATGGAGATAGTTTGTGAGGCTGATGTTGAGTGTTTGACTAATTGGCCATTTTGATCATTTAAAGATTATGCTAGAATGACTATTCTGTTTGAAGCTATAAATTGCAAATCCAAACACTCCATTAACAATAAAATGGTTGTAATAGCTATTCCAAAATGTGAATATCAAGTCAAATTCTTTATCTAATAAAAGAAGAAACTAATAAATTGCATAAATGTCGAGAAATTACCAGGTTCAAGTGATGAACATGTGTTAATACCTTCAGTTCTGCCCAGAAATTCTTTTGATGCTTGCATATCCATCTCTTTTTGGCAATACATTGTTCAACACCAACACCAAATCAAGCATACATATCTGATTTACAATCAAGTTGCTTCTGTGGAAGAAGTACTTGGCAAGAGTGACAATCATTGGTATCTGGTATGGGATGACTCATTATACATATGGCTTGAGCAACTTTCCCGACCTTGTTGGCCTGTTTCACATATCGGCTCCGACTTAAACAGTTGAATCCAAAAATGAATTATCCTAGTGCTAATCTACAAAGGGCTGATCAGGCGGGGTTGGATAACATATTAACATGTCAAAATAGGTTTGGGTCAAAACGTGTCTATCAAGTTGACAGACACCTATCACATTTTTAAAAACAATTATAAATAATCAATGTTTCAATTTATGAGGCCGTAAGCATTTGAATATGTAAACATTTAAATACACTTTAAGTGACTTTGGAGTTTGGACCCGTTGTAGCCAATGTAACCTATTTCACCCTTTTGACCCGTTATCAATATAGTTAACCTGTATTAAGCATTTTTCTGGAAAAATATTGAGTTATCACTATCATAATTCAGCCTACTATATGCTTAATTACCTTGTCGGGCACATATGATGGATCAAATACAACTTTTTTGCATTTCGCAGTTTCTCCTTCAGAGGTGACACCAATCACTTTCCACTTTCATCAATTCTACCTGTAATTCCATGAATCCCATACTTAAACTGAACGAGCAATTTTAAGCCGCGTGTTCTCACTGTTACTAACACAATCAAAAAATAGATAAACATACAGAATGCTTGGGAATGATAATATGCCTTACATTCTGGCTTATTAAGCATGTAACTCCCCCCATAAACTGCACTTAATCGTGCGACACTCTCAATACAAGTATCAAAGCAAACTTAAGAGAATTTGCATGGAACTGAGATATACGGACCAACCTGTGGAAATTCTCCAAGACCATACATTGGGTAAATGTAAAAGGTGATCCACGTTCAAAAGTTCTGCATCAAGCTTTAAGGTTGCAAAACAAAAGTAATTAATAACGAGATGCTGATTGTGATTATCAGAGACGATAAAAAATAAATATAATAGATCATGAAGATGTCTTATAGTAATCTTCAGGAGTCCTTTAGGTATACAAACAAATAATTAAGGTCAGTACACGGGTATACAAACAAATAATTAAGGTCAGTACACTATGAGTGTGTAGTTCTAAAAGAATATCATAGTGAAAATTAAAGTAAAATAGTAAATAAACTTGAGCACACCCTGATTTTCTTCACAAAATCTATTGCTGGCATTTCTAAATTACTATCGCTAGTATAAAGTTCCAGTACATGACCAATAAAATCAATGATATCATCTTCAACTTCCCGCACCAAAAGAAAGACTATAATGTATATTAACAGTCTTAACCGATAGTAGATAAAGAGGAACAGGTCTGTACCTAATGAGCTCTTTTGCAAGAATTGTGCTCAAATCTAAGCCTTCATGAGATTTAGGATCGTTTTCCTCAAAGTCTTGGACATATATAATAATTTAGCGTGCTGCCTCTTTAAACAGCCCCATTAGTGTGGATTTTTGGCTTCAACGTCAGTTGCAGGAACTTTGTAGATCTGGACATCAATTCATATGATTATCATATAAGTCTAAAATCCTACTAATAAATTGTGAAGAGGAACTTTGTAGGCACCGTACCTTCCCTTTGTTGTACACAAAACTACCATCTACAGACTTGAAATTAAGATACTTCGTAACATCCGTGTGGATCAAAGCACGGACCAAAAGACCATTTGCATCATGAACTACGAAACACAAAAGCTCAAAATAAGGGTCTAAATATTTCAAATTCATAATCTCTTAGTTAGGAAAAAAGAAACATAAAAACAAAATTCATAATCTCTTATCGATGTACAGAAAATCATATCAACATTATATTCCTTTTTAGACTTTCTAGACCGTCTTCATCTCCTTTAAAACGCTTCCAGAGCTGTAACCAGTTAAGGAGCAAAAGATAAGCTGTCATATAGTGGTCGCCATTCCAACCACATAATTAGTAAATAATAATCTCAATATAAAATTTGAATCTAGAGTTACTAAAGCTTGATTTCACAACCGAAAGATTACTGAATACTGAGCACTATCAGTTGGAAAAAAGTGTAAAACATGTATGACTTTTTAAGAGCATGTTACCTGATTTAACACGAGGGAGCTTGATTCTCCTCCATAATGGTCATTTCTATCCATGAGAAGTACCTGTTAAAATGGTTATCCGACAAGGAGAACAAAAGATAATTTGAGTTTCATTCACAACTTTTTTATGAATTAAATTTGTGATACTAAATCAATATCGCTACTACGACAATGACTCCTACTAAGTTTTAATATGCTGTTCAGCGAATGTTACTACCCCTATAGCTAAAAGATCTCCCACTTTATAGTTTTCCTTTAACAAAGCAGAAGGTGATTCATTCTATCTGTTTTGGCTACTCAATGACAACACTTAACTCACATACCACTAATACTCACAATGTGCATATTAAAGGCACTTTTAAAACTTAATTGTTAGCAAGGAGCCAATCATATTTGAGGGGAGATTTACACTTGTCTAAGCAATTAACCATTGGTGTCAAATGTGTTATGCAATTATACTAAACAATTACATGCTTTGGGATAATGTCAGTTCAATCACTTATAAGCAACACGCCTTGGTTTTAACTAAACTAACACACTCCGTTTAACTAAACTAACATAATAATGCTTACTTATATATTCTAAATAATAACACGGCGCGTTTATCTAAACTAACTTGAGATAATGCTTACAAAATTTCACTTATGGGATAATGTCACTTCAATCAGTCATAAAGCAACAGTGCGACAATTTCAAACCTAATCAAACAAAGGCATAATCCAACAAATTAGCCAACAATAACTTAACAATAATTGGTCAAAATCATCATCCAAACACATTATTTTTAAAATCGAACAAATTAGCCAACAAAAATTAGGCAAAACTTAGCTAACTAACATATTGTCATAGTATTACAATCGAGCAAAATTAGGTCAAAACTCAACAAATTAGGTCAAAAACGAAAAATTAAATTGGGGAAAATAGATATATCACAGTGTAGAAGTGGTTCGGGGTGATGAACGGATGCAAATAGGGAAAATGAGCTCCAGATTGATGATTGATGAATTGTTATAGGAGTTTCGATTGGGGAAAAATAAGCAAAATATCACTTATGGTGCGGGTGGGTTTTGATATCTGTGTTATGTTTTTAGAGGAAGGGGAAGCGTTTGGTATTACTCTATTAATAATAACAGTGCCGACATAATAGTGATAGAATATATTGTCGGTATATTGTAGGAAAGTGGACGCAATATTATGTAAAACACCGACGGATTTCCGTCAAAAATAGCATCCCTCAGAATTATGTCAGAATTCCGTCTGAAATTTTTCAAAAATCATTACAATATCAGTGGAATGCAGACGGAACTTCATCGTAATTAAAGCAGGATATTATTCCGTCGGAAATTCCGTCAGTGATACTCCAATTTCTAGTAGTGTTAGCTCGTTTGCAGCTGTTTTTTTTAATTGAAAGATGTTTATTACTCGTATTTCTTTGGGAGGTCAAAATCTATTTGATTGTAAACTCATTTTTTTTTAAGTTTGAAGCATGTGTGGAGTCTATGATAAAGATGAGCAGCATAATTGGTGGCCAAGATCGTAAACTCATTTCGTGGTCATGTGTATGAGATTGGTGATCTAGGTCATTTTTAATTCTATTTGATTTCCTTAGTGTTTTGGTTTTATTTTTTGTGAGTATGTGAAACCAACATTGGTTGTAAATGTGTTTTTGTCCTTGATCATGTAACTGTACCATTGAGTTTTATGCTTGAGGTTTTGTCATTGTATTTATCAAGAATGTTTTAAGGAATCTCTCCTGAAATGGGTAGTGCAGTGGTGGTTTACATAAATAAAAGGCCAACATATTAAAGTCAACTTTGTTTAAACTAGATAAAGAGCGTAGTACTGAACTTAATATATTAGCTTGTTTTATAAATCAAGTCTTATTATTCAACTAGCTTCCTATCGACTTTAGTCTTGCATATAAGCTTTTTACCATTTGGTATGACACTTGACTTCAGTTCCTTGAACTAACAGGGTGAAATCTTATAAACAAAGGATTTATCATAGCATGAAAGATGCATGTGGCTTATTCTTCCAAACTATGTAAAAGAAAATTCTTGATTAATTGTCTCAAAATGCCTATTCAAATAAAGCAAATTATACGTGTAACAGTCACTAGGAAATATCAAATTCATGTCAAAACCCGTACATGCACGGGTCTTATGACAAGTTAAAAATCATAAATAAGCATAAAGAGTTCGCAACATAATTAATCCTCGCTCCAAGTGATTTCCACTTCCAAAGTGTAATCCTTATTCTTGATGTGTTCTCTGAAGCTATCTTTGCGATTCGAACAAAATACATAGCGACCATATAAAACAACATTCTTAGACTCAAAATCAGTTAAACGTGCTTCAATAATGAGGGACCCCGAGATGGGTACAGCCAATATTGATCTCAACAAGGGAACATCACCACCTTTAAAAGAACCATCAAAAGATTCAAATAGTGACGCCTTGTAGAAACTCTTTACCTTTGGATCATCTCCGTAATCAAACTTATCGTAGTAAGCAAGTATGAATCCACAAACTCTTCTACCAGAAACGCTACAAAGCTTTACCTTAATGGTAGCATCTACGGCATCCTTTAATAGAATGTAATGCATCCGTATATGCCCGTCATCACCTCCAGCAACAAGATATTCGCAGCTACTAGTTTTTGAATGGTTTTCCAAAAAAGATGAGAAGTCCAGTTCAAATGGGTGATTATCGACTTCAAAAAATTCATCATTATTTTTGGTAGTAGCATAGAGTAGTATACAAATCTGCATGGATGAAGAGAACGGAACTGAATGTCGACAACTGGGATTGCCAATCTTTAAACGCCCTTTGTTTCTCATCTCTATAGACTGGCAACAATCACGAGAAAATAAACTAACACGACCATTACCAGGATCAAGTAATTTCTCCCAACCATCTGGTCGTAACCCATAATCATCTGATATTTCAATCCACCCAAACAGCTTACCATGTTTAAAGTCTTGGTCTCTTGTAATATCGAGATAAATCGTAAACACCTCAAACCGGGTCCGGATGTTTGGACTTTTAGGTGGATTCCTAACTTCTAATGGTGCAACATAATTTAGTGCCAGGGCCGCTGATACTGCCTGCAATGAGGGTCTCTACACAAAAAAGAAGATAAATAAGGTTATAAAATGTGTAATTGTGACTAACTTTGTTATTTTATACTACTGTAATAGTTCCGGTCGAGTGATTTAAACTGAGCGTTGAACATATATGTGTACATAAATTGTGTATATGCACAAACTTAATAAACGAGCTCGATCATGGTGTGCTTAATGAGCCGAGTTTGATTTGAGCTTTATTTACTTTAACGCATCATAAAAATTAGTCGAGCCTAAGCTTTATAATTATACACGAGCTGAGCTCGAGCAATCTCAGTCTCTGCTCGGCTAGTTCCACCCCTAAAGAAATTAAACCCATTCCGTGAAACCAAGTTAGCAAAATACTAGATAATGCATACCTGAGTGATCCCCAAAAGATGAAACCCTTTCTCCATTACAACTGCAGTTGCCTCACAAAGCAATAATCTGGTCTTCTCCTGCCAAAACTTTGAAAGTTATCCCAAATCCGAACAAGAATAATCACATGTCTTTCTAAAAATCAAATCCGATTTAGAATATTAACTTGGTTTAAGAGAACCGGAAATTAAACTCAATTATTGTATGAGGAAAAGCCTTTTATAAATTAATATATCAACAGTCTGTTTTCTAGCAAAACTTACAAAATTACACTAAATTAGGACAAGATTCATCGAATTTGCCTTTTGAAAAATCAATTTTTTTTTCGAAAATTAACTATGGTTTAAAAGGAGCAAACATTAAATTCTATATTATGTGAAAAAAGCATATGTAAGCAAACATACCTCGACCCTAAGGGCCGTAGGTTTCATAGAAACGGCTGAATTTCTCAGATAAATCATAAAGGTATTGACAAACGAGATGTGGCAAGAAAGATAAATAAGACACGCTGATTAACTGAAAAAGAAAGTTAGGTAATCAGTACAAAATAATATAATCACGTAAGCATATTTATAAAATTAGGAAAATTGTAGAAATCAGACTTTTCACTAAATATTTTCTCATGAAACGAAAACTATAAAATCAAACTTTTCACTTCATTCAAGAATTTTAACAAATTCATGTATGAATTATGATATGAGACATTTCCTTTTGTATTGAACTCGGTAAATGACCACACATGCTTTTTTTTTAAGATTATCACCTAATTAAGTTTTTGGAACTTGGGGTGTTTGAGGGATAATATTATCGTCATGTTTGTTAAGGGATCTAGAAACTCTACCAAGTATGTGACGTGAGAGACCTGGTAATGGTTGTGTTGCGACCGACACACCAATTTGAGGGATAACATTATCGTCGTGTTTTAAGTCAAGTCAACGTGTTTTTCATTCTCATTTAACCATTATGTTTTTATCGTTTGTAGCTAGTCGCTAATTAGTTGTGTAGTGCTCAATATCTAAAGAAATAAAAAGGATTTTGTATGTTAAAAGTAGTAGCAGAAATTTATTAAGATATATTTCTTACCTCGGTAAACATGAGTAGATGAAATCCTAACTCACGTTCTACACACCATACTACTTTATCTTCCTCCAATACTAGCTTCGAAGCCTATTACAAACAATTATGGCACAAATGAGAAAGTTGTAACAACATTGAAATACATTATCCCTTAACTTAATATTCAAGAACAAGAAAACAATAAAATCGGGGTCGAGATGAGGAAGTTGTAAACGAAAAGAAATTCTTACCTTCTTCAACTCATCAATGTCTTTACGAGAATGATTGGTAATTTTACGAATTTGAGCTTGTGTTGTTATTAGATGTACAAAAGTATCTCCCTATTAATCAATCAATTTAGTCAAAAACAAGATACGTATGAAGATTTCAAAAAAATAGCATAACATCACACTGGTAATGTAAGATTATTAAAATACCTTTACATCAAACATTTCATTGTAGCTGAATTCACAATCAGCCAGCCTATGGTTTTCAAAATGTATACCTGTTGAGAGCACAACCAAACATTGAATATGAAATAGTACAAAACGTAGGGTATCTTGTTTAATAAATCAAAGGAAATCAGCCGATGAAGAGATAAGTTGTACAATAAGGGTAAAAATTATTATGAAAGCTTGAGAATCTTACATTAAAACACAATCTAAAACTGCTTCATCACTATACCCAAGCACCTTAGCAGCCTCGCCTGATAAAATTAAATATGTGAAATGTAGCCATTTTGAATCAATAGCAATGAATTGACATGTTTTATCTTTGATGGGTTAAGAAAAAGAGAATAAATGAACCATATCGGGTATACCTGCTTCACAAGGATATTGAGCTTTGCATAACAAAGATAGACAGTCTTCTATAGATGTACTACAAGTTTTAAATCCAACATAAG
Organism: Chrysanthemum makinoi; assembly: GCA_910596185.1. Taxonomy (NCBI): domain Eukaryota; kingdom Viridiplantae; phylum Streptophyta; class Magnoliopsida; order Asterales; family Asteraceae; genus Chrysanthemum; species Chrysanthemum makinoi. The sequence continues at coordinate 205,757,760 of OU343222.1, forward strand.
TTGCTTCAGGCCATAAGCTATCACTTGTCCACCCTGCATGTTCAGCAGCCTGGAAAAATAAAATAAGTATACATTTTCTCCATCTTTCTTTTTTCAAACATGTTATCAGGTTATGTAAAATTTACTTACAGCAAAGCAGTTTTCAACATAATCTTGTTGTTGTGAAGGAGTCACACACATTATCCAATCTGCTTCTTGAAGTCCATGCCTAAATATGCCGACTTAAGACATTAAAGAAGTTATATATGGAAAAAGGTTTAGAAAGTGCTTTAGTAGCCAATATGTTTTGATAAAAGTACCATAAAGCTCCAAGATCTTCCAAAGGATAGCCGACACACTCATCTCGACTCTTCCCAGTACGACTCTTTCCACGAATTAAAGGTTTCTTATTTCCTTCTTCTTTATCATATATCCGCACTTCTCCCTCTTTTTCTTCAACCCGAAAGTGCTTATCCAATTCTTCTCGAGGTAAAGACATCCCATTCCCCTGAAATAAATGGAAGTATCGACTCATAAACTGAAAAAATGTAATGTAATTTAAATATAACAAATAGAAAAATTTACGAAGATGTGTCGCAGCAGACTTAACATACTCAAGCATATGCATTCGTGACATTATGATGAACTGGCGTGAGCACATCCATGGGCATTAGATTGAATTCATCCCATGATGGAGAGTTTACTATTGTGCTTATGAAATCAAGTTGTTGGCTTGGTGCCCATGTGTGTATACCATCTCTTAGCATCTTATGTATATTCTGCAAGAAAAATGTAGGTGAAAATTGTAGTAATGCTAAAATTGTTGTAATGTTGTACTTATATTTTAAAAGATCTGAAAAAGAAAGAAAAAGGCGATACCTCGGCCATCCAATTCCCTGATAACTTTATCTTTACAAAACCAACACCATATACGCAGGGTTCTCCCTCTAAAATGGGAGATTTGAGCTTCAGTCCTTTGATTATCTAAAATAGCACACACAAGCATAAGATTACAAATGGAAGTATATTCAAAAAAGGTTGACAAAAGAATATTACCTCTCCAACATCTTTTGGTCCTTTAATATCTGGGTAGCTGTTGCGTTCTTTTTTTATTTTGGGCCATATGCTCAAGAAATTATCGCTGTAAATGTCTCATAATGTATTATTAAGAAGAAGAAAAAAATGTAGCAAATCTAGAAAGTAAAAACGAGAAACAAGATATGTATATACCATTGGAAATCATTTTGGAACAAAACACCTATACACTCTTCAAAATTCATGGAAAGTATCCTTCAAAGGCCTTATTAAATAAATTCAAGACTTGTGTTTTAAGGCGCCATTTATTATCTTTCTCCTGTATTACAAAACCAGTGCAATAGGTGTAAATATATATATTAGAAAAAGATACCACAATAATAATAATAATAATAATAAAACAATAATAATAAATATAATAATAATAATAATAATAATAATAAACATAATATAATAATAATAAGGCTAATAACCTATTAAAGCATCATAGTTGTCACAAATGTCCGAATCAAATAACAAAAAAATTTGCTCTTCTAGACATTAAACCTGACATTCTTGTCTTTCTTTAAGTATTATGACCATTTTAACCTTTGAAATTACATAAATGGTCCCTGTGGGTTTGCGAAAATTGCATCCATCGTCCTTAGGCTAAATTACATAAATATTCCTTGTAGTTTGGAAACAATTGCGTGGGAAGTTAAAATCTCCCAAATCTAATACAATAACTAAAACTATAAATTTTAACAAATAAAATCTCCCAAAAAGGAATTAACAGATTCGATTCATATAAAGGTTGTTTCCTCGCCTTAATGCAATTGCTTTTTTATTCAACACAATTAGCTGTCAATATTGACACATAAAGTTATCCTAATCCTGTTGTACTCTACTCTTAACAAGTGACCAAAACCTATACTTAAAAAACTAATGAACCAAAATAATTTATAGATTCAGTGTGCCTAAACATAATGTTGAAAAGAGAATCTTTATACAGCCAGAAATTTGCTGGCATTGTCTCTCAACTCCTCACCAGTGAATGATTGTCATCTTGAAATGCAAATATAACAAATAATACAATCAATCCTCTACCAATGTCATTTTCTCCTTCATAAGCAAGATGCAAATTAAAACCCAAACCTGGAAACCAAAACAAAACTCAGCTGGTTGAGATGGATCTGAAGCCAAACCCTGAAACCAACAAAACTCAGCAAGGCTGGCCAATCTTATCAGACGGGTTTGAGCCTTCTTCAGTGAAGATTGCCCCGACCGGTCTTAAATCACTTGTAAATGGTGCAGGTAATATGTCAGAGCTTCTTGCAAAGCTGGGGTTTGAGACGTTTGACAAAGGAGAATCAGATATGACGCTGCGCTCATGAGATCATCATGACGGTGGTATTGATCACTTGATTGAACCTTACTTGTGTTGGTCAATGACGAATTGCCTTGACTGTGGGTGGAGATGGTGGCAACTTTGTAGTAGATCGAGGCTCAGCGGGTTCCTTTGATGTGTTGAATGGGTATATGATACATGATAATAATTGTATTTTAATTCCTTTGTGTTGAATGGATGCAATTGATGCAATTTATGTAATAGAGGAATCATTTATGTAATTTACCCTTTGGACAATGGATGCAATTTTTAAAAATTCAAGGGTAAAATGGTCATCACAATTTTGTATTTTCTCTTTGTTACTCACATTAAGACAAGAATGTCAAGTTTAATGTCTAGAAGAGCTATTTTTTTGTTCGCTACGTCAACCGTGACATTTGTGACAAGTATAATGCTTTAATAGGTTATTAGCCCAATAATAATAATAATAATAATAATAATAGACTTACATGGGGTGTAGAGGCTGCAATTCTTGGTGCTTTCATCGTGGGGTCAACCTTATACCAGCTTAACATGTTCAACATGTTAATTAGAGTACGCATTTCATCTTCCTGCGTTACAAAACAAAACCACTGACATGAGTACGTGTAAATTTAATAAAAAAGAGATGATAATATGAATAATAGACTTGCATCTTGTGGAGACGGTGGAATTGTTGATGTCAAATCTTCCATTATCTTGAAATACATAGACCTTCTTAAATTGTTCAGCTTTCTAAGTCTACTCCACAATCTATGTTCCTGTATTACAAAAACATCATCTTAAGAGTGTAAATTTAATAAAAAGAGATAGATGATAATGGGGACTTACATCTTGATCATCTTAAGAGTGTAAATTTAATAAAAAAAAAAATAGATGATAATGTGAATAACATACTTACATCTTGTTCAATAGTTAGTTCCTTAGCTTTCATCACAGAGATAAACTCAGATGCTCTTAGTGCCTTGGTTGATTTAAAAGCTTTCATATCTTGTGAAACCTATTCATTTAACATCAGTGATGACATATAGTGCGCCGGTCATAAACCACTACAAATTCACTACTTGCATCCACTACTTGCAAGCCTATATGTCAACACTACTGGGCCAATGGGCTCACACGCCCAAAGCCCATTTAGTCAAGCCCATAAATCTATTTACCAAGGTAATAGACCATATCTATTAATCTGAATAGATAATCCGATAACATCACTTCCCCAACCGAATCTCATTCCCAACCGGTTGGGGAACACGGATACGAAGGTGGGGAACCGGATGCGATATAAGAAGGCCGAATATATAATGCCCCCTCGTTTAGATACGATCTCATAACCCTAAAACTCCTTAAACCCTAAACCCTTACTCACTCTCACGCGGGGAGGATAATGCGTGGGAGACAATCCCGGTAAGCCAGCGGTGTTTCTTGTCTCTTAGTGCCTTGGTCTCAAGCAGCAATTCTCAATTGATGCGAGAAGGAGCTCCAAATCGAGAACGTCCAACTTTTGTATCAACAAGTGCGCCATCCGGTGGACCTTACACTAGAACCAACACTAGAATGACAAAGCCGCATTGTCGGTAATCAGATGTGATCGGGATCTCATGGGAAGAAGTGCGAGTGGATTGACCCCTAAGCATACCTCTGGGACAACCGTGGCTAAAAATAAGGGATCGGTCAAGATTTGATCTTCCCTCAGTGGAACCGCACTCGAACAACCCAAGCCACTACAACCACCACGAGTGGAATAGACCCCCTGGCGCCACCTTTACTACTCCCTTCAGTGCTTTGGAACTGACGACAAAGGTACCGGAGGCACTGGCCGGGGATAAGGGTAAATTGCGTGAAACAGCACTCACCTCGAGGGAGTCGCGCGGGAATTAGCACCGGAAGTTTTCGTATCCCAAACTTCTGAAACATTCGGCCCTCATGCAAGAGGAAGAGAAGAAGAGATCAGGTCGGAACTTGAAAGCCCGACTCAACAGCGATTCTGAATCACGGCTTCTCCATTTAAGCGCTTCGAAAGAAAAGCGCGGGGAGATAGCGGCCGACCCGATATTCAGCGAGAATAGGGAGGAGAATTGAGGATGATGAGACATCTCACTCGCAACACTTGAGTGATAGTGAGAAAGAAGAACGGCGTACCAGTGTCTACACTAGATTGGGTAGCCGTAAAATCGTGACATGCAGGCTGAAAGCACTCCCCAAGTGAAAGTCCTTGAGATCCGAGTTCTCACGAGTCGGACTCGAGGACGCGGCCCGTAACGCCGTAGAGAAAGGAAAATTCATCTTCGATAATTCCTGGACAACGAGACGGCGACCGCAGGACATTGGAAGTCTAGAAAGCAGGCGTGATAGCCAAGAGGAAGACATGTCTCTCCCGTGGGCGCCGTCGAGAAAAGTGGATGCGTTCACCAGAGCGCATTAGTGATTTCTCACGAGAACAAGAAGAGCGCATGCCTACAAATGTCAAGACCTATGATGGAGCAGGTGATACGCGATCACCTAAAATCTTCGAATCAGCCGCGACCATTGAGAGCTGTACAACCGGTGTGGTGCCACATGTTTAATTCTGGTGGGAAGCGAACTTGGAGCTGAGGTTCAACAAACTCCCATGAAGGAGCGTAAATGGTTTTGAAGAGTTGAGAAAGGCGTTCCGCCTAAATTTTACTCAACGGAAAAAGTGCGCTAAAAATCTGTCGAACTTCGCCCGGGTAAAGCGAACCAAGGAGAATCTACAAGCACATTCATGGAACGCTTTAAAGATGAATGCATGCAAGTTAAAGCATGTCCTGAAGTACTAAAGATCTCTGGCTTCATGAACGGGATCAATAATCCAGAACTCATCAAGAGATTGAGCGACAAGATCCACGAGACTTTTGATGAACTCATGAAGCGCTCTCGATCTTTTGTCGGGGAAACGCCCCGCGGCAGATAGCAAAAGAACCACTCGAGTTACGGTCACAGGAACAACAGGAGACAATCCAACGACCGTAATAACCGTAATAGGAACTATCGCAGCCGGAGGGCGGCGAGAGCAGAGATAATGAGTATACTCCACGATCAAAACACCAAAGGAAATACTCGCATGGCGGAAGGTGCGAATTTCCCAAGACCACCGCAGATCGCATACACGGAGGATCGGCGCTTGGGAATGGATCTTTGTGACTACCACGCACAAAAGGGTCACACCACTAACGAGTGTGTCAGTGCGCCAATTCATCGACAAGATGGTCAAGGAGGCAGATGGACCACTTAGTTAAAAACATTAAAGAGGGAAGAGATAAACAAAAGAATGGAAGCAAGAAGGAGACACCCAAAGATAATGCCGACACAATCTACATGATCTGAGGCGTGGCAACGAACCACTAGACAAAAGGTACGGCCGGAGTTTTCCGGCGAAATCTCCTTCCCTACTTTAGCTGGACAAGCAGCGGCCGAGCAGAGCCTCACCATTGAAATTAGCGCGGGTGGTCACGACATACACCGCATGTACATCGATGGTGGGGCATTGGCAAATATCATGTACGAGCATTGCTTTAAAGACTACGACCGAAATGCGTAGTCTAAATCCGTCAACACGGCACTCACGGTTTCACGGGTGAAAAGATATGGCCCATGGGGCAAGCTGCGATTACTAGTCGGCGTCGGCAGCGCAGAGCACTCTCGACAACACGGATGGATTTCATGGTGATCAAATCCCCTCGTCATACAATGGCATTATTGGGAGACACAGGATATCGGCCATGCTTGCGGTGCCATCAAGCACGGCCGCGGGATGCTTAAATTCAGTAGAAGGAGGCATTGTTACTCTTTACAATGCCAGCGGTACCAAGCGAGAGAATGTAACAGCGGTTACATGCGAAATGGAACCAATCGAAACAGGTCTTGGCGGCCAAAGTCCCCAACTTGAAGGTCGCAATTCACCCAGAATACCGAAGCGAGAAATAATCATTGGAGGGTCATTGTCGGACAACGGCAAAGCAAGGTGTGTCTTGCGGCGCTCCTACAAAGAGCGTGGATATTTTCGGCGTGGAGCCAAAACATGGCTGGAGTACCACGTTCGATCCGCGAGCATAAACTTAGAATCCGACAAGGATACTCACCGATCACGCCGGAAGAAGCGTGGCCAAGCCCCGAGAGAGCAATTGACGGTTACAGCAGTACGAGGTGGTAAATCGCGGGAATTATGCGTGAAGTCTATTACCACGTGGCTTTCTAATCGATAATGGTCAAAAGCGATGGTAGGCGAATGTATTGTGTAGACTTCACCGACCTTAACAAAGCATGCCCGGGGGCTATCCATTACGAGATAGACCGGAAAATAGAGTCCTTGTGCGGATACCGTTGAAGTGTTTTCTTGCGCGTACAAGGGATATCACCGATACAAATGGCTAAAGAAGACGAGGAAAAGACAGCTTTCCACACAAGCCAAGGCGTTTACCGTTACACAAAAATGCCATTTGGCTTGAAGAATCTGGGTGCCACCTATCGATTGGTAGACAATGCCTTTGAAAAGCAGGTGGGGCCTGACACGGAAGTCTATGTGGATGACACGGTCATAAAAGCCATCTTGAAGTTGAGCTTGTGCGTGACATAGAAGAAACATTCAAGACTCTACGAGAGATCAACATGAAGCTAAATCTAAGAAATGCACCTTTCTTCGAAGGCATGTTCTTAGGGTACCTGATAGAACACGAGGGCATAAAACCTTGTCGAGAAAAAGACAAAAGCGGTAATAGAACTTCCTCACCTGTACGCGAAGGAAGTCCAATCCCTCAACGGAAAAGCTGGCCGGCCTCAGCGAGGTTCTGTCTAAATCGAGCGAAAAGTCATTGCCTCTTTTCAAAACACTCAAGAAGTGTATAAAAAGGGTGACTTTCGAGGTGGGCGACGAGGCGGAAGAAGCCTTCACTACACTCAAAGCGGCATCTAGCGCTCCCAACACTTTCGTGGCACCCCGACCGGAGAGAAGCTCGATCATGTATTTATCGGCAACTCATGGGCCAATGCGATCGGCAGTGCTATTAATGATAGGGACTCGGTGCAAACCCCTATCTATTTTGTCGACAAAGCTCAAAAGACGGAGATGAACTTCATGCCATGGAAAAGTTGGTCTTGGCACTAGTGTTTGCCGCTCGCGTCTTGCTAGAATACTCCAGCGCGCCATAGCGGTAATCACGGATCAAGCCATCAGCGATCATCTCCAAACCCGATGCGTCGGGGCGACTCGGAAGTGGAGTGTGTTGCTAGGCGAACATAACATCTCTTACGGACCGCGTCTTTGCAATAAAGGGGCAGGTCGGCGGACTTCATCATCGAGAAGCGAATCGCGGCGAAGTACCTACACCAGCGAGAAGGAACTACAAGATCCATGGATTTTGTTTCTGAGACGGGTCCTCATGCGTGGGCCGGGTCGGGAGGCGGCCTTATTCACAAACCGGAGGAATGGAATTCACTTACGCACTTGCGTTTTGAATTTACCGCACAAACAATGAGGCGAGAATATGAAGCTCTAATCGCTTTGGACTACGCATTGCGGCTCGAATGGGTGTACGTAACTTGGAAGCAAATGTGGACTCATTTGGCTAGTGGCCAACCGTGTTGGGTGAATCGTGGCCAAAGAAGAGAACATGATTGATGTCACGGAAGACTAAGTCAGCTGATCAAAGGCTTTGACAGTGCGGTTACTATCAAACAAGTCCCTAGAGGAGAAAATCGCAAAGCGGATGCCTGAGCAAGATAAGCCTCGGCGAGCTTAAGCACTTATCAAAGCAAGTCTGGTGGAAACAGAAAAGCAAGTCAATCTCGGAGATGGAAGTCTCCGCAGTCATAGAGGAGGATGGTCCTACATGGATGACACCGATTGTGGAATACTTAAACAAAGGTACATTACCCCAGAGCAGAAGCTCATGAGAATACGGCTGCACAGCCGCTAGGTTGAGAATTGCTGCGACAACATCTTTGTCGGCGTTCTTTCCTCCAACCATGGCTCCGCTGCGTTGGCCCCATGCAAGCAAATTACGTGCTGCGAGAAATCCATGAAGGTTCATGTAGCATGCACGCAGGACCACGGTCCGTCGTAGCCGCAGCGCCATGCGATCCGGATACTACGGCCAACCATGCATAAAGATCGCGAGGACTTGATAAGGAAGTGCAATGATTGTCGGTCCACGGAGGACCGTTCGCGCCAACCACGGCATGAGTTACGCCAATCACGCGCATGGCCATTCTACAAATGGGGCATCGATATCGCGGTCCTTTTCCAATAGCGTGGCGGTCTCAAGTTTCTCATAGTAGCTATAGACTACTTTACCAAGTGGATCGAGGCAAAAGCGTGGCGACAATCACGCAACAACAGGTGAAACGCTTTTATGCTGGGACAACATAGTATGCCGCCTGGATTACCTGGAGAAATCATCTCGGATAATGGGAAACAATTCTGCGACAACCCCTTCAAAGATTGGTGCGAAAAGTTAAACATCACCCAACACTTGGCGTCGATTCACGCACCCACAAACCAATGGCTTAGTAGAGCGCGCAAATCGAATCTGGCGAAGGAATAAAGGAGCGCCTGGACAGGCACAAAGGAAGGTGGGTCGAGGAGCTTTCGCATGTCTTATGGGCTCACCGCACCTCGATTAAAACCGCACGGGGACACCCCTTCTCTAGTCTACGGGATGAAGCCGTTATACCAACTGAGATCGGCATGCCAACTATCCGCACAGCGGAGATCAATGTAACAACAAACAATGACGAAAGACGTGTCGACTTGGATCTGCTGGAAGAAAGACGCGAACGCGCAGCCATACGGGAGGCAAAGTCGAAGTCAAAAATGAAAGGATACTATGATACCAAGGTGCGCAGTGTTTCATTCAGACCAGGCGACTTTGTCTACCGTGCCAATGAGGCGAGCCACGCAGAAGATACAGGTAAGCTTGGACCAAAGTGGGAAGGACCTTATGAGGTTCTCTGAAGCAATTGGCACAGGCGCGTACAGGCTACGAGGCTTGGATGGTCGTGACCTACCACGCACATGGAACATTGGCAACCTCAAGAGGTGCTACTTGTAAGACCGGCTACGGCATAGCACCGAGGCGCTCCGCACTTTTAGTGCCCAATAAACATTCATGTATTTATTTTTTATTTTTCATATTTCTTTGTTTTCCTTGTTATGTCTCAAAAACATTCAAGTATCAATAAAATGCCGCGTTTCTAGCTAACTCCGACACATTTTAAGTTGTTATCTCCATATCTGTTATGACTTAACGCTTTTTTTTTATTTCTTGCCCATGATGGCGTGCATGCACTACGAATAAACCCACGATGGTAAAAGGATAAGTTAACCTACTAACTAACTTGTTGAGTAAGAGGGTTGCAAACCCATCAACACTGGATCACGCATCCTTGTTAAACACCTTGTTCTCAAGACGTTGGAATAAGATATGTGCATCCCACGAAGGTTGCGCAGCAACGCACACGTGCACGTTTAACAATTTAGGAACCAAGACACTTGATTCCTTAATAAGATATTCTACAAGACGCTGTGAACTACAACATACACGATTATGATAAAGTACTTAGAATTATTTTCTACGTATATTAGGATCTTCATACATGATTATGCATTTCCTACATTCTCATTGGCTTACACGTTTGTTTCTTCGACAACAAATGCATCTTTCACGTAAAGACAAGTAGATACGTTTACATTACGTTTAATAATAGCCTGCAAAAAAGAAATGTTCATCCATAACTACGAGTTATTACATATTTATTACCGGTTTGCTACAGCGCTTAAGTGAAGAGGTGCCAACATGACTTGTCGCACCTTTGACTTCGCTAACACTCTTCAAAACATCTGCATCCTGATGCGATAATAGTGGCCACACGGTGGCACTCCATCCGACCTCGGCAAGTGAGCCGCACCAACCCCACACAAAATGGCCTTCCCTGCAATACCCTCTTTTTAGCAAGGCGGGTGGCATGCGCTTCCAAGACTTCCTTTAAAGGTACCTCCTTCTCTAAAGCAAATGGATCTTGACTATCCACTGGGACGCCAAAGACAGGCACTTGGAGCTGAGACTCATGAGGTTTCAAAAATAGTCCAGTGTGTGTCAAGGCATCCTCGACGATGACGCGCCAAGGTCAACCTCGCCATAATCACATTTATTGGATAATCTTGATCGCGCTCAAGCTCCGAAATCATTGGGAGCTCCAAGTCTTTCATTCTCTGCATAGCGGCGACCAAGTGATTATATGACTCAGCATCATACCCCGGCGCCTTATCCAACGGCGCCTTCAACAGTTCTGCCTTGTGGAGCTCTTCAATGGCCACGATTTACCACGCTCAGGCGCACTTCACCACCTCCGAAGGCATTAACCACCTCCTGGCGATTCCAGGGTACTAAGAGCGGCCAGGCGGAGACCATGGCCTATAAGCCACCGGCGCTCCGCTATCATAGACATAAGCTGCGGATACAACTCTTCGTCATACTCGATGCTTAGCTTACGCAGCTTTGCCTCCTGTACCTCCAAGGACCAACTCACAGTATTCCCAAGCTCCCCAATGCGCAAATAAACTTTCTTTCCCCTGATCTAGATGTTTTAATGACCAGCAGCACGCAGACTTATACCGGCGGCATCGGCCGCTCTTGATTCAGTTGGCACACTAGCGCCATTTTCTCCTCGTTTGAGCGTACGCGCTCAGGCCCCTGCCTCTGCATGGGCGCTATCTAGTTGTGCGGGTACTTGCCGATTCGCCTCAGCGAAATTGTTTGATCCTTTTGGGAATCTTGGTTTTCTCCATCGGATATTCGGTCTTTCAAATTCACAATTAACGAAGCGATGGCGGAGACTTGAACCAATTCTTCAACTAATTGCTCCAGGGGCACATTTGCATCGACCGTCTTCCTTATCACCTGTCTCTGCGGCTCGAGAATCGCGCTGAGCGTGTCGGACTAACCTTAGGGGGTGACTCTATAACCTGCTCCATCCTGCGCAGGATCATCAGCACAATATTAGAAACACATCTAGCACATTCACCAACAAAAGAAAATTATTCATGTACGACTTTACTTACTGTGGCTCCGCGGGTTCTCGATCATCGGGTGCGACGACGCTTCATCAGAAGGATAACTCCACGTGCGTGACCACGGGACGTTTCTTCCTTGAAGGGCCCGGACCATCATCTCTTCGAGTCCTTTTGCGACTAAGCGCGGCTTCTTCTTCCTCTTCCTCTTCAGGTTGAGCCACATTTCTACGGGCGTGACCGCGCCACCAGCCGCGAAGTTACTTGGATTGGGACGGCTCTGCGGGCGTTGCCTCCACGCAAGCGAGGCGGTCCTGTATCCCGGCATTCAAACTCTATGGCGCTGCAGATAATAAAGCGGCTAAAATAGGCTCCTCATCATCCTTCAAAGGTCTTACTCCTGTCCTTCTGCGGAGGAGCCGCTAGGCTGTGCGGTGAAGCAGATCCATCTCTCTGAGGACAAGACAGATATAAACACAGGTTATATAATGCGCGACATATACGGAAGATTGTTCTTACAATATTTACATGAGATGTACGGAGGAATAAGTGCCCACCCTGGCCATTGGCGTCTAAGAAGATAGGGATCTCATCTTCGGGGCCAAAATAATTGCGGTTGATTCCCATGTGCACCAAAAATCCCTCAGGATATGCACTAATGGGGATGCGGTTAGCATTTATCGATTCCGCATCCTCGACATTATAAGACCCGGCATGGGCACTCATCCCTCTGTAAGGTTCCCGGGTATAAAATCATAATCCCGGGGAAAACATGTATCATCTACCCGAAGAAATACTCCCTCAATTCCTAAGTGCATCTAATTTATCCGTATAACACTGCGTCTACAGGCGCTTTGCAAAAGATACCACCCATGCCCATGTGGTGTGATAGAAGCGCGGAATAGGTGGATGGTGGGGTTAATCCCAAAGGCAAACGGCAATTTACTTCAAAATTTGTAATCTTAGCCGCGCCAATACAGGCGCACTGTGATATGTGTAGATTATAATAATTTAACACATCGCACAGAAAGCGTGACAGGGGCACACGTTGATTCGCAAATTCGAATAACCGTGTATATACACCCACTTTCCCTGCGGGAAAATCCGCTATCGTGGCTTAGCATCCGGAACTACTTTGGATGCACATTCAGGGTATAAAGTAATCTGAGGTGAATTCCATCGGTCGATCCGCAGTGAGGCTCGGAGGTGAAGTCGGACAACTGTTTCACCATTGGGATATTCTTTTTTGATATAACGCACGCGCGGTTACCTTTGTGGTTGGTTACTTTCGGATCACAACTCTTAGAACACTTTAGCAATGGTGGATGGAGGTTTTACTATGAGGAATCCGGTGAAAATGAATCTCATAGTTATATATCTTTTCTCCTCCACACGATTAGCGACACGTGGATCCCACTAGTCCTCATTGTGTGGCTGAGATAGCTTGATGGGACAACGGGCAATAACTTTCCTCCGAATAACGAGGCATTCAAATTCACTTGGATGTCTCGATACATTGCACCTACGGGTAGGTGTGTGGTTTCTTTCATACGTTTTATAAGTTATTTATTTTGGATTACGGTCTTTAGTCTAGCACCCTTACGCATGCGCCTACTAGACTGGGGGACATGATGACGTATAGTGCTGGCGTCGGGTCATAAACCGACTACATCCACTACTTGCAAGCCCAGTCTGGCGGGCCAATGTCCATACGCGTTTGGGCTCACGAAAGCCCAAGCCCATATCTATTTACGGAATAGATATCCGATATCTTCTAAAATAAGAAGATAATCATTCCCAACCGACTTAGGCGGAATACGCCGAAGGTTGGGGAACACGGAACCAACAAGGATTCCGTGTGTATATAAAGGGAATTATATCCTCGTTTAGGTACGATCTCATACCCCTAAAACTCCTTAAACCCTAAACCGATTACTCACTCTCACGCCGGAGGATAATCGTGGGAGACAATCCCACGGTAAGCCTAACGGTGTTTCTTGTCTCTTAGTGCGCAGGTCTCAAGCAGCAATTCTCAATTGGTACGAGAACCGGAGCTCCAAATCAGGAACGTCCAACTTTTGTATCAACATTTATCGTGTCCAGTAAACTCCACATTGCAACTAACTGTATTTCAAAACAAAAACCATTGACATCATATTTCTTAAGAGTGTAAATTTAATAAAAAGAGATAGATGATAGACTTACATCTTGTGGAGATGGTGAGGGTGCAATTGTTGGTGCCTTTGTTGATGCAGAAGCTTCCCTCCTCATAGAGAAAAACTCATACCTTCTTACCAAGTTTACGATTTCAATACTACCCGACAATGTATCTTCCTGTATTAGAAAACAAAAACATTAACATCAGTGTAAATTTAATAAAAATATATGGATGATAATGATGTAAATAATAGACTTACAGTTATTGATGTCTTCATTGTTGAGAGAAAATCTGTATAGACAACCCTGTAATAAACCATTAGAAAAAAACGATTGATTTAGTCAATTTACTAACCGAATACAAAATATAACATGAATCAATAACAGAGGAGATTAATTCGCTACTCAATATAATGTAACTAAATCGGAAAAAAAATAATATGAATGATAAAAAAATTACAAGATTGATTGACGATTGAAAAGAAAGAATCGAAGAGATCCGCGATTGATAAAAAAGATAATACCTAAAGATATGAGACGAGGGGTCTATATATATATGCAGACCAACCGACCTATCAACACTAGGAGTTACATGTGGTTTGTCAAACAATTCTTTTATAATTTGACTGTTAGCTTTTACGTAACTAGTTTAAGACCCACATAAGTTGTCCCAATATATATCTTTATAAATTTTAAAAAAGATGATATCAGATAAATTAACTTTGCATTTAGTCAATGTTAAGTTTTTAATAATGTTCGTTGTTTTATTAAGTTATACGAAAAGCAACTATTCTAAATGGAATGAGTTGTCTAGAGTTTGCATCCATAGGTAATACTAGACCAGTATTCGCGCCTAGCGGTAGTAATTACTAACGGTAAATAATTAACGATATCCGATATTGTGGTAAGCGTTTCATAAAATGATAATAATTCAACCGAGTTTCAACATTAATCACTTTTTAAGTTTTAAAAATATGGATACATGCTTTGTATGTATAATAATAATAATAATAATAAAGTTGTATTGAGTTTCCAACATTGATGCCGAATCTTTTTTCATTTAATATTAGTTTGCATTTTTAATGGTAATTATATACATATAGTTAAGGAATTGATAATTTAATAGTAATTATATTACATAGACGAGTACCCATGCATAGCAACGAGATTTTATAGCGGCATATAATTATAATGATATTTTAGTTACACCCGGGTACTCATCTAGTTTTTTTGAATTACTATATGATCAAATTGCCAGATGTCTTACCATATTTGTTTGAATTACTATCTGAAAGTCAACCTAGTGAACCGTGTGATGTTATTTGTTGAATAGACGAGTACCCATGTATATATACTTTTTTGCTTGTTATTTGACATGACACCACCATAGGCTAATTTTTGTTCATCTTTTTACATTTGTATATGTATACAAAGTCCTTTTTTGTAATGTAAGTTTTGTACATAAGTCCCTTTTTTCGTGTGAAAGTCCTTATTTGCATTTTTTTTACGTAATTTGTTGTACATAAGTGTTAGCCATATTTGTATATCTTGTGTAACGGGCTCCAGCCCGATTCTAGATCATTCATTGTAGTGTTATATATATACATTGTATGTATGATTAGTCAATCAATAAACACAATCATTATCTCCAATACCTTACATGGTATCACGAGCCATTAAACACTCCTTAATTACCACGCTTCTTTCCTAAACTCTTATCACGCTCCCTTCCAATTTGTAAATTTTTTTCTTCTCCCAAACGCTAGCACATCTTCTGTTATTGCACCTGTGTTAATCTTTCGCTGATATCAGTGTTGGTGATTTGTGTTTGAGTCACAAATCAACACTGTCAATACGTTACTTGTGTTTCAGTCACAAGTATTAATATCGTTTTGCTAGCTGTGAACCCTCCAGCCTCCTTCCTCGTGTACATCAAACACCAACACCCTCTTTAAACATTCGGATGAAAAAGAAAAGTGATACCCATCTCTGAATTTTATTTTGCAAACCATAGAAAAAAATCTTAAAACATCAGGCAACATTTTTTTTTTGGAAGACGAGCGCATCATATCTTTTTAATATCTGGTGGACACTTCTCTTTTGCAAACTGAATATACCAGCATCTTTTTCATTCCACAAGCATATGGCCTAACCAACATACACCTCACAAGGCCCAACCAACATACACCTAACTGGAATATGGACATAGGTGCGAGCTCACATTTAAATGCATCGGTTAATAGTCTTAGTAACATTTTTAATATTTGCATGTATCCATCTGTAGCGGTTGGTGACTGTCATACCATTCCCGTCAGTCGTAGCATTTTGCCTACTCCTTCTCGACCCCTTTACCTTAATAACGTCCTTATTACCCCTCATATTGTCAAAAATCTTATATATGTCCGTCAATATGTTTGTGACAATGATTTCACTGTTGAATTTGATCCTTTTGGTTTTTCCGTCAAGGATTTCATGACGCGTCGGGTGCTTCTCCGATGTGACAGCACGGGCGACCTTTACCCTGTCACGGCCCCGTTTCCTATTCCCCAAGCTCTTCTTGTCAGTCAATCCAAGAATACTTACAATAATGTGTTAGTACACTCGTTATAATTTTGCGGATCGTGGTGGGCAAGTTCTGTGGGGTTTTAATACTAGTTAGGGTTTGTTAACCCTAGGTATCGTTGTTACTGGTTTTGAATTCACAGATCTGGAGGCTGGTTAATGTTGATTGCATGGTGATCAGACCTGGTTGGTTGTGTAGGTCTGTTTTGATGATTGGTTTTGGAAGTTAGGGTTCTTATAACTCTATGATCCACTTCGGTGGGTTTTTACATGATTCCTGCTGATTATCCTTGTTATGCATGCTTCTTGCTGCTACTATTTTATGTATGCTGCTGTGGATCATGATGTGTGGTTCCTTGGATCATTTTCACATGTGATCAAGGTGATCATTTTCACATGATGGATGATTTAGCTGACTCCTTTATGTCAGTTTTAATCTGATCTATGTGATGTGTTTGGAGGTTCATTATTGGTACACGTACTAGGTCCACGTTTACTGTTGCTACTCTGATTTTATTTTAAACATATGTGGGGCTGTTTGATGTGTATTACATTGGGGTTTGTGGTTATTGGTTCGTATAATTCTAGACCTGATGGTGTGGGGCTGGTTACGTGTTATCTTGGTCTGTTATACGAGGGTTTTGGTGGTTAGGGTTTGTAATCCCTATGATTGTAACATCTGCTGCTATGGATTCATTGTGGGGTGTTTGTTTGTCGTTGGAGCCTGTTTCGTATTAGTTCCAGGTTCCATGGTGCGTTTAGATTTGTCTCATGATGTTCAGCATGAGTATGGTCGTTAAACCTGAATTTGTTTGGGTTTGTTTTCATTACTTTGCTATTGCATCATGCACGTGATTACAGTATGAAGATTAGGCTAGTAGGCATTTGCGTGGCTGCTATAATTGGTGTTTAGATGCATTCTTGCAAGGGATGGAAGTCAAGTTTGGGGGTATTCTTGTTCAAAAACCTTCGGCATGTGGTAAGTCGGTTGGAGTCCTATGGTATTGGGTTGCAGCTTGGCGTCATCTTGCCATACTATATGTGATCTCTATTCGTGGATGTTAAGGTGGATTGCCGTAATGATCTAGAAGGCTCAAGTGCTTGTACTTGAGTAATATTGTTTTGTTTTATGTACTTGTGGTCATTTTTGGTAGTTCATTTTGTTAAGTTATCGGTATGATATGTAAGTTATAAGAATGGCTTTTCATTCTTATATAGTGGTCGTTGTATGTGTCCTAAGGGACATGGGGTACGAAATGAGCAGTTACCCGCGGTTCGGGTCACGGTTAACCATTAAAAAAAATTAATCGATTCAAATAGGACGAAAAATAACTAAAATTAGAACTTAATATTTCCTGGTGGTAAATTTAAATGACGTTAAAGATATTAGAGTCATTGTAAAGTTGTTCCGTCACAATAAATAATTCAAATAATCATATGTAACAAAATAACTAATACAATTTATTTAACAATTATAGGTTACGATCACTTTAATCATATGTAATCCATGGACGTTAACACATAATTATATCAGGTAAGTAAACAATGTTATACGATAAAATTAGTGCAAAAATATAGTTAATACTTGTCCATTTTTATGAATGGTTTGTTAAAACCTACATGTATATTACACACGGTTCGGTTTAGGTAACCGCGGATAAGTAAAAGTAAAAACCAAACCCGGACCGTGATATGCGGTTTTCCGCTTTCGGTTTCTCGGGTTGGAACTGCCAGGTTATCGGTTTTCTACGGTTTCGGATTGAGTGATTCGGATCGCTCGGTTAAGTCGGTTTCTAGGATATTTTGAACACCCCTACGACTAATATATCATAAATATAAAAATAATCACATTAAAATGTATATTAGGCATCTTGTTTGCCAAGACGCTCAGTTGTGTGTTGTTTTAGCTTAGCGCAAGTAAATAAAAACTGTCTTAATCATCATCATCATTATAGATCTATAAATCCCATGTGAGAACTCCCATTATGTTTTATTGAATCTAATGAACCCACTGGTCAATAGATCAAGTTCAATTATTCACCAGAAGTTAGAAGTCATGGATCCATTGTTAATTCAACAATGATGCAGGTTTGAAATTAAATATGTTTGATTTTAACTATAAAAATATTTTGGTTTTTATTTGTCGTAATAAGAATATGCTTAATGAAAAAAAATGGACTATGTGATCTAAGAATTCATCAAGAAAGATACTCGATAGTGGGGCATTTGTTAGTTTTGCTAAACAATCTCGTATTACGGTTATTAAATATCTTTTTAAAAGGGTTTGGTGGTTACTTTTGAGTTTTGATGCACACGTATTTGAATGTATGAATGTGTTTCACTAAGTAGTATTTTATTTAAATAATTGGAGTGGGTCTCTTACTGAGCTTGATATTTTATGATGTGTTTTGTAGGCTAAAAGAACATTGTAGGTAATTAAAAAAGTGTAGTGTAAGTGACATATTATCCTTTCTTCGCACGTGTACATGTAATAATTGTTTTATGAGTACAAATGCATGTGCATATTATTTTTTTCGTACATGCGCATATGTATAATAGTCCAATTTAGATCAAGATGGAATCACAGTCCAGTTTTAGTCGAAATGGTATTTTTTTCTATTGCCTTTCACTACAACAATGGAAGTAAACTTTTCGCCGCCAGCGATGTTTTAGGCCTTTAGGGGACATATCGTGTTATACGATTCAGGGGACATGTCCCCACCGAAAAAGCCCCTGGTATCATTACCGGGTTACTTTTACCGGGGGCAATTTACAACTTTTACCGGGGAGTTGTGGGTCCCGCACCCGATTGTCACCGGTCAAACATGTCCGACGTGGCACGGGTTTTGCCGGGGACAAATCCCCCGAAAAACGGGTAACTAAAGTTTATCTGTAACCTCTTCTCCGGCACCATGTCCTCGAGGAAAATTGAAACAAATAAAATTAATGTTACTTTCTCTGGGGACATGTCCCCGGTGAAAGACCTTGACCCATTTTGCCTAAAAATGCTGCAAAATGGGTAATTTCCAAATTTTTTTCCGGAATTTCTCCGGAAAAAATCTACAATGTAAAAACCTGTTTTCAACCTATTTTATGCTACAACAACACAAAATCGCTAAACATAATATCATATATAACCAAATGGTCCAAATTCGCTACAACACAATCAATAACCTAAAATCGCCAATGGTCCAAAACTATACATACGCTACCTATAATAAATGGTCCAAAACTATAGGTATACTCCATTTAACGAGAATCATACACATGTTATTCTCTACAAACATATCCTAACATATAAGGCTCGAACTCGTGTTCGCAGTGGTGGTTTTCGAGTTGACTTCCGATATCTTCGCTTTTTCGGGTTTGTCCAAAGCTTAGTAACCTGCGTATTTTAAATAGTTTAGGGTTTTAGTAATGAGAACTATCAAGCATCGGGTATCAAATGACCTTTTAAACCATTAGGGTTGAATTGGTCATTTTAACAATTAGGGGTAGGAGTGGATTTTGGGACCTAAACCAAGATCTTGGCGGTGTTGAGGGTCCACCCCTTTCATGTAATAATAGCACTTTAACTAGGTTAATGAGATCATGTTGTGTTGATCTGCTGATACAAAGATTTGATCATGTTTGCGTCACGACTATTTGAGCAGATTATGTAATGGTTGAGGGTTCCTGAAAACAAAGGAATGATGTTAGTGTGTCTAGTTAAAGTGCTATTACAAAAGATTTCGGACAACATTTCATTACATTTTCTTACAATGTTGTTTAAGAGTTTGAATTTTAAACAACATTGTTTGATCATAATGGAGTTTTTAACTTGCTGTTCGTCGGAAAAGAACTAGACATCAAGGGCAATCTCTATGCTCAGGTAGTAATAAAACCATTGTATTATATTATCAAACAACAAAAATGAACTTAAGCGGCGGTGACACGTGACTTCTTCTGATGGTTTTCTGAGGCAGAGGGTACCGCGGTTTCTTAGTCACATGAATCTGAGGAGAGTGTCCTGCGGATTTCTTGTTATGTTTGTTATGGTTACCGATGATGAAAGTTGAATCTTGAAGGGTAAAAGGTGGTGCAAAATGGTTTAGCCCCTGCTTGAGAGTTCATATAATGCGTAGTTTAGTGTGTTTGGTAGAAACTCCATGTGTGTGTGTGAGAGAGAGGGATCGGAGATTATAAGAAGATAGATGAAAGGGTTTGTAATGATAGTGATGGCGAGTGAAGTGGAGTTAATGAGGCACCCTCACAAACCCTTTCATCTCTCTCGCCACCATTATATCTCTATCATTACACACCATTTCATACATCTTCTTATCATCTCCGACCCCTCTCTCACACAAACTCATGGAGTTTCTCACCAAAACACACACACTAAAAACACACAATAAAAACACTCTCAAACCAAGCTAAACCCTTTTGCACCACCTTTCTACCCTTCTAGATTCAACCTCATCATCATGGTAACCATAACAAACCATAACAAGATACGGGCTGTACACTTTCCTGTATCTTGTGCACCAAGAAACCGTGTACCTCCTCGCAGAAAGCCATCAGAACGCGTCACCGTCACTAAGTTCATTTTTGTTTGATAATATAATACAATGGCTGATGGCTACCTTGTAGCATAGAGTTGCCATTGATGTTTAGTTCTTTCCTACAAGCTGTAAAATATCCATTATGATCAAACAATGTTGTTTAAGAGTTTGAATTTCTAGACACATTAACATCGTTCATTTGTTTTCAGCAACCCTCAACCCTAGACACATTGTTCAAAAAGTCTTAAGCAAACATGATCAAATCTTTTGTATTACGAGCAGATGAAACAACATGATCTTATTAACATAGTTAAAGTGCTCTTGCACATGAAAGGGGGTGGACCCCAACACCTTGCCAAGATCTTGGTTTATGTCCCAAAATCCACCATCCTACTCTCCTACTCTAATTGTTAAAATGACCAATTCAACCATAATGGTTTAAAGGGTCTTTTTGATACCCGATGCTTGGATAGTTCTCATTACCTAAAACCCTGAACTATTTAAAATACGTAAGCGACATATCTTACCTTTTGGTCTCGGCTTTTTGATGCATGGTTTGCACTCCGCACTCCCGACAGTAGACATTATATTCCTACAAGTAAAAAAGCAAAGCACATATTAGTTACACAAAGCTTAACCAAACTAGCAACTAACTTCCATCTCAGCAGCCTACTTCCATGAATGCGAAAACCAAACTAGCAGTCACAAAGCTTAACCAAATTAGCAACACCAAAACTGGTCCTAACAAAATATTACCAACTGAAAAAAACAAAATACATATATGGAGTAATATCACGCCTAACAAAATATTACCTACAAAATAAGCTAAATTGCGCAGCCAAAAAATACATATATGGAGTAATATCACGCCAGAAACATAACCCCTCCCCTCAAATCTAGTCAAAGAAAAAATACATATATGGAGTAATATTGCACAGCCAATGTTCAAACCGTTATTGGTGGTTTTTTTTTTTTTTTTTTTTTTTTCATCTCATGGTGAAACGGATGAGATTAACTTCCATCTCATTTGTGAAAAAATGAATATCAACGACGGGTGGAGGGTGCAGTGATGGAGGTGGTGCTTGGTGGTGGAGGTGGTGCTTGTGATGGAGGTGATGAAGGAGAATGCGATGGCGGGAGCACAGCAGCTGTGTGTGTTTGGTTTTTTTTTATCTCATTTGTGAAACAGATCTGTGTTAATAATTGAGGTCAATTTTTTGAAAATGTTTCGCCGGGGACATCTCCCCGGTGAATGTTCGGTTTGTCTTCTAGCTAAACTATTACCGGGGACAAGTCCCGGGGGAAAACAATGGCGGGATAAAGCCAAAAGTATGGAGGGAAAATGAAAATTTATACCAAAGTTTTACCCGGGACAAGTCAGGGATAATGCATGGCGGGATATGCCAAAAGTGTGGAGGGAAAATAAAAATGACGCGAAACCTTTTGCAGGGGACATGTCCCCGGTAAAAGATTTAATTATAAAATTAAAATTGTCATTTTGAATAATTAGAACTAATGATAAATTATAAAATTATATAATTAAAATTGTCATTTTTGAATAATTAGGTGTTATGGTATACGTATCATGTTTAACGACCGACTATAGGTGCTATGGTATACGTATCATGTTTAACGACCGACTATAGGTGCTACGGTATTATCGCATTATCAAGTCTAACGACCGACTATAGGTGTTATGGTATACGTATCAAGTCTAACGACCGATTATAGGTGCTATGGTATACGTATCATGTATAACGACCGACTATAGGTGCTATGGTATACGTATCAAGTCTAACGACCGACTATAGGTGCTACGGTATACGTATCAAGTCTAACGACCGACTATAGGTGTTATGGTATACGTATCAAGTCTAACGACCGACTATAGGTGTTATGGTATACGTATAAAGTCTAACGAACGACTATAGGTGCTATGGTATACGTATCATGTTTAACGAACGACTATAGGTGCTACGATATACATATCATGTATAACGACCGACTATAGGTGCTATGGTATACGTATCATGTTTAACGACCGACTATAGGTGCTATGGTATGCATTATCATGTATAACGACCAACTATAGGTGCTACGATATACGTATCATGTATAACGACCGACTATAGGTGCTATGGTATATGTATCATGTCTAACCACGGAATATAGGTGCTATGGTATAACGTATCATGTCAAACGACCGACTATAGATTACTCGATATAATGTATCATGTATAACGACCGACTATAGGTGCTATGGTATACGTATCATGTCTAACAACCGACTATAGGTGCTATGATATACATGTGATCATGTATAACGACCGAAACTATAGGTGCTATGGTATACGATCATGTTTAACGACCGCTATAGGTATATGTTATATGCGTGATCATGTATAACGACCTAACGACTATAGGTGCTATGGTATAAATTATCATGTTTAACGACCGACTATAGGTGCTACGGTATACGTATCAAGTCTAACGACCGACTATCACGTAATGGTATACGATCATGTTTAACGACCACTATAGGTGCTACGGTATACGTATCAAGTCCGACGAATCGACTATAGGTGCTACGGTATATTTATTAAGTCTAACGACCGACTATAGATGCTATGGTATCATTATCATGTATAACGACCGACTATATGTGCTATGGTATACCGATTATCATGTTTAACGACCGACTATAGGTGCTACGGTATACGTATCAAGTCTAACGACCATCAATATAGGTGCTACGGTATACATGTATCAAGTCTAACGGCCCAGGCTATAGGTGTTATGGTACACGATTATCAAGTCTAACGACCGACTATAGGTGTTATGGTATACTTATAAAGTCTAACTTGACCTTGACTATAGGTGCTATGGTATATGTATCATGTTTAACGACCGACTATAGGTGCTACGATATAATGATCATGTATAACGACCTACTATAGGTTCTATGGTATACGTATCATGCTTAACTTAATCGACTATAGGTGCTATGGTATATGTATCATGTTTAACGACCGACTATAGGTGCTACGATATACTTATCATGTATAACGACCGACTATAGGTGCTATGGTATACGTATCATGTTTAACTTATTGAGACTATAGGTGCTATGGTATAGGTATCATGTATAACGACCGACTATAGGTGCTACTTTATATAATCATGATCATTATCTATGGTATATGACTAATCGAACTATAGGAATGCTATTCCTGGTATATGTATCATGTCTAACGACAGACTATAGGTGCTATGGTATACGTATCATGTCTAACGACCGACTATAGGTGTACGATATCACTTATGGTAACGACCGACTATAGGTGCTATGGTATACATATCATGTCTAACGACCGACTATAGGTGCTACGATATACGTATCATGTATAATGATGAGTGTGTAAATACTCATCATTTTTAGTCAAATCTGAACTGCAAAACGTTTAAAAATGCTCAGAAATGCATCAAAATACTTTGAAAAATTCCAAAATTGTATTTTATATGTTTTGGCAAAATGTTTAAAATCGAAAAAAAATGAGCAAAGTTTGCATAATTGGCGCTTCTTTAGTCCCCAGTTTCTAAAATTGTCAAAAATAGTCCCACGAGTAAAAATTTCAAAAGAAAAATCATCAAAGGTCCTTTTTAATATCATAACTTGTCAAAATTAGTCCTTTGGTGAAAAATTTCAAAAGTTTTGAGAAATACAATTTTAGTCCTTGAAATTTTGATAATGACAGAAAAAATACCCTTTGAGTTTCAAAAATGACAAGTTTGGTCTTTGGAGCATTGGATATTGTCAAGTTTAGCCCTTGGACTCTAATTTCAGAATTTACTACGTTGGTCCCCTACGGATTTTCAGAGTTAGCACTTTTGGTCCTTGAAATATCAAATGTTTGATATCCTAAATCCTAAATCTAAATAACTACAAATCCAATAACTATCCTAGGCCCAAAACCCATTTACCCGGTCAAGTTATTAACCCTACCCACTTTTTGTCTTCTCCCTCACTCACTTCCCCCAAAAACAATATCTCCCGGCTACCCAAGAACCTCTACAATAAAATAAACCAAAACTCACCAAACACTCAACTATCCCATCTTTCCCTGACAACCCCACTACCTGCAAACCAGCTTTTCCAGCGAAGAAAAGAAAAAATAAAGAGAAAAGCAAGAAACTTGAGGTACCAATGAGTCAGGAGGGAGAGGCACGTGTGTTTATTTTGGCCGATTATCACCGAGAGGACAGAGAAGCATAAAAGAAAAAAACACGAGGACAGAGAAGAAAAAAGTAGAAGACCCCTTAGCTTAATATAAAGATGGGGTGGTAGCATTTGTAAGGGTAGTTAGTTTTTTTAGTAAGAGTCTTAGTTTTTTTTATTTCAGTTGTAGAATAGTTTGGGCTCTAGTCCCATTTTATTTCTGAAAATCTCTTGTAACCATAGTTTTATGATTAATACAATTCTCAGTTTTCAACTTATAGTTCATTGTAGTTTCACTCTTTATTTATGTTCATCAAAATCTTAAGTTAGTTGGTAGTCAGTGTCTAGTTAGCTTTTAGTTTTTTTTTTGTTTTAATTCAGTTTTAGTTTGAGTCTCGAGTCAAGTTCTAGCTCAGTTTTAATCGTCATCTTAAATTTCATGTAACTTTTAATGTTCAAGTAATGCAATTTCAGTTTATGTCTTAATCCCAGTTGTAAGGTGTCATTTTTAATGAAAAAAAATCTTCTCTTTTACTTATTTGTTCGTTTTCCACTTAATAAGCAAGTACGCACTTAGTGCTTAATTGCTAGTTGCTTATTTTAATTTACTTATAAGTTCTTATTTTAAGTTTCTAGTTCAGTTTTTATAAAGAAGAAGACCCAGGTACTAGTTGTAAAATCTGTTTGTGAGTAATTTATTCCATTTGGGACTGATTGGCTTAAGCGTGGTTAGGTCCTAAAACCACTTTTGACCCAGTTTGACTCTTAGAGTCAAACTTACCTCTAGCATAATGATCAGTTTAGAAGCTTTGAGTTTGTTTTGAGGAGGTTTGAGAGAATCAAGTAAAAAAAAAAGGGAAATGTCTGTCAACCTGTTGTACTGATCATAACAGCAGCAACCACTGCTGTTTGAGGCCCTTTTGCTAAGCTCATTTGAAGCTCAAGATTGGCTACTTTGGGTTATTTTGTGTCTTTATGTTTCATATTTAGTCGTTATACATTTTATTTGCACTTTTGCTCTCCTTAGCTTAACTAAAATTGGTGTCCAAGACTGACTTTCACCCAAGTTCTAAAACTGTGTCGGCATATATCAGCCCATTATAAGCTGATAACAGCTTAATTTTGAGCTGTTGTAGGCTCATTTCTTGGCCCCATACTGTCTATCTCTAAACTTTGTTGTTCTAATTTGATTTTCTTTAGCTTGTCTTGCTTTAGATGGATTCTTGAGGCCTAAAAACAAAGTCTAAACAAGCCTTAACAGCCCGTTTCAGTCTGCATATTGATGAAAGAGCAGGTCAGGTCATTTTAAGAGCTTTTTAGAATGCAAGTTCAGCTTATTTAGCATTTCCAAATGCTCATTAGTGTATCTAGACTAGATTACATTCATTTTAGCTCATTAGAGTTTAACTATAGTTGTTAAATGCTTATTTCTCATTTTAGTAGTTTAGGATTCCCATAGATTAGATTTCATTGCCAACTGCTTATTCCCATTTGTAGGCTTGGTCTCTTTGTAATTTAGCTTAATCTAGCATGTAGTTAATGTGTTTTAGCTTATTTTTCTACATAGAAGCTTTTCATGGTCGATAAGTTTTGGAAAGGGTGTTTGGTTGGGACTGCCCAAATCTGTACCTGTGATAAGCTGTTACCAGCTTATTCCAAAGTTTTCACAAAAAAAAAAAGTTTTACTTTTACATCATTTTCAGTCAAGTTCATAAGCTCAGAAGCTCATATTAGTCAAAATACCAAATTTGTCCAATAAGTCAAAAGTGAAAATGAAGGTTTTTGCAAAACTTTCTAGATTTTTCACAGATTCAATTTTAGTCCATTTGAGCTGAAACTTGGGATACAAGCACTTTGGTTGGTGATCTACAGCTAGGTATTTTTAGTTTATTTTTGTGATTTTTCTAGATAGCTTAATATAGTGCTTAAAGTAGGGCCTTAGAGGCCGTTTGGCATATAGTTATTAAAATCTGGTCGCGAGTTTTTTTTCTGTAGCTTGTGCTTCTTACTTCCCAATTAGTTGCATTAGCTCATTTTAGGTTAGATTTAGGCTTTAGTAGCTTATGGTAGCTTATAGTTAGCTTTTAGCTTATTTCAAGTGCTTATTTAAAGCCTTATTTGCCCAATTCATTATTAGTGGGTTTATCTTAACTTTTATGTTTTCCTAGGCTTAGAATAATATTTAAGATTTTCCTGTAAAGTCTCATAATTTTTACTGTTCATTTGTTATTTTTCTTAATTTTAATTAGTTTAAATTAGTTTTTTAATTAATAATAATTGTTTAAAAAGTCTAAAAAATATATTTTCAGTTTTAAAATAACTTTTATTATATTTTAGATTTTTCTAAGTCATAATTTCACTTTTCTAGCTTTATTTCCTATTTTCTTGTATTATAAGCTATTATTTAATAGTTAAAAATAGTTTTTAATTAATAATAATTAGATAATTAGTTATAAAAATAATTTTCTTTTTATATAAATTTTCTTTTATCATTAGGATTGTAAAAATGTCATTTTCATATTTTTAGGGCTTTTATTTCTTAGATTTCACTTTTTATTTTGTACGTTTACGTAATTTTATTTAAACGTAAGTTTTTAGTTTTAAGTTTTAAACGTTCATCAATTTTAAATATAGTGATAGCGTTTATTTAATAGTTTTTATCTTTTAAATTCTCTTTAATTTGCATTTAAGCCGTTGTAATTTGTTGGCTTTTTCTGTAGTTATAATCATTCACAATCCCTTTTCCCGTTCAAATCTCCCGATCACTATACGTTTGGTGATCCATTGCATAGCTCGCTGGGACATAACGCACCGGAAACACTATACTCCCGGGATCTTCATTGCATTTTAGCGTCTGAACTGCATTTTAAGTCATAATTTACGGTGGTCATTCACAAGTGACCAGTTTGTGTATTGATTAGACTCAGCGGTTTTCGAATCAAATTTTACGCCATTCTTGGAACTGTCATGGCCGTTGATTATCTATGGCTCCAGTCTTGAAGTGCATTAGTGATTTGGATATTCACTCCTTGTTTATATTTACCATCCGTATGTATTTATATTTTCTTATAAAAATCAAAAACCCAAAAATATTTTCATTCTTTGTTTCTATAGCCTATTTTTTCAAAAAATCCAAAATATTCATCTTTACTCCTCTGTCTGTTTAATTCTCCATTCCTTTATCCTCCAATCTGTTTAATTCTTCATCTCTTATCCCTCTTAACCGCTTAATTCTTTGATGTCATGGTTTTCGACATGTTCCTGGTGTGGAGGGTCCATTTAATGAAAATTGTCTATGTACCAATGTGAGTTTCTGGGACAAATTTGTCTGTAATTCCGATCCCATTTCAAATGAAACACCCGATTTTTCCTACTCACTCCACACCCCCAATCTTTGTTAGGAATTAGAATTTCCCGGTATTAAAGAGTCGGTCACCTCAAGTATATGTAATCGTTAGAAAGCTCGTAGTCATAGTAATATTAAGTTAAGTAGTATTTAGTTAAGTAACACCGTGGAGGACGGACGGTCTTACCCATTGTATGCACGATCCACAGCCCGATTTGTGGCGTTTTATGTAAGACTATAAATACTCTCTACCTCCCAAGGTAGAGAGTTGGAGCTCATAATAATATCTTTCACTTTCTCTCACTAAGTTCCCTAAACCTCTAACTTTCTCTCTCTAGAATTCCATCTATATGCTACCTTGTGTTAATGTTATGATGTGTATGTGAAAAGTTATATCTTACAATTGGTATCAAGAGCCATGGTTAGATCATATCTTACACATCTTTGGATTTCTAGTGGTTTTTAGGTGGTTTTGAGTTTGAAAAAGTTTAGTGGTTTTGGCATCATTTGATTGATTTCTAGTGTTAAAGTTTCGATTTTGGTTGTACTTTTATGTTTAGAATCATCAAAAGTGTTTAGGTTTTCATTTGGTAAGCTTGAATCATCTTGGTTGGGTTGTTTTTGGATTGAAAAGTGAGGTTTATATGGTTTTTTCAAGCTAGCGACTTAGCTCACGGAATAGTTTCTTGGTAGCGACTTGCTTCACATTTTTGTAGCGACTTACAGTGTTGGAACTAGCGAGTTAGACCTAGCGAGTTAAAGTACAAGTAGTGGATTCTCCACTACGGGTAGCGACTTGTGGTAGCGACTTGGTCAGCAGCGAGTTGCTCTTTAGCGACTTGTGTCTCTAGCGACTTGTGTAGCGAATTGCTGCCAAAATTTGGTTAGCGACTTGGTCAATAGCGAGTTACTACTTAGCGACTTGCTTTTCTGTTAGCGACTTGGGACTCTAGCGACTTAGGGGTGTAGCGAATTAAGGGTTAGCGACTTAGTGCATTAATTTCTAGCGACTTAGTGCACTAATTTCTAGCGACTTAGTGCATTATCTTCTAGCGATTTAGTATTTTATCATCTAGAGTCTTGAGTGATTGTTTACGGTTTTCTCTTGATTCAGTAAAATCCCGTGAAAGAATCCATTTCCAGGTTTAATCATAGAGCTATAAAATCCCGTATAATCTGTTAACATGTCTACCAACGTTCCCACTGTTATCTCCACTTTGCTGAAGATGTTCAAGCAGCTGGTTCAGATACTCGTCCACCCATGCTTGACAGAACAGACTACGACTCTTGGGCTCAACGAATTAGACTGTATTGCCTTGGAAAGGAAAATGGTGTCAACATTCTCAAATCCATTGATGAAGGACCATATCGAGTTGAGACGACTAGAGACATACTTGATACTAATGCAGATGGTACTCTTGTTTACGGAATTGACAGACCTAAGATGTATGATGAGCTTGATGATAAGGATAAAAAGAGATTTGATGCAGATATCGGGGCTTCAAACATTGTTCTTCAAGGTCTTCCTAAAGACATCTACAAGCTGATCAATCATAACACGGATGCTAAGGCAGTTTGGGACAATGTTAAGATGCTTCTCTCAGGTTCTGAATTAACTATGGAAGACAGAGAATCCCAACTCTATGACGAATTTGAGCATTTCAAGATGAAACCAGATGAGAGTGTCTATGAGTACTATGTGAGATTTCATAAGTTAGTTAATGACATGAGGAACATCGGAATGACTATGCCTAACATTCAGTTGAACTCAAAATTTGTGAACAACATGAATCCCGAATGGCACAAGTTTGTTACCCCTGTGAAGCTCACTAAGGGATTGAAGAATACAAACTATGAGCAACTCTATGCCTTCCTCCTTCAGAATGAGAGACATGCTATGTTTGAAAATTAATTCTCAATCAGTTCAAAACCAACCAGGGAGAGACAAGCTCGTCTAATGACTCTACTGCTTTCTACTCAAACATCGGAATCACAACCAAAGCATCACAAGTCATACCCTTGGGTAATGGTAATCACAAACTCATTCCCGATCCTATGTACAAACAAGCTGATGCTGATACTCACGTGGGTAGCTTCATTAATCAACTAGCTCTTCTCATCAGTCAAAACATGAATACTCTCCCACAAACCAACAACAACCTCGAACGCATCTAACCCACACAATCAAGCCACTATTAAAGATGGAAGGATCGTGGTGCAACCAGATCAGGAAAGACAGTATGATCAGGGGCGAGGTGGAGCTGGGAGAGGTTATGTTGGAAACCAGAATCGAGGAAGGAATGGTAACCAAGGTCAAACTAAGCTCATCAAATGTTATAACTGTGGTGGAGAGGAACACATTGCAAGGAACTGTACATCTCCAAAGCGCCCACAGAATGCTGATTACTTCAGAGAGAAGATGTCTTTGCTGGCTCAAGCTCAGGACAATGGTGCTACTCGGAATGAAGAGGAATTGCTATTTCTTGCTGAAGGCAATGCCAAGACCTATGATGCAGATGTGGATGAGCAGCCTATTCAGGAGATAGGTCACAATCATCAGAATGCCTTTCAAGTCACTGATTGTGATGCATACGACTCGATGTGGATGATGGACCTACGGCACACACAATTTTATGGCTAGCATTTCTCCAATGGTTTCTCCCAAGGTCTCCTCTTCATCACTAGTTGGGCCATCCCATGACAAGCTCATCTCAGAGGTATTAAAACTATACGATGATGCTGATGTGCACCAGATGCATGACAAAGTACAATCAATTGAAACTATTGAATCAAATATTGAAAATATGGGTAATATCAATATTGTCCCATATGATCAATATGTGAAACAAAGTGAAAGTGAAGTTGTACCAAGTGATGCATCTTCTGCAGTCAACAATGACTATGTTTTTGATGAATACACTGCATGTGCCCCTGATGATTCCATTATTTCGGAACTAAATGCCTATAAAGAACGTGTTGCTATTTATGATCAACGTGCTAAGTTTGAGTTGACCACCGTGAGCGGAAATGGATGACCAAGTACGTACAACTAATTAGAAAAAGTAATATTCGAGAAGAAGTATTAAAACAAGAGTTAAATTCCTTGCAAGAAAAGCTTTCTAAAACAGCTAAGCAAAAACAAGAACTTCAAGAAAATGTGAAAATGCTTAAGCAAGAATTTAATGCAAAGGAATCAAAACTCTTGAAGATTTTTCTAATCTAAAAACTTTGAAAAACAAACTTGAAAACAAGTTGTACATACAAGGAAACACCATTCAGACTGCTCACATGATCACTAAACATAGAGTCTTAAGCGATAAGCATAGCATTCCCCTTGTTGAGGAACCTAATCCAGAGGTAATTAAAAAGGCTAGAAATGCTCATAAGGTACTGTATGATGGTAATGAAATCCTTAAGCCTAGACAGAAACCTAGTTGCGTTGAGTGCACCGAGGAAGATAAGAAATCAGATGAAGTCACTAGGGAAAAATGAACAAAAACTAGATGATCCAAAATGCAAAGAGAAAAAGATTATTATCACTCCCCATGACTACAAGAAGGAAAATTGGATTTCCTTGAACATGTTTAAGCCTCAAACATTGTTGACCCCGAACAAGTGTTCTGGTAAAAGGATATGGACTTGCAAAAAGCTGAAAATCTTGTTGAAAAGAATCCCCTTGTAGGAAATTCCCTAAAGCGACTGTGTATCCTCCAAATACACCAATGCATTTAGTTCCTAGAACTATTGCCACTAAGAGCAAGACCTTAATCAGTCAATATGTTATTCTTCAACTATTTGTTGATTTTGAGAAAACTTGTAAGAAAAGGATCACACCCACTGGGATAACTGAAGGGAAAGGGGTTTTGAGCAAATGAAAGAATGTTATTTAACTGAGGTCATGCCTTTCTTTAAACAACTAAAAGATCATTTTGAGAGTCTTAAAAGGGGATAAAATCAGATATTAAAGAAATGGAAAAGGAATTTGATGCAATGGTAGTTGAAGTTAGTGATTATGAGCGTGCACTAAAATATAATGAGATTGAGAGGAAGAACTTGCATACCTTAAATGAGACTCTTATTTCTGAATGTGTTGCTCAAGATATCTTTTTCACTGCTTCAAATTGCTCTATTAATGCTTCCAAATTTCATGAACTATCTGTGGCCTGAAAGTCTCCCATGATCGTGTCATTGAGCTTGAAAAAACTAATTCTGAACTAAACGAGAAAATTGAACTGGATGATCACAACAATTTGGTTAAACATTTTTCTAAACTGGAAGTTGAGCATTTTAATTTACAACTAAAATATCAACATCTTAAAGAAAATGTTAAAACTTCAAATATCAAGACATCCTCAGATGCTCCAGAGTTTGATGCAGTTTTTCAAATTAACAAACGTGATGAACGGATTCAAGCTCATTGCAACACGATCAGAAAGTTGAAAGCCCAAATCTCTCAATTAAAGGGTCAAACGAACAATAAGACAGGCTCCCAAATCCCTCCTCCTTTAGATTCTCAGAATTCTCAAACTTTTCATCTTCAAAACTTAGTTGATGCCTTACAAAAGGAAAACGAGAGTTTTCTAGAAGAAAATGAAAAAGTTAAACGACATTTTAAAGAGTTATATGATTCAATGAAAGTCACCCGTGACCAAAACAACGAAAAAATAACGTCTTTACAAAAGGAAATTGAGAATCTAAAGTCGGGAAATGGGAAACTGCCACTTGTTTTCAATAAGAATGTTGTCTCAAAGTCACCCTTAGATGCAAATACATGTGACAGTTAAATATTTTCCTCCTCATCTTAGGAATAATGAACATGCTTTTCATGAATACTGTGCTCACCTTAAGGATAGTCTAGAATGTCTCCGTGAGATTGTCGAAGAGGATTTCATTAACAAACCTCTTGATAGTGAAATTAGGTTTGCTTGCCTCCAGGCCAAACGATCTCAAGAGTTGCTAGAATGTGTAATTGCCACATGCCCAAAATCCTTAACCTTAGGTGAAAAAGGCAAAGCTGTGATGCCTTGTTCTATGCCTAGTGCCAAGCAGGAAATCCGTTCTATGCCCATCTTAAAAAGGAAACACTACTGTGCCTTCAAGTAGTTCAGATTCCAGATATGTTAGTGCTAAGAAAGTGAACTTTAGTGTGCCTGCAAAAAGCTCAAATCACGGTCTTAAAGTATACACTAATGTGCCTTCTAGTACTTCAGATCCTTGCACATCAAGTTCAGGGATGCAAAAATTAGATCAACCAACTAATGTTCCCATTCCCTCTACAGGAGTAATCGGTGACTTTAAAGCGAGCAGGTCAAAGTCTCAAGACAATACAAGGAATGATAGGACCTTGCAAGCTAAGAATGTGCATTGGAAGAGAGTAGAAGACCAATCTAGGAACTTTAGGCTTGAGTTGAATAAAACGAATCGTGTTGATTCTAGTATTAGCCTTAGGCGTACTTTAATTAATTCGAATTCGATACTATCTTGCAAACCTTGTAATGTTGCATGCTTGAATCCTGTTGCTAATCATGAATGTGGTGTGAATGCTTTGTCTAATGCTGTCAAATGCCCAGTTAAAATTGCTAATGCTAATAATCGTGCAAATAAGGCAAAAAGGCAAAAAGCGAAAGACTGTTAGAAAACAGTGGAAACCCACAGGAAGAACTTTTATAAAGATAGGTTATTATTGGATACCTTTTGGTCATAAGAATAATCAGTTTGGTTCTCACACTGCTAAGATTATGCCCACTAGAAAATGGATGCCTACTGGTAGAACTATTCCCTTAAGAAGTAAACATACTTTGAATAGGTCAAATACAGACACCAGCATTGCATCTATTCCCAATGATTCCATTGCTTCTACTTCGGATATGGATGTTTCTGATTCTGATGTGGGTGTTCCAAATACCGTTACTAACCAAATGGAACCCATTCTTGCATGGGGATCCCAATTATCCAGCTTATCCATTTTGTCGTGTTCAACTGCAGATCATTCAAATCGTTATGTGGTACCTGGACTCAGTCTGTTCCAAGCATATGACTGGAGACCGGTCGCGGCTCATGAACTTCGTGAGCAAGTTCATCGGGACTGTTAGATTTGGTAATGATCATTTCGGTGCTATTATGGGTTATGGAGATTATGTTGTTGGTGATAGTGTCATCTCGAGAGTCTACTATGTTGAAGGGTTTGGTCATAATCTGTTCTCTGTTGGTCAATTCTGTGACTCTGATCTAGAAGTTGCCTTGAGAAAACATACACCGCTTTGTTAGAGATCTGAATGGTAAGGAACTGTTAAAAGGAACTCGTGGCTCAAATCTTTACACCATCTCTATCGATGACATGATGAGGGCTTCTCCAATCTGCTTGTTATCAAAGGCTTCAAAAACAAAGTCATGGTTATGGCATCGTCGTCTCAATCACTTGAACTTCGGCACCATCAATGATCTCTCCAGAAAGGACTTAGTTGTAGGTTTACCTAGACTAAAGTATGAAAAGGATCATCTTTGTTCAGCATGTCAATTGGGAAAAAGCAAGAAGTATGCCCATAAACCCAAACCTACTAACTCTGTCACAGAAGTTCTTCATACAATTCATATGGATTTGTGTGGACCAATGAGAGTACATAATATCTTTGGGAAGAAATATGTGTTAGTTGTGGTTGATGATTACTCTAGATTCACCGGGTCAAGTTCATTAAGGACAAAGGATTAAACTCCTGATATCATCATCAAACTCATCAAACAGCTGCAGGTTCGACTTAACAAAACCGTCGAATTGTCGAACAGACAATGGAACTGAGTTTGTCAACAAACAACTTAATGAATTCTATGAAAGCATTGGAATCAGTCATCAAAGAAGTATTTCACGAACTCCTCAACAGAACGGTGTAGTTGAAAGACGAAATCGACTCTGTTGAAGCCGCTAGAACAATGTTGATTTACTCAAAGGTTCCAATGTTTCTCGGGGCTGAGGCAATCGCCACTGCATGCTATACACAAAATCGTTCCCTAATCCACACCGTACATGGAAAAACTCCATATGAACTTGTCCACAATAGAAAACCTAATCTCTCTTTCCTTCGTGTGTTTGGTGCATTGTGCTATCCAACTAATGAGGGTCAAGACTTAGGGAAACTTAGGGCTAAAGCGGACATTGGAGTATTTGTAGGATACGCACCAAACAAAAAGGGATACCGAATCTATAACAAAAGAACCAGAAATATCATGGAAACCATTCACGTTACGTTTGATGAGTTGACCGGTCAAATGGCTCCTGGACAATCCATTTCTGGACCCGCACTTCAAGACAGTCCCATTGGTTCATCTCTTGTTCCAAACTCTACTCAAGAAACTCCATATGTACCTCCATCCGAAGATGATGTAAAGAAATTGTTTGATCCTATGTTTGATGAACTGTATGATTCAAACACTAATGAGGTAATGATTCCTGCAACAGAGGATGCTCATATTCATGTGAATGAAGTCAATCCTTCAGTCTCAATATCTTTAAGTCAAGAAGCACTGCTGCCGATCCTTCAGTCTCATCAACAAATCATCATTCTTCAAATGTACATCATGGAAATGTTTCTGCATCAATGATGAAGTTAATCCCTTTGCTACTCCTGAGGATGCTCCATTTGAAAACATATTTGCTACTCCTGAATCATCATCGAACCATCTTCTTCGGAGACATCGACTCGCTACCTCAGTTCCTCAACAACAGCCACATGAACACCTCATAAAATGGACTCACGATCATCCATTAGACAACATCATTGGAAATCCCTCTCGTCCTGTATCAACCCGGAAACAACTTGCAACCGATGCCTTATGGTGTTTCTTCAACTCCGTACTTTCTAAGATCGAACCAAAAGATGTTAAAACCGCCATGAATGAAGACAACTGGTTCAATGCCATGCAAGATGAAATTCATGAGTTTGATCGACTTGATGTATGGGAGTTAGTACCGGCTCCAGATTGTGCTATGATTATAGCTCTCAAATGGATCTTCAAAGTAAAACTTGATGAGCATGGTGATGTGTTGAAAAACAAGGCTCGATTAGTTGCTAAAGGATATCGTCAAGAGGAGGGTATAGACTTTGAAGAATCTTTTGCTCCTGTTGCTCGAATCGAGGCAATCAGAATCTTTACTCGGCTAACGCTGCTAGTAAGAACATGGTAGTGTATCGATGGATGTAAAGACGCATTTCTGAACGGCTTAAAGAAGTCGTCTAAATCCTTCAAAAGAAGGCTCTACGGTTTAAAGCAAGCAGGGCATGGTATGATACACTGTCAAAGTTTCTTCTATCATCCGGATTCTGTAAAGGAGCAGTTGATCCTACATTGTTCACCAGGAAGTCAGGCAAACATTTAACTCATGTTCAAATTTATGTTGATGATATTATTTTTGCTTCGACCGACCCAATGGAATGTGATCATTTTTCTAATGAAATGAGTTCTAAGTTTCAAATGTCAATGATGGGACAAATGTCATTTTTCTTGGGATTACAAATTTCACAAAGTCCGGAGGCATTTTCATTAATCAATCTAAATATGCAACAGAGATTTTAAAGAAATTTGGATTTGATTCATGTGACCTGTTGACACTCCCATGATTGATCGAACCAAACTAGATGAGGACCACTCGGGGATCATGATTGACCAAACGAAATATCGTAGTATGATTGGATCCCGATGTACCTCACGCTAGTAGACCGGACATCTTGTTATTTGTTTGCATGTGTGCCAGATACCAGGCTAAGCCTACCAAAAAGCACCTTGAAGCGGTTAAACGGGTCTTCGGTATCTCCAAGGAACCATCAATATGGGACTATGGTACCCGAAGGACACCGGTATGTCACTAACGGCCTATGCAGATGCTGATCATGCAGGTTGTCAAGATACACGTCGAAGTACATCCGGAGGTGCTCAGTTTTTGGGTGATAAGCTTGTGAGCTGGTCTTCAAAGAAGCAAATGAGTACTTCTATTTCCTCTACAGAGGTGAATACATAGCCATGTCATCTTGTTGTGCTCAAATCCTATGGATGAGATCTCAATTATCGACTATGGCTTTGAATTCAACAAAATCCCTCTTACTGTGATAATAAAAGTGCTATTGCTCTCTCATGCAACAACGTTCAACACTCAAGAGCAAAGCATATCGACATTCGACATCATTTCATCAGGGAACAAGTGGAAAAAGGTGTGGTGGAACTATATTTTGTGAGGTCGAATATCGGTTAGCGGACATCTTCACCAAAGCTCTTCCAAGAGAACGTTTTGAGTTTATTCTTCCACGTCTTGGCTTGAAAAGCCTTCAACCGGATACTCTCAAACGTCTTCAGGAGGAAGACGAGGAGTAAAGGTCTATCTTCATCTATCTCTTGTATATATCTATTCAAAAATCAAAATACAAAATTATAAAACCTTCAAAATCCATAAAAATCGAAAAATTGAAAAATCTTCAAAAAAATATTGTCATTTTGTCATGCGTTTTCTCGGTTCGATAATATCTACGGTCTTTGTCCTGTCATTCAAAGAATGACACGGGACTTTAGATGTTGTTCGAATTCCAAAAAAAAAAAAAAAAAAAAATTATTTTTGGGAGAAAGAGAAAAAATGGTTTATTGTCATTTTCAGGCAATAACCCGGTTTTAAAAGAAAGAACGGAGCCATGTTTTACCATGTTTTCAAATTCCATGCTCTGATTCTATAAACATTTATCTGCTGAAAACTAAATGCTTTGAAAAATAACTCGGTCTCTATTTTTGATAATCATCGGGACTTATTTGTCAAAATCTCTATCTCTCAATCAACAACCTATGTCATTGATTGAGGGGAGAATGATTTCAATTAAATTAAAAAGTTATTTGGCATTAAATTGTTTTCAAAAGATATACATGCATGTTTAACCAATGGAGTTTAAAGTCTTAACATCCGATCCTTATCGGTTAAAACGCTTTCATAATCAAGTCACAATTCTCCTTAAAAGCTTTCAAAATCAATTTAAATCTATAAGAGATCACAAATCTCAAATGATTTGATAATTGTGATCGGGGAGAATGTGTGATTTAAATAGGATTTAAACTGATAATTCGGTAAATGGTTTTATAAGGATGTACATGCTTCCTCCCACATGTGCCAAACGATTTCAAATTTTCCATGCACATGTTGAGGGGAGCATCTATCTTAAACCTATGATTTGAAACGTGATCATTTATCTCAATGTGCAGGTTCCCTCTAGTATGTGTAAAACTCTTTTCAAACCTCGAAGCACATATTGAGGGGAAGCAAAATCATGAAAACCTCATCCTTCCCCAAAATGCTTTATCTACTTGATTCGATTTGGGAAGTGATGTTGATATCTTTTAGAAAATGGTAATCAAAGAAGTTAATTCTTTCTCTTGCCTCCGTGTGCAAAACATTTTCAAATACTTGATGCACATGTTGAGGGGAGTTCTCGTTCTAAAAATATCAAAAACAATTCAGGTACAAAATGCTTTGATAATATATCACAAGTATCTGAATTGATTTTCAAATGGTTTTCAATTGGTTCCAATGGCAGATGAACAATACCAAAAGACCGACCAACTTTACATTATGTATGGTGATATAAGGATGATAAGGTTAGGTATGTGTTCCCATGATCCGCCAGAACCGGAGGGATCTACCCAGGGACTATCCACTAGTTAGTGTAGAGTTCTTAGGTATGATGATAAAAGGAGAAAAATGAGATATGGGAAGAGTGCGGACTAAGACTGAGCTAGTACTGGAATAAACCCAACAAGGTTCTAGCTATGAAGTCTCGGTAAGCAGAAGGGTTGAAGAATGAAAATAAATTGAATGAGAAAAGGGTGAAAACAAATAGCCCTCCATATATTCAACCTTAGGGCGGAAACCGGGTTCAATTCATATGCTACTGATGGTAACATCGGTATTGAAGACAAGACGTCATGGACCCAGTGACGCCCTGCACTTCAACTTTCCAAACCACTCAAGTTCCTCTTAAAAGGACTTGTTTCATTCTCACGGGGAACCGACATTATCTATCGACTTTCTCTTAGAGATTGTTGATATTGAAGAAGGAGACCCTCTCCCTAGTCTCCGGCACATGATCCAAATATGCACAAATTGAGTCTAGAGCCACGAGATCATCAATAAATCTCATTAGGACACTTTCAATGAAGACTCTCTGTTTCACACAATGTGGAAAGAGAGATTATATCTTGAGTCCTACGCATTATCCTTGTGGTATTGCCGGAACATCTGAGTGATGTGTTTACATATTCACTGTGAAGATGGAAAGCCTTCGGGAGCCAACATCTAACAAGCTCCTGGTAGGTGGCATGTGAGATCTATTATACAGATCAACCATGTGACAAGTGAACAGAAACAATGGGGCGATTCAATCTTTTGAATCAATCACGGTTCAGGTTATGGATTGACGGATACCTTTGAAAACCGGTCTTTGTGCTTTAAAACTCTTTTCATTAGCACGTCGACCGTGTACTAATTTTTCAAATCAAAAGGTGTTTTATGATTGATAATTGATTTTCATTAAAACCTTCGCTGTATTGCAAAAACAATTTCTATTGAGCAATACTCGATTGTTTTTCAAATCGCTTTTCATCAATCAGTGAATCTCAAATTCGCTGGTTCACTCACTCCGTGTTGTCTTCTTTGAGATGTTCCGGTTTGAGAACAGCTAGAGCAGCTGCGAAACCTGTCAAGGAAATTCTTCGGAATTATACCTGATCACAGGCAGTACTTGTACTGATCAACGGGGAACCGTGGGCGTGTACCTCAATTCAACGAAAGTGATCAAAGACACTTTCGTGCGATTTATTGCTAACTGTTGTATGTAGGTACGCCCGACGTTTGCAGCTGTTTAGAATGAAGCGGTCAATCCATAGCCGCATGCTCACTTAACACATTCATCTCAAAAGAAATCATGATTAGTGCATCAATGACTCGGATATTTTCACTCCATGCTTCTGCTACGCTGCTGCCAATATCATGAATCAACAAATGCTTCCGCTACTCGGATGAGAATATATCATGATCCAGAATGTGAGCATGTCGGTCCGAATGTCACAACATCACATAATACCAACACCACAATGGATGTATCGGAGATTTTCTACTAGCTGATGATCTCAAAAGCTGGCTCAACATTATTATCACGTGGATCAGTAAAGACCTCCACTTGGATTAACCAAACATGCAATGTGAAGAATCAATGACTACGAGCTTAGGAACAAAGGACTACATCAAGAATGCAAGAACAATTGTTAATGTAATATCTGTTTGTATTCAATGTAATTTTAGTATATGATTGAGGTGACCTCCTTAGGGGAGATTGTTAGGAATTAGAAATTCCGGTATTAAAGAGTCGGTCACCTCAAGTATATGTAATCGTTAGAAAGCTCGTAGTCATAGTTATTTTAAGTTAAGTAGTATTTAGTTAAGTAACACCGTGGAGGACGGACGGGTCTTTACCCACTGTATGCCTGATCCACAGCCCGATGTGTGGCGTTTTATGTAAGACTATAAATACTCTCTACCTCCCAAGGTAGAGAGTTGGAGCTCATAATAATATCTTTCACTTTCTCTTACTAAGTTCCCTAAACCTCTAACTTTCTCTCTCTAGAATTCCATCTATATGCTACCTTGTGTTAATGTTATGATGTGTATGTGAAAAGTTATAACTTACAGGATTAACAACTCGTATCATCTTTTGATTGCATAAAATGGCGGCATTATGATTACTAAGCCAATCCATGCCTATAATCACATAAATTCTCCAAGCAGTATAGGGATTAAGTCGATCTTAAAAATACTATTATCTATTTCCAACTCTATACCATGAAACACATTAACTACAACTACCACTTTACTATCGGCTATTTTGACTTCAAGAGGTTTGGAGAGTTTAGATAGTAGAGAGGTTAATTGTTTTCTAAACCTTAAAGATACAAAGGATACACTAGCTCTCGAGTCATAGAGGACTCGAGCAGGAATGGAATTGACAAGAAGTATACATGTAATGACATTGGGTCCCGACTTCGCTTCCTCTACTCCCATTTGGTAAACTCGTGCCTTAGGTTTTGGGATTTCAACTTTATCTTCCTTGACCGTCTTCACAATCTTAGCATCATTTGTTTTTCGGCTTGGACATTCATTCAATTTATGTCCAACTTGATTACACCCATAACGTATGACCATTGGCTTCGGACATTCCTGAATGATGTGGCTTAGAGAACCGCCCTTGTAACATCCTGGCATGTTAAGTCTACATTCACCATAATAAAGCTTATGACGCTTTTTGCATTGTGTCTTGCCTTGATTCCCTCCGATCTTCTTGCCTAGATCAAATCTATTCTTCTTACCCTCTCTATCCCCAAACACTTGCGTTCTCTTAACATCCTTATCTTCCTTACTCTTCTTTCTCATTAAGTCCGCTTCTCTCACAGGAGCCCGGCTTAGAAGATCTTCCAAAGTACTACACTTAAATGGTGAGGTTACTTCACGGATTTCTTCCTTAAGCATTCTTTGGAACCTATCAACTTTGAGCTTTTCGTTATTGTGGTACTCGGAGAAATAAGGAACCATGTCATTAAATTTCTTCCACAACTCATTCACCGTCTCATTAGTTTGTACAAGAGTTTAAAATTCTTCACGGATCGTGCCAATCTCTTTCCACGAACACAAGTCCGACCAAGCCTCCCCTTTCTCACACACTTTCCTTTCCCACCAAGTTCTAGAGCTATCACAAAGGAAATTGATAGCGTAGATAACCTTCTTTGTCTCATCACACCCACTCGTGCGAAAAGCACCTTCGACGACGATAAGCCACCTATTACAAGGTATAGGGTCAAGGGTCTCCGTAAACTTAGGCACGTCACATGTCGTGAAGTCACGGTAAGATGATTTATCATTCCTAGCAATCCTACCATGGCCCTCTTCTCTTTTGAGTTCTGCGAACTCTCTTTGCATTGCTTCTTGGATATTAAAAGTGGTCTCTTTAACGAAATACGGCATGGATCTCTCTAGTGCCTTACCTATCATTTTCCTCATTAAAACATCTAAAGCCTTCACTTGCTCTTCCGTGAATCCTTCTAAGGTAGGACCCTCCGAACTAGAGGAAGAGGAACTCTCCGGAATTATATCATTTTTGGTTGGACCACTTGCCGAAGATTCGGCACGCTTAGAGGTAGTAGCCTTTACGACTTCCTTTTGGTGGGGAGTGTCCATTTCTTCTTCTTGAAATTTAAACAAGCATTCGATTAAGCATAATCACCTATAACTTACATAGTAATCATATTACCCTTATATTTTTCACCTAACCGCCACCTGACAAGCCTTATGATCTTAAGTAACACATATGTGCTATCTTCTTATAACCACGGTGGCCAAGCGTAGTTATAAAAACATGTAACATATGTGCTCTTAAAATTATCAAGGAAGTGTACATGTAGCATAACTATTACTAACACATTTCATGTTAGGAATTAAAAATTCCATGTGAAGTGTCGGTCACCCCAACTATAGACTAGCACAAGTTAGCTCATAGACATTTCGTTATTTCTTTGTTTATTAGATTAAGTTATTAGCGTAGTTTAGCTTAGTGCAACACCGTGGAGGAAGGACGGGTCTTTACCCATTGTATGCCTGATCCACAGTCCGAAGGAGGACGTGTAGTATGTAACTATAAATACCCTCTACCTCCCAAGGTAGAGGGTTGGAGCTTTCTCATTTTAAATCTAACCTTCTATGTTTTCTTTCACTTTCTCTCTCTCTAGAAAGCCTCCCATCCTTCTACTTTCTCTCTCTAAACTCTTGCATAATTCGACGCATATTATTGATGTGTTATATGTTTATGAAATATAATAACTACCAATTGGTATCAAGAGCCATGGTTTGATCACTCATCTTTCATGTTCTTGGATTTCTAGTGGTTTTCATAAGGTTTTTGGGTTTGAAAGAGTTTAGAGTAGTTTGCATCATTTAGATCATTTCTTGTGTTAAAGTTTGGATTTTGATTGTACTTTTGTGTTTAGAATCATTATAAGTGTTTAGGTTTTGATTTGGAAGGCTTGAATCATCGTGGTTGGGTTGTTTTTGGATTGAAAAGTGGTGTTTTTGAATGTTTGTTGGAAGCGAGTTGAGCCACGACGTGCATTTCTTGGATGCGATTTGTTCCGTATTTGATGCGAGTTATCTTATGCGAGTTGTCAGTTAAGCGATTTTTCAGCTTGCTTATTGAAGCGAGTTGTCTTATGCGAGTTGTCAGTTAAGCGAGTTGTCTTCTTGCTTATTGAAGCGAGTTGTGTTTAAGCGAGTTGTCTTAGAAGCGAGTTGGTAGCTTAAGCGAGTTGTCACTTAAGCGAGTTGTGTTCTAAGTGAGTTGTGCTTCATGCGACTTGTCTATTAAGCGAGTTGACATCAAAGCGAGTTGTCTTGGGTGCGAGTTGTCTAAGGTGCGAGTTGTCTCCGGTGCGTTTTGTTGACTTTTCCCGACAATACTTCAAACGGCCATAACTTTTGAATCGTAACTCCGTTTTCAGCGTTCTACCCATAAAAATGACCGTGAGAACAAGGAGAATGGCACGCCGAATGAACTATGGTCAACCTTAGAGGCCTAAATCCGCTCCGAACAGAAGTTATTGAGGTTTTTATGTTTTTAGACCTAAATTTCTCCGTAAAAACAGGCATTAACCAATCCAAATCTCAACCAAACAACATCTCTGCTAATCCTACAAACAATCATATGTCCTAACACACAATTGTCTATCATTGTGTCAATCCATCAGTTATCTTAACACATTTCATTAGTCATTGCTTAACGGTTTGGTCTTGATTTTAGTAAAATCCCGCGAAAGATTCTATTTCTCGGTTTAAATCACAGACTTGTAAAATCCCGTGTATACATCAACATCATGTCTTACACTCCTGATTTAGTAATTTCAGAAGTACTCAAACTGTATGATGCTGTAGACAACCATGAGAATATTAGCTATACTGAACGGTTACAGATGATGGAATCAATCAATGATGACTTGAGTTCTTCATGCTCTGAGTCCAACAAGAAAGAATTGCACCTGTGTAAACTACAGAATGCCATGCAAAAGGAAAGCAGCATTGAACCTTATCAACAACTTCACTCTCACCTCATGTTACTTCTACCCACATCAACAGAACGAACATGTATTGCCCTCTTCTGTCAGGACTTATCCACATTAACAAGAACTTTGCTGTTAAACCTAGAGCAATTGGAGCTACAACTTGATTCAAAAGGATAGTTCCAGTGGTGCACTTCAAGTGATCTACAAACATTTTCAGTCATTCATTAGAAGGGAATTCACATCAGATTATGATCAAGACATGACTGAAATGTCTTTCAAGAGACACACTGGAATGGAAATTTGCGTGTTCATAGAGACACTTATCCATCTCATGGATAATGTGAAAAAGTATATTGAGGAAGTTACTCAGAAAGATGAAAAAATGGATGAGAGTCTGGTGCAGTTGACAGAAAGTTGTGATGAGTTGGTTAATGTATCAGTTGGAGAATCGGGTGTTGCTGAATGCAGAATGTCAGAGACAACAAAAATTGATGTCACACAAGAAGTGGATGTTGTGATTATAAAGGTGAATGAATGTCGGGTACAATAAAT
The DNA here is from genome assembly GCA_910596185.1 of Chrysanthemum makinoi. Lineage (NCBI taxonomy): Eukaryota > Viridiplantae > Streptophyta > Magnoliopsida > Asterales > Asteraceae > Chrysanthemum > Chrysanthemum makinoi. Next base: position 205,802,661 of record OU343222.1, read on the forward strand.
AAATTGTAGTGTTGAGACCAGTAAGGCATCGGGTGATGGATCAGTTGACACTGAATACAGTGGCTCAGAGACAAATATGCTTGAAACAACCAGTAGTTCAGTGACTCTTGTTATACATGATGTGGATGCAATTATCAGACCGACAAATGAACAGGTGTCATGTGATGAGGTACCCTTAACTATTCAACATAGTGCATCTGCTAATGTACCTAAACAAACTGATCTTAATACTGAACATGATTCTGATAAATGTTCCTTGGTTGAGGCTGAGTCTAATAAATTCAAAACAAATGATATGGTTGATAAAAAGGCTTTTGATGAACTTTTAAACAAATTCTCAAAACATGAAAAACATTGCATTTCTCTTGAAATTGTAATACAAAGAAAGGAGGAAAGTTTTCAAACTAAGAAACCATGTAAAAATCCGGAATTTCCTGAATTTCATGAACTTTTTGAAATAAACGATTTAAAAGCTCAGCTTCAATCCAAAAACTCGACTATCAATCATTTGAAGAAACATATTTCTGGTATGCATGTGAAAAGTAATTTGATTACAACTAATTCTGATGTTAATGCTATTTATGATATTCAAATGAGAAATGATGAATTAGCAGTTTGTGTGGCCAAATTACTAAAAGAAAATGAGTCTTTGAGAAAGCATCACATAGAACTAAGTGACTCTGTCAAAGAAGCTAGAACTAAGACAATGGAAACAAATTCTTTGATAGCAAAAATTGATAAACTTAAAGCTCAACTTCAGGAAAAGAGTTTCGCTATTGTTGCCTTAAAAAATGAGATTAGGAAAACTGTAGGGAAAAGTTTGAACACTAAATTTACAAAACCATCAACCTTAGGGAAGTCAGTTTCTCATCCCACTAGAGACCGGTCCATTGTTAGGCAGCCTACTGCATTTATATCTGAAAGAACAAAATCTTTGAAGACAAGGCTTGCCTCCCAAGTTGATGCGATACAAGTTTTGTCAAAACCAGTCACTTCACCTAAGTTACCTAAGAATAATGCCTCTAGCTCCATTAACCCTCAACAAGTAGCTACTTCTTCTCCCAGCACCTGTAGGAATAGTTCGAAAACAGTGTCAAAACCAAGCATTAAAACCCAGAATTCATATGACATGAATGACTTGTGGAAGAACTATTATCTAGAAGAAGCTAGGAAAAAGGCACAGATTTGAAAAGACGGAATTTTAGGTGCAAGACCTAGGATGATGCATTCCACGAGATTTCAAGGCACTGCTAGTAGTAGTAAACCATTACCTAGGAACTCTCAAAAGACTAGGGGTTGGCTTGCATCTAAGAGTAGTTATATGAAGAAGAATGCTAAGCATGTAGAAAATGAAACTAGAAATTCTGAGTCTTTTCCGAATAAGAAACATTTTCCTAATTCTCATGCTAAGGTACAATCCACTAAGACTACCTTTATGGGTAAGGTTCAACATGTTATGACGCAAAACAAACCAAAACTTCGCCTAGATGGATCCTAACTGCTAAATATTTGGAGTCTAGGAATAACAATAAGTCTTCCACTGTGCATAAAAATGTCACCAATCCTAGACCTTGCCATAAGTGGATTCCGTCTGGTAAAATGTTTAAGGATGTTGTACTTAGGTGGATGCCTACCGGAAAGCTGTTTACCGATGACAAAATCAAGGTTGACTGTGAAACCCCAAAGGGTTTGGATACTAATGTCACTAACCAAAATATATGAAATCAAGTTTGTAATATTAGTGCAGGTATTCCTTACTCAGTTGCAGATACTTCAATCCTTCACTACATGGACTGGCTTAAAGTATGGATAACTAATGGATTGATATCTCATAACTCACGGGTTCAAGTAACTCAACCTTGATATTCAATCGGCTATGACGTCTGTTCACATCATTTCAGGCCTCGTTCTTCAACACTATGGCGTTTGCAGATAACACTTCAGGCCCCGTTCCTTAAAGAAAAGAAAGGTGTACCCTTCAGTGCGCTTTATCTTCAAAAGAAGAGAAATCTTCATGTTTATGACCATTTTCATCGACATTCTTCATCAACAAGCTTCATGTTTTTCCCACGCTCTTTTAACCCTCAAGTGGATCTACGTTCATTGGTGTATATTCTTATTCACTTGTTCAAATCAAAAATGGCAACTTCAGATGCAATTTTTGAGGGGGAGAAGAGTGCACATACTACATGTTGATGGATGCTTGAATTATGGTCATACGACTCTCCTTCAACTTCAACGCCTTATGCTTCATTCTCTAAGGATAAATGGGATTTATTGTTTGGGATTCATTGTTTCAAGATATGTTTAATGAGTATTTCCAACCACTCAGACTAATCAAGAAGCCCAATCTCTAGTTATTCCTCAAGGCGTTAATAATGACTATCATAATATTGCAGTTGCACTATTAAATAATGATCCGCTCTTTGGTGTTCCTTTGCCAAATCTTCACGGATTATTATTCCTCTCATTGTGCACGCTATAAAGAAACCACATGAACATTAAGGAAAATGACTACCTCATCCGCTCGAAGACATTATTGGTGAATCTTCCAGATCAGTCTCTACATATATACCTTTAGGAAGAATGCATTGATGTTGAGGAATCATTTGTTCCGGTTCATTCAGTGGGTCAATGTACATCCGATTGTATGTTGTTTTCACGTGTTGGGCATTTAACACAAGATGATGACTTCGGAGTTAATCATTTATCACTTATTTGAGATTGAAGTTGACTTTCAACAAAGGCGTGTTCTTATTTGATAACTTGCTCGGGCTTAAGAATTTGAGTTGAAGACTTGGTTTATCTAGTTACCAGCAGTCGGGGTGGATGGTTGAAGACCTGGTTAACTATCACTATTAGGAGTTACGTTGGTTTACTCAGTGTCTCATGCAGATGACAATGTGGATAATCTCAAGAGGTGTTAATGTCTCATACTTTGTTTGAGTAGTGAGTACTTAGAGATTTGCTTGAAGCATAGATTCTCGACACCGTTCTTCCATCATTAAGTTCAAGCTTAAGATACAAATGCAGGGAATTTGACATCAGTTTCAAGTTTGGTATAGCGGGTTTTCTTCATTTGTGGTCACTTTAAATAGTCTACGTATGGGTTGATAAAGATAGTCAGAGAGAGTTTCCGTTGCAGTTGATTCTCACAGGATTCATTTGGGCTATTTGAGTTCTTCTCACAAGATTTCAAGTTTATGGGTATATTATGTTTTGCTGATTCTGAGGTATCAAAACCAGCAAGGGGGAAGGAGACTTACATCTAAACACACAACAAGTACACGTGATGAACTTAATACTTCTTCTTTATTGAAGTAATCCCGGGAAAGACAAATGTCATAACCGTAGAGAAACTCAGTGTTTAACTCGTAGCCTTCGGTGTGTTATTCCAACTATTTGGGGGAAGGATGTGTTATTCCAACTATTTGGGGGAATGATGTATTATTCCAACTATTTGGGGGAAGGATATATTATTCCAACTATTTAGGGGAAGGATGTATTATTCCAACTATTTGGGGGAAGTGGTCTCTGGAGACTTTTGTTATGTGTTACTTCAGTGTTCAGTTGGAAGAAATGTGAGAAGAATATTTGGATCGTGAGATGATATTGCTTATCGACATCTTCAATATGATTTATGATAAAGTGCTTCCGGTTAGTGCTTCATGTACACAATGTAATGATGATTCCGATGAGATCGCAACCATCAGGGGAGAGATATGTGTACATCGGTGCACAACATATTCACATGATCGAGCTTAATCAGTTATCCCGGAGTTGACATCCGCAGAGGATATCAGTGATTCAACTAGTTACTGTGATGTCGTTGTCTCTACTCTGGTTGGGTACTTGTGTACATTATGGGTTGATTGGTTATATGGAAGATAACTGGAATGCAATTGGTAAAATGAATATGTTGATGTATTGTTCCCCTGAATAGACAAATGGTCAATCTCGAAGAGTAATATGTACATCGGGGACGCACAACAGGTTCATGTGATCGGACTTAATCAGTTATTCCGGATTTGATAACCACTGAGACGATCAATGTTTCAACTTGTTATTTCGGTGTTCTCGTGTTCTTCGGGGTGCTGAGCTTCATTCAATGAGATCGTTTTTATTCATTTCTACTTCTTGGGGAAATGGTCTTTATTCTTAGTTTGTCGGTTTGGGGGGAAGCTACCAAAGTCTCACTTTCAGAAGGCTCAAGTTCTTACGACGATTCAAGAGCCCCGAAAGCTTTGGTGGTGAAAGTTTAAGAGATGTTGATTTCTTTCTTCTACAACGTGATGTACGATATCCTTATCTCGGTACTCATATCATCATCCTCTTAAACTAAATTATCTTCTTTGTAAATATTTATCGAAAAGCAAAATAGAAAATTATAAAACCAACAAAAACCCATAAAAATCAGAAGAAAAAAAAATGTTTTCTCAAGACATGTCTTCTGGTATCAATAACATCTACGGTCTTAAAAATGTCATTCAATAATGGCACGGGACTTTAGATGAAGTTCGAGCAGGAGGTGTAAATATTTTTTCAAAACATGTCTAAAACTATGGCTTGCAGTTACTTCAGACTGTAACCCGCGCTTAAACCATGGTTTGCTATTATTTCAGATAGCAACCCGCTCTTCAAGGAAGGAAAGTGCTGCGCTAAACCAATTTTCAAAATTTTTGTGCACTTATCCTAAAAACAAATTAAGGAAAGTATGTCGAAGGACTGCTGTTCCTACACAAATGTTTTTCCTTCTATAAATTCTTCAGAAAAATATTTGTTGTTTTCAAAAATGGTGGTAAATGAGTTGCTTGTAAATCTATCAGATTCAGAGTTTTTGTAAAAAATTGAAAACTCAATCAATGACTTCAGCGCTTTTAAACTTTTCAGAAAATAAATCATTGATTAAGGGGGAGAATGTTTTCAAATCTATATCATCTAACGAGCTTATCTAATTAAACTATATACTTAAATGTAAAACATGTTAACCTACGTTGAAGGACTAGGTGCCTAGGATATGATTGTTAGGATTAGATGATTAGAGATTGATGAACACATTATTCCTATGCCTTTACATGCTCTGATTGATATGTTGAATTGACTTTTATTAGTCGATTGCTATTTGGATGTTGTCGACCACCATATATCTGTATGTGTGTTCACTAACGTATGCAGGTATATTGGTATATAAGAATGTTCCCGATCCAGATCCCACAATTGAAGATGATTGGACGCAAAAAGGAAAGGGTAACTATATCTTGGGTTGACAAATGAAGAAACGGAGCTTAATTTGACTTCTATGGAGAGTTGGCATGAAAAAATGTAACGTAAGAGGTCTCACTGCATCAACAGATGGTTTTCTTCATCATCAAATGAAGAAACAGAGCTTAATTTGACCTCTATGCAGAGTTGGCATGAAAAAATGCAACGTAAGAGGTCTCACTGCATCAGCAGATGGTTTTCTTTCAACCTTCAGCAACAACAACAAAAGCAGCTCAACCACCTAACGTATCTTTGTGCAGGATAATAGTGAGGATACCATTTTTTTAAAACAATTTTTGAATAATATTGTTTTAAAAATGAAAAAATATTGTTTTGAAAATAAATTGGACTCAAATCTTGGAATTCACCGGACTTCATTTTATCAAAACTTAAGTCACTCAATCATCGACTACGGTCATCGATTGAGGGGCAGAGTGATTAAAAATAAAATATTTTCAAACGATATTTATTCATAAAAGTCCGTGTGTACGTGATAAAGTAGTGATCTAAAGATTTAATGTTATGTCATGGTATGATTTTCTTTAAAACTCAAAGATCTTACAAAATGAAATGTTTTTTGTTCTTGTTTGATTGTGAAATTGTTTTATTTTACATAAAGATCTCTTAAAAACTATCATACCTGACACTAACAATCTTTAATGTCTATACTTGGTCCTCATCAGTCAATTTCAAAAATTAAATCTTGCCACGTCTTTCCCTCAAAATCTTTTAAATGATTTAAATCAATTGGGATCACAAATCTCAAAAGGTTTGAAATTTTTGATCGGGGGAGAGATCGTGATTTAAATCTCAAATCGGTTTTAAAAGGGTGATTGTTTCAAAAGCACTCTTTCCTTCATGTGCCAAACGATTTCAAATACATAATGCACATGATTGTGGAGGAGCATTTAACCAAAAACCAGATGAGTATTTAAACCAGGCACATATTCTCCCATGTTTTCTAAACCTTATTAAATCACTTGGGATCCAAAATCTCAAAGGGTTTGATATTTTTGATCAGGGGAGAATTTGTGATTTAATAATGAAACTTGATATAAGATGATCGTTTTGATTCAAAGTGCAAGTTCTCTCTAATATGTGCCAAACTCTTTCGTATATCGATGCACATATTGAGGGGGAGCGTATGGTTTCTATTGGCAATCGTGAAAAGTACTTCAAAAACCTCTTTCCTCTATGTGATAAAATGATTTCAAATATTAACGCACATTTTGAGGGGGAGAATTTACCAAAGAAATTCAAATGGCTTTTTCTACGGAAATTGTGATCAAGAAATTATTTCTAAGAACTCTTACCTCCATGATACGTTGTTGAGGGGGAGCATTTCTAAATAATCAAAACTATTAAGGTACAAAATGCTTTGATCAAAACTATTAGTGCAGATTTCTGCATTTGGACCAACTTTTCAACACTCCACTCCAAGAATACTATTATAACCACATGTAATATCCACAATACTTATAAGAGCTATTACCAATGAATATTTTGACACTTAACATTCAAAACAAGGCAATTGGCATTGCGCCAAACATTACTTTACTAATAATTTGACCCATAAACTATAAAGGTTTGACACTAATGATTTGAACCTGTTACACAACATAAAACATAATTACAACCAATAGTGAAGGAAAGACCATATGACCCGAAAAATATACCTAAACGTAAATTGACTCTTCGGGGCTTCCAACTTCAACACCTTGGTTCCAAAAGACTAGTACAACTAGGAGCTCAAGCATAGTCCTTTATACACTTGTTTCTTACCCTTATCCTCCTTGCTAGGACCTACAAAACATCATCAACTATAACGTAAGCGAAATGCTTAATAAGTAAACGGGTTATATGCAAGTGAAACTTTAACAACAAAAAGGGATTCATGGAGCATCTATAACATAAGTACATACCTTTAATTTGGTATTTACACTACTTGACAATATAAAAGCTATGGATCCAAGCTACTATTACAAGCTCCAACAAGCTATAACAAGAATCAATAATTCATAATTTAACATAATACAACAATAACCCATTATACTTACCTCAAATTGCTCAATAGGTATACTACCAAGTAGACCCACAACTAGTCCAAAATAAGCTCAATTGAAGGTTCTTGATGTCTTTTTCTTCTTCCTCCTAAACCCTTTCTTCACTTACAGGTTTTCTTCTAAAAATCTGGATAAGTCTTCTAATAAGACTATTTTTCTTATTTATTTAATTCACTTAACTCAAATGACAACTTTAGTTCCCCTATTTTAAGATTCTTATATATTAGTTACTAAAGTTCCTAATTCTATTTTCTTTGTTGAAACCTTTAAGAAATATAGACATACTAACATAACATAAGGGATCAATACTAACATTTAATAATACCTTGACGGGATACGGGTGTAACAATTCACCCCTCCTAAAATTTGATTTCGTCCCTGAAATCATGCTTGAAAATGTGGAGGATACTTTCTCTTCATTCTTTCTTCTGGTTCCCATCTAATAGTTGTACCCTTCCGATGCCTCCATTGTACTTTAACCAATGGAATCTCTTTATTTCTTAGTTGTCTTGTTTTTCTCCCAAGTATTGCCTCCGGTTCTTCTTGCGATATTAGCTTCGGATCTACTTCTATGTCATCTAACATAATTGCACTAGCTTCATCTGCTAAACATTTCCTTAGGTAAGATACATGGAAGGTATTGTGAATTCCTTTCATTTCGTCGGGGCGATCCAATACATTCTATAATCTTGAAGGGTCCAATGAATCTTGGTCCCAACTTTCCTTTATGCTTGAACCTAAGAACGCCTTTCCATGGGGAAACCTTAAGCATGACCAAGTCTCCTATTTCAAATTCGATTGGTCTTCTTCTATTGTCGGCATAACTTTTCCATCTATCTCGGGCAGCTTTAAGTCTTTCCCGAATCGTTTCAATTTTCTCGGTTGTTGCTAGAATTACATCCGTACTAGCTAACTCTCTTTTCCCAACTTCATCCCAACGTAACGGAGTTCTGCATTTTCTACCATAAAGCATCTCGAAAGGTGACATTTCAATGCTAGCATGATAACTATTATTATAGCCAAATTCAACTAAAGGTAGATGATCATCCCAATTTCCCCCAAAGTCAATCAAACAAGCTCTTAACATATCTTTTAATGTTTGAATAGTTCTTTCCCTTTGCCCATCGGTTTGCGGGTGAAAGGTCGTACTCATATGCAATCTTGTACCTAGTTCTTCTTGGAAACTTTGCCAAAATGTCGAAGTAAATCTCCCATCTCTATCGGAGATTATAGAAATGGGTACCCCATGGCGTGCAACTATTTCCTTAACATATATCTTTGCTAACTTGTGAACGGGAATATTTTCTTTAATAGGAATGAAATGTGTGCTCTTCGTTAAACGGTCTACTATTACCCAAATCGCGTCGTGCTTTTTGGTCCTGCGCGGTAACTTCGTAACGAAGTCCATAGTAATTTTTTCCATTTCCAATCCGGTACTTCCAACGGTTGTACTTTACCATATGGTTTTTGGTGCTCGGGTTTAACCTTCAAACAAGTTAGACATTTTTCAACATATTTCGCACAATCTCTTTTTATACCCGGCCGCCAATAATCTTTCCTCAAGTCGTAATACATCTTGTTAGCCCCCAGGTGAATAGAATATTTCGACTTATGTGCTTCATCTAAGAGTAACATCTTAACATCACTACGGAAAGGTATGTAGATTCTCCCATACCGCGTTTTAAGTCCGCAACTATCTTCTTCAAAATGAGGGACATGGAAAGTGATACGCTCTCCTTCCCAATTCTATTCTTTCAAAGCTTCCTTTTGGGCTAACTTAACCTTGTCGAAAAAGTCGGTTGTAATAATCATTTGTAAGGAATGGATTTTCGTAACTTCACCTTGGTCCTTACAACTTAAAGCATCGGCTACGAAATTTGCTTTTCCCGGATGATATCGAATCTCACAATTGTAGTCCTTTAACAAGTCTTGCCGTCTTCGTTGCCTCATATTCGGATCCTTTTTGTTGAGGAAATACGAGAGACTTCGGTGATCGGTGTAAATCACGTATTCCACGCCATAAAGATAATGCCTCCATATTTTTAGTGCAAAAACCACTGCTGCAAATTCCAAATCGTGAGTTGGGTAGTCCTTCTCATGCTTCTTCAACTGTCTTGAGGCATAGGCAATTACCTTGCCTCTTTGCATAAGAACACAACCAAGACCGGAATACGATGCATCACTGTATACAACCATATCTTCTATTCCTTCTAGCAAAACTAAAACCGGTGCTTCACATAAAAGCATCATCTTGCTCCTTCCATCACTCAAAAAGGACATTATTCTTAGTAAGTCTTGTTAGTGAGGATGCAATCTTAGAAAAGTCTTGTATAAATCTCTGATAATACCCTGCCAAACCTAGGAAGCTTCGTATCTCTCCCACATTTCTTGGAGCTTTCCAATTCATCACCGCTTCTATCTTTGACGGGTCAACTTTAATGCCCTTCGGATTAACAACATGACTAAGAAATTGAACCTCTTGTAACCAAAATTCACATTTCGAAAAATTTTCATACAATTTTTCTTTTATTAAGGTTTCAAGAATCTCTCGCAAATGAACCGCATGTTCTTCCTTGTTCTTCGAGTAAATAAGAATATCGTCAATAAATACAATTACATACTTATCCAACATCGACCTAAACACTAGATTCATTAGGTCCATAAAAACTGCAGGTGCATTCGTAAGTCCAAAAGGCATAACCGTAAATTCATAATGTCCATATCGGGTCCTGAAAGCTGTGTTAGGAATGTCTTCTTCTCGAACCTTTAATTGATGACAACCCGAACGTATATCGATATTGTAAAACCATTTAGCGCCTTGAAGTTGGTCAAAAAGATCATCAATTCTTGGCAAAGGGTACACTTTCTTCACTGTCACTTTATTCAATTCACGATAGTCAATGCACATACGCATGCTACCGTCCTTCTTTTTAAAAAACAAAATCGGTGCTCCCCATGGCGAACTACTTGGACGAATAAAACCCTCATCTAACAATTCTTGAAGTTGGCTCATCAATTTTTTCATTTCGGAAGGGGCTAAACGGTAAGGAGTTTTTGCTATAGGTTTAGCACCCGGAAAGAAGTCAATGCGAACTTCGACTTGTCTTTCGGGCGGAACACCTAGTAATTCTTATGGAAAAACATCTCGAAATGCATTAACAATTGGAAAATTATCAATAATTGTCTTCTTAATACTTGTATCTAACACATGAGCTAAAAATGCACAACAACCCCGTGACAAGTATCTCCTTGCCTTCATTACTAAGCATAACTTAAATTCTCCCTTCCTCTTATCTCCATAAATAACTATTTCCCGACCATTAGGATTAATAACTCGTACCATCTTTTGATTGCGTAAAATGGCGGCATTATGATTACTAAGCCAATCCATGCCTATAATGACATCAAATTCTCCAAGCACTATAGGGATTAAGTCGATCTTAATAATACTATTATCTATTTCCAACTCTATACCATGAAACACATTAACTACAACTACCACTTTACTATCGGCTATTTCGAATTCAAGAGGTTTGGAGAGTTTAGATAGTGGAGAGGTTAATTGCTTGCTAAACCTTAAAGACACAAAGGATACACTAGCTCTCGTGTCATAGAGGACTCAAGCAGGAATGGAATTGACAAGAAGTATACATGTAATGACATTGGGTCGCTTCCTCAACTCCCATTTGGTAAACTCGCGCCTTAGGTTTTGGGATTTCAACTTTTTCTTCCTTGACCGTCTTGACAATCTAAGCATCATTTGTTTTTCGGCTTGGACATTCATACAATTTATGTCCAACTTGATTACACCCATAACATATGACCATTGGCTTCGGACATTCCTTACTCATGTGGTTTAGAGAACCGCACTTGTAACATCCTGGCATGTTAAGTCTACATTCACCATAATGAAGCTTATGACGCTTTTTGCATTGTGTCTTGCCTTGATTCCCTCCGATCTTCTTGCCTATATCAAATCTTGTCTTCTTACCCTCTCTATCCCCAAACACTTGCTTTCTCTTAACATCCTTATCTTCCTTACTCTTCTTTCTCATTAAGTCCGCTTCTCTCACACGAGCCCGACTTAGAAGATCTTCCAAAGTACTACACTTAAATGGTGAGGTTACTTCACGGATTTCTTCCTTAAGCATTCTTTGGGACCTATCTACTTTGAGCTTTTCGTTATTGTGTTACTCGGATCAATAAGGAACCATGTCATTAAATTTCTTCCACAACTCATTCACCGTCTCGTTAGTTTGTATAAGAGTTTGAAATTCTACACGGATCTTGTCAATCTCTTCCGCCGGTGCATACTCCGAAGTAAATAATTCTTTGAACTCTTTCCACGAACACAAGTCCAACCAAGCCTCCCCTTTCTCACACACTTTCCCTTCCCACCAAGTTCTAGCGCTATCACGAAGGAAATTGATAGCGTAGACAACCTTCTTTGTCTCATCACACCCACTCGTGCCGAAAGCACCTTCGACGGCGATAAGCCACCTATTACAAGCTATAGGGTCAAGGGTCCCCGTAAACTTAGGCACGTCACATGCCGTGAAGTCACGGTAAGATGATTTATCATTCCTAGCAATCCTACCATGACCCTATTCTCTTTTGAGTTCTGCGAACTCTCTTTGCATTGCTTCTTGGATATTAAAAGTTGTCTCTCTAACGAAATATGGCATGGATCTCTCTAGTGCCTTACCTATCCTTTTCCTCATTAAAATATCTACAGCCATTACTTGCTCTTCCATGAATCCTTCTAAGGTAGGTACCTCCTAACCAGAGGAAGAGGAACTCTCTAGAATTATATCATTTTTGGTTGGACCACTTGCCGAAGATTCAACAAGCTTAGAGAAAGTAGCCTTTACGGCTTCCTTACGGTGGGGAGTGTCCATTTCTTCTTTACTGAAATTTAAACAAGCATTCGATTAAGCATAATCACCTATAACTTACATAGTAATCATATTACCCTTATATTTTTCACCCTAACCCGCCACCTACACAAAGCCTTATCAATCTTAAGTAACACATATGTGCTATCTTCTTATAACCACGGTGGCCAAGTGTAGTTATAAAAAAATGTAAAATATGTGCTCTTAAAATTATCAAGGAAGTGTACACGTAGCATAACTATTACTAACACATTTCACACAGCCTAAGTCTAGGAAATTCTAAGGTAAAGATCCTAAATCTCTTAGACCAAGGCTCTGATACCAAGTTGTCACGCCCCCAAAACCAAATATTTAAAACTTTTTAAAAAGACATAAAATAAATTGACCTTCAAGCCACTTTGACTAAATAACCTTAGACATGAACTACGAAGGAAAGAAGACTCGAGAAGTTTCCTTTTTAGTTTGATTTGTAAGAAGGGACTCAATAATTCATCCTGATGGGCAGACACCGTCACCCACATTATGTGATGCCGTCCGCCCTAAAAGGAATGTCAGATCAAAAACCAACATTTAAACCTGACAGCTCAGAACAATTTTAACCCGACGGCGTCAGCTCTAAATGCCACGCCATCACCCTTTCTTTGGGACGCCGTCTAAAACAGGAAATAACCAAGTTGTCACGCCCCCAAAACCAAATATTTAAAACTTTTTAAAAAGACATAAAATAAATTGACCTTCAAGCCACTTTGACTAAATAACCTTAGACATGAACTACGAAGGAAAGAATACTCGAGAAGTTTCCTTTTTAGTTTGATTTGTAAGAAGGGACTCAATAATTCATCCTGACGGGCAGACGCCGTCACCCACATTATGTGACGCCGTCCGCCCTAAAAGGAATGTCAGATCAAAAACCAACATTTAAACCTGAGGGCTCAGAACAATTTTAACCCGACGGCGTCAGCTCTAAATGCGACGCCATCACCCTTTATTTGGGACGCCGTCTAAAACAGGAAATAACTTGATGACTCAGAACTATTTTAACCAGTTGGTGAAGCCGTCTAGAGCCTAGACCTGCATAATTAGTGAAGATTTCTGCATTTGGACCAACTTTTCAACACTCCACTCCAAGAATATTTTGACCACATGTAATCTCGACAACACTTATAAAAGCTATTACCAATGAACATTTTGACACTTAACATTCAAAACAAGGCAATTGGCATTGTGCCAAACATTACTTTACTAATAATTTGACCCATAAACTATAAAGGTTTGACACTTATGATTTGAACCTATTAGACAACATAAAACGTAATTACAACCAATAGTGAAGGAAAGACCATATGACCCGAAAAATATACCAAAAGATAAATTGACTCTTCGGGTCTTCCAACTTCAACACCTTGGTTCCAAAAGACTAGTACAACTAGGAGCTCAAGCATAGTCCATTCTACACTTGTTTCTTACCCTTATCCTCCTTGCTAGGACCTACAAAGCATCATCAACCATAATGTAAGCGAAATGCTTAGTAAGTAAACGGGTTATGTGCAAGTAAAACTTTAACAACAAAAATGGATTCATGGAGCATCTATAACATAAGTACATACCTTTAATTTGGTATTTACACTACTTGACAATATAAAAGCTATGGATCCAAGCTACTATTACATGCTCCAACAAGCTATAACAAGAATCAATAATTCATAATTTAACATAATACAACAATAACCCATTATACTTACCTCAAATTGCTCAATAGGTATTCTACCAAGTAGACCCACAACTAGTCCAAAATAGGCTCAATTGAAGGTTCTTGATGTTTTTCTTCTTCCTCCCAAACCCTTTCTTCACTTACAGGTTTTCTTCTAAAAATCTGGATAAGTCTTCTAGTAAGACTATTTTTCTTATTTATTTAATTCACTTAACTCAAATGACAACTTTAGTCCCCCTATTTCAAGATTCTTATATATTAGCCACTAAAGTTCCTAATTCTATTTTCTTAGTTGAAACCTTTAAGAAATATAGACATACTAACATAACATAAGGGATCAATACTAACATTTAATAATACCTTGACGGGATATGGGTGTAACATGTATGGCGCAGCTTGAGGGGTTTATGAATCCAAAATTTCCAAACCGTGTATGCAAACTTCAACGATCCATTTATGGATTGAAGCAAGCATCAAGGCAATGAAAGAGATTTGATGAAGAGATCAATAAATTTGGTTTCACTCAGAATCTTGATGAGCCATGTGTATATCAGAAAGCTAGTGGGAGTAATGTTACTTTCCTTATCCTATATGTTGATTACATATTGATCATGGGAAAAGACATTCCAAGTTTACAAAATATTAAGTCTTATCTTAGAAAGTGCTTTTCTATGAAGCATTTAGGGGAAGCAACATATATTCTAGGAATCAAGATCGACAGAGATTGATTAAGGTGGTTAATTAGATTAAGTCAAAGTACTTCCATTGATAAAATATTGAAAAGATACAATATGCAAAATTCCAAGAAGGTGTATTTGCCGATGCAAGTAGAACATGGCTTAAGTAGTGAACTATGTGCTTCAACACCTGCATAGGTGGCACACATGAAAAAGGTTTCTTATGCTTCGGTTGTAGGATCTATCATGTATGCGGTAAGATGTACAAGGCCTGATGTGGCGTTTGCACAGAATATCACCAGTCGATATCAACAGAATCCATGTGAAAAGAACTGACATGTTGTTAAGAACATTCTTAAGTATCTATAGGCTACTAAAGATATGTTTCTAGTGTATGGTGGGAATCCAAATTCAAAACTTGATGTTACAGGGTTTTGCAATGCGTCTTTCCAATCTGATAAAGATGATAAGAAGTCTCAAACGAGATATGTCTTTGTCGTTAATGGAGGAGCAGTAGATTAGAAGAGCAAGAAGCAAAGTACGACTGCGATGTCTATTACAGAAGTTGAGTACATAGTTGCTTCAGAAGATGCGATGGAAGCTGTTTAGATTAGGAAATTCATTTCGGGACTTGGAGTTATGCCCTCAATAGAATTACCTATAAATGTATACTGTGACAATTCTGCTGCAATAATATTTTCCAATGAACATGGAGTCATGAAGGGCACCAGACATTTTCCTCGACAATATCACTATGCTCGAGAATAAATCGACATAGGAGAAATCAATCTACTCAAAGTTCACACAGATGAAAATCTAGTTAATCCCTTCACGAAGCCTTTATCTAAGAAAAAGCTTACTCACCATGTTGATGGAATAGGACTTCGTTTAGCTAGTAGTTTCATGCAAATATATGATTAGTATTTGGATAAGGGATGTTATGAACAAATATTATTTTAATGAAATAAAATATTAGTTATGTTTATTTTTCATTTTCTTAATATTATATCCTATATTTGCATGTTTAATCCGTGAATAACTTATGTTATTCTAAATAGTCCATTTTCGATCAATGATGTGAGAATGTCATTGAATTAATACAAATCTGAGTTTTGGTAGAATATACTTAAGTATATTGATGCGTGGGACATGCCAACATATTCAATGAATTGAATATAGGACATATTCCAACTTAACATGATTGTACTTTATGGATCTTTGTCATTAAGTAAATCATAGATATTTATCCTCAGACTTGAGATACCAGATAATTGTTATTGATGTAGCACACTTGTGTAAAATAGTCTACGGTATCCGTAACGAGTGGTAATAAGGGCTATTTTCAGAAGTGTTGTAAAGTTCATGAGTTTTGCTTGTAGTTAAGAGAATTTGTTCTTTTGAATTTATTTCAAAGAAGAATACTATTGGGCCCCTCGTAGGGTTGAAAAGATGTTTGTATGACCATACTCAAGATCTATCTGGAATACGTTCAGATGATCTGGTAATCTTCTTCAATGAGATATAACGAGAAACAGAATATTAACTTATGGAATGATTTGATCCATATCCATAGTTAGTGTAGTATTAGTAGCAAAAGGATAAGTAAAATGATGAATCATTAAACGGTTTTTCTAGAAAACCACACTCGGTTCAATCTGGGGGCATTGGCATGTTAAGCTAGACTAAACGAATGTTATTAGTATATTAAGAAATATCCAAGTGAGAGTTGAAAGGTTTATGGATATAAATTATTTTCAATGACCAGATTCGAACACGAGACTTCAGGATTGCACACATTACGTATGAGATTCAATGATTAATAATTAATATAAAATGTTGTATTTAATTATTAATTCACAAATAAATAAAACACTTAACGAGAGTTAGTATTTAACGGGGTTTTGGCAAACGATCGTTAAATATCAAGTCAAGGGACTAGAGATGAAAATAGAAGACGAGAAGGATTCGGAACCTTCCTTTGAGGAGGTGTCGATCGATTGAGGGTTAAGGGATCACAATCCCACCCTAACTTGGTCTCCAAGATTTGCTAAACTATAAATATAAGGCCTAAGGGTCATTATTTGTACTCTTGATTCCCTAGCAAATCTTTCTTCTCTTCTCCTTCCCTTTCTCTTTGTGTTCGACCGATCAAACACTCCCAATCCCCTTGGGAGTCGATTTTTTGAACATAAACATAAGTGTTAGATTTTTTTGTGATCAAGAACCTAGCTTTTCTCATTGAAACGCTTGTAATATGTGTGTACAAGAAAGAAGAACAAATACACTATTGTTTGTGATTTTATCTCATTCGACTAAGGTGTAGGTCGAATATTATTAACCCTAATCGACTAGGGTTTAGGGTTTCATTGGTTTTTGATTATCTGATTCCTTGTTTTGCTAGGAATCGCAAAAGGTACGCATATTCTTTATATTTGATTAATTAGTTTACAAGTATTTGATCCTTATACTTTCGTTGCATGTTTTGATGATGTTTACTTATTTAATATAATGTTATTATTATTAAACCCAATAGGGGACGAGTATCTTTCACCATATTGCACTTAAAAATGCCACAAAGTTATTGTATTGAGAACAAACATAACAATATGATAAAACCAGAAATGAACAATTTCTAAATTTAATGCCACCACCCAATATGGGTAATAGGTGTAATGCAAATTAATGAGACTGTTCTTGCCATCAGTTGACAATGGTTAGCATGTTCAGTTCCTTTCTCATCACCAACTAAATATAGTCAATTAATTATTTCTCAATTTGTTAGAAGGAAGGAGTAATATCCAACATAGTTATTGATAAAATAGACTATAGATAGCACTAAGAACAAAATTCAATGCATTTTAGAAAATGAATCTAGTAATTTATAGTTGCACCTATTAAATTAAATGAACAATATTTACATGTGTTAACAAGCTCAACTAATCTGAATGAAAAATAAATTTTAAATAAGTACATTTATATAACTCATGATCAACAATATTAAATTCAAACACATTCCATACGATCAGTGACTTATGAACATTAAAATAATTACCACTAGCTACGACACTTTGCCTTTGCGTAGTAAAAGAAGTGACATATCGATTGACACTAAACAAAATACAACAGAAGATCAAATAAGCAATAGCTTCGCCAAATCGTACATATATATACTAACCCTACTAGTATTTATCCATCTTCTTGAATTTTAAGTGGATTTCATCTTTTATTTACCCTTTTTGTTTCGAACTATTCCAAATCTCTTCGAGTTCTCTAGCAAAAGCCTCTTGGCGTCCCACGACAATGGTAATATGATCCTTCTTTTCTACAACCTTGATGTTGGCTCGAGGGACTTTGTTCTTCACGTGGCCGCTACACTCCACAGGGATTAGCTCGTCATCTTGACCGTGAAAAATATTAACACTACAAGTTAACTTGTTCTGAACGATATCCAAATACCCTTCGATCTTGCCAGCAGTCCCACATATGATGTTGTGAAGAGTATGCCATGCAGCATTATGAGTATGACAGCAAAATCCTTTGATTAAATATGTCTTAATCCTGTATTAAATAAATATAACATGAAATTAATTAAAAAAGTTGTTTTCTAGAAGGAGAGCAATAGTCTTAACAACATTTGATCTGCATGTAGGTGGGTACCATTGGTACTAAATTAGTAATTTATCATAGTCGTTAACTAAAATATAAGTAGTAACATATAAGGAGCCACGTAAATAACATTTCATTTAATGGCCTCATATTATGAGTGTGACATACGCATTTGCAACTTGGTTGCATGTTATAATTGAATACAGTTTAACCAAAAAAAGACTAGTCCCCATTGTTGATCGTGACACTATGCTTGCTAAGATAGCCACAAGTTACATTCTGATATTATTATCGATTAGGCCCCCTAATTGATGTCAGTTTGTGTAAAAGCCTAATTGTTAAAGGTTTAATATTTTCGGGCATTTTTAATTATATCATTGAAGTTAAATTGTTATATTTTGTAACATTTTTTTGATCAAAACCATAGCTAAACTATGGGAATGTGAATGACAAGCTTAGTTGGTGGTCCTAAATTCAGAGTTCGGTGCATCAATTCGGTTGTCCAAGTGACTAAGACATTGACTAGATTTTTGAGGGGATACAACGTACATTTTGGGACTTTAATTTCTAGTTCTCAAATAATGTATGAAATACTCAACCTAAAGTACATATGATAATTCTTGTTTCCGAGATTCTCAGAATTAATACAAACCTCTCTTAGAGCATGTAAAATCCTAACGCCCTGACGGCGTTTTTGAGCAAACTAACGGCGTTATGCCGTTATCACGCTTGAACCTCCGGCGTTAGTCCCTGGGCGTTACAGGGCTAACGCTTTTTTTTTTTTCATTTATACCTCTAAATGAGGGGTTGTTTTTGTAAATTGTTGAGAATGTTATTGATGTTATTGGGATGTTATTGTTGTGGGTGTTTTTTGGGATGTTAATGTTAAATGTTAAAGTTGATGTTGCGCTGACGTGGACGGTGTTATTGATGTTATGATTGGGAATGCTCTTATTTTACTTTCTATGAAAAGTGAAGATCTCTTCAATTTATTGAAATTTCTAAAAATCGACATATAAAGAAATAAAAATAGAAAATAATTACCTATTTCTGGTAACGAGTTTGGTGAGAAATTCCCATATTCGGTGGTTCTTGCAGATAAGCAAACAAATCGTTCGGCTAACATGTTCATACCAACAAGCTAACGATGCTCCAAATGCTATTAATGGCCACACACGTCTTGGCGCCACCTTTCTCATCATATATTGCGTTGCTTGTTCGCCTTTTGGGGTCGGAAAATATGGCTGTCAAACAACCCCGTTATGCAACATCATTAGATCCATGTTAAGTTGGAGTTAACTTTTTTTCTACATTAAGTGTACATGGGTTTGTCGAATATATTAACATAACGGCACATGTTAAGATGCATTTAATATACGTTCGAAAGTAGATAGACTAAAAGATACTGGAAGGATATGAATCTATTTATATTATTAAATGAAAATTAAAAAGTTTATATGCACATTAACATTTGCTTTAAGACACAGGAAGGACAAACTTATCATAAAGTGTTACGGAGTATTACAAATTCCTTAAATGCTACTATGCTTACCGGTGCGAGTAACGTGAGCGACTTGACTGAGTTAGGGTACTTCACAGCAAGTGCTAGGGCTAAAAGGCAACCAAGAGAATGAGCCACAATGTGAAAAGATTTAACCTTGTGTTCCTCAAGTACCGATTTTTCAATCATGTCTAAATGCTCCTTTATCGTGTAAAGCGAGTCATGGGGTTTTGGACTCTGTCCAAAGCCCAACAGATCGATTGCAAATAATCGATACCTGGATTTAGTCGATTTTGTGAAGTTTGGGAACACCGTCTCAGTCCAAAATGCCGATGATGATATGAACCCATGGATGAATAAAACATCATCTTCAACTTTATCTGTCACGATGAAATAAAATGAATACCACACTTAAAAAAATTTAAGAAAAAAGTAATTGGTACGGAGAACTAACAGTATTACACAAACCTTTAGGTCCATCGGTATGGACAAAAAGAGTGTCTTTACACGAGCTCGACCACGAGTTACAAGTGTCACAATCGCAATCTGACCATCGAGGAATAGGGTGCGATTTGTGTGCACCGATCTTTTCTTGGAGCATTTTGACAATGGTGTTGTTCACGGTGAATGTCGACATAACAGTGGCCTTATTAATGGAGGCAACTACGGTAGTGGTGTCATTAATTTTTCGACGTTTAAGTTCCTTAACGGTGGTTTTCGACACCTCAGACACCAACGAAGGTCGAGTGTAGAGAGTGTCGGAGATCTCTTCGAGTTGTAACTTTGTCGACGTAAGACAAACTATCTTTTTGGATTCGCCTTTTTCTGACACCAAGATTTTACCACTACTACTCGTAATGGCTTCTTTCGGTGAAGAACAATAACACGGTTTCCATTCGGCTTCGATGAAAAAATCGATAATTCTGTAAACATGACAAAGGATCAAATCTAGAATGTCTAGGATAGAGAATATAACGAAGCTTAAAACATCGTTAACAAAGTTCCCTATCACTGCTAGAGCTTTCAACACTGTCGACATGCCCATTTTGCCACCAAAACCAAGATTTTTCTCCCACATCAAATCTAGCTAAAATGTTACACAAGTCAAAAAGGTGGAACTAACTCGATCAACCCAACGTGACCTGACCTGACCCGTTTAACCAGAGCCACTAGCTAGAACTCATGCACCACCTTCTTCAAGACACTTGTGTGTTTGAAGGGGAAGAGTGTGAGTTTGCACTTGTATTAATGGTGATTTTTGTGGACAGGTACTAACAGGTAAGAGATAAATGCATTCATTAAAACAGTTTGCTGGAAGAAAATAAAATATAATGGTTTTTCTAACATTTTTAAACATAAAGTTGGTGGTGGTTGAACCTCCAATATATTGAGCACCTCCCAAGAAACCATATTATGCAAGGCTAAAATTGTAACTTTCTTCACTAGTACCCATAAATTTATTAAACGTGTTGAATCTAAATTAAGGAGTTAACCAACCCAAAATCTTGAAAGGTTTTCATGACTAGATGTCCTAAACTGGTTGAGTCACTCATATCACATTGTACTTCGTGGGACCAAAACCGAAAGATTATCATCATGTGTATACAACGAAATAAATAAATTGTTTAGCAAAGGTATGTTTTAAAGTGAAAATTGAAGATGATAGTATTTTTATTGCATAATACGAAGTAGTTTCAATTTTTAAATGTCTAAAGTTAGAAATGGGCCTCTAGATTGCATGCCAAATAAATATTTGACTAAGTTGAAGGAAACTTTATACGGAACCCTAAATAATGACTAAAACTTACAACTTAAAATAGAACTTGATCGAACCAGTCACGCAATTGCTTTTCCTATATAAAACAAAACAGACGTATAAAAAAAACTAAATATTTTGTTTCAATTTCGTGAAATGATAGGATTAGGAACTCTAAATAAAGGATTTTGCCGAAAAGGCTGATCCAAACCGATATGGATGTATGGTTCATGTGTAACTCAAGGCCCTTCAAGATCAGTTCATGGGTTTGGTCTCAAACTTTATAATTCAGGTAGACAAAGAGCCTAAGACTCTAAGAGCGTAAAGAGTCATAACACCATAACATCAAAAAAATACCGCCATCTCAGGGTCACATTAGTTCAACATCAAAATATTTAACATGGAAAAAAAAATCAAAAAAGAAAAATTAAATTAAATTAGATCCTCAACTTTCGAACAATTGCTTCCTAAATAAAAAAACAGACGTATAAAAAAAACTAAATATTTTGTTTCAATTTCGTGAAATGATAGGATTAGGAACATGCCTTATTATAACATCTCTTAACAACACTTTTTTGAGACCCACATTTTTTTTTTCTTTTTCATTTATTTAAACAAACTATTTTAATTATCAAATTAAAACACAAAATAACATTTTTTTTAAGTTACAAAACTAAAATAAGTCTTTCTTTTTCTTTTGCAAAAACACACAAAAAAGAATAAAACAATACCACAAGGACTAAAACTGTCAAGACAAAAAATTATAAAAGAAAACCACGAGTAAAATTGCAACACACCAAACGTACTATCTTCTTCTTTCTGACAACCTACAAAAACACACGCCCAAACACACGTTTAAAAAAGAAAAAAAAAAAAAAAAAAAAAAAAAAAAAAAACAAGTTCCTCCATTTTTGTCTTTTAGCAGGTTACAAGATACGTGATTGTATCAACCTGGACGAAAACACAGGCATAACAGCAGACTAGATGATATGGTAACGTAGGGCAACGCCTTGCCAGCTAGGCATAATGCGAGCTTCGGCGTTACCATACATTGCTCTCTAATGGTTTAATATCCTAATGTCCACAAAATTACAAAATATCTAAGGTTCAAACTTCCGTAGATACATATTTTAAGAGTGGCTATTTAAAAGACTCGTCCACTAACCTCTATTATATGATGGATATCACTTCAGTCCAAAGCCAGTTGTGGGTTTAGGTCCATTAAATTTTTTAAAGTTTTTTATTTGTTTGCCACTATAAATATTCTTCAATAATACAATGCACCTTCACGATTTTCACCATTTAACATAATATCACAGCCTAATTTTGACCCATACCTATTTTCTCTCTAATTATTTTGCCTTCCTTAAGCCATCTGTAAACTCACGGCACAAACCTTTTTCTATAACCATAAAAACCTAATTCTTTATCTTTAAATCAGCAACAATGGTTGTTGATTATATCCCTCCACCACCACCGACTTCCTCTTCTGATAAAATCATTCATTGCTCAGCTTGCAGAGAGTTTTAGATTATTGATATCAATTGGCTCAAGCACGATTATGGATTTGCCTCCATTAGAGTTTCTATGTCTTTTATGTATTTACCATTATGTATGTTGCTCAATCATACAATAAAAGATTCACCATTAAACAACCTCAACATGGAAAAAACCGTCCATTTACTGTTTAAAATTATCTTTGACTCTTAATATTCAGTTTTACCCTGGTTCCACATTTACGACAAGTCATGTATAAAAGCTTGTTAGCCAACTAGATACTCATCAGAAGGAAACTCTTTATTACCGATATAATCAACACCCTCTTTTTACAAATAAACTTCTTGATAAAGTGTTTTTAGAAGACTCGGTATTGATCGTCATAGATCTCTTGTTATAGCAGTTTTGGAGCTATGGCGGCGCCATGTGCGCGCAGCGCTATAGGACCTACGCTATGGTGGTAACAAGTGCTATTCGGTTTTATTTTCTTTAACTTTTTTATAGTGTAAATAAAAATTGTGGGTTCTAATAATCCATAACTTGTGTTATACGAGTGAGTGTATCTTTTAGTTTTATGTTATAGGAGTATTATAAGGCAAATGCTGACATGACTGGTGTTGTAACGCGCCTATAACACCGTCGACATCTAGCACTTTTAGGAAACATTTAGAGACAGATGTATGTGGCAAGTATTGAGAGCCGGTGCCCCCCATGGCTAGTCTAAAAAATTGTGATTTTAGTGTATTTTTTTATTTTATTTTAACCATTTTTCGAAAGTTCCCCCCACCCAAAACTCAAATTGCCCCCCACTTACATACTAACACCCAACATTCAACACTCTAAAGCCTTATAAATTCTTCATCTCTAAGTAGAAATACTCGATACATTATTACGATCTTAGTTTTATCTTCAGCATTTTATTCCTATTAAAAAATAAATAAATAAATAAATAAAAAAGAATTTGCCCCCAAATCCTATTTTTCTGGTTTTGCGACTCATACATCGCCATTTGTGATGACGTATTGTCCTCATTCGGGTCACGAACCCGACCAGTGAACGTCACTAACAAGCCCATTACGAATGGGCTAACCCAATAACTGTTTGGGCTCACGAAAGCCCAAACCTAAAGTTATTTGGGGCATTGGATATCGGATATCTCTTACTTACGAGATATGCATTAAACTGACCGACTTAGGCGGGATACGCCGAAAGTTGGGGAACACGAAACCAACAAGGAGTTCGTGTGTATATAAAGGGAGCCCTATCCCTCATTAAAGGTACGATCTAAAACCCTAACTCTCCGATTAACCCTAAAACTGATTACTCACGCCGGAGGATAATCGTGGGAGACAATCCCACGAAAAGTCTAACGGTGTTTTCTATTTATTTAGTACGCAGGTCTCAAGCATCAAGATTCAATTGGTACAAGAACCGGAGTCCAAACAAGGAACGCCCAACTTTTGTATCAACAAGTGACGCCATCCGTAGGACACAACACTAAGAACTAGAATGACGAAGCAAGGAAACCAAAATCAGCGATCGCATGGTGACCTACAAGGGAAGAAACAGCAAAGTGGGTCAGCCCTCAAACAAGCCTCTGGAACAACCAGCGCGGCTAAAAACCAAGGGCCAGGATCAGATCTGACCTTCCCGACAGTGGAACAGCGCACGGGAACAACCCATGCTGCCACAACAACAACCAACGTAGAAGATCCACTACATAATCTTTATACCACTCCCCTACTAGAAAAGGACCTCACAAAAACGCCAGGCGCACCTCTCCGAAACAGGATTCCAGATATGGAAACAGATATTCTTGCACTAGAAGGAGTCGCGCCAGAATTAGCACCAAGCTACTTCGTGTCTCAAAACTACGAAACCTTGGCAGCACTCATGCAAGAGGAGGCGAAAAAGAGGTCGAGCCAGGGTCTAAGAGCCCGGCTAAACTTCGACACTGAGGCATCCCCATCGCGCCGTCAGAAGGATAAGCGCGGGAAGAATAGCCGCCGACCCCCAGTGTTTACCAGGGTTTGGAGGAGAGTGGAGAATGATGAAGCAGATGAACTTCAGTATCTGGAAGAACTTAAAGAGGATGGATGGCGTATCACTGTCTACGATAGGCTTGGAAGCCGTAGGATTCAGGACAGACTGGGACGACGACGCTCCCCGAGTGGAAGCCCTTCAAGTTCAGATTCTGAGGACAGTCGGCGCAAGCACCGAAAGAGAAGAAGTTCATCCTCTGGAGACACCTCAGACGGTAGGCACAACTGCCGACAAAAGGAAAGCACGTCCTCTGGTAATTCCTTGGACAACGAAACTGGACACTGGAAGTCCAAGGGAAGATATCGTGACCAAGAGGAGGAAGATATGTCTCTTCCCTGGTGCCGCCAAAAGGTGGATGCGTTCACTTGGCGCATTAGTGATTTCTCAGAAAATAAGAGAAGGCGCATGCCCGCTAATGTGAAAACCTATGACGGAACAGGTGATCCAGACGATCACCTAAAAATTTTCAAATCAGCTGCTACAATCGAAAATTGGCCACAGCCTGTGTGGTGCCATATGTTTAATTCCACATTAGTGGGTAATGCGCGCAATTGGTTCAGTAAGCTTCCACGCAGAAGCATTGATGGTTTTGAAGAATTGCGAAAGGCGTTTCGCCTGAACTTCACTCAGAGGAAAAAGTGCGCCAAAAACCCTGTCGAACTCGCTAGGGTAAAACAGCGCCAGGGGGAATCTACAAGCGCTTATGTGGAGCGCTTCAAAGACGAGTGCATACAGGTTAAAGCATGCCCGGAAGTACTGAAGATCTCAGGGTTTATGAATGGGATTAATAACCCAGAACTCATAAAAAGGTTGAACGACAAGATTCCCCAGACCTTTGATGAACTTATGAAACGGACAAGGTCCTTCATCCAAGGAGAAGCCTCCGCGGCAGATAGCAAGAAAGGTTACTCAAACTATAGGTCACAAGAACAACCTCGGAGACAATCCATTGACCAGAGTAGCAACAGCAACAAGAAATACCGCGGCCAAGGGAGTGGACGGGATAACGACAAGTATACCCCGCTCACAAAGACCCCAAAGGAAATATTCGCAAAGGAAGGCGCGAACTTCCCAAGACCCCCACCAATGCGCACCCTAGAAGATCGACGTGTAGGGAGTGGATACTGTGACTATCATGGGCAGAAGGGCCACACCACCAATGAATGTGTCCAATTGCGCTAGTTAATTGATAAACTAGTAAAAGAAGGTAGATTGGACCACCTGGTCAAGAACATCAAGGAGGGAAAAGATAGGCAGAAGACTGGGAGCAAAAAAGAGGCACCCAAAGATAAGGCCGACACCATCTACATGATACAATCATGGCAGCGAGTAACTAGGCAAAAGATCAGCTAGAAATTTTCCCGTGGAAGTGAAATCTCTTTCCCCACCTTGATTGCGGACAACACATTGGTAGAACCGCTCACCATTGAAATTAATGCAGGGGGTCACGATATCCACCGCATGTACGTTGATGGAGGAGCATCTACAGACATAATGTACGAACATTGTTTCAAGCGACTGCGACCTGAGATACGCAGTCAGTTGAGCCCAACCATGACAGCGTTGACTGGCTTTACAGGAGAAAAGATAAGGCCTATGGGGCAAATACGCTTACTAGTCAATGTTGGTAATAAGGAACACTCCGCGACAGCCTGGATGAATTTTATGGTGATCAAATCCCCTTCGCCATACAATGGCATTATCGGAAGACCAGGGATATCAGCCATATGCGCAGTACCGTCCACAGCACATGGGATGTTAAAATTCCCAGTGGAGGGAGGTATTGTTACTCTCTACAATGCCACTGTACCACCTAGAGAATGTAACACGATTACGTGTGAGACGACAGACAGTTCAGAGCAACACGCACCTAAAGTACCAAACCTGAGGATTGCAATTCATCCTGACTACCCAGATCAAGAAGTATCGATTGGGGATCGCTGCTCGATAAAGGCAGGGCATCCGTGTGCGCACTCTTGCAAAAGAATCTGGATATCTTTGCATGGGAACCAAAGCACATGACCGGTGTACCACGCTCGATTACAGAACACAAGTTGAGAATCCGACAAGGATACTCTCAGTACGTCAGAAGAAGCCCGGCCAGGCTCCAGAGCGCGCACAAGCAATTCTGGTAGAAGTACACAAACTTGTGGACGCAGGTATCATGCGAGAAGTCTATTACCATGACTGGCTTTCAAACCCAGTGATGGTCAAGAAGAGCGATGGTAGTTGGAGAATGTGCGTGGACTTCACAGATCTCAACAAGGCATGTCTACAAGACTGCTACCCGCTACCTGAGATCGGCTGGAAGATAGAGTCTTTGTGTAGATACCCACTTAAATGCTTCCTTGACGCATACAAAGGATACCACCAAATCCAGATGGCTAAGGAAGATGAGGAAAAAACGGCCTTCCACACAAGCCAAGGCGTCTATTGCTACACTAAAATGCCCTTTGGCTTGAAGAACGCAGGCGCCACCTACCATCGACGGGTAGACAACGCATTTGAAAAACAGGTGGGCCGCAACCTAGAGGTTTACGTTGACGACCTTGTCATAAAAAGCCACACTGAGGATCAATTGGTGCGTGACATAGAGGAAACGTTTAAGACACTATGAGATATCAACATGAAGCTAAATCCTAAGAAATGCACTTTTGGCGCTACAGAAGGCATGTTCCTTGGATATTTGATAGAGCCTGATGGCATTAAACCGTGTCCAGAAAAAATGAAGGCTGTCATCCAACTACCTTCACCACGAACGTTGAAGGAGGTCCAATCCCTGAACGGAAAGCTAGCTGGTTTGAACAGATTCTTGTCCAAATTTGCAGAAAAGTCACTTCCTCTCTTCAAAATGCTCAAGAAGTGTACGAAGAAGGGAGATTTTCGCTGGACCACGGAAGCAGAAGAAGCCTTCATACAGCTTAAACAACACCTAGCAGCGCTCCCCACGCTAGTTGCACCCCGACCAGGGG
The DNA here is from genome assembly GCA_910596185.1 of Chrysanthemum makinoi. Taxonomy (NCBI): domain Eukaryota; kingdom Viridiplantae; phylum Streptophyta; class Magnoliopsida; order Asterales; family Asteraceae; genus Chrysanthemum; species Chrysanthemum makinoi. The sequence continues at coordinate 205,830,644 of OU343222.1, forward strand.
AAGAATTAATTATGTATTTATCTGCGACCCAGGGAGCAGTTAGCGCAGTGCTGTTGACAGACAGGAATTCAGTGCAAACACCAATATATTTTGTAAGCAAAGAACTCAAGAAAACAGAGATTAACTACAGCGCAATGGAAAAGTTGGTCCTAGCATTAGTGTTCGCCGCCAAACGGCTGCGCAGGTACTTCCAGGCAAACCCAATAGCAGTGATCACAGACCAACCGATCAAGCAAATCATCTCCAAACCCGACGCATCGGGACGATTGCAGAAGTGGAGTGTGTTGCTAGGTGAGCATAACATCTCCTATAGACCACGTACCGCGGTTAAGGGGCAGATACTAGCAGACTTTATCATCGAAAAACCGGATACTGAGGACTTACCCTAACAAGGTAAGGTGGCAATACAAGACCCATGGATCTTGTTCATAGACGGATCTTCATGCGTGGATGGGTCAGGAGCAGGCCTTATCCTCACAAACCCAGAGGGAATGGAATTCACTTATGCACTGCGTTTTGAATTCACAGCGACAAACAATGAGGCAGAGTATGAAGCCCTAATCGCCGGACTACGCATTGCAGCTCGAATGGGCGTACGTAACCTGGAAGCAAATGTGGATTCCCGGCTAGTGGCCAACCATGTGTTGGGCGAGTATGTGGCTAAAGAAGAAAACATGATCCAATACCTCGACAAGACCAAGTCGCTGATACAGAGTTTCGACAGGTTTACCATCAAGCAGGTTCCTAGAGGGGAAAATCGAAAGGCGGATGCACTAAGCAAGATTGCATCCACAAGCTTCGCACACCTGTCAAAACAAGTGTTGGTGGAAACGCTGAAAAGCAAGTCCATCTCAGAGATGGAAATATCCACGGTAATAGAGGAGGAAGGTCCTACATGGATGACACCAATAATGGAATTCATAAGCAAGGGCGTATTGCCCCAAGAACAGAAGGAAGCCCGAAGAATACGGTGCACAGCACAGAGGTTTGAACTTCGAAACGATATACTATATCGACGCTCCTTTCTGCAACCATGGCTCCGCTGTGTCGGCCCCCTGCAAGCAAATTATGTACTCCGGGAAATCCACACCGGTTCATGCAGCATGCATTCAGGACCACGGTCCGTGGTGGCGCGCGCTTTACGGTCAGGATACTATTGGCCCACCATGCACCATGATGCGCGGGACTTAATTAGAAAGTGCGGCGACTGCCAGGTTCACAGACCCGTCCCACGCCAACCACAATAGGAACTAACACCTATTACGGCGCCATGGCCATTTTACAAATGGGGTATCGATATTGCAGGTCCCTTCCCTGTTGCAGTAGGAGGATTGAATTTCCTCATATTGGCCATAGACTACTTCACCAAGTGGATCGAAGCAAAGGCAGTAGTAACAATTACTGGAAATCAGGTAAAACGCTTTGTTTGGGAAAATATTGTATGTCACTTCGGACTACCTGGGGAAATCATCTCGGACAACGGGAAACAATTCTGTGACAACCCCTTCAAGGACTGGTGCGAAAAGTTGAATATCACACAGCACTTCGCGTCGGTTAAACACCCACAAACCAACGGTTTAGTATAGCGTGCAAATCGAAGTCTGGGTGAAGGAATTAAGTCACGCCTGGACAAACACAAAGGAAGGTGGGTGGAAGAATTATCGCATGTTATGTGGGCACACCGCACTTCAATCAAAACTAGCACGGGAGACACTCCCTTTTCTCTGGTGTGTGGGACTGAGGCCGTCATACCAGCCGAAATTGGGATGCCAACTATTCGCACTGCTGAAGTCAATGTTGCAACCAATGACGACGACTGGCGTATCGACTTAGACCTGTTAGAAGAGAGACGTGAGCGCGCAGCTATATGTGAAGCGAGATCCAAAGCAAAAATGAAGGGATACTATGATGCTAAGGTGCGAAGCGTTTCATTCAGACCAGGCGACTTCGTATACCGCGCCAATGATGCAAGCCACGTAGAAGACACATGCAAACTTGGACGAAAGTGGGAAGGACCCTATGAGGTTACTGAAGCATTAGGAAAAGGCGCATACAAACTACGAGACATGGATGATCGTGAACTACCACGCACATGGAACATCTGCAACCTTAAGAGATGTTATCTCTAGGAATGTCTTATTTACATTTTGTTTTACTTAGGTAATATCTTATTTATTTTCTTTCACAAAAACTTGCAAGTATTAATAAAACATCGCGGTTTCTAGCTAACTCCGTGACACATTTCAATTTGTTATTTCTATATACTTTATGTCTTAACATCTTTTCTCTTTGGCCTACATGGCGTGCATGCACTTAATACACCCACGATGGTAAAAGGATGAGTAAACCTACTAAATAACTCGTTGAGTAAGAGGGTTTCAAACCCATCAACATAGAATCATGTATCCTTGTTAAACACCTTATTCTCAAGACATTGGAATGAGTTCGGTGCGCATCCCACGATGGGTGCGCAACAATGCATACTGTGCGCGTTTAACAATTTAGGAACCAAGACACTTGACTCCTTGATATGATATTTACAGTACTTAGGAATTATGTTTCAAGTATACCGTGACTTTCATACATGATTATGAACTTCGTATATTATTCGCACTTATGTAACAGTTTGATTCTTAGACAACAAGTACGTTTTTATGCAAAGACGAATAACTAAGTACAAACATTACAAGTCACAACCACATTCAACAAAAGTAATATTTCATTAAGTACCACGCGTTCTTACAAAATATTATTTACAACACAGGTTACATGCTCCTACAACGCCTAAGAGATGAGCTCCCCACGCGGTTCGCAGCATCCCCAACCTCGTTTAGCTTCTTCAACAGGTCAGAGTCTTGGCGGGATACCGTGGCAACACTAACCGGTACTCCATCAGACCTGGGGAGATGAGCTGCGCTAATACCGCACAAAATAGCCTTGCCTTTAATACCTTCCTTCTTGGCAAGTCTCGTAGCATGAGCTTCCAAGACTTGCTTTAAAGGAACTTCTTTCTCCAGGGCAAACAGATTCAAGATATCGCGAGGGCGAGCAAACACAAGCACCTGCAGCTGGGACTCATTGGGTTTCAAAAAATAATCAAGATGCGCCTCCGCATTTTCAGCACGATGCCGAGCCAAGGTTAGCCCCTCCATAATTACCCCTATGGGATAATCCTGGTCGCGCTCCAATTCAGCAATTAGAGGAAGCTCCAAAAGCTTCATCTTTTCCATTGCGGAAACCAGATCATCATATGCATGCTCATTATAGCCGGGTACCTTATCAGCAGGCACCTTCAACAGATCAGCCTCATGGAGCTCCTCTACGGCTTCTGCCTTGCCCCGCCAACGCCAACACTGCACAACCCCCCCAAATACGTTCACTACCTCCTGCGACTCCGAGGTACTGAGGGCAGCTAGGCGCAGACCATGGCAGATGAGCCACCTGCGTTCAGCAATAGTAGACATGAGCTGGGGATATAACTCCTCATCATACTCAATGCTGAGCTTGCGCAACTTCATTTCCTGCGCTTCCAGTGAGCTTCCTACAGTTGCACCAAAATTCTCCAACTGAGAGACCAACTCTTCCTTCCCCTTCTCAAGATATTTCAGCGCCCATACACACGAAGCCTTATACTCCGCTGATGCAGTACGCTCCTGAATTATTTGGCCCAGCAGTGCCATCTTCTCTTCAGCAAGTCTTTGGGCGTACGAACTCATGGCCTCCGCTTCAACCTTGGCACTGGCCAAACTTGCTTCCAGCAACGCAATTTGTTGGTCCTTTTGCGCGCTCTGGCTACTTTCTCCCGAGTACTTAGCCTTTAGTTGCGCAACCAACTTAGCTTGGTGCGCAGTAGCCAGCACCAGATCTTCAACAAGCTGATCCATTGGCGCATCCTCCGATGCCAATGGCTCAGTGCTTTGGCTCTTTGGTTCCGAAGACTCAGCGCAAACAGGACTAGCCTTTAGGGGCGACTCCACAGATTGTTCAATACTGCACGCAAAACAGAGGATTAGCAACTATTTCATAACATCAACATGGAATACGATACGGGTTTTAAGAATAATACTTGCTTGGGTGGAGCAGTCTCTGAGGAGCGAGGGGAGGCAACATCACTGGATGATGATTCCACAACATGGCTTTCCTCCTCCTCCTCTTCTTTAACGTTTTCAGCAACATTAGCATGCGAAAACTCTACTAACGGGGAGGGAAACCTGGGGCTAGGCACGCTTGGTAGAGGAGTTGCCTCCAATGCGGCGGAAGAACTACCCCCCGTTTCTCCCAACTGCATTTCCAAGGTACGCCCCGCTGTAGCCTCTAGAATGGGCTCTTCTCCCTCCTTCAACGGACGCACCCCCACAGTGACCTGGCGCGGCTTCGCCAATTGTACAACTCCGAATAGATCCATTTCTGTGCAACAGAAGACAACAACAAACAGGTTACATAAAGTGCAAAAGGAAAAAGAAAAGCTTACATTAATAAAGTAAATGGATGTGAAAGGACGAGCACCCACCCTGGCCATCCGTGTCTAAGAAGGTTGGCACCTCGTCAGGTCTGCCAAAATAATTGCGACTGATGCCCACGTGCACCAAAAATTCCTCGGGGTAGGAACTGATGGGAATACGATTGGCGTTTATTGTATTTGTATCGTCAGCGCTGTATGAACCAGGGAGGGGGCGCTCATCCTTTGGCAGCGAACTCTGGGTGTAGAAATCAAAGCGCCATGGGAACAATGCTTCATCGACCCAGAAAAAATTCTCCCTCCAGTCCCTAAGCGCGTCCAGTTTATCGGTGTAACATTGTGGACCCCCGGCGCGCTTAGCGAACGAAACCCACCCGTTTAACCACGTCGTGTGGTAAAACGCGCGGAAGAGGTAGATGGTGGGATTAATCGCCAATAATCGGCAATTAACCTCGAAGTTTGTTAATTTTGCTGCACCTATACAGTGCAGCTGAGAAATGTGCAGGCGATAGTAGTTTAAAACGTCGCACAGAAATAGGGATAGAGGCACACGTTGATTCGCAAATTCGAAAAAACGTGTGTATACCCCTACCTTCCCCTCGGGGAAGTCCGCTATTGACGCCTTCGCAGCCGGCACCTCCGGATGCAGAGCCATCGGGATATAATAATCCGAGGTGAACTCACGCAGTTCATCCTCGGTCAGATCGGAGGTGAAGTCAGACAAACCACGGACCATGGTGTAGTTTTTAAAGGCGCACGCGCGGTTACCTTTGAAGTTTTAAGGTTTTCTTGCTGGAAAGGTTGAAGCTTTTTTAACAATGGCAGAAATGCTTTTTACTGTGATAATCACAGTAATAAGGAGGTGGACGGTTATATAAGTTTCTTCATCCACGCGATGAACGCCACGTGGATCCCACTAACTCTAATTGAGTGGATAAGATCTGTTGATGTGACGCGGTTACAGTTACTTTCCCCCGATTTACGAGGCATTCATTTGAAATATTTTGTCTAGATTCACCGTGTATCTTTCAAGGCGGAAAACCTTTTTTAGCTTCTTTGCTACGCTTTGCAGATTTTCTTGGCTACAACTATTAGATCCGCAGTTAGTCACTACACATACTAGACTGGGGGACATGATGACGTATAGTCCGCATTCGGGTCACGAACCCGACCAGTGAACGTCACTAACAAGCCCATTACGAATGGGCTAACCCAATAACTGTTTGGGCTCACGAAAGCCCAAACCTAAAGTTATTTGGGGCATTGGATATCGGATATCTCTTACTTACGAGATATGCATTAAACTGACCGACTTAGGCGGGATACGCCGAAGGTTGGGGAACACGAAACCAACAAGGAGTTCGTGTGTATATAAAGGGAACCCTATCCCTCATTAAAGGTACGATCTAAAACCCTAACTCTCCGATTAACCCTAAAACCGATTACTCACTCTCACGCCGGAGGATAATCGTGGGAGACAATCCCACGATAAGCCTAACGGTGTTTTCTGTTTATTTAGTACGCAGGTCTCAAGCATCAAGATTCAATTGGTACGAGAACCGGAGTCCAAACAAGGAACGCCCAACTTTTGTATCAACAATTTGCAATCATGATCAATAATCCCAATCGAGTTATACACAGTAACTATCAGTTATGATATAAGGAATCACTCTTTACATTCATTAAATCGTTTTAGACCTGTATAAAATCTACTTTTACGTCCATTAACTTAATATGAAAGTATAGGCGTATAATTGTTAAATTTCGTCGTTAGCTATGAAAAAGAATATGCAACAACTTAGAAGCTGTCTTATCTGTTTTGATAGGCAAGCACACTAATTTTGAAAGTATGCATTCAAAGTACACGTTTGTGTTCTAAACGGCAATTCCTAGCTAATGTTGAGTTAATTCCACATGTTCAAAATATCTAATAGCATAAATTATAAAGTTTCCTAGGAATTCCAAAGTACATTATGTATCAACGAGTATTTTACGATTTTAGAAATGGTTAATGAATTAGTTTAAGCATGAATACCATGAGTGTTTTCATATTTTTGGAAAATTAGAAAAAACAAGCATAAAAAACTAACTTCGTAGGTTTTTGTAGTTTTTGAGAAGCTACAAAGATCAGCAAATGAAAAGTTAAATATACTGTAAATGTTTTAAAATTCTAGATAAATAAATCCGAGAAAAAATCTACTATAAATTTTTACGTTTTTTTTAAAAGATGAATTTATATATTATTATGAACACAATCTTACAAACAAATATATAAAGTATTATGGACATGCCTATATCCTTCCAATACAAGGAGTGCACTAAAATTCAGAATAAATACAGAGCAAGCAATACAATTGCAGCTGTTGCAAACACCTAACAACTTTTATTCACCTTAAAATTCATCAAGACCATTATCCCATGACTATATTTTCATGACTAAGCATGGCATCGTCATGAAGGTTAGAGCCAGTCTAGACGTCAACACAGTATACACATTGCCACCAGACTACATTTCCTGTACTACTTTCTAGGGTAAAGGTCAAAATTGAACAACATGTTTTTTCATATGTATCAATATGATAAACATGTACATTTAAGTACCAATATGCTATACTTAAGTTCAAATTTTGTACATAAGTGCTAAGCTATACTACTAAACTTGGCATCGTTAGTTCTTTATACTAACGACCGTTAGTAAATAAATTAAAATTTGGTTTCCTTACGATTTTATACATTTTCATCCGTTTTATACGTTTTCGTCCGTTTTAATACATTTTCGTCCGTTTTCTTACATTTGCATATGTTTTTTTACGTTTTCATTCGTTTTTATATGTTTTCGTCCGTTTTTGTAAGTTTTCGCCTGTTTTTCTTACGTTTTCATACGTTTCTTACGTTTTCTTACGTTTTGTCCGTTTTTATACGTTTTCTTACGTTTTCATACTTCTTCATCCTTTTACATCCGTTTTTATACGTTTTTGTCCGTTTTTATATGCTTTCATATGTTTTCATTCGTTTATATACGTTTTCGTCTATTTTTGTACATTTTCTCCTGTTTTTTATATGTTTTCATACATTGTCATCCATTTTTATACATTTTTGTCCGCTTTTATACGTATGAAAACGGATGAAAAAGTTTAAAAAACGTAAGAAAATGTATACAAATGAATGAAAACGTATAAAAACGGACAAAATGGTAAGAAAAACAGGCGAAAACATATATAAATGGACGAAAACATATGAAAACGTTTAGAAACCGGACGAAAACATATAAAAACAGATAAAAACGTATAAAATGGACAAAAACGTAAGAAAACGTAAGAAAAACAGACGAAAATGTACAAAACGGAAGAAGACATATAAAAATGGACGTAAACGTATAAAAACGTAAGAAAACGGACAAAAACGTAAGAAAACAGATGAAAACATATAAAAACGGACGAAAATGTTTAAAAACAGAAGAAAACCTAAGAAAACGGACGAAAACGTATAAAAAACGTATGAAACGTAAGAAAACATATAAAACGGATGAAAATGTATAATAACAGACGAAAACATATGAAAACGTAATAAAACGGACGACAACATATAAAACGGATGAAAATGTATAAAAATGTAATAAAACCAAATTTTAAGTTATTTATTAACGGCCGTTAGTATAAAGGACTAACGATGCCAAGTTTAGTAGTACAGTTAAGCACTTGCGTACAAAATTTGAACTTAAGTGTAACATATTGGTACTTAAATGGACATGTTTATCATATTTGTAAATATGAAAAAGCATGTTGTTCATTTTTGACTCTTACCCTACTTTCTAATAGTCACCATACCAACCCAACACCAGGTATAGTGAAGTATTAGAAAGAAAGCAGGGCTCATCTAGCAGGTAGATCACCTCTATGTGAATCCCAACCTATCCTCCTTTGGTAATGCATAGCTAAGACCAAGTAGGTTCATCTTTCGCTCCTTACTATTCTTAGCAACATGCATTACCCTCCAAGTCCACTTACCCTTCTCAATAGGGAACCTACTCTATGGTCACTTGTCTGCAATCACAATGTATATCCAAGAATCCAATTCAGTTACCTTAACTAAGGCTTAATGAAAGATTACTAGGATATTCAAAGTACATAGGATCCAAGTTTCCAAGTTACAAGGCAATCTATTGAAGTGGAATTACAATGCTCACATTTTGTTGTGAAGACTATGAGCATTCATGGTCTAAATCATATTCTGCAATTAACTTGAATTTCAACTCTACAATATATATCCTTGATAATCATTAGAATCCATTTTGGTCTTTACTGCATCAGCAATCAACATTCTGACCTGTGTAGTTTATTCAAATAGGAAACTACCTTATGCCACCCAAATCGATATACACCATTGTAGGACCGTAAAAACTAGAGATTTATGTGATTCGAGGGGTCGAGGAAGCTCAAAGTATAAGAAAGACATGGTATTATTAGATTGAAAGAATGGAAAGATGTATGTATTTCTAGAGAGAAGAAGGAGAAAACCACACACACCTTATGTTACAAGGTGAACTTCCTCACCCTCCTAGTTGGGAATAGGAGGTGTATTTATACTACTATAGACAATGAACTATGACCTATTGGCTAAAATAGTCCCTGTATAAGTAAATAAGAAATCTAATGCAATTCCCGTAATGACTTCACTTTAACGAGCGTAACAATCTCTCCCTAAGTGATGTCATACGGGATTTGCTTACAACGTTCCTTACAAGCAAAATTAAATACAAAATATAAGCGCAACAGCTCCGAGAATGTCTTTACAATCTTCAAACTTCATTAATCTTTTCAGCTTCATGAATCTTCTCAGCTGCCATCTCTTTACTTGCAGAAGAAAAATGCGAGGAAATCTATTTATGGATTAAATTTGACCTTTTACTCTCCCCTAATTAGTGCTCTCCCCCAAACTAACAACCTTTCTGATGAATGCCCTGAATATGAAGCAGTATTTTGATGAGTAAATGCATACCGTCTTTAGTCTTCTAACATGCAGCGGAAAATGTAGAATAGACTGTCGACTCGACCTTCTTCAAGATTGTTCATTCGGGGGAACAAGATATAAACATCTTCATCTCATCAAATGCATTCCAGCTATCTTACATGTAACAAATCAACCCATAATGTACACATGAAATGATAACACCAAAGTAACAAGCCGAAACACTAATCATCTTGAATTTGTTACCCGAAATTGCTGAAGGTGGATAAGGGGGAAGTGCGTAGAAAAATACGAGAGAAGGATATAGAATCAACCAATTTCTAACGTAAATCATTAAATAAACCATTAAGCCCGATCACATGAATTTTTTGTGTGTCCCCGATGTAAACATTTCTCTCCCCTGATGGTTACGATTTATCAGAATCAACATAAAATTGTGTACATGAAGCATTAACTGGAAGCACTCTATCATTAATCATATCAGCCCGTGAGAACATGTAGATAAACCCAATTTACTAACAATACCATTTGAAAATGTCTAACTCATTTTCAACTCCCTGTATCAAAGTTCAGCGGCTGTCTGTAATAACCACATGTGAAGATAACCCAATATGACAAACCTGAGAATGAAGTTAAATCTCCCTGACTAGTTACATAAGCTTGTACTATCCTTGTGAATAAGAGTGGTTATACCCCACAACAAAAGTATTAGAAGCATAATTCCTCTTGACATATCCTCAACTACGTGAGATACCGAAAGTGATAGCCACTTTGTAGGTTAAGAGAGAAAGAATCACAAAAGTAACTAGATATCCAAGTCTTCATCATCAACTCAAATACTATACAAAAAAGGAAGCCTTTACAACTTACAAAGATAATATAAATAAACTTACTTCAAACCCAAATAAATAATACTAGATTATCCCTCAAATCTTGCTCTCTTCTCTACTCTCAACCCAGATCAGCTATCCCATAAGCTCATCTTGAATGCTTAAACCTCCGCCAAAAGAAAAGTCGGCTGAGCTTACAAACCCCAGTGAACAGATATAACGAAACAAAAGCTAAACAAAACAAAATATACAAATGACGAAATCAAAATAAAATGATAATGAGGGATCTTTTAGGATTCTGCGGAAGCACAATATACAGAAATCCAAACAACCACGTAACAATTTAAAACATCTCATAGCACATTAATGACACAAACACAACCACATCGAATGCCAAAACTTAACACATCAAGAATAACAGATTACTTATAAGCCAAACGAAATGTCAAAACTAACATAGATCATTAACTAACAAGCAATCATGGCATCCACACAAATCAACTAACTTGCATTCAATAACTTAACCAATAACACCGCAAAATAAAATAATAGCAGTCAAACAAAAAGTCACACATATATGAACATAAAACACCGTAGGAAATACTATAACTAAATAAACAAAAGACATATCATAGCAGTTAGCAAATTATCCAAAACAGATATCATTAGTTAAACCATTTCCCAGATCAAACCTTAATATAAACAGAGTCTAAACATGGCAGATCAATTATAGACAAATAGGTATATTAACAAATAATGAAGGTTCACAATATTAACTGAACAAATTATGCATACTAAACTTATAGAATACTCACTTTCACACTAGCACATTCATCTTACATATCAACGACTTCACATAACGAGAAACTAACAAGACATCAGATGACAGCATGTGAATCCCATTTAAACATATTAATCATATCCTAGCATAGTAGACGGCAGTCACATAAACATACAAAAGAATAATAACATATGGTAACATATAATAAGCCTAGCTCATGATTATAAACACTTGAACATACCGAATCATAATCAGAATACTTAACATAGAAATAACAGATAAAAGTTTAGTTAAACTACCTCGACCCGAACATATCATATTAGAAACATCATATTTATAAAGAAATGATCTAAGAAAATAATTTTAGAGTAGCTAGCTCCCAGAATCTTGTGAAGACACGTATTCAACACCGACATCATTCACCAGACAAAACATATCGGATAACAGATCATATATAGGATGCATCCATACGCCCCACAAACATATATTGATAATATAATATAACTTGAGCTCATAACAAATCATAAATAAGGGACGTGGCAGAACTTCACTCTACTGCCCTAGAGTCATGTCAGAGGTGCATCACTGACACGGACATGGAACCCCCATGACTAGTTAATATTTGGCTCGGGTGTCAAACTAACTTAGGTCAAACCAAATTCCAGTTATGACACAAGTCGTAATCAAACACAAGGTTCAACAAATATGCATATCAAAGTCTTCCTAACATAAAGTTCAAATCAGGTATCGCATGGTTCAATAAAACATAAGTTCGATATGCAACAAGTCACACAATCAGGAAAGGGTTCATAGCAATGGCATCGGAAATCCTAATACAAAAGCTAACGAAAAGAAACCGTTATAAGAAACCTTTACTGAAAGGTCGAATATCGTACCTTAAAGCAATGAGAGAAAAGCAAAACTAATGTGAATCACGAAGATGTAACGTCACGTCTCCTTCAACGAATCTACACGGATTATGATTGATTTAATACTTATTAGCATCATTAATGTTATAACAGATTAATCTCATTAATATTCTTAGAGTTGTCGTAATATTCTCATTTTAGTGACAGACGGAATTCCAACATTTTAGAGTAGTAATCATTAATTATCCAAACTTAGGATTTGAAAATGACAATTAGTAAACTGAAGGACTTAATATAATAATTATCTTATTTGAGGACTTATATGATCATTTTTCATAGTATAGGGTTTATAAATGTCAAGGACGGATTTTAGGACTCTCTTTCAAAATATTTTACAAAATCTTTTATAACTTACATGATTAACCAAGACTTACCATTCTCACATGAAATAACGAATTTGCACACTTAGCTTTTAACCCTAATCGACTTCCTATTTACGTCCTAGGGTTCCCCATACTTTTAATATCATTTATTACGCATTAAATTTACATGTTACTTCTTTCAATGATTTCCACTTTGACCTAGAACGTATATGATAAACAAACCGAAGATATCTCAAAACTCATGCATGCCTCTACAAAATCAACTCACACTTGTCGAACCCATAATTACTCGGAATTACATATTACACCTTTGATATCTTTAATTTCACGATCTAACCTTATATTATCAGATTTTACCATTTTAGCCCAAAGGTTTTAGAATTTACAAAACATACCCTTTCCAATTTAATAACAATTCCAATGGCCCTCTAAGTATCCAAAATTACATGTTTAACCCCCACACTTATTTTATACGTTTAGTACATGTATTTTACTATTTACAGAAATAACCCTTAAGTTTCATAATTTACAAAACCAACCCAAAACTTTCATTTAGAACCGAAATATGCATAATTCAAGTACAAACCCTAAACCTAGGTTTAACCCATCATTAGTTCATCATTATTACTGCATTAATTACTCTTAATTATTACAAGAAAACCCTAGTTTATATAAACCCTAATCGTCCCTTTTTATTTACTTTCCTTTTTCATACGCTATCAACAACAATAAAACCCAAGACAAATCACACAAGCTTCGAATTCATGAACATGTATTTTATTTAGGTCGTATAACATATAAGAGCTTCCATAAAAATCAGGTCATGGTCCTAAAAATTATTATAAGCTCGTTCGCTATTTTATACGCTTTTAGGGTTTTAATTCAAAACAATTTCGTGAGACTTGTTAATTATGCATGAATAATTTTTACAGGTTCTATATGACTTGTAGGACTGAAATTAATATTAGAAACATACCCTTGATGAGAATCGAACGTTAGAACAAAAGAAACCAAAACTTCTACTCGGCGAAACCCTAATCGACCAAGAAACTAACCACGATCAAACCAGCACCTTAGGACCTCGAACCAGATTTTTAACACCTTCCTTACCTTCAAACTCGTCCAAGAAAAATAGCTTTAAGCCTTGGAAACTGAATGTCGAATTATGTAGGGTTTTAGAGTCGGTTTTAGGTTTATCGCTAGTTAGGGTTGTTAGGGATCAAAATATAAACCGTGTATGTATGTATATATATGATTTACTAATTTTCTTGTGGGCTTAATATTATAATGGACTTATAATAAATGGGATCTTAATTTATAAATTTGTATTGGGCTTTTATTAATTTTATTTCTTTATAATACTTAATAAATACATTCGGCTATTTATAAAACACAAAACTGATTTTATAAAATTATAAACTATAAAAATTAACTTTAAAAAGTCTTTAAAATTTATTTGGATCATATGTGATATTTCTTGATAATTTTCTGAATTTACATAGCTTATTTGGTACTCTTTAAATTAATTATTCATACTTTTTTATCACAGGGGTATTTTGGTCTTTTTGTGAATTTTAGAAATTCAGGTATTACACATATCCTCAACTACGTGAGATACCGAAAGTGATAGCCACTTTGTAGGTTAAGAGAGAAAGAATCACAAAAGTAACTAGATATCCAAGTCTTCATCACAATCAATATATGCCCAAACAAGTCATCTTCGCGAAAGGGAAGAGAGAAAGAAGATGAAATAAGTACATGCATCCATCAAACTTCACTTCAAACCCAAATAAATAATACAGAATTATCCCTTCAGTCACAGTTGATATGCATTGAAAACATTGGCTGTGGAACATTAACCTTGTGAAAATTTGTATCACCAAAAATACCATTCTTGAGATAAACTTATCAGCCTAGACCAAATTATGATGAGTCATAGCAGCCCGTGTAGGAACAAAAATAACTGATCAAGCCCAAAATCTCTATTAATAACTCATTTAGCCTAATACTCGGATCTATAAACAAAGAAGAAGCCCAATGTTCATTCCAATAAATTAAGCCCGATCCATTTAACTAACCTTAAGGCCCGATATTTTTTTAAAGATAAGTCCAATCCAATGTATCTGATCCTCCACAAATACCACGCAAAGTATAATATGGTATAAAAGGATACGCTAATTACACGGTTTGTATTAGTACCACCTAACCCTAATTTACACATGTTATGCGCCTCTCTCTCTCACACACCTTGTTATTTCCACCTCCCATCAACACTCTCTCTCCAAAAACGGATCCGAAAACATATCTAATCTCAAATCTGCTATCATCTCATCTCTTCTCAGCCAAACCGATCAAAATACTCATATCATCTCAGATTATCATCAATCGATCATAGTCACAATCCAATTAGTCGGGTATCACCACAACAAACATATCCACACCTTTACCTATGTCATTATTAGCTTTTCAGTTTGAATCAAGAAAGTATCTCACGTCTTCAAGATCCATGAGGGTCTCAGGTAGGATTTGTTTTGTTGTGTCTGGATTATATACGAATCATTAAAAGGGTGTAACATAATTGTTACAATCCTCTCTTATTGTTCATATAATTATTGAAGCTAAGCTTCAAACCTAAATGAATTGATGATGATTGTTCATGTATAAGACCTTCAAGTTCTTGATATATCATGAATAAACATGATTAGATACGAGATAATTGTATTTTCACTAAGTACGAGTCTTGAATTGAGTAAGTTTTATAGATTATTGTAGTTAACTGTTGAGATTAGAGGAGGGTGAAGGGTTTAGGGTAGTTATGGATTTGTGTTGGGATTATGGATTGGTATGGCTGTGGTTGTTGTTTATACATCAGTCCATGTGATTTTTTCTTTTTAGATCTTGACCTATGATGTTGAAAAAAGAGACTGAAGTCACTTGTGAAAGTCTGTTGGTATTTGGTTGTTGGTCAAACTGTCTCTTCTTCTTCATTTTGTCTAAGTCGTAAAGTCCTGTTCGTAAACCTTGTTCGTAAAGTCTTAGTCGTAAAACCCTTATTCGTAAGCATGGTCTTAAGTCCTTATTCGTAAGGCCTTATTCGTAAGTCCTTATTCATAAGACTTACGTGTAACCTTACTCGTAAGGCATGTTCTAATTCGTAAACTAAGGGTTTATTTCTTTACAAGAAATTCGTAAAAAAGTCCCTTATTCGTAAGAAGAGGGTTTTGACTTTTTGACCACTTTTCCGGCGATTTTTTCTGACCATATTCTGACTAGTTAGAAGATACCCAAAAAACTGCATATTAAGCTTCACTTTTGACCCGATTGACCGCAATATTTAGACCAGATGATATGATTACAAAGATTCCACGAGTTTATGGTACAATATCAGTCACAAAAAATGAGATATAAGATGAGTCTAATAAGATATGGTAGAAAAATAACTAGGCACATCATTTGAACACAAAGTTTGAGACTTTTGACCAAAATATTAATACATAAACATGTAAAAAAAAGTTACCAACAAATAAAAGGAAAAAAAATCCAGATTCATAAAATAATGGGTAAAACAGTTTCAATACATGTTACGAATCCACATAAATATATCAAATAACACAACATGGCTCATTATACCACTTGTAGGACCTTGAATATTAGTGATTTATATGATTCGGGGGGTCGGGGAAGCTTAAAGTATAAGAAAGACATGATAGTATTAGATTGAAAGAATGTGTTAATACAAATAAGCCGTAAAAACGTTTATTTATATTTTACGATCTTCTAATGTTTTGTCGATAACAAACGTAAAATCATTTTAACAAAACAAATAAAATACGTAAATGGTTTGAGCCAATAGCTTACTAACACACATACGTTTTCACATAAAACACTAAACAAGTAAAAGTGATTTTATGATTTAGTAATACATATGTACAACAACTAGTGTTTACATTTTGGGCAAATATATACATAACTAGTATGTATCATAATGGGTAGAAGTTTAAGTATTTGACCTATTGACCAAATACATTAAATGTAGTTGGGTAAAACCCAAAATCCATGACCCATACCCATGGAGCATAACTCATGACCTATTGCATGACATCATGCATAAGTCATATATGGATATTATCCATGACCCATGGTTTTAACCCATGACCCATGGACTAGATGCATTGCATCTTGTAGATACATTGTATCTACTTGGATACCCATGGTCCAATGTCTAGGACCCATGACCCACAACCCATGACCCATGAGACAAAACCCATGGGCAAAGGGGAGCGTCCCACGGATCCCCAGTAATACACTGGACGGATCCCTCAAGTGAGGGATCCGTGGAACAGTAGCCGAAATTCCTCTATAAATAGTGATCCATTTCTTCATTTTGGGTTGCCACTCCCATACATACTTTCCACAAGTATTGTAACCTTCTAACCACGGATCCTTAGGATCTCTCTATGTTGTTTGTGTTTTGTCTTTGTGTGATTCTCTAGGTTCCTCTTAAAGGTGAGATCACCACCTCTTGAAGTTGAGCAAGCTCAAGTCCATGAGTTGCCATACTTCGTCATCATCAAGACTACTGAGGTTCTCTTGTTGATAGTTCTTTCTTCTTCCATAGAAGTGGTGTGTCAAAGGCATTAGTGAAGGATGCCGAAAAGGTCAAGACGAAAGCATTAGTGAAAGGTGCTTAAACTTACGTGTCAAAGGCATTAGTGAAGAATGCCAAAGAAGTCAAGACGAAGGCAGTAGTGAAAGGTGCCAAACGTCCGTGTCAAGGGCATTAGTGAATGATGCCTAGAAGTCAAGTCAAGTGGCATTAGTGAAAGATGCCAAGGGTGTATAATCGATGAGGTGCATCGATATACAAATAGAGATAGGTTACATCCAAGGATATTGATATCCTTGATGGTGTGTAATAAGGAGTGGATCTCTTTTCGGATAGGTGTTGTGTAGTGTTGGGTAGTAGTTCCTCCATCGTAATGGAACTCGGTATTTAGCCTAGTACCGGATAAAGGGTAGGAGACGTTGTGATAGGTGTGGTTCTACCTTGTGGAAGAACCCGGTGTCTAGCCTAGTACCGGAAAAAGAGTAGGCGACGTTGTGAAGGCTTCTCCGCCATAAGGAGTTGGTGTCGTATAGTGTTTATGAACTCTCGAGTAAGTGAATCGGGGAGTAGAGTAGGGAAAGGAAGGTGTCCTTGTAGCCGAACCACTATAAATACTCGTGTCATGGCTATGTGCTTCTTACTCTTTATCTTTCATTAAACATTTATATATACATCTATCAACGTCCAACATACACATCCAAATAGATTGACATAAGTCTATCTAAATATTTTAAAACGAAGTTTTAATTAGTAAAATTATTCAACCTCCCCTTCTAGTTTTCCACAGAATGGGAAGATGTGCGTGTTTCTAGAGAGAAGAAGGAGAAAACCACACACACCTTATGTTACAAGTGTGAACTTCCTCACCCTCCTAGTTAGGACTAGGAGGTGTATTTATACTACTATACATAATGAACTATGACCTATTGGCTAAACTAGTCCCTGTGTAAGTATATAAGAAATCTAATGCAATTCCCGTAATGACTTCACTTTAACGAGGCTAACACTTATAAATCATCTTGTGGCTCTTGATACCAATTATAGGAACCCAATATTAAACCATTTCACACATAAAAGACTAGATAGAAGTTGAAGAGAATAAAAAGTAGAATATTAGATTAAGAAGAAGAAGATGAAGATACTAGAGAGTTGAAGAACCTAGAACCTTTACCCTAGTATTCCACTTATCAAATGGGAGGAGATGGGTTCCTTTTATAGGGAAGGAAGCCTTACAAGGTTTACTAGTTGGGGCGAAGTGGGATAAGTAGTAGCTTAGGATAGAATAGAAAGTAACTTACGGTTTTTACAACTTACATAAACCGTTTACAATCATTATAATATAAATACAAATCACGAGTTACTAATATAAAAATGACACTCACTTTTCTTAAGTCTAACAATCTCCTCCTAAGGGATGTCATTATTTAGATGCTTCATTGTGATGATGTCATTAGTCGTCTTGATCTTGAACTTCGTGAAATGTCTTAGAATTATCTTGATTCTTTGTTCCTTCATGCTTTGTGATCTTTGATTAACTTTTTTGATCTTTTTTGCCTTCGATCAACATCTTCATTGATTTGTTGTGTCGACTCCTCCACCATACTCATACGTCTTGAAAAGACTTTGAACTTCATACTAATGTCTTCCTCACTTGATGCATGAACTTGTTCTTTGACATCTTGATCTTTAATTTTGAAGTAAAACTTTGTCTTGAACATTCTGAGTTGATATTTGATGAGGATGAACTTCATATAAGTATGAGTATATGGAGGTGAACGTGGTGATGTACATGGTGGTGATAAATGGCCTTTCCTCCAAAGGACTATCATCAGTACGTGCATAAATAATGTTAGTTGAAAGTACCAATCGATCACGGTGGACTTTTGTTAAAGAATTTACCACTGTGATTGTTTTACTAATGAATGTCTTGATTCCATTTACCTTGGTTGGGTACATCAGCCGTCCGAATCCCGTTGAGGGACAGTTATCATTACATTGGATACATCCAAGTAACGACCCACGTCTTCAGGACTTGATTCATGAAAGGAATCTCCGTGGCGGGATTTCCAGTACGTACAAGTTCGAATGTCGAGAGTATTAACAACATAGTGTGAAAACACTTCTTGAATCCTCACAAAGGCTGTTCCTGAATTGGAGGCCCTCAAGAAGGCTAACAAGATATACCGAAGTGTATCAACAATTCAGGTGAGTCGCTGAAGTATACCAAAGTATCACTCCAATACTGTAGACCATGTGAAACATAAAACAACCACCATGATATGTGAGGCAAGATCAAAAGATCTAACAAAAGACTCTTTACACAACTTGTGTCTTTTTTGGCGAACACAAGTGTATGATATTTGACAGTGTATCCTAAGAGATCTTTTGATGAATCTCGTGGCTCTTGATTTGATTAAGTGCGTTTTGATGTTAGTGAGCGGAGGCTGGAGCAGACTGCCACCTTTTTAATATCA
The DNA here is from genome assembly GCA_910596185.1 of Chrysanthemum makinoi. Taxonomy (NCBI): domain Eukaryota; kingdom Viridiplantae; phylum Streptophyta; class Magnoliopsida; order Asterales; family Asteraceae; genus Chrysanthemum; species Chrysanthemum makinoi. The sequence goes on from OU343222.1 coordinate 205,850,014, forward strand.
ACACATCTCGGAGTGAGAGGTCGATAGATTATGCAAGGTTATCCGTGAGAAATGAAACAAGAACCTTTTAAGAGGAACTTGAGTGGCTAGGAGGGGTTGTGTAGTGCGTCACTGGGTCCATGACGTCTTGTCTTCAATACCGGCATCATCTTAGTGACAACCAGTAGCAGATGAATTGAACCCGGTTTCTGCCCTAAGTTAAATTATGGAGGGCTATTTCTTTTCACCCTTTTCTTTAATTTTCTTTTTAATTCTTCAACCACTTCTTTCTCCTTTTCTCATATTCTCCTTTTTTCAATCATACCTAAGGACATTCTAGTTCTAAACTATTGGTGATGTCCTTGGGTGGATCCCTCTGGCTCTCGCGGATCATAGGACGAATTTCCTATCCTTAGTCACCTTATAACTCCATGATTATCCTATGTTGCCATAAAACCTTTTTTTTAAATCTCTCAGCGTGTTTATGATTATAAAACATATTTTGTTAACACCTTGAGAGTTCTGCATTTTCAGAAACACTCCCCCTTCACATGTGCTTATATTATTTTATCTTAAATCTGCACATTGAGGGAAGAGTTTCCACTTTTTGAATTGACCGACTTTCAATAAACAAGACCTTTGCAAGACACGTTTGCATCACTGGTTTGAGCAACTTGAAATTATTACCCGTCCAGGTGCAAGTCCAAAGAAAGTCTCTCGAGATGGTACATTCTACTTAGAATTTTTGAAAATTTTCTATTTTCATTTTTTTTGTTGGTTTTTCAAATTTTGTATTTGGTTTTTCATAAAAACTTACAAAGAAGATTTGAAGAAAGAAAAATTAAGTTTGGACAAGCAAAAGTGGAGTTAAGAGTTGAACTAGAAAAGAATTTGCACATGCGATATTGGAAAAAATTTCTTCTTTACCACATCGGGTATATGAACCTTCAACAGTTTTACAAGTACCTGCATCCATAGAAGAAGAATTTTAAAAAATAACAGTGTTAGAAGTACATGTTTCCTCACGCTGAGGGTGTTCACTATCAACAGTTGTGGTGGTTTCTACTTCATTGTCTTGATGATTTTTACTATTATCCATATTCCTCATGTGAATTTAGCATGAATTTACATTATCCATATTCCCGACTATTCTTTCTATGCTAACATCAACATGTACTTAACCCTTTCTACCTTCATCATTGCTTTGACACTGCATTCTGAATGAAAATAACCTGAAACTTTGCTGTGATCGTTAGAGGTAGCTTGCTGAACCATAGTCATAAAACAATTATTCCCAGCTGATTCCTTATCTTCTATTTCGCTATAATCACCGGTTTCAATACCCTGCAAATATTCAGGTGCATCTGGCTTAGATTCAAACAATGCTTCAGCACTTCGTGCCGGTTCAGTCAACGGCTTGTGCTTAATATACTCAACAACTGAAATTGGAAATCTCAGGTCGAGTGATCTTGAGTGATCTAGAAACTCATTTTCTTCAACCTCTTGCTCCTTTTCAGTCGACGTCTTCTCATTCTCAGTTAACATTTTCCCAGTCTCAGTCACCGTCTTCTCAGTCTTAGGATATGGAGCAAAGAATTGAACAATAGAGTCCATATCGATTGACGGTAGAAAATTGTTGAGAAAAGACATTGTGAACGTGTGAAATGAATTTACGGATCTTGTAGCCGATAAAGAAGTGATTTTTGTTTCCGAGTAAATCGTTATCAATCTTTCACGGTGTTGTAATAACTAGCACGATAGTTATATTCAATAAACCCGAATAACCTCAACCCAAGATAATACCCAATCTCGGATTATTGAAGCTCGAGTAAAACCTTAGTCCAAAATTATACCAATATTTTCACAAAATATCAATTTGTCAATAAAAATTCAGAATACTATTAATCCTTCTTGTAGTATTGTACGAGAAATTCAATAACTTAGCTTAACACACGGAACCTACAATCTTTAGTACACAACAAAACAAGTCAAAGCCCATAAGCAGTCCAATTCGGAAAAACTGAAGCCCATCCCCAAATCAGTCTAGCTAAAGTCCAATAAGAGTTACCCTAATATTTGGAATATATAAGACACACTTATCAATAATTAACCCTAATAATTCTCAACCTAACGCTAATCCTCTTTCACTTAAAAAACACAGCAACCAACTATTTTCTCAAACCGAACCTACTGATTGAAAAATTTGTCTTTGTGAATCTGCTATAACCCGAACAACAATCAATCTAAAAAACTTTCCTTCTGCTTGAGCAATCCGACACCAACATTAAATGAAACTAACCCTTCTGAAAGAATCTTTAAACCACGACGAGCATAAAAGATTTTATCATCAAGATCCTTGATAGGGTCGCGGGTAGGTGATGTGTATGATTCGTTTTACTTTAATCCTAATAAAAGGGAGTATGAAACCTTTTGGTTTTGTGCTTTCTTTAAGATTCGAAAATTAAAATGAAGGTAAACTTCTAAATCGATCTATTATGAGTAAATCTCTTGAGGGTTTTGTTCAGAAACGAAGCCTAGTTAATTTAAAGAGATTAAACTGAGATCTATTTTTTTTCTTTTTGATTTGAGTTTTTGTGTAGTTAGATGTAGATGAAGGTGTGATGATAGATGGGTTGTGATGATAGATGGGTTGTGTTTGACAGATGGGTTGTTTTATTTCTTTAATGTCGTTTTGATGTTGAACCAGCTCATTAATTGCCTCGTTTTTATTTTTCTCCTTTGATACGGGGTTGGTCTGAATTGGTGATATTGATTGAGTGGTTTTGTATTTTGAATCTGGTCTTGACCTTCTGTACTTTCTCTCGTTTTTCCTTTTTATTAATCAAGTTTACGAATACCTTTTTTCTTACTAGAAATCTGAAACAAATTCGTAACCAGTGGTTAGTCGTAAACTATGGTTATTCGTAAACGATATTCGTAAATAGTTATTCGTAACCCTTGCTCGTAAAGATTATTTGTAACCCTTGTTCGTAAAGATTATTCGTAACCCTTGCTGTTAGGTCACCATAAGTTAACACAAGAATCAATATGTAAGAAATATAGATGAGATGATCGGATGAACACACAAAATACACTACAATAATGAAAGGTTATGCGTAGGTATTATAGAGTGAACAACCAACCCTCAAATGAGGGTTTACAAGACTATTTTTAGGGGAAGGGAGCTAGGGCAACATATCTAGTCCATTTCTTTCTTATTGGGCTTTTGCATAGGCTCATGGGCTTTCTACATGAGCCTTGCCATAATAACTAACATAAAATCCTAATTAAGCAGCCTATTACATATTAATGACTAACACTTGAAATAAAAGTTAGGAGTGATTCCAACAATCTCCCCCTAAGTGTTAGTAATGACTCTAACAATCTTGAATAAGTTGTCGGTGATGATGTAATAGATGTTGCTTTGACGTCTTCTAGCATTCTTCTTTCTTGTGAGAAGAAGTGCTTTGATTCCAACAATCTCCCCATAGTAAGGATCATGTTTCTTTTGAAGTTTTCAGCTTTGACATCTTCGTATTCTTTGTTCTTTGTTATGGTGTGGATGTGATGATAGTATGTTGTTGTCTGCATCTGGTCCGCTTCGTTGCTCAGGTGTCTCCACATCTTTCTCCAACATGCTCATACGACCTTTGACTTTGGATTTCAGATATGATGTAGTTCTCTAGTCTTTAATACTTTGTAGATTCTTTGGTTGATGAAGAATAGTTTTGACTTTGAGTTGCCTTTTGAGAGAACTTCATTTGTGTTGTTGTTGATATGAGTATGTGGAGAGTTACCATGATCTTTCCTCCCAGGAGCATCCATCAGAAAAAACATAGAAATGGGTTAGTGAAAAACACCAATCGATCATGGTGGTCTTTTCTTAGAGAATTGAACACTACGATTGTTTTACTGATGAATGTCTTGATTTCATTAACCTTGGTCGGGCGAATCAGCCATCCGAATCCCGTGGAGGGACAATTGGAATTACATTGAACAAGTTCAAGTAATGACCCACATCTTCAGGACTCGATTCTTGAAAGGAATCTCCTTAGCGGGATTTCCAGCACTTACAAGTTCGAACTTCGAGGGTGTTAACAACATAGTGTGAAAACACATATCTAATTCTAGCAAAGGCTGTTCCTGAACTGGATTCCATCAAGTAGGATAACACGATGTACCGAAGTACAACTACAGTTCAGGTGAGTCGATGAGGTACACCGAAGCATCACCTCACGACTGTAGACCGTTTGAGATAACACTAAGCGTAACTGCTGTCAGGGGTGTTTGATGTTGACCCTGGCAGGAGTTTCCATTAAATTACTGAGGATCACAAGTGTGAATCCCCTCATAAATGTTCTCGGCAGATTGCTAGGATCTGCGAAGGACTCTAGTGTGTATCACTTGCATTCTTAAAGTTGAATGACAAGCGATGAAAGTTTAAGTTTTCCTAAGAGATCTTTTGGTGAATCTCGTGGCTCTAGACTCGATTAGTGCGCTTTGGTTTTCCAGAGTGGAGACTAGGGAGAGGGTCTCCTTCTTCAATACCAACAATCTCTAAAAGAAAGTCGATAGTTTACGTAGGGTTTCTTGTGAGAATGAAACAAGCTTCTGTTGAGAAAAACTTGAGTGGCTAAGAAGGTTTAGTGCAGTGCGTCACTGGGTCCATGGCGAATTTAATCTTCAATACCAGTGTCATCTAGTGACAGCCAGTAGCATATGTATTGAACTCGGTGTCTGCCCTAAGTTGAATAATTTGGAGGGCTATTTCTTTTTACCCTTTTCTTTACTTTTTTTTTTAAATTCTTCAACTCCTTCTTTCTCTAATTCTCATTTTCTCCTTTTTATAATTATACCTAAGGAATTCTAAGTACTAACTATTGGTTGTGTTCTTGGGTAGATCCCTCCGGCTCTGGCGGATCATAGGAAGTTTATCCCTAAACTTAGTCACCTTATAAATCCATGACTATCCTATGTTGCCGTAAGACCATTTTCTCGAAAATCTCTCAAAGTGTTTATGAATGAAAACATGTTTGTAACACTTCGAGAGTTTTGTATTTTCAGAAATACTCCCCCTCCACATGTGCTTAAGTGTTTAGACAGAAATCTGCACAGTGAGGCTAGAGCTCGCACTTCTGAATTGATCGACTCAAGATAGACAAATCCCCGCGAGACACGGTTACGTTGCATAGTTAAAGAGATGAATTGTCAGCTTTTAGGTGACAACTAGCTCTAATAACTACCTTGAAGGTGTGGACAAACCTTAAAAAGATTGTCAAACCCGTCAAAGTTCATGTCTATCAAGAGTTTCTCGAATAGGTACGATCTACTCGGATAAGTCTTGGAAGACAAATCTTTTCGATTTATGACAGTTCAGATCTCGTCAATTCATTGGTTAAGTCTTAGCATACGAAGATTCTGTGGAAAACTAGAAGGGGGAGTTGAACAGTATTACCGATTAAAACTTTGTTTTAAACTATTTAGATTGACTTATGTCAATCTATTTGGATGTATGTTGGATGTTGATAAACAAACATATAGAAATATAAGTATGTAATGAAAAGATAAAGAGTAAGGAGCAAAAAACCACAACGCGAGTATTTATAGTGGTTCGGCTACAAGGACACCTTCCTTGCCCTACTCCACTCCCCGAGTCACCTACTCGAGAGTTTGTAATCACTACACAACACCAGCTCCTTATAGCGGAGAAGCCTTCACAACGTTGCCTACTCTTTTTCCGGTACTAGGCTAACCACTGGGTTCTTTCACCAAGGAGAACCAAACCTATCACAACGTCGCCTACCCTTTATCCGGTACTAGGCTAGATACCGAGTTCCATTACAATGGAGGAACTACTACCCAACACTACACAACACCTAAAACCCCAAAGGAGACTAACTCCTTATTACAACATCATCAAGAATATCAATATCCTTGGATCCAATACTAATCTATCTTGTACATTGAAACATACCATATCGAATGTACACCTTAGGCACCTTTCACTAATGCCCTTGGCTTGACTTCTAGACAACCTCAATGCCTTTAGCCTTGACTCCCAAGCACTCTTCACTAGTGCTTCTAATATGGATGTTCGACACCTTTCACTAATGTCTTCGTCTTGACCCTTTAGACATCTATCACTAATGTCTTCAACACTACACTTCTTATGAGAAAGAAGAGAACTATCAACAAGAGAACCTCAGTAATCTTGATGATAATGAAGCATGTCAACTTATGAACTTGAGCTTGCTCGTCTTCAAAAGATGGTGATCTCGCCTTTAAGAGGAACCTAGAAAATCATACAAAAACAAAACTACATACATAGATCACTTGGATATGAGGTTAGAGATTTTATAACTAAAAGAGAAAATATGTGAGAAAGGGGTGAGAAACAATGAAGAAATGGCTCACTATTTATAGAGAGAAAACAACTACCGTTTCCCGGATCCCACGGATCCCTCCCTTGAGGGATCCGTCCAGTGTATTAACTGGGATCCGTGGGACGCTCCCTTTTGCCCATGGGTTTTGGGTCATGGGTCATGGGTTATGGGTCATGGATATCAAGTAGGTCCAATGTACCTTCAAGATGCAATGCATCTAGTCCATGTTTCATGGATTAAAACTATGTGTCATAGATTAAAACCATGGGTCATGGATATTATCCACATATGACATAAGCATGATGTCATGCAATGGGTTATGGGTCAAGTTCCATGGGTATGGGTCATGGACTTTGGTTTGTACCCAACTACATTCAATGTATTTGATCAATGGGTCAAATACTTACATTTCTACCCAATTGTATTACCCATTATAATACGTACTAGTTATGTATATATTTGCCCAATATGTAAACACTAGTTGTTGTACATATGTATTACAAAATCATAAAATCACTTATACTTGTTTTAGTGTTTTATGTGAAAACGTAAGTGTGTTAGAAAACTATTGGCTCAAACCATTTACGTATTTTATTTGTTTCGTTTACTTTTGTTATCGACAAAATATTAGAAGATCGTAAAATATAAATAAACATTTTTACGGCTTATTTGTATTAACAGATTCAATCAAAATTCACCATACTTGTATTGCACAATTTTTCTCCCCCTAAAAAATGGCATATAAATGTTATTTTAGATGAAATTTATTATCGAATATGTCCATTTCGAGTTTTGTGGGAAGATTTCCACAAAGAACATTTTGTGAAAAAAGATATTTTGCAAATACTCCCCCTCAACAAGTAATACTAACTTTTGAGGTTTTGAAAAACATAAGGGGAAGTACTTGTTCTTTTGAGCAAAACTTTGAAAATGATGAAAGTTTTATTAAGTTTGACTCAAAAGTAAGAAGCTTTCGTTCCTTTTATAAGGATTGTGGCATTGAAGCGTTCCACAGGGTCCTTTCATTACAAGTACGGGTTGTACAATGTTATGTGTGCACAAGCCATTATGAATATAATAAATCAATCACCAATGAAATATCAATCAAAAGAGTATACGGAGTACCCAATCAATTAGACAACAAGACCCGGAGTTCTCTCTTCTCGTTGAAATGTTGTAATCGAGAAACTCTGTCTTCCGCCCACATGACTCTCTAATCTCCTCATCTGATCCCGATGAAACATCCTTTCATCCAGCCTCTTGATTATCCTTTTAGCTTCCTTCTTTTCCTCTGAATTCCACCTCTTCCTTGACCCAGTACCTGCCTTAATATCCTTTAACCGGTACGCTAACCCATCACGAACTATCTTCAACGTGAGATCGCAGAACTTATGAATCTTGTCGTACGCCATGAAGCAATTATGGTGAAGTTCACTGCGGTAAACAACTCCAAACTTTGGTTTCTTCAAGATGGTGTACTGAGATAGTTGGTTGATGTTGGGAATGTGTAGCAGCGGTTGTGTTAGGTTGATCTGCTTCTTGTATGATTCGACCGCAAGCTGGAGATCTTCAACACATTCTTGGATGACCTTGCATCGAATGAATATCAGGAGGGCTGTGATGTACTGAAGCTGCATATTTGTGGAGAATTGTCTCATCTGTCCTTGTACCTTAGCAAGATACATATCTTCGATGTTGTTGAGCGACACTCTCAGAAAATTAGCCTCAGTAAAATCATATTCTTATTCATCTTGGGGTTTGACCTTGATTTCCTTCAAGAATGAATAATCCCATTTTGTAGCCAAAGTGACATTCATGATAGCAACGATCTTCTTATCACTATAAACCTCCATGTTCGACCTTTGAACTTGGCAGCTTCTGTAATACAAACTTCTCCTTGATGGCCAATGATGAATCCCATACTTAGCGTCAAGGTCATAGTCCACCACTTTGTCAACGAACAGTTTGGTGGCCTCTTCCTCAATTGCAACATTGGTAGAGAAGATTGCTACTGGTATGTTGAAGGTTAGTGATGTAGCATACTTTTTGCTAACGCTACTTCCATGCTCAAGAAACTCGAGGTCATTGTTAAAGAAGAAGCGGTAGGGAATCTTGGGTTGCTCTGGTCGACCAATGGTTGGTAGTGGTTTGGTCCAATCGGTGTAATATGGAGTATTATCACTTCTTGACATGTCGATGTTCAACTCGGGATTTAGCCAGTCAATGTTGTTAGACATGGCTCATGCAATGTTGTCGAGATGGTATTCGACTTCAATAGCACTGCCGGATCTGTCCTTCAGCAATTAGAACGCGTTGTTCTTGATCCAGCGTAATTCCCTCTTCGTCATCTTCTTGACTTTAAACTCATCCCGGATAATCTTGAGTTGCTCCATAGTACGACCATCTACCGGTTATTGACCTTTCGGTAATCGAGGCGTGGCATCAACTAGCTTGCTAAACGAGTCATACTCCTCCGTGTCGTCTTCGTCTAACCAAGAGTCGACTGAGCTTGATTTCTTCTTCTTTTGTTTTGAGGATGATTCCGGTTGTTTCTTAGTTGGTGGTGGGGATGACGGCTGTTGTTGGGGCTCAGGAGTTTCTTTGTCTTCACCACCGATATATTGAAAGTGATCACCGGTTTTCTCCAATGGTGGTGGAGACTCAGTATCCCGAGGTTTTTCAGATGCAGGAGTTTGCTGAGAAGCTTGAGTGGTTGATGTGGTTGTGGTCTTTTGCTGTGGTGGTGGCATAGATGATGAAGACTCGCCAGTTTTCTTTTGACGTTTTGCATTAGGGTCTTTGTCCATGTCATCATCATCTCTGTAACACTTCTCTAGACCAGCTGCTTCCTTGCATGTTGTCTTCAGTTGATGAGCAAGGAGTACCTCAAGAAACTTCAATTCATCAGATGTGAGTGTCGAAGATTGAGAAGACATCTGAGTTATCAACTGTGATAGAAGATCAATTTCAGTAACATGAGGGGGCGGGACTGGTCTAGTTTGCATCGTCACCGGTGTTGTCGTAATTGTTTTTCTGATCAGTTTTCTCAATGTTGGATAGAATTGTTTTGAGAACATGTCTTTAGTTATTCCAGGGACATATTGGAGAAGGAATTCATGAGTGTAATTCTTAATCTTCTCGTCCATTTCTCCTTGAACGTCTCTGTTGAGGAATAACTTTATCTGATCTCTCTCCTCTATGAACGTGTTCATCTCTTGACCAAGCAAACTGACCCTATCAGCCAGCAAGTTCAGTTTTTGGTCTACTAGACTTTGTTTACGTTTTCTTGCTTGTTGCACGGCCTTTTGAATCTTAGATTTGGTACGAGACGCCCATGTGTCAGCCTTTTTCTTGATTGATTTTGATGATGATTTGGTTGTTCTATCTTTTGATGGTGGTGGTGATGAGTGAGATGATGATTCAGTGATGGAGGGGTCATGGGGTTGCTCAGGATTGTGTTCAGGATTTTCTTGGAGGTAGCTGTCTGTTTCAATTCTGATCCTTTCTTCTTCTTCCTTCTTAGCAAGCTCCTCTTTAGCACGTGCTTCTTCAGCAGCCCTTTCTTTCTCAGCTTTTTCCACATCTTCATCAGTTATCATCTCATCAGTTTCTTGCTCATCTTCTTCAAAATCAAACTTAACTTCGTACTCCTGCTGCTTCTGCTCCGTAGATTCCTTGGTGGTAGCACCAGTTCCCTTATCGGGTTGATTAACCGCATCAAGAACTGGTGTAACTGGAACACCACCGCTGGAACCTCCAGGGCCTTTCAACTATTGAGCTTTAAAATCTTTGGCAACTTGCTCCAACCTCAGTCATTTCAGAGTTTTCTGGTATTCTCTGTCTTCTTCTTTAGGATCATTTTCTTCATCTGAATCTTCCTCTTCTTCTTCTGCCACTGGCTTGTTTCCTTTATCGGATGAGGGACTTGGAGGTTTGTCTTCTGACTTTTGAGTAGATAAGTCATCTTGTTGCGATTCAGAGTAGTAAGTCACCTCATCTGACTCAGTTTCAGAGTCATCGTCCTGTGGAATAGGTTCTTGTTTAACTTGAGGACGAACGATCTAACCGGTGACTTTCCTCTTAGGGGATGGGTTTCTTTTCTTATACTTATTTGTACTCCCTGTGCTTCCAGTGCTTCTGGCTCTTCTAGCCCTTGTGGTAGCCACTGCAGTAGACTTCTCATCCATAAACCCAACCTTACCAGCTCTCACTGCTTCTTTGTAACGAAGGTACGAGGGAAGACCCTTGATTGCATCAGTGATGATGCAGTCAAGTAGTTCCGTACCTTGTTTACGTGTTGAAGAGTCCTGGAATCTGACAATGTTTAAAGTAGGCTCATAAAAAACTGAGTGAGTCTTGGGGTCATTTATTCTCATTGGGATGTCCAGATTCTTCCCGAGAATGTTTTGGATCAACAACTTAGTATATCTGATAAATGGAATCTTTGACCCAGGCTTCTCGAGATACTGCATCATGTCTTCCCATATCAAACTTGCATAGTCAATGTGTTGCTTGTTGACCATTCCCCAAAAGGTTTGAAGGTGCATAAGTTTAGGATATTCATGACCGCTATCTCTTCCAGATACAGACTTGGCGATCATTATGTAGAGAGTCCTCCAGGGCTGAGGGATGTTTTTGAGATGAACAGTGGAGTGTTTGGTGATGATGCCTGCAGCTTCGTGAAATCCAATGTTGACCATGAATTGTATTATTTCTTCTTCTCTAGGAGTTGGAACGTAGTCGGTAGTCTGAATGGCTGTTAGAAGAAGAATAATGCGAAGATCCGCTACCGTAACTGTGACTTCCTTGGTGTTACGAGTCACTTTGACTACATCTTGACCATTGATTTTCTCCATAGTGTGCCAGAACTAATGGATGTAGATCTCTGGTACTGTAGCCGAGTTAGACAGCATAAGACGGTAGGGATGATCCTTGAGAATGTCCACAGCTACTCTGCACGAGGATTCTGAGCAGGTGAAGTTTTCAAAGTCAACTCTGAGGTTGTTCTTTCCAATTGTTTTGTGATAATCCATTGGGAAGATATCTTCCATTGTGAGTTCATTGGAGGCATTGAGATTTTCCATGTTGACGTCCATTTCGCGATCTGAAAGGTATTGAGACAAAAGAACCAACATATCGAAAAACATTATGTTAGTCTAAGATTGATTTTATTGTCCAATTATTGATTGAAGTTGTCATGCTTATGAATGTTACGAGTCCAAAGTCACATTTAGTCCAATAGTCCGAAGTTGAAGTGATAAGTTACGTGAGTATGTTAATTTTTGAATTTAATGTCCAAATTTCACTTAATCACACAACATTTTATCCCTTTATAGTTTATGAGTGACATTTTGGTTATTGTGACTTATGAGTAACTTGTTACAAGTACATTATGCGTAACATTGCAAGTTGGCTTAGGCGTAAACTTGTTAGCTTATGTGTAAACAATGGTCCATATGTGTAGGCGTAAGCTTAAGCATAAGGGTAACCCTTAGGCGTAAGGATTTCTTACGCGTAAAGGCTTACCCCGTAGCTTATGTGGTTATGCGTAAGCTTAGGCAAAGGAGTTACGCGTAAGGTTTACTCGTAAGAGTAGCCCTTAGGCATAAACATCCAAGTTTACGCATATCCTTCCAGGATACATGTAGTCCCACTGTAGACCCTTATGCGTAAGTGTTACGCGTAAGATTGCTCTTATGCGTAACCCATGAACACCTTATATCTGAACTTTACGCGTAGAAACCTGTAACAATTTAAACATAACAATCTGATTACAATTTATTCCTTACACTTTCAAGACCACAAAAGATGTCAAAGATAAGAACAGTTACATGTAAAGAACCTTAGGTGTAAATTATATTAAACCCTAAACCCTAAAGATTACGCGTAACAAATCTGACCATGGAAAATTCACAAGTTTGATTTTGCACTATCCTAGATGACTAAGAAACAGGTTCCAACAAGTTATAACATTAAATACCCATTGAATCAAAAGTTCATGTTTCTTCGACTCATAAACCCTAGAAATCAAATTACTCACTTTTGTTTTTTCTGGGTATGATTAAAGGGTGATTCAATGAAATTAACCTCATTCTAAACCTATCTTAAGCATCTAATCAAGACAAATCATTCAAACAAAGAAACGCCCAAATCGTTCAAGAACCCTAAAAATAAAAAAAATCATTAAATCATGTTTCTGGGTAGGAACGAATGATGACAATGGTTTCAAAACACATTAGAGAAGGTTTTTACACTACCCATATCATTTAAAACTCACATTTGAAGATTCATAATTTTACGCATACGCGTAAACTACAAATTCAACCATATTGAACGATTTAACCATTAGATTTGAATAAAACTTAAAACCAATGTTTGAAATCATGATTGAAAGCTTTTACAACTTACATTTTTCGAATTTGTAACACGGATTTGTGTATTGAATCTTAGGCGTGGATCTTGGTTGTTGATATAATAAATGTGAAGAGTAAATGATTTGAATTTAGTTAGGTGGGGTATTTTGTTAAAATTAATTTTCAAAATTGACAAAGTTAGTCCCTCCACCTCAACCATTTACAACGAAGACCCATTAACTTTCACTTTGGTTAGACAAAACACATTTTGGAAAAGAAACTTGACGATACTCCCCCTCGACTTTTGAAATGATTAAATTTTAAAACATTTGAGTCTGAGGAGAGTATTTTAACAAGAAATGTATCCACCATTTCTGAAGAAACAACATATTTTTGGTAACATGCACTTACAAGGTTTTATGAAGCTAAAAAATATTTACATTCTCCCCCTCAACACTTGTTTGGAAAAAATGATGAAAGGTTTGATGGAACAAAGTGTTGACGGAATATTTGTACTTTCAATGTTTGAAAGAAATTTAGGTAGAAGAATATTTTTGGATTTCATCAGATTTTATATTTTTATATTTTGTTTTTGAAAAATTTATTTACAAAAGAGCTTTTGGTGTTTTACTGTTTTCAAGAATGTGTTAAAAGTTTGTCCAGTTCTTCTGGAATAAAAAAACCTCATACCAATCCGGTGAATCAAATGAGTAAACCTTGCTGGAGCCAAGGATTTAGTGAGAAGATCCGCCAGTTGGTGTTCAGTACCTACAAAGTATAATTCAACGGTACCCTTTTCCACATGCTCTTTGATGAAATGATATCGAAGATCGATGTGCTTTGACTTCGAATGTTGAACGGTGTTGCACGAGATCGCAATAGCACTTCGATTGTCACAGTACACCGGAATTATGTCAAATACATAACCATAATCCTTGAGTTGTGTTCTCATCCAAATGACTTGAGCACAACACACAAACATGGCTACATATTCTGCTTCAGTTGAGGACACCGATGTACAGTCTTGTTTCTTCGATTGGCATGACACCAATTTATCACCAAGGAATTGTAAACCTCCAGAAGTACTTTTCCGTGAATCTAAGTATCCTGCATGGTCAGCGTCTGAAAAAGCTATTAGTTCAAAACCAGAATGCTTCGGATACCAGATCCCCAAATTAATGGTTCCCTTTACGTATCGGAGGATTCTTTTAGCCTCAGTGAGGTGTCGTTCAGTTGGTCTTGACTGATAACAGGAGCAAAGATATACAGAAAATACAATGTCGGGTCTACTAGCTGTTAGATACATGAGAGACCTAATAATACTTCGGTATTTGGTAGGGTCAACCAATTTCCTATGAAAATCAGCGTCCAGTTTGTTGGTATGTGCCATTGGTGCTGCATAGGTGTCACAACTTTGCATTCCATGTTTGTTCAATATTTCAAGAGCATATTTGGACTGACTTAAGAAAATACCACGGGGTGATTGATGAACTTGTAGTCTTAAGAAGAACGTAAGTTCACTCATCATTGACATTTCAAAATATGTTTTCATTAGTTTTGAAGAAGCGTTTGAGTACTTTTTGTAGGTAGAACCAAAAATGATGTCATCCACATAAATTTGAACAATTAAAATGTGTGCCCCGTGATATTGAATAAACAGTGTTGGGTCGACCGATCCTTTGACAAAATTATGAGAAAGGAGAAAGGAGGAAAACTCATCATACCACGCCCGAGGGGCTTGTTTGAGACCGTAAAGAGCCTTATTCAGTTTGTAGATGTGATTAGGGAACTCTGGATCAACGAATCCTTCTGGCTGACTAACATATACTGTTTCCTTCAGTTTACCATTCAGAAAAGTAGTTTTGACATCCATATGATAGACCGTGATGTTCATATGAGCCGCAAATGCCAGAAAAATCCGTACAGCCTCAAGTCTAGCTACTGGTGCGAATGATTCTTCGAAGTCAATTCCCTCTTTCTGTCTATAACCCTTAGCCACCAGACGTGACTTATTTCGTATAACCGTACCTTCAGCATCTAACTTGTTTTTCCACATCCATTTTAGACCAATGACATAGACCTCTGTTAGTCTTTCAACCAATTCCCATACTTCTAAACGTTTGAACTGGTTTAGCTCTTCTTGCATGGATTCAATCCAGTTGTCTTTGGTCATTACATCTTTGATGTTTTTGGGTTCAGTTTGAAAAATGGTGTGAGCATAAATGCAGTGTTCACCGTCAGTCTAAAGGCTTTGTCGAGTTACGACTGTTTGGTTCAGGTTTCTAATAATGTTAACAAGAGGATGGTCCTTAGTCTAACGATATGTGGAGGGTTGATGTTGATATACGTTGTGCAGATTTGGTGGATTCAGATGGCTGGTTGATGATTCAGCAACATCTGAGTTTGCATTTTCAGTAGCAAAGGGGTTAAAGAATGCGTTTCCATCATAATCCGCTGGAGCAGGTACATCTTGATTCAGAAGATCATCAGCTGGATCAGCGTCATTAGAAGCGGTTTGTTCGGCTGTTGTTGTAGAATCAATTGGAGGTGCGTCAGCAATAGTTGTTGTTGTGTCAGGTGTATCAGGAACTGGAATATTATCAGGTTGAGAAGCGGAAACATTTGATACATTTGGAGCACGTTGATCAATTTCATCACTAAATAGAGGAGCAAATAACGTTTCCATTTGATGATGAGTAAGCTGTAAGCTTGGTTAAGCTGATGATGGGGTTTGGGGGAAGTTAAAACGGTTATGTCCGGGTTCTAAGCTGTTTTGCTTAGAAGCCATCTCTGTAAGCTCCTCAAAATTAGCATGAATCGTTTCGATAATCTCCCTTATACGACGATTCCAAATCCTGCATCCCTTTGAGTTTTCATAGTATTCAACGAAGACTCCAATGTCAGCTTTGGCCTTGAGCTTTCCAAAGTCATCACGATCATTATTTGGGTAACATAGAGCACCAAATACATGAAAGTGTTTGAGATTCGGTTTTTGGTTATGGATAAGCTCATAAGGTGTTTTGTTGTGGCGTTTGGTTATCATTGAACGGTTCTGAGTGTAGCATGCAGTTGACACGGCTTCTGCCCATAAGTAATCTGGAAGTTTTGCATTGATTAACATCGTTCTTGCAGCTTCCACTAACGTACGGTTTCGTCTTTCGACAACTCCATTTTGTTCTGGTGTTCGTGCAATTGATGTTTGATGCTCAATTCCCACTTTCTCATAGTATTCTCAAAGAGTTTGATTCACAAATTCAATTCCTTTATCCGTTCTGATTTGTCTTACTATATTCCGGAGCTGAACTTGAATTTTCGTAGGAAAGGTGATGATCATTTGTGGAGCTTGATATTTACTTCGAAGAAAATAAACCCAAGTCCATCTTGAGTAGCCATCAACAATTACTAGAATGTAGCGTTTAGCATTAATTGTCTGCACGCGCATTGGGCCACACAAATCCATGTGAAGAAGATGAAGGACATGCTGAGAGTTGTGGTCCTTCTTTGACGGAAAGTGAGCACGAGTGCCTTTCCCTTGTTCACAGGCTGAGCATAAGTGATCTTTTGAATACCGAAACCTTGGAAGGCCTTCAACTAGTTTGTGTCGTGCAAGATTGGTTATGGTTTGAAAGTTGAAGTATGAAAGACGTCAATGCCATAGCCAAGATTTTTTAGATGATGCCTTAGAAAGTAGACAGATGGAAGATGAAGCAATCATGTCTTGCATTGAAATTGTGTAAAGTCTTGATGTGCGATTTCCAGACATAAGATCGTTTCCTTGTAGATCACGAATGAAACAAGTTTTCTCCCTAAAAGCAACTTCCAAATCACCATCACAAAATTGACCGACTGAAAGGAGATTGTGACCAAGACCTTCCACATAATAAAACCTGCTAATTTCGATGTTCCCATTGATGTAATCTCCATAACCCATGATAGCTGCGAAGTGATCATTCCCAAACCTGACAGTGCCAATGAACTTTGAGACAAAGTTTGATAACAGTTTGAGATTGCCTGTCATGTATCGGGAACATCCACTATCAATAATCCAAAGGATGATCTGTATCACCTACATTACACACAGACGACACAGGTGGAATAGAAGTAGAGGTGGAACCCGAAGAGTTAGAGGGTTCCGTTACAGTTACAGTTGAAACACACATGTTAATGATTTTAGGAATCCATTTAAATCCAGGTGTATTTTGTAACCATTTCTGCCAAGTCCAACTAGTTCGTGCTTTGGTCTTAGTGAATGCACTAGGTGATATTCTCTTCCTAGGAGGTGAAGTGGGTTCTATTGGTTTACCTAGAAGGCGGTTTACCTAGCACAGACTTAGAAGTATTAGTGGGCCTAGAGGTAGTTCGATTTCTATGTTTCCGATTAGGAGATAAGATAGATTTAGCCACATATTTTTCATGACAACCAGAAAACATGCTTTCACAACAACCAATACAAGATGCTTCAAACAAAACATTCAAAGTACTTAAAGATTCAGCATTCGTTACATCACTTATTCTATTACATTTGTCTAACGCTATGTCTAAAGTGGGTGCAACATGAGTTTTATTCAAATTCCTAAGGTGTTCTTCTACTTCAGAGGTCTTTATTGTTCTTCTCTTATGTTGCAACGTCCTATTCTTCTTGTTTTTGCTCTTAAGCTGTGAAGTGCTAACGTTAGGATTAGAGGCAACTACTCCTGCAGAAGTGGAAGGAAGCACATTAGTATCTTGTCGTTTGTTATTAGGTGTTCCAGTGTCAATTTGAAACATTCCAGGTGCAAAGACATTTGTGTTACTAGACTTATCTTGTGCATATTTCCCTAACTTCTCTTTCAACTCAACTATAGTGTGCAACTGTTAGGATTTGGAAAATCCAGTAGTTAAAGTGTCGGTCACCTCAAGTATATGTAATCGTTAGAAAGCTCGTAGTCGTAGTTATTTAATGTTAAGTAGTATTTAGTTATGTAACACCGTGGAGGACGGACGGGTCTTTACCCAATGTATGCCTGATCCACAGCCCGTTGTGTGGCGTTTTATTGTAAGACTATAAATACTCTCTACCTTCCAAGGTAGAGAGTTGGAGCTCATAATAAGATTTTTCTTTCTCTCACTAAAGTTCCCAACTCTCTTCCATTTCTCTCTCTAGAACTTTCTCTCTCTAAACATAGTGTACGCCCCATTTAGGTTATGGTTTAATGTGTTTGTGAAATCTAATATGTTACAAATGGTATCAAGAGCCATGGTTTGATCACTCATCTTTCATGCTCTTTGTTTTGGTGGATTTCATAAGGTTTTTGGGGTATTAAGGGTTTAGGAGAGTTTGATTCATTTAGACAAATTCTAGTGTTAAAGTTTGAATTTTTCTTGTACTTTTGTGTTTAGGATCATCATATGTGCTTATGTTTTGAATTGGAAGGCTTAAATCATTGTGGTTTGGTTGTTTTTGATTGATAAAGTGGTTATTTGTGAAGATAGGACGAAGCGAGTTGAGTCTCGGACTTGTTTTTCTTCAAAGCGAGTTGCTTTGTTTATGTATGCGAGTTAGTATATGCGACTTGGCTATTTAGCGAGTTGATTTTCATGCGACTTGGGGTCTAAGCGAGTTGTGTGTCTTGCGAGTTGATACAAAAGCGAGTTGGCTATTTAGCGACTTGTTCCATTAAGCGTGTTGACAGTGTTGCGAGTTGATGCTAATGCGACTTAGCTATTTAGCGAGTTGATTCCCTAAGCGAGTTGTCTCCTTGAGCGAGTTGGTTGTTTAGCGAGTTGATAACTTAGCGAGTTGTGTGTCTTGCTACTTGTCACTTCTTCGTGATACATTCTTACGGTTGTTCTTTTGGTTTAGTAAAATCCCGTGAAAGAATCAATTTCCCGGTTTAATCAAAGAATTGTAAAATCCCGTAGAACTTGTAATCATGGCAAACATCGTTCCTACTATTGTTTCTTCCGTAGCTGAGGATGTTCAAGCAGCAGGGTCAGATACTCGTCCACCTATTCTTGACAGAACTGATTATGATTCATGGGCACAACGAATCCGATTGTACTGTTTGGGAAAGGAAAATGGAGTCAACATTCTCAAGTCAATCGATGAAGGACCTTATCTAGTTGAGACTACTAGAGACATAATTGATACAGCTGAAGATGGAACAATGATCTATGGAATAGACAGACCAAAGACGTATGATGAGCTCAATGATAAGGAGAAGAAGAGATTCGATGCGGATATCGGGGCTTCTAACATCATATTACAAGGTCTTCCAAAAGACATCTATAAGCTTATCAATCACAACACTGAAGCCAAGGCTGTGTGGGATAATTTCAAGATGCTTCTTTCTGGTTCTGAATTAATTATGGAAGACAGAGAATCACAACTCTATGATGAATTTGAGCACTTCAAGATGAAACCAGATGAGAGTGTGTATGAGTATTACGTGAGATTCCAAAATCTTGTTAATGACATGAGGAACATCAGAATGACTATGCCAAACATTCAGTTGAACTCAAAGTTTGTGAAAAACATGAATCCCTAATGGCACAAGTTTGTCACCTCTGTGAAGCTAACCAAAGGATTGAAGAATATAAACTATGAGCAACTCTATGCCTTCCTTTTTCAGAATGAGAGACATGCCATGTTTGAAAAGAGGATTCTTGAACAATTCAAAACAAATCCAGGAGAGACAAGCTCATCTAATGATTCAACTGCCTTCAACTCAAACATTGGGATAACCACTAAAGCTTCACAAGTTATACCCATGGGTGATGGAACTCACAAACTCATTCCTTATCCTATGTTCAAACAAGCTGGTGCTGATGTACACGTGGGTAACTTCATTAATCAACTAGATCTCCTGATTTGTCAAAAACATGAACTCTCTCCCACACACCAACAATAACCTCAGAACGGCATCTAATCCACACAATCAAGCCACTGTCAGAGATGGGAAGGTTATTGTACAACCAGTTCAAGAAAGGCAGTATGAACAAAGAAAAGGTGGAGTTGGTAGAGGCTATGTGAGAAATCAGAATAGGGGAAGGAATGGAAATCAGGGACAAGCAAAGCGGATCAAGTGTTACAACTGTGGAGGTGAGGGACACATTGCAAGGAACTGCACATCGCCAAAACGCCCTCAGAATGCCGAGTACTTCAGGGAGAAGATGTTGCTTGTTCAAGCTCAGGATAATGGTGCAACCTTGGATGAAGAGGAGTTGTTGTTTCTGTCTTGAAGGGAATGCTAAGACATATGATGCGATGTGGATGAGCAACCAACTTCGGAGATAGGCCACAATCATCATAATGCCTTTCAAGTCGCTGATTGTGATGCATACGACTCTGATGTTGATGATGAACCTACTGCACAAACCATTTTCATGGCTAGCATTTCTCCAATGGTCTCTCCTAAAGTCTCTTCATCACCACAAGCTGGACCATCCAAAGATAAAATAATCTCAGAGGTAATAAAACTATATGATGATGTTGATGAGCAAAAGATGCATAATAAAGTACAATCTCTGAAACTTATTGAATCAGAATATTGAAAATATGTGCAATATCAATGTTGTCCCATATGATCAATATGTGAAACAAAGTGAAAGTGAGATTGTACCAAGTGATGCATCTTCTGCAGATCAATAATGACTATGTTTTGATGAATACACTGCATGTGCCCCTGATGATTCTCTTTATCTCGAACTGAATGCCTATAAAGAACGAGTTGCCATTTATGAACAACGTGCTAAGTTTGAGCTAATTACTCGTGAGCAGGAGTTGGATAACCAAATGCGTACAATTATTAGAAAAAGTAATTTTAGAGAAGAAGTGTTAAAACAAGAGTTAAACTCCTTACAAGAAAAGCTTTCAAAAACTGCTAAGCAAAAACAAGAACTTCAAGAAAATGTTAAAGTGCTTAAGCAGGAATTTCATGCCAAGGAATCAAAAATTTTGAATGATTTTTCAAATCTAAAAACTTTGAAGAACAAGCTTGAAAATAAGTTGTACGTACAAGGGAATACCATTCAGACTACTCACATGGTCACTAAGCATAGAGTTTTAAGCGATAAGCATAGTGTTCCCATTATAGATAAACCCAACCATGAGTACAGTAAGTTAGCTAAAGGCTTCAAAATGTAATTTATGATGGTAATGAAATCCTTAAGCCTAGACAGAAACCTAGTTGCGCTGAGTGTACTGAGGAAGATAGAAAATTAGATGTTGCATCTAGGGAGAAAATGAATAAGAAGCTAGAAGATCCTAATGCAAAAGAATAACATCATGATTAAACCCCATGATTACAAGAAGGAAAACTGGATCTCCTTAAACAAATTTAAGCCTCAAACGTTGTTAACACCGGAACAAGTTTTCTGGAAAAAGGACTTAGATAAGAAAAAGCTGAAAATCTTGTTGAAACAAACCCTCCCCTTAGGAAAATGCCTGCAGCGACTGTGTATCCTCCAAATACACCAATGCATTTAGTTCCTAGAACTATTGCCACTAAAAGCAAGACCTTAATCAGCCAATATGTTCTTCTTCAACTATTTGTCGATTTTGAGAAAACTTGTAAGAAAAGGATATCCCCCACTGGGATAACTAAAGGGGAAAGGGGTTTTGAGCAAACAAAAGAATGCTATCTAACTAAGGTCATGCCTTTCTTTAAACTAAAAAAAGAACATTTTGAGAGTCTTAAAAAAGGGATAGATTCAGATATTAAAGGAATGGAAAAGGAATTTGATGCAATGATAGTTGAGGTTGGCGACTATGAGAGAGCATTAAAATATAATGAGATTGAGAGGAAGAACTTGCATACCTTGAATGAGAATCTTATTTCGGAATGTATTGCTCAAGATGTGTTTTACATCACTTTCAATTGCTCCATTAATTCTTCTCAATTTCATGAATTATCTGTTGCTCTGAAAGTCTCCCATGATCATGTCATTGAGCTTGAAAAGATTTATTCTAAACTTAATGAGAAAATTGATCAGGATGATCACGATAATTTGGTAAAGCATCTTTCTAAACTAGAAGTTGAACATTTTGATTTACAACTAAAATATCAACATCTAAAGAAAATGTTAAAACCTCAAATATCAAGACATCCTTGGATGTTCCTGAATTTGATGCATTTTTGAAATTAGCAATCGTGATGAACAGATTCGAGCTCATTGTAACACGATCAAAAAGTTGAAAGCCCAAATCTCTCAATTAAAGGGTGAAAAGAACAATGTGATTGGATCCCAAATGCCTCCTCCTTTAGATTCTCAATACTCTCAAACTTTTCATCTTCAAAACTTAGTTAATGCCTTACAAAAGGAAAACGAGAGTTTTCTAGAAGAAAATGAAAAAGTTAAACGACACTTTAAAGAGTTATATGATTCAATGAAAGTCACTTGTGACCAAAACAACGATAAAATAACGTCTTTACTAAAGGAAATTGAGAATCTGAGAAGTCGGGAAAATGGGAAAGTGCCACTTGTTTTTAATAAGAATGTTGTTTCAAAGTCACCCTTAGACTGCAAATACACTGTGACGGTTAAATATATTCCTCCTCATCTTAGGAATAATGAACCTGCGTTTCATGACTATTGTGCTCACCTTAAGGATAGTCTAGAATGTCTCAGTGAGATTGTTGAAGAGGATTTCATTAATAAACCTCTTGATAGAGAAATTAGGTTTGCTTGCCTCCAGGCCAAACGATCTCAAGAGCTGCTTGAATGTGTAATTGCAACATGTCCAAAATCCTTAGGTGCAAAAGAAAAAGCTGTGATGCCTTGTTCTATGCCTAGTGCCAAGCATGAAATCCGTTCTATGCCCAATGTTATGAATGTGAACCTTAGGGTGCCTTCAAGTAGTTCTGATTCCAGATATGTTAGTGCTAAGAAAGCGAACTCTAGTGTGTCTTCTAGGAGTACAAA
Source organism: Chrysanthemum makinoi (assembly GCA_910596185.1). Classification (NCBI taxonomy): domain Eukaryota; kingdom Viridiplantae; phylum Streptophyta; class Magnoliopsida; order Asterales; family Asteraceae; genus Chrysanthemum; species Chrysanthemum makinoi. The sequence goes on from OU343222.1 coordinate 205,872,632, forward strand.
TCCTAGTACTTCTGATGTTAAGAAAGTGAATTTTAGTGTGCCTGCAAATAGCTCAAATCATAGTCTTAAGAAAGTAAACACTAATGTGCCTTCTAGTTGTTCAGATCCTTGCACATCAAGTTCAGGAATGCAAAATATAGATCAACCAACTAATGTTCCCATTCCCTCTACAGGAGTAATCAGTGACATTAAAGCGAAGCGGTCAAAGTCTCAAGACAATACAAGGAATGATAGGACCTTGCAAGCTGAAAATGTGCATTGGAAGAGAGTAGAAGACCAATCTAGGAACTTTAAGTTTGAGTCAATAAAAGCGAATCGTGTTGATTCTAGTATTAGCCATAGGCGTATCTATAATTAATTCAAATTCGATACTATTTGCAAACCTTGTAATGATGTCGCTTGAATTACATGTTACTAATCATGAATGTGGTGTGAATGCTTTGTCTAATACTTTGTCAAATGCCAGTTAAAATTGTTAATGCAAAATATCATGCTAAGAAGGCAAAAAGGCAAAGGCGAAAAAAAGTTAGAAAATAGTGGAAACCCACAGGAAGAACATTTAGTAAGATAGGTTATCAATGGATACCTTTTGGCCATAAAGTTAATCAGGCAACACCTACTATAAAATGGATGCCTACTGGTAGAACTATTCCCTTAAGAAGTGAACATACTTTGAATAGGTCAAATACGGATACTAGTACATCATCTATTCATAATGATTCCATTGTCTCAATTTCTAATATGAATGTTTCTATTTCTGATGTGGGTGTTCCAATCACTGTTACTAACCAAATGGAACCCATTCTTGCATGGGGATCCCAATTATCCAGCTTATCCATTCTTGTGCTGTGTTCAACTGCGATCGTTCAAATCGTTTTGTGGTACTGGACTCAGTTGTTCCAAGCATATGACTGGAGACCGGTTGCGGCTCATGAACTTCGTGAGCAAATTCATCGGATGACATTAGATTCGGAATGATCATTTCGGTGAAATTATGGGTTATGGAGATTATGTTGTTGGTAAAAGTGTTATCTCCAGGGTATATTATGTGGAAGGTCTTGGTCATAACCTGTTCTCTGTTGGTCAATTCGATTCTCGATCTAGAAGTAGCCTTTAGAAAACATACTTGTTTCGTTAGAGAACTTGATGGTAAGGAACTTTTAAGAGAAACACGTGGTTCAAATCTATACACCATCTCTATCGAAGATATGATGAAGTCTTCTCCAATTTGCTTGTTTTCAAAGGCTTCTAAAACAAAGTCATGGTTATGGCATCGTCGTCTCAATCACTTGAACTTCGGCACCATCAATGATCTCTCTAGAAAGGACCTTGTTGTAGGTTTACCTAGACTTAAGTATGAAAAGGATCATCTTTGTTCAGCATGCCAATTGGGAAAAAGCAAGAAGTATGCCCATAAACCCAAACCTACAAACTCGCCATGAAGTTCTTCATACAATTCATATGGACTTTATGTGGACCCAATGAGAGTGCAGAGTATCTTTGGGAAGAAATATGTGTTAGTTGTGGTTGATGATTTCTCTAGATTCACCTGGGTAAAGTTCTTAAGGACAAAGGATGAAACTCCAGATATCATCATCAAACTCATCAAAACAAGTTGCAGTTCGACTTAACAAAATGGTCAGAATCATCCGAATGACAATGGGCCGAGTTTGTTAACAAACAACTTAGTGAGTTTTATGAGAAGTATTGGAATCAGTCCATCAAAGAAGTGTTCCAAGAACTCCTCAACAGAACAGTGTAGTTGAAAGACGAAATCGAACTCTTGTGGAAGCCGCAAGAACAATGCTTTTTTACTCAAAGGTTCCAATGTTTCCTGGGGTGAAGCTTGCCACTTTGCATGCTACACCCAAAATTGATCCCTGATTCACATTGCTCATGGAAAAACTCCATATGAACTTGTCCACAACAGAAAACCTAATCTCTCATTCCTTCGTGTGTTTGGTGCTTTGTGCTATCCAACTAATGACGGTCAAGATTTAGGTAAATTAAGAAAGCGATATTGGAGTTTTTTTTGGTTATGCACCAAACAAGAAGGGTTACTGAATCTACAACAAGAGAACCCAAAATATCATGGAAACAATTCACGTTACGTTCGATGAGTGACGGTCAAATGGCTCTGGACAATCCAGTTCTGGACCCGCACTTCAAAACAGTCCCATTGGTTCATTTCTTGTACCAAACTCATCTCCAGCAACTCCATATGTACCTCCATCAGAAGATGATTTAAAGAAATTGTTTGATCCAATGTTTGATGAACACTATGAACCAAATGCTTGATGAAATGTCAATCCCATCAACAGAGGCTGCTCATATCCCCGTGAATGAAGTGAACCCTTCAGTCTCAATATCATTAAGTCAAGAAGCGCACTCTTACGATCACTCTGTCTCAACAACAAATCATCAATCATCAAATGTACATCATGGAAGTGTTTCTGGCATCAATGATGAAGTTAATCCCTTTGCTACTCCCAAAGATGCTCCATTTGAAAACATATCTTTGCTCACGAATCATCATCGAACCATCTTCATCGAGGAGACATCGACTCGCTACTGTTCCACAACAACAAACACATGAACACCTTAGAAAATGGACACATGATCACCCATTGGACAACATCATTGGAAACCCCTCTCGGCCAGTATCCACACGGAAACAACTTGCAACCGATGCCTTATGGTGCTTCTTCAACTCCGTACTCTCTAAGGTCGAACAAAAAGACATTAAAACCGCCATGAATGAAGGCTATACTGGTTCAATGCCATGTAAGAATAAATTCATGAGTTTGATCGACTAGATGTATGGGAATTAGTACCCAGATTGTGCTATGAACATTGCTCTAAAATGGATCTTCAAAGTGAAACTTGATGAGCATGGTGATGTGTTAAAGAACAAGGCTCGATTGGTTGCCAAAGGATACCGTCAAGAAGAGGGTATTGACTTTGAAGAATCTTTTGCTCCTGTTGCTCGAATCGAAGCAATCGAATCTTCTTGGCTAATGCGCTAAGTAAGAACATGGTAGTCTATCGGATGGATGTGGCGGCATTTCTTAATGGAGATCTTAAAGAAGTGGTTTCGTCGACCAACGAGAGGCTTTTGTGAATCCAGAGCATCCTACTCATGTCTATCGATTGAAAAAGGCTCTTTACGGTTTAAAGCAAGCTCCTAGAGCATGGTATGATACGCTATCAAAGTTTCTTCTATCCACCGGATTCGACAAAGGAGCGATTGATCCACATTGTTCACCTGAAGTCGAGGCAAACATTTAATTAACATTCAAATTTATGTTGATGATATTATCTTTGCCTCGACTGACCCCAATGAATGTGATCGTTTTCAAATGAAATGGGTTCCAAATTTCAAATGTCAATGATGGGACAAATGTCATTTTTCTTGGGATTACAAATTTCACAAAGTCAGGAGGCATTTTTATAAATCAATCTAAATATGCTAATGAGATTTTAAAGAAATTTGGATTTGTTCATGTGACACGTTGACACTCCCATGGTTGAACGAACCAAGCTGGATGAGGACCACTCGGGGATCATGGTAGATCAAACGAAATATCGTAGTATGATTGGATCCACGATGTACCTCACGGCTAGCGCCGACATCTTGTTATTTGTGTGCATGTGTGCTAGATACGAGCTAAGCCTACTAAACAGCACCTTGAAGCGGTTAAACGGGTCTTTTGGTATCTCCAAGGAACCATCAATATGGGACTATGGTACCCGAAGGACACCGGTATGTCACTAACATATGCGAATCATGCGATCATGCGGGATGTCAAGATACCGTCGAAGTACATCAGAGGTGCTCAATTTTGGGTGATAAGCTTGTAGGCGGTCTTCAAAGAGCAAATGAGTACTTCTATATCCTCTCAGAGGCTGAATACATAGCCATGTCATCTTGTTGTGCTCAAATCCTATGGATGAGATCCCAATTATCTCACTATGGCTTTGAATTCAACAAAATCCCTCGTACTTGTGATAATAAAGTGCTATTGCTCTATCATGCAACAACGTTCAACACTCAAGAGCAAAACACATCGACATCCGACATCATTTCATCAGGGGAGCAAGTGGAAAAGGTGTGGTGGAACTCTATTTTGTGAAGTCGAGAATACCGGTTAGCGAGACATCTTCACCAAAGCTCTTCCAAGAGAACGTTTTGAGTTTATTCTTCCATGACTTGGATTGAAAAGCCTTCAACAGAAACACTCAAGCCTTCGGAGGAAGGCGAGGAGTAAAGGTCTTTCCTTCATCTATATCTTTGTATATATTTATCCAAAAGCAAAATACAAAATTACAAAACCTTCAAAAATCAAATAGAAAAATATAAAACTTTCAAAATCCATAAAAATGTGAAAAATTCGAAAAATCTTCAAAAATATTGTCATTTTGTCATGCTTTTCTCGATTCGATAATATCTACGGTCTTTGTGTTTTCATTCAAAGAATGACACGGGACTTTAGATGTTGTTGTTCTTAAAAACAAAAATTGGGAGAAAAGAAAAAATGGTTTATTGTTATTGAGTAACCCGCTTTAAAGAAACGAGCCATGTCTTATCTCATATTTCAAACCTAATGCTTTGATTCAAAAACAACGTTTGTCAACAAGACAAATGTTTTATTACAAATATTTTTCCTTCTAATTATTCCTCTGAAAAATATTTGCAATCTTATGAAAACTCAATTGTTTTGAAAAACACTTCGGACTCTATTTTTGAAAATCAAAAGACTTTTCAAGTGTCAAAATCTCAATTCAATCAACAACTCATGTCATTGATTGAGGGGAAATGATTTTCAATTAAATCTAAAAGTGTTCTTTTCAAACAATTTGCACTTAAATGAGTAAGGTCTACTCTAAATGGTTTTAAAATGTTACTGGTTCCGGACCTTATTATTTAAAAGCGATAAGCTTTCATGTTTAATCAATGAGTTTAAGTCTCAAAATCATATCCTTAATTAAAACTTTCACAAATCAAGTCAAAATTCTCCTTAAAAGCTTCAAAATCAATTTAAATCTCTGAGATCACAAATCTCAAATGATTTTGTAATTTGTGATAAATGGTTTCATAAGTGTTTAGCATGTTTACCTCCCACGCAAGTGACAAAGCGATTTCAAATTTTCCATGCACATGTTGAAGGGGAGCAACTATTTTAAACCTCAAATTATTGAAACGTGACTGAATTATCTCTAAGTGAGTTCCCTCTAATATGTGCAAAACTCTTTCAAAATTCGAGGCACATATTGAGGGGAGCAAACTTCATGAAAACCTCATCCTTCCACAAAATGTTTTATCTACTCAAATTGATTGAGAAGTGATGATGATCATTTTAGAAAATGTTAATCAAAAGATTGTTCTTAATCTCTTGATTTCAAAGATCTCTTGCCTCCATGTGCTAAATAATTTCTAAATTTTATGCATATGTTGAGGAGGAGCATTTCTAAAATATCAAAACAATTAAGATACAAAATGCTTTGATTCTATATCACAAGTATGTTGATTGATTTTCAAATGGTTTTCAATTGGTTCCAATGGCAGATGAACAATACCAAAAGACCGACCAACTTTACTTTATGTATGGTGATATAAGGATGATAAGGTTAGGTTGAGTTCCCATGATCGCCCGAACAGGAGGGATCTACCCAGGGACAATCCACTAGATAGTGTAGAAGTCCTTAGGTATGATGAAAAAGGAGAAAAATGAGATATGGGAAGAGTGCGGTGAGGGCTGAGCTATACTGGAATAAACCCACCAAGGTTCTAGTAATGAAGTCTCGGTAAGAACTGAAGGGGTTGAAGAATGAAAAATAATTGAATGTGAAAAAGGGTGAAAAGAAATAGCCCTCCATTTATTATTCAACCTTAGAGGCAGAAACCGGGTTCAATTCATATACTACTTGGTGGTTACTAAGGTAACATGGTATTGAAGACAAGGCGTCATGGACCCATGGCCTTGCTTGCACTTCAACTTTCCAAACCACTCAAGTTCCTCTTAAAAGGACTTGTTTCATTCTCCCAGGGAACCGACATTATCTATCGACTTTCTCTTAGAGATTGTTGATATTGAAGAGGAGACCCTCTCCTAGTCTCCGGCATAGGAACCAAATATGCACAAGAGCCACGAGATCATCAATAAATCTCTTTAGGACACTTTCAATGAAGACTCTCTGTTTCACACAATGTGGAAAGAGATTATATCTTATGAGTCCTACGCATTATCCTTGTGGTATTGCTAGAACATCTAAGTGATATGCATTCATATTCACGATGAAGATGGAAAGCCTTATGGAGCCAACATCAAACAAGCTCTTGGTAGGTGGCATGTGAGATCTATCCAATAGATCAACCATGTGACAAGCTGGATAGAAACAATGGAAGATTCAATCTTTTGAATCAATCGAGTTCGAGGTTATGGATTGACGGATACCTTTGAAAAACCGGTTGTTGTGCATTAAAACTCTTTTCTTTAGCACATCGAATACTTATTTCTCAAATCAAAAGGTGTTTATGATTGATAATTGATTTTCATTAAAACCTTCGTTGTATTGCAAAAACAATTTCTATTGAGCAATACACGATTGTTTTTCATTCTTTAATCACGATGAATCTCGTTTATTTGGTTCACTCACTCCGTGTTGTCTTCTTTGAGGCGTTCGGTTTGAAACGGCTGAGCATGCGAAACCTGTCAAGGAAATTCTTGAATTATACGATCACAGGCGTACTTATGTACGATCAACGAAACGTGGGCGTGTACCTCAATTCATCGAGTGATCAAAGACACTTTCGTGCGCTTTATTGCTAATGTTTTATGCGGTACACCGGCGTTTGGTAGTCGGAATGGCGGTCAATCCATAGCCGCATGCTCACACAACATTCATATGAAATCATGATTAGTGCATCAATGACTCGATATTTTCACTCCATGCTTACGCTGCGTTCGCCAATATCATGAATCAAGAAGCTTCCGCTACTCGATAGAATAAATCATGATCTAAAATGTGAGCATGTCGGTCCAAAAGTCACAACATCACATAATACCAACACCAAAATGGATGGTCGGAGATTTAATGTTGATGATCTCAAAGCTGGCTCAAAACTTAGTTTCACGTGGATCAGTTAAAGACCTCCACGGATTATCCAAACATGCAAAAAGTGAAAAATAAAGTACCGAGCTACTAAAACAAGAATCAAGAACAATCTTAATGTAATATCTTTTGTATTCTATGTAATTTAATGTATGTTTGAGGTGACCTCCCTTAGGGGAGATTGTTAGGATTTGGAAAATCCAGTAGTTAAAGTGTCGGTCACCTCAAGTATATGTAATCGTTAAGCTTCGTAGTAGTAGTTATTTAATGTTAAGTAGTATTTAGTTATGTAACACCGTGGAGGCCGGACGGGTCTTTACCCACTGTATGCACGATCCACGGCCGTTGTGTGGCGTTTTATGTAAGTACTATAAATACTCTCTACCTCCCAGGTAGAGAGTTGGAGCTCATAATAAGATTTTTCTTTCTCTCACTAAGTTCCCAACTCTCTTCATTTCTCTCTCTAGAACTTTTCTCTCTAAACATAGTATGCGCCCATTTAGGTTATGGTTTAATGTTTTTGTGAAATCCAATATGTTAAGCAACAAATCTTGATTTTCGAGAGCGAATGTTTCCACTAACGTTTAAGACCTTAGTGTATGCAAGATGATTATAAAAGTTCTTGTGATGCTTTATACGAGTCTTTTGAGCAAATCAAATATGTATCGCATTGAGTTTTGACGACATTTCTTGTTCATATTTTGAAATTTGACAATCCGTAAATCTCATTTGAAAAAAGATGAGGCAAGACATTTCATCATCCATTGTTCAAGTTTTGGGTCAAAAGATTTTTATGGCGGGTGATTTTGTTTTAAGCAAGCTGGTTCTCGTTTTTTTGACAATCTTTTTGACACCATTGAAGCGATGTTTTGCATTAGAAGTTCATTTAACAACGGCGCTCTTTTCATTTTCAAAAGACTTCGATTTGAGACACATTATCAGTATTCTCAACATTATCAGCAGAATCAACAGCAATATAATTAAATGCATGTGCAACAGTATGTAATAACACAACATTTATGGTATCAGCCTGAGATACATCTTTCAAGAGTCGTTCAACACGATTTGGTAATGTTTTCTTTTTAAGTTTAGCATTTGAAATCGATGTTTTGTTTTCTACCAGCGAACATAGTCAAATCTCCTTCGAAGGTCATGTTCCCAATATATTGCACACATTTTTTAAATTTAGGACATGGGGTAAAAGCCTTCGAAAAATATCTCTTTGATTTAGCGCATGTGGCGATTGAAAATGTTCAACTTTTATTTGAATAACTTCAATTTCATGTTCCAAAAGGTTGATGTCAGAACATGAATGTATCAAATATTTAAGAACGACATCGTTCGGATGATTTTACTTCATTGAAGGAAGGTAATGGAATATTAATTTGTGCAACATTGGTAATGGGGACCATCATCGAGAGGACTTCGAGAATGGTGTTTATAACCCAAAGGTGTGTTAGTATTATCTTGTTGTTTTAAAAGGTAGTATGATTTTGAGTAATCGAATGGTTTGTTAAATTCAACATTTTCCATATTTAATCGACTCGACATCAGACATCTGATTCCTCATCACGAATATATTCAACAACACTCATAATTAAATCATCAATTCTATGTTCTTGCTTGTAAGCTTGAGGATTTGGTTTTGAATGCTCTATGTGAAAAACTTGGTTTGTGTCAGCAGAATTGGTCCATATCCATCTGGATTTGGCTTAAAAGAAAACTTTTGAATTTTCGTGATTGACTCACCATGTTTATAAACAACATTTAAAAACTCTTTGATTTTGTTTTGTAAATTGACAATTTCATCAAGATACTGATCTATTTGTCTCCTCGAATGTTTTGTATTGAAAACGTTTTGACATGTTAACAACTCAGACTTGGATTTTTGAGTTTTCAAGTAAGAGTGTTAACTTGTTGTTGATGATCAAATTTTGTTGTTCTACTTGAAAGCAATACATTCTTTGATTCGACTAGATCATGTATCTGCCATTCCAAGATTTTCATTTTGATATGATTTTGCAAGCGACTTCAAAACTTTGTTCAGCGTTTTCTTTAGTTTCAAAAATGTTGAATTGAAACTTATAGCATTCATTATCCTAGCAGTGCAATTTATCATGCAGGTTTCTTATTAATCTCATTGCATTTTTCCAATTTAGATAGGGTGGTGGAATGGGTCATGAGTTACGGATGGATTAGACAAAGGTTCATTTTGTTCAACTTGAGGCTCCACATATTCATTACTTAGATCCTCAAATATAATCACGGAGTCAACTTGATTTCATATTAACCATAAGATCATCTTGATCGTCAAATGTAACTCACCGGAATCCATTTTGATTATCGTCGTAATGAGATGTAGAAGGCTCATGTTGAACACTCGTGCCTCGTTGGATGCGGAATGCAGGTGGAGATATCAGTCATGTATAAGTATGTTAAGATCTAGTACGAGACAAGCCATCGATGTCATACACGGGCTGTGTCACTCATGTAGAGCTCTTGCATGTTTGCCATTAACATCTCAGTTACATTAGCTTGCAAGTCCTCCATGTCATCATCAGAATCTGCATTAGCCATGAAGCTCTGTTCCTTGTTGGTAAGTGTTCACCGACTTCATCCTTGAGCCAAGAGTAAAGCCTCCTTGTGATAAGCGTACCTCTTTGTTCTCGGCTTTGGGCAAACATTAGCCAGATGACCCTTCGTTGCAGTTATATCCGAAGACCATTAACCCCATCATGTTCCCTGATCAACCATTTGATCTCGTTGTTGTGGAGCACCGGTGTTATTCCTTCCATTAACATTAAACCCTACGACCACTACCCATAGACGACCATTTCTGTAGTTCTGACCTCAACTCTTCCATTGTTAACAACAACTTGATTTCTTGTGTTTGATGAGGTATGAATGCGATTGTTGGATTTGTTGCACAAATCTCTAAAGCTCTACGATCATTACAAATCCTTGATTCAATGCATCGAAGGCCTTAGCATCCTCATCTGGAGTTTCACTATAAAGTGCTGAATCAATATTGTTGTTGTTGTAAGGAACTAGCCGAGTTTCTTGTGCTTGCTGTGATGGATCATATGGTGTAATCGGCAGTTTGTTGTGGGGATTTGTAAAGACAGTTGGTAATGTTGGAAATTGAGGATAACATATTGAGTGTATAAAGCAAGAGTTTGATTATCTGGGAGAGTTGGAGAGGGGACTCCACGGATGATTCTGTCTTTGTCTACTTCCTTTTGATGGTGCTTCAAATAATCATACAACAATCTGTACGTTGCTTGATGAAGATTCTTAGCTTGACGGATGAATGTAACATACTTCTCCCAATCAGGACCAAGACGGTGAGGAACTTTGTATTTATTGCAATCCTTGGCATAATGATGTTATGTTTGTCCAAGTCATTGATGATGTCTGAGAATCGATGATAGTATGACTCTAATGATTCCCCTGGTTCAATCATGAATTTCTCATATGATAAGTAGATTTTTTATTCCATGTCTTCTTGATTGAGTTCAGTGCCTTCCATTAGAAGATGAATGTGTTCCCACATAGCTTTAGCAGTCTTCTGAGCATCAACACCTGACGTATCGGATTGGGTAGTCCCAAAAGGATATATTGCATTGCAATTTCATCAGCTTCTAAGTGAAGAAGTTGTGATTGAGTTGATCTACTCTGAGAATGTTGGTAACTTCATCTCTTGGTGGAGTAGTAGTTGGATCTCTGGGAATAGTGATAGTAGGCATCTGAAAAGGACCTTCAAGGATGACCTTCTTCAAATACTTACCATGTGGTTTCTTGAGATCACAAAACCTAAAAACCTTATCACCCATTGATCATAGTTTCCGGGAGTGAGCATTGGAGGTCTATCAAGGGATCCAGATTCATGAATGGATTGTTGGCTGCTTAAAGCTTCACACATCTTTGCAAACCAAGACGGTTCCTTCAGCGTAGTGACAGGTCATAGTATACTTAGCTGAAACCGATATTGGAAGTAAGCTACAATGTTGAACTTGTTGACGAGGGTTTGGTTGAGGGATTTGTGGTGGAAGAGGTTGTGCTCCTTGAGGAAAGTACACTTGAGATGGTTGTTGAAATTTTTGTTGAGGATATTGTTGAAGTTGTTGTTGTTTTTGAGGATACTCATGAGGAAAGTAGTTAGAGTATGGTGGTTGAGACATCTTGAAACTTGTGTTGAGCATGGATCTTTGTAGTTGAATGAAACTTGAGGTTTGTTGATGAAGTAAACTTAGGCGTAAAAAATAGCTTAGGCGTAAACAGAGAGTCTTACGCGTAACTTCCTTCTTACGCGTAAACAATAGATTAGGCGTAAATCCTTCTTACACGTAAACTTTAGGTTAAATGTAAGCTTAAGCGTAAACTTAATATTTATAAGTAAGAACCTTACGCGTAAGTTAGAATTAGGCGTAGAGTGTTTACTCGTAAACTTTAGAGCTTAGGCGTAAAATTAGGGTTTTACCCAAAAATTCCTTTACACTTATCCAAGTGTAAAAAATATCCACAAGTCGAAGTGTTTTCAAGCTTATCCAAGCAAGAAAACACTGAGTAAACCAACATCTTCGAAGATCAATGAAGAAAATCCTTACGCGTAAGAAACTATTAGGCGTAAACAGGACTTAGGCGTAGAGCTTAGGCGTAAAAACTAGGGTTTGCTTAGGCGTAGAAAAGGATAGTTTTACCAAGCTTGATTTTTTTGCACTAAAACGATTTGTAAACCTGACGTTTAGTGATGAAACAGCTTCAAAACTACCAAAACAACAATAAAGTTTGAAACTTGATGATCTAAAGACGCTTTTCACCTTACGCGTAAATGAAACTACGATAAAAAACCAAGCTTAAAAACTAATCTAAACACGTAAAGTTTGAAAAATTTTGCAAAAAACCGAAACTTTAACACCAAATAAACCTTAAACCACAAGAATCTTGAGTTTATAAGTATAAAAATCAAAGCTTTTAAGCGTATGAAAAGTTTAGACCGTATAACCTTACGCGTATAAGACCAAAACTTAGAAAATAAAGGATTTCACCCAACTAGATAGCGTATAAATAGCCGTTTATTGCTAATATTTAATTGTTTCTTGAGTTTATGCATGTGCAGTAATGCGGATATGTCAAAAACACACAAAAGATAGCCAAATCAGTCAAAAACCCGAGCACGAGAGATAAAGAGTGCTAAAGCTGAGCCGGAAGGTCGGAATTGTGCATCTGTGAAGATTTTCTTGCTAAAAGGATGATTTTGAAAGATTTGATCAAGTTCATGAATTGTCAGAAACCGTCCCCTGAACTTTCATCACCAAGTTGTAAATTACCCTTGAAGATTCAAACTTGGCAAATTCAGTCCTTAGATTATTTGAAGAATGGCAAGAAAGGCCCTTGGATCATTTTCAGATTACGGCATTGGTCCCTTAAAAATCAGCTTGTACAATTTAAGTCCTTATGTTAGCCTTGGATCCATTTCATGTCCTTAATCCATGTCTTTACACCTTTGGTCCATATACTACCCCAAAGCCCAACCAATACGGTCCAGGTCAAAACAATACGGTATACCTATTTTTATCCCAATTTTACCCAAGTCAACTCTCTCATAACCCGGTCAAACGAAATCACAAAACGAAATAAAATAAAAAATCCAAAGGCGCCAAATATTATCCCCAAATATTACCCCAAACCCAGCCACATGAACCCTAGTTTAACCGTTTAATTAATTCCCCAAATTAAACTCAAATTCAGTGGAAATTGGTACTAAATTTCTGACACGTGACTGACACACGGATGCCAATGGCACTCCGTGTGTCATATCACATCATTCCCTTGATTTGATTGGCTGAGAAGAACGTGGCACATGATCTAGGTTATATTGAATGGGAGGACGCGTATTTGATGATCAAGGTTGATATTACTCAGGAGAAAGCACAGATACACTCCTTCTTGAAGCTTCAAGGCTTAGCTCATCTATAAATAGAGCCCTTAATTCACGATTTGTATTCACCTTTCACCTTTAAATAGTAGCTTGTTTTAATCTTTAATGTTTTTTTAGTTTAATTTTAAATTTCAGAATTGTATTTCCTCATTGTATTAAGAATTCAGTTTTTTAATAAAATTTTATTATTTAGCCTAAATTTCTGTTTAAGCTTGTTATTATCTTCATTAACTTATTGGTATCATATTTCTTATTGTTAGCTTATTCCAAACTTAGTTTCAGATTATTTGCACACTTTATCAAAAATTACAAAAAAATAAGAAAGATACTTTTAAAAAATAAAAAATTCTCAAATATGTTTTTATAAGCTTCATCAAGCTTATGCTACTTGTTCATTAAGTTCATATAAGCTTCTAATAGCTTGTTGTGAGCCTAAAATCTTTTCAAATTCAGAATTCACTCAAATCACATCTCAGTCAACAAAAGTCAACCTGGTGCCATTAAGCTCTTTTGTATATGAATTGCTGATCTAAGGATGGAATGGGGTTAATTATGTTTGTCTTGGGTTGAGAACAGAATCTGAATAGTGGTTGTTTGAATTTAAGTGCAAGCCATTGTGGCTGGACTACTGTGAGTACCAATTTCTCTTTAAAATCTGTTATAGCTTAGATTACTTGTTAGATTAGCTTAGATAGTATTAATACTAGTTTAGTGTAGCTTTATTTCAGTAGATTAATTGTTGCTATTTTCTAATTCATTGCTGTCATAGTTTGTAGTTTTTGCATTAACTCTAAGTTTGCATCAGGAGTAATAGACAAGGTTTAGTTGTTTAGAACAGTTCATTGATGAGTATAATTGCATATTGAATCTAGATAAATGATAGTTGTAAATCAGATCATTGATTTAGAGTGTTAAGCATCAAAACAGTGATAATAAGAAGTGTTTGGATTGAATTTTAAATCTGTGATAGTGGTCAAATTAGTGAAAGGTAACTGTTGCATTAGCTTTATTTAGGCTTGGATATTCAGAATTAGTCATTAGCTTACACCTTAGAATAGTAAAAGTCAAAATTGCTTGTTATCTATTTCAATTTCTATTTCAGTGTGAATCAGTAGTCCAAACTTTGCATCCAGGTTTAAAAATCATAGATATAGCTTGCATTAGGTTTAGTCTATCATCAAACATCATTTTCAATCACTGAATCTAGCTTTGAAGTTCATTAAAGTCAAATCTCCAAATCTGTTAGAAAAGTCAAAAGTGAAAAAGGTGGTTTTAGCAAAACTTTACTGATTTTTCATGAGTTCATTTCTGATCCAATTTTGTTGAAATTTTGGGATAAATAACTTCAGCTGGTTAAGTTTTCAAATCTTAATTTTGTGGAATTTTTGTGATTTTTTATAAGCTCCAATTAAGCTCCTCAATTAGCCATTATTCCTGTGCACACATATTCAGTTGAAACTTAGTGTGCACAGGCATTTGAATTACTCAATAAAGCTCCTTTTTGGTTCGAACTCGGTCTTGTGGTTCACTGGTTGGTTGACTAGAGATTCCAACTTATGTTTTTCACTATAGCTTTTTGGATAAGCTGTAGTAGTGCCAAGTTAGGCAGTTAGGGTTTTTTTGACACTAGTGCTTATATAGAGTTAAATCATTGAAGTTTGTTCATTAGAGGTATAGAGTAGTTGTTTTTAGTTGATATCTAGTAGAATTAGCATAAATTAGGTTCTGGCATTCTTTGGTTCACAATAGAAGCTTTTTGCTTATTTTGAAGTGCTTTTTAATAAGCAATTCCACTACATCCCACTTTTATTGCACACTAGCATACATTTTAGTATTTTTCCTAGATTTAGAATATTAATTTAGAATTTTTCTGAATTTTTCATAATTTTCTGGTACTGTTTACTATTTTTCTTATTTTAAATCAGTTTTTAATACTTTTTAATTACTTTTTAATACAAATAAATCAGAAAAGCTTCAAAAAATAATTTTTCAATTTTCCTAGATTAAGAAAAATATAAAAAGAAAAAAAAAATATTTTTTCATAATTTTCCTAGTTCAAATTATAATTTTTAGCAATTTAATTAGTTTTAATTAGTTTTTAATTCAAATAAATTCAAGAAAAATCGTAAAAATTAGTTTTAAATCTTAATTGCATTTTTAGTTTAAAAATAATTTTAGATCATATTTAGGACTTAGGTTAGGCATATTTGCATTCTATTTACGTTTCATTTAAATCGTATTA
>OU343222.1:205888027-205925381 GCA_910596185.1 Chrysanthemum makinoi
GCAATCAAATGAGTAAACCTTTGCCGGAGCCAAGGATTTAGTGGAGAAGATCCGCTTGGCAGTTCGCATCACAAAGTATAATTCAAGTCCGCACTTTTCCACATGCTCTTTGATGAAATAGATATCAAGATCGATGTGCTTTGACTTCGAATGTTGAACGGTGTTGCACGAGATCGCAATAGCACTTCGATTGTCACAAGACAACCTGAATTATGTGTCAAATACATAACCATAATCTTGAGTTGTGTTCTCATCCAAATGACTTTAAGCACAACACACAAACATGGCTACATATTCTGAAGCTTGAGGACACACACATGCGTACAGCCTTGTTTCTTCCGGACAGCATGACACCAATTTATCACTCAAGGAATTGTAAACCTCCGTAAGTACTTTTTCCGTGAATTCAAGTATCCCGTGATGGCCGCATCCGCTATTAGTCTAAAAACTTAATGCTTCTATACCGCATCCCCAAATTAATGGTCTTATCAGATCTGAGGATTCTTTTTATTGAGGTGTCGCCTAGTTGGTCTTGACCATAACAGGAGCAAAGATATACAGATAATACAATGTCGGGCTAATCGGGCCGTTAGATACATGAGAGACCTAATAATACTCTCGGTATTTGGTAGGGTCAACCACTTCCTAAGTGCACCGGCCCCCAGCTTGTTGGTATGTGCCACAGTGGCTGATAGGTGCCACAACTTTGCATTCCATGTTTGTTCAATATTTCAAGAGTATATTTGACCCGACTTAAGAAAATACCACAGTGATTGATGAACTTGAAGCCCGTTAAGAACGTAAGTTCACTCATCATTGACATTTCCAAAATATGTTTTCATTTTTTGCTAAGAAGCCGCTTGAGTACTTTTTGTAGGTAGAACCAAAATGATGTCATCCACATAAATTTGAACAATTAAAAATGTGTGCCCCCGTGGATATTGAATAAATGAGTTGGGTCGAACCGACGCCCGACAAAATTATTGAGAAAGGAGAAAGGAGGACAACTCATAATACTTGGGGCTTGTTTGAATCAGAAAGAGCCTTATTCAAAGTTTGTAAATGTATTAGGGAACTCGATCAATAATCCTTCAATACTAACATATACCGCTCTTCCGCTTACCATTCTAAAAGTAGTTTGACATCCATATGATAGACCGTGATGTTCATATGAGCCGCATGCTTTAAAAAATCTGCATGATACCAAGTCTAGCTAATGGGTGCGTAATGATTCTTCAAAGTCAATTCCTCTTTCTGCTCTTATAACCCTTAGCCACCGTGACGTGACTTATTTCAGATAACCGCATCTTCAAAGATCAACTTGTTTTTCCACATCCATTTTAGACCAATGACATAGACCCCTGCACTTTCAACCAATTCTATACTTCAAACGTTTGAATGGCTTAGCTTTTCTGCATGGATTCAATCCAGCTTGTCTTTGGTCATTACATCTTTATATTTTTGCCCATTGAAAATGGTGTGAGCATAAATGCAGTGTTCACCGCCGTCCAAAGGCTGCTGAAGTTACGCATCGGGTTGTCTTAAAGCCAATGTTAACAAGAGGATGGTCCTTAGTCTAACGATATGTGAAGGGTTGATGTTGATATACGCAGTGATTTGGTGGATTCAGATGGCTAGTTGATGATTCAACAATATCCGAGTTTGCATTTTCAAGAGCAAAGGGGTTAAAGAATGCTTTTCCATCATAATCCACTGGGCGTACATCTTGATCTTAAGATCATCATGGACCACCGTCATTAGAAGTGTTGTTCACGCCGGTTGTAGAATCAATTGGAGTGTTAATAGTTGTTGTTGTGTCGTGTATCGTGAACCGAATATTATCGTGCTGGAGAAGGAAACATTTGACATCTGAGCACGCTTGATCAATTATCATCACTAAACAGAGGAGCAAATAACGCTTCCATTTGATGATGAGTGTCGTAGCTTGGTTGCCGACATGATGGGGTTTGGGGAAGTAAAACGGTTATGTCCGGTTCTAAGTCGCTTTGCTCGTAAGCCATCTCGTAAGCTCATCAAAATTAGCATGAATCGCTTCGATAATCTCCTTATACGACATTCCAAATCCCATCCCTTGAGTTTTCATAGTATTCAACGCACTCAAATGTCAGCTTTGGCCTTGAGCTTTCCAAAGTCATCACGATCATTATTTGGGTAAATGAGAGCACCAAATACATGAAAGTGTTTGAGTTTCGGTTTTGGTTATGGATAAGCTATAAGGTGTTTTGTTGTATTGGTTATCATTGAATCGATTCTGAGTGTAGCATGCAAATTGACACGCTTCTCGCCTATAAGTAACTGGAAGTTTTGCATTGATTAACATCGCTTTTAAGCCCACTAACGTGATGGTTTCATCTTCGACAACCCATTTTGTCTCCGTGTTCGTGCAATTGATGTTTGATGCTCAATTCCACTTTCTCATAGTATTCTCAAAAGTTTGATTCACAAATTCAATTCCTTTATCCGCTCGATTTGTCTTACTATATTCCGAGTCAACTTGAATTTTCGTGATGAAAGGTGATGATCATTTGTGGAGCTTGATATTTACTAAGAAAATAAACCCAAGTCCATCTGAGTAGCCATCAACAATTACTAGAATGTAGCGCTTAGCATTAATTGTCTCAGACGCCAAGATTGGGCCAATACACAAATCCATGAAGAAGATGAAGGACATGCCGAGAGTTGTGGTCCTTCTTGACGGAAAGTGAGCACGAGTGCCTTCCCTTGTTCACACAGGCCGAGCATAAGTGATCTTTGAATAATTAAACCCAAGGCCTTCAACTAGTTTGTGTCGTGCAAGATTGGTTATGGTTTGAAAGTTGAAGTATGAAAGACGCCAATGCTATAGCCAAGATTTTTAGATGATGCCTTAGAAAGTAGACAGATGGAAGATGAAGCAATCATGTCTTGCATTGAAATTGTGTAAAGTCTTGATGTGCCATTTCCGCATATAAGATCGCTTTCCTTGTAGATCACGAATGAAACAAGATTTCTCCCTAAAAGCAACTTCCAAATCACCATCACAAAATGGATCCGACCGAAAAGGAGATTGTGACCAAGACCTTCCACATAATAAAACCTGCTAATTTCGATGTTCCCATTGATGTAATCTCCGTAGCCCATGATTGCTGCGAAGTGATCATTCCCAAACCTGACAGTGCCAATGAACTTTGAGACAAAGTTTGATAACAGTTTGAGATTGCCTGTCATGTATCGGGAACATCCACTATCAACAATCCAGAGGATGATCTGTATCACCTGCATTACACACAGACGACGCAGGTGGAATAGAAGTAGAGGTGGAACCCGAAGAGTTAGAGGGTTCCGTTACAGTTATAGTTGAAACACACATGTTAATGATTTTAGGAATCCATTTAAATCCAGGTGTATTTTGTAACCATTTCTGCCAAGTCCAACTAGTTCGTGCTTTGGTCTTAGTGAATGCACTAGGTAATATTCTCTTCCTAGGAGGTGAAGTGGGTTCTATTGGTACATCAATGATATTTGCGGAAACACTAGAAGGCGGTTTACCTAGCACAGACTTAGAAGTATTAGTGGGCCTAGAGGTAGTTCGATTTCTATGTTTCCGATTAGGAGATAAGATAGATTTAGCCACATATTTTTCATGACAACCAGAAACATGCTTTCACAAAACCAATAACAAGATGCTTCAAACAAAACATTCAAAGTACTTAAAGATTCAGCATTCGCTACATCACTTTTTCTATTACATTTGTCTAACGCTATGTCTAAGTGGGTGCAACTGAGTTTTATTCAAATTCTAAGGTGTTCTTCTACTCAGAGGTCTTTATGTTCTCTCTTATTTTGCAACGTCCTATTCTTCTTGTTTTTGCTCTTAAGCTGTGAAGTGCTAACGTTAGGATTAGAGGCAACTACTCCTGCAGAAGTGGAAGGAAGCACATTAGTATCTTGTCGTTTGTTATTAGGTGTTCCAGTGTCAATTTGAAACATCTCCAGGTGCAAAGACATTTGTGTTACATAGACTTATCTTGCATATATTTCCCTAACTTCTCTTTCAACTCAACTATAGTGTGCAACCATGTTAGGATTTGGAAAATCCAGTAGTTAAAGTGTCGGTCACCTCAAGTATATGTAATCGTTAGAAAGCTCGTAGTCGTAGTTATTTAATGTTAAGTAGTATTTAGTTATGTAACACCGTGGAGGACGGACGGGTCTTTACCCAATGTATGCCTGATCCACAGCCCGTTGTGTGGCGTTTTATTGTAAGACTATAAATACTCTCTACCTTCCAAGGTAGAGAGTTGGAGCTCATAATAAGATTTTTCTTTCTCTCACTAAAGTTCCCAACTCTCTTCCATTTCTCTCTCTAGAACTTTCTCTCTATAAACATAGTGTACGCCCCATTTAGGTTATGGTTTAATGTGTTTGTGAAATCCAATATGTTACAAATGGTATCAAGAGCCATGGTTTGATCACTCATCTTTCATGCTCTTTGTTTTGGTGGATTTCATAAGGTTTTTGGGGTATTAAGGGTTTAGGAGAGTTTGATTCATTTGGACAAATTCTAGTGTTAAAGTTTGAATTTTGCTTGTACTTTTGTGTTTAGGATCATCATATGTGCTTATGTTTTGAATTGGAAGGCTTAAATCATTGTGGTTTGGTTGTTTTTGATTGATAAAGTGGTTATTTGTGAAGATAGGACGTACAGCTGAGTCTCGGACTTGTTTTTCTTCAAAGCGAGTTGCTTTGTTTCAAAAAAATGACCAGTAGCGAAGTTAGTATATGCGACTTGGCTATTTAGCGAGTTGATTTTCATGCGACTTGGGGTCTAAGCGAGTTGTGTGTCTTGCGAGTTGATACAAAAGCGAGTTGGCTATTTAGCGACTTGTTCCATTAAGCGTGTTGACTGTGTTGCGAGTTGATGCTAGCGAAAATGCGACTTAGCTATTTAGCGAGTTGATTCCCTAAGCGAGTTGTCTCCTTGAGCGAGTTGGTTGTTTAGCGAGTTGATAACTTAGCGAGTTGTGTGTCTTGCTACTTGGTATTGTCACTTCTTCGTGATACATTCTTACGGTTGTTCTTTTGGTTTAGTAAAATCCCGTGAAAGAATCAATTTACCGGTTTAATCAAAGAATTGTAAAATCCCGTAGAACTTGTAATCATGGCAAACATCGTTCCTACTATTGTTTCTTCCGTAGCTGAGGATGTTCAAGCAGCAGGGTCAGATACTCGTCCATCCCTATCTTGATGAACTGATTATGATTCATGGGCTCAACGAATCGATTGTACTTTTGGAAAGGAAAACGGAGTCAACATTCTCAAGTCAATCGATGAAGGACCTTATCTAGTTGAGACTACTAGAGACATAATTGATAAAGCTGAAGATGGAACAATGATCTATGGAATAGACAGACCAAAGACGTATGATGAGCTCAATGATAAGGATAAAAAGAGATTCGATGTTCGGATATCGTGGCTTCTAACATCATATTGCAAGGTCTTCCAAAAGACATCTATAAGCTTATCAATCACAACACTGAAGCCAAGGCTGTGTGGGATATATTCAAGATGCTTCTTTCTGGTTCTGAATTAACTATGGAAGACAGAGAATCACAACTCTATGATGAATTTGAGCACTTCAAGATGAAACCAGATGAGTGTGTCTATGAGTATTACGTGAGATTCCACAATCTTGTTAATGACACGAGGAACATCAGAATGACTATGCCAAACATTCAGTTGAACTCAAAGTTTGTGAACAACATGAATCCCTAATGGCACAAGTTTGTCACCTCTGTGAAGCTAACCAAAGGATTGAAGAATACAAACTATGAGCAACTCTATGCCTTCCTTTTTCAGAATGAGAGACATGCCATGTTTGAAAAGAGGATTCTTGAACAATTCAAAACAAATCCAGAGAGACAAGCTCATCAAATGATTCAACTGCCTTCTACTCAAACATTGGGATTACCACTAAAGCTTCACAAGTTATACCCATGGGTGATGGAACTCACAAACTCATTCCTTATCCTATGTTCAAACAAGCTGGTGCTGATGTACACGTGGGTAACTTCATTAATCAACTAGATCTCCTGATTTGTCAAAAACATGAACTCTCTCCCACACACCAACAATAACCTCAGAACGGCATCTAATCCACACAATCAAGCCACTGTCAGAGATGGGAAGGTTATTGTACAACCAGTTCAAGAAAGGCAGTATGAATAAAGAAAAGGTGGAGTTGGTAGAGGCTATGTGAGAAATCAGAACAGGGGAAGGAATGGAAATCTGGGACAAGCAAAGCGGATCAAGTGTTACAACCTGTGAGGTGAGGGACACATTGCAAGGAACTGCACATCGCCAAAACGCCCTCAGAATGCAGAGTACTTCAGGGATAAGATGTTGCTTGTTCAAGCTCAGGATAATGGTGCAACCTTGGATGAAGAGGAGTTGTTGTTTCTTGCCGAGGGAATGCTAAGACATATGATGCAGATGTGGATGAGCAACCAATTCAGGAGATAGGCCACAATCATCAGAATGCCTTTCAAGTCGCCGATTGTGATGCATACGACTCTGATGTTGATGATGAACCTACTGCACAAACCATTTTCATGGCTAGCATCTCTCCAATGGTCTCTCCAAAAGTCCCCTCATCACAGCAAGCTGGTCCATCCAAAGACAAAATCATCTCAGAGGTATTAAAACTATATGATGATGTTGACAAGCAAAAGATGCATACATGAAGTACAATCTCTTGAGACTTATTGAGTCGATATTGATGATGGGTAACATCAATGTTGTCCCATATGATCAATATGTGAAACAAAGTGAGAATGAGATTGTACCAAGTGATGCATCCTCTGCAGTCAATGATGACTATGTCTTTGATGAACACACTGCATGTGCCCCTGATAATTCTCTTATCTCTAACTTAATGCCTATAAAGAACGAGTTGCCATTTATGAACAACGTGCTAAGTTTGAGCTAACTACTCGTGAGCTGGAGTTGGATAACCAAATGCGCATAATTATTAGAAAAGTAATTTTAGAGAAGAAGTGTTAAAACAAGAGTTAAACTCCTTACAAGAAAAGCTTTCCAAAACTGCTAAGCAAAAACAAGAACTTCAAGAAAATGTTAAAGTGCTTAAGCAGGAATTTCATGCCAAGGAATCAAAAATTTTGAATGATTTTTCAAATCTAAAAACTTTGAAGAACAAGCTTGAAAATAAGTTGTACGTACAAGGGAATACCATTCAGACTACTCACATGGTCACTAAGCATAGAGTTTTAAGCGATAAGCATAGCGTTCCCATTATAGATAAACCCAACCCTGAGTACAGTAAGTTAGCTAAGGCGGCTCAAAATGTAATTTATGATGGCAATGAGATTCTTAAACCTAGACAGAAACCTAGTTGCGTTGAGTGCTCTGAGGAAGATAGAAAATTAGATGATGCATCTAGGGTGAAAATGAATAAGAAGCTAGAAGATCCTGAATGCAAAAAGAATAACATCACGATCAAACCCCATGATTACAAGAAGGAAAACTGGATCTCCTTAAACAAATTTAAGCCTCAAACGTTGTTAACACCTGAACAAGTTTTCTGGAAAAAGGACTTAGATAAGAAAAAGCTGAAAATCTTGTTGAAACAAACCCTCCCCTTAGGAAAATGCCTGCAGAACGATGTGTATCCTCCAAATACACCAATGCATTTAGTTCCTAGAACTATTGCCACTAAGAGTAAGACCTTAATCACCAATATGTTATTCTTCAACTATTTGTCGATTTTGAGAAAACTTGTAAGTAAAGGATCACACCCACGGATAACTAAGGGGAAAGGGTTTTGAGCAAACAAAAGAATGCTATCTAACTAAGGTCATGCCTTTCTTTAAACAACTAAAAGATCATTTTGAGAGTCTTAAAAAGGGATAGATTCAGATATTAAAGGAATGGAAAAGGAATTTGATGCAATGATAGTTGAGGTTAGTGACTATGAGGGAGCATTAAAATATAATGAGATTGAGAGGAAGAACTTGCATACCTTGAATGAGAATCTTATTTCCGAATGTATTGCTCAAGATGTGTTTTACACTGCTACAAATTGCTCCATTAATGCTTCTCAATTTCATGAATTATCTGTTGCTCTCAAAGTCTCCCATGATCGTGTCATTGAGCTTGAAAAGATTAATTCGAAACTTAATGAGAAAATTGATCAAGATGATCACGATAATTTGGTAAAGCATCTTTCTAAACTAGAAGTTGAACATTTTGATTTACAACTAAAATATCAACATCTAAAAGAAAATGTTAAAACCTCAAATATCAAGACATCCTTGGATGTTCCTGAATTTGATGCAATTTTTGAAATTAGCAAACGTGATGAACAGATTCGAGCTCATTGTAACACGATCAAAAAGTTGAAAGCCCAAATCTCTCAATTAAAGGGTGAAAAGAACAATGTGACTGGATCCCAAATGCCTCCACCTTTAGATTCTCAAGATTCTCAAACTTTTCATCTTCAAAACTTAGTTAATGCCTTACAAAAGGAAAACGAGAGTTTTCTAGAAGAAAATGAAAAAGTTAAACAACACTTTAAAGAGTTATATGATTCAATGAAAGTCACCCGTGACCAAAACAATGAAAAAATAACGCCTTTACAAAAGGAAATTGAGAATCTGAGAAGTCAGGAAAATGGGAAACTGCCACTTGTTTTAATAAGAATGTTGTTTCAAAGTCACCCTTAGACTGCAAATACACCGTGACGGTTAAATATATTCCTCCTCATCTTAGGAATAATGAACCTGCGTTTCATGACTATTGTGCTCACCTTAAGGATAGTCTAGAATGTCTCCGTGAGATTGTTGAAGAGGATATCATTAATAAACCTCTTGATAGAGAAATTAGGTTTGCTTGCCTCCGGCCAAACGATCTCAAGAGCTGCTTGAATGTGTAATTGCAACATATCCAAAGTCCTTAGGTGCAAAAAGAAAAGCCTGTGATGCCTTGTTCTATGCCTAGTGCCAAGCATGAAATCCGTTCTATGCCCAAAGTTATGAATGTGAACCTAGGTGCCTTCAAGTAGTTGATTCCGATATGTTAGTGCTAAGAAAGCGAACTCTAGTGTGTCTTCTAGAGTACAAATCCAACTTCATGTTAAGAAAATGAATTTTAGTGTGCCTGCAAATAGCTCAAATCATAGTCTTAAGAAAGTAAACACTAATGTGCCTTCTAGTTGTTCAGATCCTTGCACATCAAGTTCAGGAATGCAAAAATTAGATCAACCAACTAATGTTCCCATTCCCTCTACAAGAGTAATCAGTGACATTAAAGCGAGCAGGTCAAAGTCTAAAGACAATACAAGGAATGATAGGACCTCGCAAGCTAAAATTGTGCATTGGAAGAGAGTAGAAGACCAATCTAGGAACTTTAAGTTTGAGTCAAATAAAACGAATCGTGTTTATTCTAGTATTAGCCATAGGCGTACTGTAATTAATTCAAATTCTGATACTATTTGCATACCTTGTAATGATGTCGCTTGAATTCTCAAGTTACTAATCATGAATGTGGTGTGAATGCTTTGTCTAATACAAATTCCCGCTAAAATTGTTAATGCAAAATATCATGCTAAGAAGGCAAAAGGCAAAGGCGTAAAAAGTTAGAAAATAGTGGAAACCCACAAGAAGAACATTTAGTAAGATAGGTTATCAATGGATACCTGTTGGCCATAAAGTTAATCAGGCAACACCTACTAGAAAATGGATGCCTACTGGTAGAACTATTCCTTAAGAAGTGAACATACTTTGAATAGGTCAAATACGGACACTAGTACAGCATCTATTCATAATGATTCCATTGTCTCAATTTCTATATGATGTTTCTATTTCTCGATGTGGGTGTTCCAATCATCGTTACTAACCAAATGGAACCCATTCTTGCATGGGGATCCCAATTATCCATTTATCCATTCTTGTCTCAGTGTTCAACGCAGATCGTTCAAATCGTTCTGTGGTACTGGACTCAGTGCGTTCCAAGCATATGACTGGAGACCGGTCGCGGCTCATGAACTTCGTGAGCAAATTCATCGGACGTTAGATTCGAACGTTCATTTCGGTGCAATTATGGGTTATGGAGATTATGTTGTTGGTAAAAGTGTTATCTCCATGGTATATTATGTGGAAGGTCTTGGTCATAATTTGTTCTCTGTTGGTCAATTTGCGATTCTCGATCTAGAAGTGGCCTTCAGAAAACATACTTGTTTCTTTAGAGAACTTGATGGTAAGGAACTTTTAAGAGGAACACGTGGTTCAAATCTATACACCATCTCTATCGAAGATATGATGAAGTCTTCTCCAATTTGCTTGTTTTCAAAGGCTTCTAAAACAAAGTCATGGTTATGGCATCGTCGTCTCAATCACTTGAACTTCGGCACCATCAATGATCTCTCCAGAAAGGACCTTGTTGTAGGTTTACCTAGACTTAAGTATGAAAAGGATCATCTTTGTTCAGGATGCCAATTGGGAAAAAGCAAGAAGTATGCCCACAAACCCAAACCTACAAACTCCATTACAGAAGTTCTTCATACAATTCATATGGACTTATGTGGACCCATGAGAGTGCAGAATATCTTTGGGAAGAAATATGTGTTAGTTGTGGTTGATGATTACTCTAGATTCACCTGGGTAAAGTTCTTAAGGACAAAGGATGAAACTCCAGATATCATCGTCAAACTCATCAAACAACCTGCAGTTCGTCTTAAAAAATGGTCGAATCATCCAACAGACAATGGAACTGAGTTTGTTAATAAACAACTTAGTGAGTTTTATGAAAGTACTGGAATCACCATCAAAGAAGTGTTCCTAACTCCTCAACGAACGGTGTAGTTGAAAGACTAAATCAACTCTTGTGGAAGCCGCAAGGACAATGCTGATTTACTCAAAGGTTCCAATGTTTCTCTGGGTGAAGCCATCGCCACTGCATGCTACACCCAAAATCGATCCCTGATTCACACTGCTCATGGAAAAACTCCATATGAACTTGTCCACAACAGAAAACCTAATCTCTCATTCCTTCGTGTGTTTGGTGCTTTGTGCTATCCAACGAATGACGGTCAAGACCTAGGTAAATTAAGAGCAAAAGCAGATATTGGAGTTTTTGTTGGTTATGCACCAAACAAGAAGGGTTACCGAATCTACAACAAGAGAACCCGAAATATCATGGAAACTATTACATTACATTCGATGAGTTGACCGGTCAAATGGCTCCTGGACAATCCAGTTCTGGACCCGCACTTCAAAACAGTCCCATTGGTTCATTTCTTGTACCAAACTCATCTCCAAAGAACTCCATATGTACCTCCATTCGAAGATGATTTAAAGAAATTGTTTGATCCAATGTTTGATGAACACTATGAACCAAATGCTGATGAAATGTCAATTCCATCAACAGAGGCTTCTCCTATCCCTGTGAATGAAGTGAACCCTTCAGCTCAATTCATTAAGTCAAGAAGCTGCACGATCACTCTGCCTCATCAACAAATCATCAATCATCAAATGTACATCATGGAAGTGTTTCTTGCATCAATGATGAAGTAAATCCCTTTGCAACTCCCGAAGATGCTCCATTTGAAAATATCTTTGCTCCTGAATCATCATCTAAACCATCTTCATCAGAGTCATCGACTCGCTACTTCCACAACAACAACCACATGAACACCTTAGAAAATGGACACATGATCACCCATTGGACAACATCATTGTAAACCCCTCTCGCCCAAGATCCACACCGAAACAACTTGCAACCGATGCCTTATGGTGCTTCTTCAACTCCGTACTCTCTAAGGTCGAACAAAAAGACATTAAAACCGCCATGAATGAAGACTGCTGGTTCAATGCCATGCAAGAAGAAATTCATGAGTTTGATCATCTTGATGTATGGGAGTTAGTACCTGCTCCAGATTGTGCTATGATCATTGCTCTGAAATGGATTTTCAAAGTGAAACTTGATGAGCATGGTGATGTCCTAAAGAACAAGGCTCGATTGGTTGCCAAAGGATACCGTCAAGAAGAGGGTATTGACTTTGAAGAATAATTTGCTCCTGTTGCTCGATCGGCTATCAATCTTCTTGGCTAATGCGCTAGTAAGAACATGGTCGTATATCAGATGGATGTGAAAAACGCCTTTCTTAATGGTGATTTGAAAGAGGTGGTTTACCACCAACCAGAGGCTTTTGTGAATCCAGAGCATCCTACTCATGTCTATCGCTTGAAAAGGCTCTTTACGGTTTAAAGCAAGCTCCTAGAGCATGGTATGATACGCTGTCAAAGTTTCTTCTATCCACTGGATTCAGCAAAGGAGCAGTTGATCCTACATTGTTCACCGGAAGTCGTGCAAACATTTAATTCACGTTCAAATTTATGTAGATGATATTATCTTTGCCTCGACTGACCCCAATGAATGTGATCGTTTTCCAAATGAAATGGGTTCCAAATTTCAAATGTCTATGATGGGACAAATGTCATTTTTCTTGGGATTACAAATTTCACAAAGTCCCTGAGGCATTTTCATAAATCAATCTAAATATGCAAATGAGATTTTAAAGAAATTTGGATTTGTATCATGTGACACCGTTGACACTCCCATGATTGAACGAACCAAGCTGGATGAGGACCACTCAGGGATCATGGTAGATCAAACGAAATATCGTAGCATGATTGGATCCCTGATGTACCTAACAGCTAGCAGACCACTGCACATCTTGTTCGTTGTGTGCATGTGTGCTAGATATCAGGCTAAGCCTACTAAAAAGCACCTTGAAGCGGTTAAACGGGTCTTTTGGTATCTCCAAGGAACCATCAATATGGGACTATGGTACCCGAAGGACACCGGTATGTCACTAACAGCCTATGCAGATGCTGATCATGCAGGATGTCAAGATACACGTCGAAGTACGTTAGGAGGTGCTCAATTTTGGGTGATAAGCTTGTAAGCTGGTCTTCAAAGAAGCAAATGAGTACTTCTATTTCCTCTACAGAGGCTGAATACATAGCCATGTGATCTTGTTGTGCTCAAATCCTTTGGATGAGATCCCAATTATCTGACTATGGCTTTGAATTCAACAAAATCCCTCTGTACTGTGATAATAAAAGTGCTATTGCTCTCTCATGCAACAACGCTCAACACTCAAGAGCAAAACACATCGACATCCGACATCATTTCATCAGGGAGCAAGTGGAAAACGGTGTTGTGGAACTCTATTTTGTGAAGTCAGAATACCAGTTAGCAGACATCTTCACCAAAGCTCTTCTAAGAGAACGTTTTGAGTTTATTCTTCCATGACTTGGATTGAAAAGCCTTCAACCAGAAACACTCAAACGCCTTCAGGAGGAAGACGAGGAGTAAAGGTCTTTCCTTCATCTATATCTTTGTATATATTTATCCAAAAAACAAAATACAAAATTACAAAACCTTCAAAAAATCAAATAGAAAAATATAAAACTTTCAAAATCCATAAAAATGTGAAAAATTCGAAAAATCCTCAAAAATATTGTCATTTTGTCATGCTTTTATCGATTCGATAATATCTACGGTCTTAATGTTTTCATTCAAAGAATGATGCGGGACTTTAGATGTTGTTCGAATGTTCTTAAAAAAACAAAAAAAAAAAAAAAAAAAAAACTTTTGGGAGAAAGAGAAAAAATGGTTTACTGTTATTTCAGGCTCTGATTCTAAAAACAAACGTTTGTCATCAACAAGACAAATGTTCTATTACAAATATTTTTCCTTTTAATGATTCTTCTGAAAAATATTTGCAATCTTATGAAAACTCAATTGTCTTGAAAACACTTCGGACTATATTTTTGAAAATCAAAAGAACTTTTCAAGTGTCAAAATCTCAATTCATCAATCAACGACTCTCGTCATTGATTGAGGGGAAGAATGATTTTTCAATTAAATCAAAAAGTGTTCTTTTCAAACAATTTGCACTTAAATGAGTAAGGTCTACTCTAAATGGTTTACAAAATGTTACACAATTGGTTCCAGACCTTGGTTATTATTATGTTTTCAAAGATAATTAGGCATGTTTAATCAATGGAGTTTAAAGTCTCAAAATCATATCCTTATCAGTTAAAACGGTTTCACAAATCAAGTCACAATTCTCCTTAAAAGCCTTCAAAATCAATTTAAATCTACAGAGATCACAAATCTCAAATGATTTGATAATTGTGATAAATGGTTTCATAAGTGTTTAGCATGTTTACCTCCCCGCAAGTGACAAACGATTTCAAATTTTTCATGCACATGTTGAGGGGGAGCAACTATTTTTAACCTCAAATTATTGAAACGTGACTGAATTGCCTCTAAGTGCAGGTTCCTTCTAATATGTGCAAAACTCTTTCAAAATTCGAGGCACATATTGAGAGGGAGCAAACTTGTGAAAACCTCATCCTTTCTCAAAATGTTTTATCTACTCAAATTGATTGGGAAGTGATGATGATCATTTTAGAAAATGTTAATCAAAAGATTGGACCTTTCATTCTTAATCTAACGATTTCAAAGATCTCTTGCCTCCATGTGCTAAACAATTTCTAAATTTTTATGCATATGTTGAGGGGGAGCATTTCTAAAATATCAAAACAATTAAGATACAAAATGCTTTGATTCTATATCACAAGTATCTTGATTGATTTTTCAAATGGTTTTCAATTGGTTCCAATGGCAGATGAACGATACCAAAAAGACCGACCATCTTTACTTTATGTATGGGGATATAAGGATGATAAGGTTAGGTTGAGGTCCCATGATCCGCCAGAACCGGAGGGATCTACCCAGGGACAATCCACTAGATAGTGTAGAAGTCCTTAGGTATGATGAAAAAGGAGAAAAGTGAGATATGGGAAGAGTGCGGACTGAGACAGAGCTAGTATCGGAATAAACCCAACAAGGTTCTAGTAATGAAGTCTCTGTAAGTAATCAAGGGGTTGAAGAATGAAAAGAATTGAATGTGAAAAGGGTGAAAAGAAATAGCCCTCCATTTATTCAACTTTAGGCGAAACCGGTTCAATTCATATACTAATGGTGGTTACCAAGGTAACATCGGTATTGAAAACAAGACGTCATGGACCCAAAGGACGACTGCACTTCAACTTTCCAAACCACTCAAGTTCCTCTTAAAAGGGCTTGTTTCATTCTCACGGAGAACCGACATAATCTATCGACTTTCTCTTAGAGATTGTTGATATTGAAGAAGGAGACCCTCTCCCTAGTCTCTGGCATAGGAACCAAATATGCACAAGAGCCACGAGATCATCAATAAATCTCTTTAGGACACTTTCAATGAAGACTCTCTGTTTCACACAATGTGGAAAGAGAGATTATATCTTATGAGTCCTACGCATTATCCTTGTGGTATTGCCAGAACATCTAAGTGATATGCATTCATATTCACGATGAAGATGGAAAGCCTTCTGAAGCCAACATCAAACAAGCTCCTGGTAGGTGGCATGTGAGATCTATCCAATAGATCAACCATGTGACAACTGGATAGAAACAATGGAGAGATTCAATCTTTTGAATCAATCCCGGTTCAGGTTATGGATTGACGGATACCTTTGAAAAACCGTTCGTTGTGCTTAAAACTCTTTCTTTAGCACATCGACTATGTACTTATTTCTCAAAATAAAATGTGTTTATGATTGATAATTGATTTTCATTAAAACCTTCGTTGTATTGCAAAAACAATTTCTATTGAGCAATACACGATTGTTTTTCAAATCTCTTCTCATCAATCAGTGAATCTCGTTTCGCTGGTTCACTCACTCCGTGTTGTCTTCTTTGAGACGTTCCGGTTTGAGAACAGCTAGAGCAGCTGCGAAACCCTGTCAAGGAAATTCTTCGGAATTATACCTGATCACAGGAAATACTTGTACTGATCAATGGGGAACCGTGGGCCGTGTACCTCAATTCATCGAAAGTGATCAAAGACACTTTCGTGCGCTTTATTGCTAATTGTTTTATGCAGGTACACCTCGACGTTTGCAGCTGATCAGAATGAAGCGGTCAATCCATAGCCGCATGCTCACACAACACATTCATATCTAAAGAAATCATGATTAGTGCATCAATGACTCTGATATTATCACTCCATGCTTCTGCTACGCTGCCGCCAATATCATGAATCAACGAAAGCTTCCGCTACTCCGATAAGAATAAATCATGATCCAGAATGTGAGCATGTCGGTCCAAAATTCACAACATCACATAATACCAATACCAAAATGGATGAGTCAGAGATTTAATGTTGCTGATGATCTCAAAGCTGGCTCAAAACTTAGTTTCACATGGATCAGTTAAAGACCTCCACTCAGATTATCCAAAACATGCAAAAATGAAAAATCAAAGTCTACGAGCTACAAAACAAGAATCCAAGAACAATCTTAATGTAATATCTGTTTGTATTCTATGAAATTTAATGTATGTTTGAGGTGACCTCCCTTAGGGGGAGATTGTTAGGATTTGGAAAATCCAGTAGTTAAGGTGTCGGTCACCTCAAGTATATGTAATCGTTAGAAATCTCGTAGTCGTAGTTATTTAATGTTAAGTAGTATTTAGTTATGTAACACCGTGGAGGACGGACGGGTCTTTACCCACTGTATGCCTGATCCACAGCCCGTTGTGTGGCGTTTTATTGTAAGACTATAAATACTCTCTACCTTCCAAGGTAGAGAGTTGGAGCTCATAATAAGATTTTTCTTTCTCTCACTAAAGTTCCCAACTCTCTTCCATTTCTCTCTCTAGAACTTTCTCTCTCTAAACATAGTGTACGCCCCATTTAGGTTATGGTTTAATGTGTTTGTGAAATCCAATATGTTACAGCAACAAATCTTGATTTTCAGAGCGAATGTTTCCACTAACGTTTAAGACCTTTTTAGTGTATGCAAGATGATTATAAAGTTCTTGTGATGCTTTAGCACGAGTCTTTTTGAGCAAATCAAATATGGCACCATATTCAGTTTTGACTTTGACAATTTCTTGTTCATATTTTGAAATTTGACAATCCGTAAATCTCCATTTGAAAAAAGAGATGAATAGACATGTTTTCATCATCCAGTTGTTCAAGTTTTGGGTCAAAAGATTTTGCACGCAACTGGGTGATTTTGTTTTGCAAAGCAAGTTCTCGATTTTGACAATCTTTTTGACACCATTGAAGACGATGTTTTGCATTCGAAAGTTCATTTAACAACCGCTCATTTTCATTTTTCAAAGACTCGATTTGAGACACATTATCAATATTCTCAACATTATCAGCAGAATCAACAGAAATATAATTAAATGAATGTGCAACAGTATGTAATAACACAACATTTATGGTATCAGCACAGATAACATCTTCCAAGAGTCGTTCAACATGATTTCGTAATGTTTTCTTTTTTCGTTTAGCATTTGAAATCGATGTTTTTGTTTTCTCGAAAATTGTTTTCATAAGTCCAATCTCCTTCTGAAGGTCCTGTTCCCAATATATTGCACACATTTTTAAATTTCGGACATGGGGTAAAAGCCTTTTCTGAAAAATATCTCTTTGATTTCGCGCATGTGGCGATTGAAAATGTTCAGCTTTTATTTCAGAATTAACTTCAATTTCATGTTCCAAAAGGTTGATGTCAGACATGAATGTATCAAAATATTTAAGAACTTGACATCGTTCGGGTAATGATTTTACTTCATTGAAGGAAGGTAAAGGACCATTAATTTGTGCAACATTGTGTCGGGGACCATCATCAGAAGAGGACTCAGGAATTGGTGTTATAACCCAAGGTGTGTTAGTATTATCTTGTTGTTTAACAAAAGGTATGATTTTTGAGTAATCGAATGGTTTGTTAAATTCAACATTTTCCATATTTAATCGACTCTCAGCATCAGCATCTGATTCCTCATCACGAATATATTCAACAACACTCATAATTAAATCATCAATTCTATGTTCTGCACTGTAAACTTGAGGATTTGGTTTGAATGCTCTATGTGAAAAACTTGGTTTGTAATCAGCAAGAATTGGTCCATATCCATCTGGATTTGGCTTAAAAGAAAACTTTTGAATTTTCGTGATTGACTCACCATGTTTATAAACAACATTTAAAAACTCTTTGATTTTGTTTTGTAAATTGACAATTTCATCAAGATACTGATCTATTTGTCTCCTCGAATGTTTTTTGTATTCAGAAAACTGTTTTTGACATGTTAACAACTCAGACTTGGATTTTTGAGTTTCCGAAGTAAGAGTGTTAACTTGTTGTTGATGATCAAATTTTTGTTGTTCTACTTGAGAAAGCAATACATTCTTTGATTCGACTAGATCACGTATCTGTATTTCCAAATATTTTTCATTTTGGTATGATTTTGCAAAAGCGACTTCAAAACTTTGTTCACGTTTTTCTTTAGTTTCAAAAATGTTGAATTGAAACTTATAGCATTCATTATCCTTAGTCAACAGTGCAATTTTATCATGCAGTTTCTTATTAATCTCATTGCATTTTTCCAATTTAGATAGGGTGGTCTGACATAAGGTCATGAGTTCTGAATCTGGATTAGACAAAGGTTCATTTTGTTCAACTTGAGGCTCCACATATTCATTACTTAGATCCTCAAATATAAGCACAGAGTCAACTTGATTATCAATATTAACCATAAGATCATCTTGATCGTCAAATGTAACTACGGAATCCATTTGATTATCGTCGTAATGAGATGTAGAAGGCTCATGTTGAACACTCTGTGCCTCGTCGGATGCAGATGTAGGTGGAGATATCAGATCATGTATAAGTATGTTAAGATCTAGTACCTGAGACAAGCCATCAGTGTCATACACTGGGCCTGTGTCACTCATGTAGAGCTCTTGCATGTTTGCCATTAACATCTCAGTTACATTAGCTTGCAAGTCCTCCATGTCATCATCAGAATCTGCATTAGCCATGAAGCTCTGTTCCTTGTTGGTAAGTGTTCCACCAGCTTCATCCTTGAGAGCCAAGAGTAAAGCCTCCTTGTGATAAGCGCTACCTCTTGTTCTCGGCTTTGGGCAAGCATTAGCCAGATGACCCTTCTCGTTGCAGTTATAGCATCGAAGACCATTAACCCCAGTCTGAGCATTTCCCTGATCAACCATTTGAACTCGTTGTTGTGGAGCACCCATGTTATTCCTTCCATTAACATTAAACCCTTGACCACTACCCATATGACGACCATTTCCATGGTTCTGAACCTCAACTCTTCCATTGTTAACAACAACTTGATTTATTGTGTTTGATGAGGTATGAATGCGATTGTTGGATTTGTTAGCAAATCTCCCGAAAGCTCTAGCGATCATTACAAATCCTTGATTCAATGCATCGAAGGCCTTAGCATCCTCATCTGGAGTTTCACTGTAAAGTGCTGAATCAATATTGTTGTTGTTGTAAGGAACTAGCCGAGTTTCTTGTGCTTGCTGTGATGGATCATATGGTGTAATCTGAGGAGTTTGTTGTGGTGGATTTGTAAAGACAGTTGGTAATGTTGGAAATTGAGGATAACATATTTGAGTATACAAAGCAAGAGTTTGATTATCTGGGAGAGTTGGAGAAGCAGGGACTCCACGGATGATTCTGTCTTTGTCTACTTCCTTTTGATGGTGCTTCAAATAATCATACAACAATCCGTACGTTGCTTGATGAAGATTCTTAGCTTGACGGATGAATGTAACATACTTCTCCCAATCAGGACCAAGACAGCTGAGGAACTTTGTGTTGATTGCAATCCTTGGCATAATGATGTTATGTTTGTCCAAGTCATTGATGATGTCTGAGAATCGATGATAGTATGACTCTAATGATTCCCCTAGTTCAATCATGAAGTTCTCATATGATAAGTAGATTTTTTATTCCATGTCTTCTTGATTGAGTTCAGTGCCTTCCATTAGAAGATGAATGTGTTCCCACATAGCTTTAGCAGTCTTCTGAGCATCAACACTACGAAGTATCTGATTGGGTAGTCCCAAAAGGATATATTGCATTGCAATTTCATCAGCTTCTAAGTGAAGAAGTTGTTCAGCAGTGAGTTGATCTACTCTGAGAATGTTGGTAACTTCATCTCTTGGTGGAGTAGTAGTTGGATCTCTGGGAATAGTGATAGTAGGCATCTGAAAAGGACCTTCAAGGATGACCTTCTTCAAAAATTTACCATGTGGTTTCTTGAGATCACAAAACCTAAAAAACCTTATCACCCATTGATCATAGTTTCCGGGGAGTGAGCATTGGAGGTCTATCAAGGGATCCAGCTTCATGAATGGATTGTTGGCTGCTTAAAGATTCACACATCTTTGCAAACCAAGACGGTTCCTTCTGCGTAGTGACAGTCATAGTATACTTAGCTGGAAACTGATATTGGAAGTAGTTACAATGTTGAACTTGTTGACGAGGGTTTGGTTGAGGGATTTGTGGTGGAAGAGGTTGTGCTCTTTGAGGAAAGTACACTTGAGATGGTTGTTGAAATTTTTGTTGAGGATATTGTTGAAGTTGTTGTTGTTTTTGAGGATACTCATGAGGAAAGTAGTTAGAGTATGGTGGTTGAGACATCTTGAAACTTGTGTTGAGCATGGATCTTTGTAGTTGAATGAAACTTGAGGTTTGTTGATGAAGTAAACTTAGGCGTAAAAAATAGCTTAGGCGTAAACAGAGAGTCTTACGCGTAACTTCCTTCTTACGCGTAAACAATAGCTTAGGCGTAAATCCTTCTTACACGTAAACTTTAGGTTAAATGTAAGCTTAAGCGTAAACTTAATATTTATAAGTAAGAACCTTACGCTTAAGTTAGACTTAGGCGTAGAGTGTTTACTCGTAAACTTTAGAGCTTAGGCGTAAAATTAGGGTTTTACCCAAAAATTCCTTTACACTTATCCAAGTGTAAAAAATATCCACAAGTCGAAGTGTTTTCAAGCTTATCCAAGCAAGAAAACACTGAGTAAACCAACATCTTCGAAGATCAATGAACAAAATCCTTACGCGTAAGAAACTATTAGGCGTAAACAGGACTTAGGCGTAGAGCTTAGGCGTAAAACTAGGGTTTTCTTAGGTGTAGAAAAGGACAATTTTACCAAGCTTGATTTTTATGCACTAAAACGATTTGTAAACCTGAGTTTAGTGATGAAACAGCTTCAAAACCACCAAAACAACAATAAAGTTTGAAACTTGATGATCTAAAGACGCTTTTCACCTTACGCGTAAAATGAAACACGATACAAAAACCAAGCTTAAAAACTAATCTAAACACGTAAAGTTTGAAAATTTTTGCAAAAAACTGAAACTTTAACACCAAATAAACCTTAAACCACAAGAATCTTGAGTTTATAAGTATAAAAATCAAAGCTTTTAAGCGTATGAAAAGTTTAGACCGTATAACCTAACGTGTATAAGACCAAAACTTAGAAAACAAAGGATTTCACCCAACTAGATGGCGTATAAATAGCCGTTTATTGCTAATATTTAATTGTTTCTTGAGTTTATGCATGTGCAGGTACGGATATGTCAAAACATACAAAAGATAGCCAAATCAGTCAAAAACCCGAGCACGAGAGATAAAGAGTGCTAAAGCTGAGCCGGAAGGTCAGAATTGTGCATCTGTGAAGATTTTCTTGCTAAAAGGATGATTTCTGAAAGATTTGATCAAGTTTATAGAATTGTCAGAAACAGTCTCTGAACTTTCATCAGTTGGCAGAAATTACCCTTGAAGATTCAAACTTGGCAAATTCAGTCCTTAGATTATTTGAAGAATGGCAAGAAAGGCCCTTGGATCATTTTCAGAATTTACAGCATTGGTCCCTTAAAAATCAGCTTGTACAATTTAAGTCCTTATGTTAGCCTTGGATCCATTTCATGTCCTTAATCCATGTCTTTACACCTTTGGTCCATATACTACCCCAAAGCCCAACCAATACCCGGTCCAGTCCAAAACAATACCCGGTATACCTATTTTTATCCCAATTTTACCCAAGTCAACTCTCTCATAACCCGGTCAAACGAAATCACAAAACGAAATAAAATAAAAAATCCAAAGGCGCCAAATATTATCCCCAAATATTACCCCAAACCCAGCCACATGAACCCTAGTTTACCCGTTTAATTAATTCCCCAAATTAAACTCAAATTCAGTGGAAATTCGTACTAAATTCTGACACGTGACTGACACACGGATGCCACGCTGGCACTCCGTGTGTCATATCACATCATTCCCTTGATTTGATTGGCTGAGAAGAACGTGGCACATGATCTAAGGGCGCATATTGAATGGGACGCGTGTATTTGATGATCAAGGGTTGATATTACTCAGAGAAAGCACAGATACACTCCTTCTTGAAGCTTCCAAAGGCTTAAGCTCATCTATAAATAGAGCCCTTAATTCACGATTTGTATGCACCTTTCACCTTTAAATAGTAGCTTGTTTTAATCTTTAATGTTTTTTTAGTTTAATTTTAAATTTCAGAATTGTATTTCCTCATTGTATTAAGAATTCAGTTTTTTTAATAAAATTTTATTATTTAGCCTAAATTTCTGTTTAAGCTTGTTATTATCTTCATTAACTTATTGGTATCATATTTCTTATTGTTAGCTTATTCCAAACTTAGTTTCAGATTATTTGCACACTTTATCAAAAATTACAAAAAAATAAGAAAGATACTTTTAAAAAATAAAAAATTCTCAAATATGTTTTTATAAGCTTCATCAAGCTTATGCTACTGTTTCATTAAGTTCATATAAGCTTCTAATAGCTTGTTGTGAGCCTAAAATCTTTTCAAATTCAGAATTCACTCAAATCACATCTCAGTCAACAAAAGTCAACCTGGTGCCATTAAGCTCTTTTGTATCTGAATTGTTGATCTAAGGATGGAATGGGGTTAATTATGTTTGTCTTGGGTTGAGAACAGAATCTGAATAGTGGTTGTTTGAATTTAAGTGCAAGCCATTGTGGCTGGACTACTGTGAGTACCAATTTCTCTTTAAAATCTGTTATAGCTTAGATTACTTGTTAGATTAGCTTAAATAGTATTAATACTAGTTTAGTGTAGCTTTATTTCAGTAGATTAATTGTTGCTATTTTCTAATTCATTGCTGTCATAGTTTGTAGTTTTTGCATTAACTCTAAGTTTGCATCAGTAGTAATAGACAAGGTTTAGTTGTTTAGAACAGTTCATTCAGTAGTATAATTGCATATTGAATCTAGATAAATGATAGTTGTAAATCAGATCATTGATTTAGAGTGTTAAGCATCAAAACAGTGATAATAAGAAGTGTTTGGATTGAATTTTAAATCTGTGATAGTGGTCAAATTAGTGAAAGGTAACTGTTGCATTAGCTTTATTTAGGCTTGGATATTCAGAATTAGTCATTAGCTTACACCTTAGAATAGTAAAAGTCAAAATTGCTTGTTATCTATTTCAATTTCTATTTCAGTGTGAATCAGTAGTCCAAACTTTGCATCCAGGTTTAAAAATCATAGATATAGCTTGCATTAGGTTTAGTCTATCATCAAACATCATTTTCAATCACTGAATCTAGCTTTGAAGTTCATTAAAGTCAAATCTCCAAATCTGTTAGAAAAGTCAAAAGTGAAAAAGGTGGTTTTAGCAAAACTTTACTGATTTTTCATGAGTTCATTTCTGATCCAATTTTGTTGAAATTTTGGGATAAATAACTTCAGCTGGTTAAGTTTTCAAATCTTAATTTTGTGGAATTTTTGTGATTTTTTATAAGCTCCAATTAAGCTCCTCAATTAGCCATTATTCCCCTGTGCACACATTCAGTTGAAACTTAGTGTGCACAGGCATTTTGAAGATTACTCAATAAAGCTCCTTTTTGGTTCGAACTCGGTCTTGTGGTTCACTGGTTGGTTGACTAGAGATTCCAACTTAT
The DNA here is from genome assembly GCA_910596185.1 of Chrysanthemum makinoi. Lineage (NCBI taxonomy): Eukaryota > Viridiplantae > Streptophyta > Magnoliopsida > Asterales > Asteraceae > Chrysanthemum > Chrysanthemum makinoi. Next base: position 205,911,955 of record OU343222.1, read on the forward strand.
GTTTTTCACTATAGCTTTTTGGATAAGCCTGTGCAGTAGCTGCAAGTTAGACAGTTAGGGTTTTTTGACACTAGTGCTTATATAGAGTTAAATCATTGAAGTTTGTTCATTAAAGGTATAGAGTAGTTGTTTTTAGTTGATATCTAGTATAATTAGCATAAATTAGGTTCTGGCATTCTTTGGTTCACTATAGAAGCTTTTTGCTTATTTTGAAGTGTTATCAATAAGTAATTCCACTACATCCTACTTTTCTTTCACACTAGCATAGGTTTTAGTATTTTTCCTAGATTTAGAATATTATTTTAGAATTTTCCTGAATTTTTCATAATTTTCTGGTACTGTTTACTATTTTTCTTAATTAAAACTAGTTTTTAATCCTTTTTAATTACTTTTTAATACAAATAAATCAGAAAAGCTTCAAAAAAATAATTTTTCATTTTTCCTAGATTAAGAAAAATATAAAAAGAAAAAAAAAATATTTTTTCATAATTTTCCTAGTTCAAATTATAATTTTTAGCAATTTAATTAGTTTTAATTAGTTTTTAATTCAAATAAATTCAAGAAAAATCGTAAAAATTAGTTTTAAATCATAATTGCATTTTTAGTTTAAAAATAATTTTAGATCATATTTAGGACTTAGGTTAGGCATATTTGCATTCTATTTACGTTTCATTTAAATCGTATTAGTTTATTTTTGCGTATTTAGGATTCCCCGTAGTATAATTTCCCATTTATGTTTCCCCATTTCCCGTAGTTTAAATAAAAATAAAAAATCTAAAACATCGAGCATTTTAGTAACAAACGTTAAACGACGTTGCCCATTCACACCTCGTTGGGACACGACTCGGATTCCTAATCCGTATCACTTATCACTCACGGGATTCGATTCACTATCCTTTTTCCTAAAGGGATTTTAAATCATTTCTTGTGGTTATTTTTGATATCGATATTGTCTATTTTCTCCATACACACCACCCTAAACCTACACGAATCAATGAGATGATTGGATGAACACACAAAATACACGACAATAATGAAAGGTTATGCGTAGGTATTATAGAGTGCACAACCAACCCTCAAATGAGGGTTTACAAGACAATTTATAGGGGAAGGGAGCTAGGGAAACATATCTAGTCTCTTCCTTTCTTATTGGGCTTTTGCATAGGCTCATGGGCTTTCTACATGAGCCTTGCCATAATAACTAACATAAAAGCGTAATTAAGCAACCTATTACATATTAATGGCTAACACTTGAAATAAAAGTTAGGAGTGATTCCAACACTTGCTCGTAAAGATTATTCGTAACCCTTGTTCGTAAATATTATTCGTAACCCTTGCTCGTAAAGATTATTCGTAACCCTTGCTCGAAAAGATGGTTTTAATTCGTAGGATAAGGGTTTTACGAATTTCTTTCCAAGAAATTCATAAGAAATTTCCTTATTCGTAAGAAGAGGGTTTTGACTTTTCCGACCCTTTTTCCAACTGCTTTTCCGTCAAATTTTTCCGACCACTTTTTCGTCAACTTATTCCAACAGCTTTTTGACCACAAGAACAGAAAAATATGCAGGATAGAAACTGTGATGGACAAAAGGTAAATAAATATGGACTTATTGGACAAGATAATAAGGAGGCAATAATAAGGAAGAACTTTGTGGACAAAAATCAACTGCTATTTAGACAGAAACTAAGCTCTTAAAATAAGCTGTTTGGGACCAAGCTTAAATTTGAAACTCTTTAGACATTAAAAGCAGCTTTATTTTGGACAAAAATAAGTTTGAAATAAGCAGTTTAGAAGTAAAACCGAGATAAAGTAAAAAAAAATTAAGGACACGGTCTTTAAGAACAAAATCACTTCTAAATCATCTTGTGGCTCTTGATACCAATTGTAGGAACCCGATATTAAACCATTTCACACATAAAAGACTAGATAGAAGATGAATAGAATAAAAGATAGAATATTTGATTAAGAAGAAGAAGAAGATACAAGAGAGTTGGAAGAACCTAGAACCCTTACCCTAGTATTCCACTTATCAAATGGGAGGAAATGGGTTCCTTTTATAGTGAAGGAACCCTTACAAGGTTTACTAGTTGGGGCGATGTGGGATAAGTAGTAGCTTAGGATAGAATAGAAAGTAACTTACGGTTTTTACAACTTACATAAACCGTTTACTATCGTTATAAGATAAATACAAATCATGAGTTACTAATCTAAGAATGACACTCACTTTTCTTAAGTTTAACAACCATATAACAATCTATGAGCCACTGTATTCACCCTACACACCACAAACATGAAATCAGTAAAATGTCAATGGCTACATCAAAATGGTGACAAGATACTAACCATATAATACCAAACCCCTTATTTTCCAAACATCCCTTATTCACCTTCCAAGAACCACTCCATTTTTACTAGTCTGAGATGTCATCATTCCAGTCATCCAGAATGGTTTCTTTATCCACTTTGTTAAGAGTCACTTGCCATCTTTTGCTTATCTCCTCAGCCTTTGAACTCTTTTTAACTTTCAAAGTAGCCAACATGAATATGATATTGTTAACAATGATAGTCAAAAGTTCCTGTGTTCCCTCCTTTCATAGGTAAATAATATTTTTTTCCTTTCACTCCATATATAGTATACACAAGCATCTAACATGATTCTTCTCAGCACACTCATGATGATTGTTACAAGGTTTTGCATTTACATCATATAAAAGGTCAAGCCAACTATCTGATAGATTCACCTATTGACTTCTCTGTTTCACAACCTTCCAAATTTTGTTTGAAAATGAGCATTTAAGAAATAAGTGTTGAACTGAGTCATGGCAAGACTCACATAAAGGACATGTCACTTGCTTTCCTGGGTACCACTTGCTTAGTCTGTCTTGTGTAGTTAGTCTTACAAGAATGGCCAACCACATGATAAAAGAGTGTTTGAGTGTGCACTAAGAAAACCAAATGACATCATACCACAATTATTTTTCACTACTTTGCCTCTAGTCTTTCCAAGATCTACTTACTGAATACTTCACATGGTTTCCTTCATTAGTTACCCAAATAGCTTTATCTTTATGCTCATTCAATTCAGGTACTATTAGTGTTTGGATACAAAGATAACATGAATTCCAAACATTAGGCCAAGTCTAATTTACATCAATGATCATATAACATAACTTCTATTATCTATGTTTTCTTGTATCATTAACTCCTTTGGAATCATGTCACTGATGACTCCTTTATCCCACTACTTATCATGCCAAAAGAAAATGCTTTTACCATTGCCAGCTTTCCACATAACATGCTTTCTAATTTTTTCTTTCAAGGCAAGGATCGGCTTCCATCCACTGCTAGTGTCAGTGTTACATTTGATGTCCCAAATATTTCTCCCTTTCAGCCTTACCTCATGAATCCACTTGACCCATAGATATTCTTCATTAATGGTTACATTCCATAAATGCTTATCCATTAAAAATTCATTCCAATCCCCAAGGTTTTTAATGCCTAGAATACCCTCATTTTTTGGTTTGCAGATGAACTTCCAAGCTACTTTTGCTTTTCCTTTTGACAAACTACCTTGACATGATAAGAAACCCTTGATAATTTTGTCAATATCCTTCACCAATGCTTTAGGAATAATGAATACTGATGTAATAACTTGCATTGAAGCAAAGTACTGATTCAATGAGTTGTCACTTTCCAAAGATCTGATAGTGTCATGTTTTTCCAATTGTTGACTTTAGCATTCACTTTATCAATAAGACACTTACAATCATTCATTCCTATCTGGTTTGTGATGAGAGGAACAACAAGATAAGTCACTGGAAGCTTTCCAACTTTAAATGGTAAGATATCAAGTATTTCAGTCTTCACACTCTAAGCTACATTTCCAAAGAATATTGTGCTTTTTCCCATGTTTGGCTTAAGACCAGAAATAACACTAAATTTTTTCAGCATATTCATCACCACTCTTACTGTTAGGATTTGGAAAATCCAGTAGTTAAAGTGTCGGTCACCTCAAGTATATGTAATCGTTAGAAAGCTCGTAGTCGCAGTTATTTGATGTTAAATAATATTTAGTTAAGTAACACCGTGGAGGACGGACGGGTCTTTACCCACTGTATGCCTGATCCACAGCCCGTCAGGTGGCGTTTTATGTAAGGACTATAAATACTCTACCTCCCAAGGTAGAGAGTTGGAGCTCATAATAAGATTTTTCTTTCTCTCACTATAGTTCCCAACTCTCTTCCATTTCTCTCTCTAGAACTTTCTCTCTCTAAACACATTGAACGCCCCATATGGTTATGGTTTAGTGTATTTGTGAAATCCAATATGTTACAAATGGTATCAAGAGCCATGGTTTGATCACTCATCTTTCATGCTCTTTGTTTTGGTGGATTTCATAAGGTTTTAGGGGTATTAAGTGTTTAGGAGAGCTTGAATCATTTGGACAAATTCTAGTGTTAAAGTTTGAATTTTGCTTGTACTTTTGTGTTTAGGATCATCATATGTGTTTATGTTTTGAATTGGAAGGCTTAAATCATTGTGGTTTGGTTTTTTTTATTGATAAAGTGGTTATTTTTGAACTTTGTACAAAGCGAGTTGAGTCTCGGATATTAGTTTCTTCGAAGTGAGTTGCTTCGTTACTGGATGCGAGTTGGTACATGCGACTTGGCTATTTAGCGAGTTGACCTTCTAAGCGACTTGAGTTCTAAAGCGACTTGGCTATTAAGCGAGTTGTATAGTTAAGCGAGTTAGTTTAAGCTTAACTTGGTGGTTGCGAGTTGTGTCTGCTTTGCACATGCTATTAAGCCGAGTTGTCTCTTTATGCGACTTGGCTATTAAGCGAGTTGACTCCTTAAGCGACTTGTCTCTTTAAGCGAGTTGATAGTTTAGCGAGTTGCTAATTAAGCGAGTTGAGTGTTTAGCCACTTGTCTATTGAGACTTGTTACTTCTTCGTGCTACATTCTTACGGTTTTTCTTTTGGTTTAGTAAAATCCCGTGAAAGAATCAATTTCCCGGTTTAATCAAAGAATAGTAAAATCCCGTAGAACTTGTAATCATGGCAAACATCGTTCCTACTATTGTTTCTTCTGTAGCTGAGGACGTTCAAGCAGCTGGATCAGATACTCGTCCACCCATGCTTGACAGGACTGACTACGACTCTTGGGCTCAAAGAATCAGATTGTACTGTCTTGGAAAGGAAAATGGGGTCAACATTCTCAAATCGATTGATGAAGGACCTTATCAGATTGAGACTACAAGAGACTTATTTGATACAGCTGCAGATGGAACAATGATGTATGGTATAGACAGACCAAAGACATATGATGAGCTTAATGATAAGGAGAAAAAGAGATTCGATGCTGATATCAGGGCGTCTAACATCATACTTCAAGGTCTTCCAAAGGATATCTAAAAGCTTATCAATCACAACACCGAAGCCAAGGCGGTGTGGGATAATGTCAAGATGCTTCTTTCTGGTTCTGAATTAACTATGGAAGACAGAGAATCACAACTCTATGATGAATTTGAGCACTTCAAGATGAAACCAGATGAGAGTGTCTATGAGTATTACGTGAGATTCCACAAGCTTGTTAATGATATGAGGAACATCAGAATGACTATGCCAAATATTCAGCTAAACTCAAAGTTTGTGAACAACATGAATCCAGAATGGCACAAGTTTGTCACCTCTGTGAAGCTAACCAAAGGATTGAAGAACACAAACTATGAGCAACTATATGCCTTCCTTCTTCAGAATGAGAGACATGCCATGTTTGAAAAGAGGATTCTTGAACAATTCAAAACAAATCCAGGAGAAACAAGTTCATCAAATGATTCCACTGCCTTTTACACCAATGTTGGGATTACCACCAAAGCTTCACAAGTTATACCCATGGGTGATGGCAATCACAAACTCATTCCCTATCCACGGTTCAAACAAGCTGATGCTGATACAGCCGTGGGACACTTCATTAATCAACTAGCTCTTATGGTTAAACAAAACTTGACCCTTAGTCCACACACCAACAGTCTTCACACTAACAATGAGATCAGAACTGCATCCAATCTTCACAATCATGATCTTGTCAGAGATGGAAAAGTTATGGTGCAACCAGTTCAAGAAAGGCAGTATGAACAAGGAAGAGGTGGAGCTGGTAGAGGTTATGCGGCTAATCAAAATCGAGGAAGGATTGGGAATCAGGGACAAGCAAAGCCGATCAAGTGTTACAACTGTGGTGGTGAGGGACATATTGCAAGGAACTGCACATCGCCAAAACGCCCTCAGAATGCAGAGTACTTCAGGGATAAGATGTTGCTTATGCAAGCTCAGGATAATGGTGCAGCTTTGGATGAAGAGGAGTTGTTGTTTACGAGGGAAATGCCAAGACATATGATGCAGATGTGGATGAGCAGCCAATTCAAGAGATAGGCCACAATCATCAGAATGCCTTTCAAGTCGCTGATTGTGATGCATACGACTCTGACATTGATGATGAACCTACTGCACAAACAATTTTCATGGCTAGCATTTCTCCAATGGTCCCTCCTAAAGTCTCTTCATCACCACAAGCTGGTCCATCCAAAGACAAACTCATTTCTGAGGTATTAAAACTATACGATGATGCTGATGTGCAAAAGATGCATGACAAAGTACAATCAACTGAAATTATTGAGTCAGATATTGAAAATATGGGTAATAACATGTTGTCCCATATGATCAATATGTGAAACAAAGTGAAAGTGATATTGTACCATGTGATGTATCTTATGCAGTCAATGATGACTATGCTTTTGATGAATACATTGCATGTGCCCCTGATGTTTCTGTTATCTCTGAACTCAATGCCTATAAAGAACGTGTTGCTATTTATAAACAACGAGCTAAGTTTGAATTAACCACCCGTGAGCAGGAGACGAATGACCAAATGCGTACCATTATTAGAAAAAGTAACTTTAGAGAAGAAGTCTTAAAACAAGAGTTAAACTCCTTACAAGAAAAGCTTTCTAAAACTGCTAAGCAAAAACAGGAACTTCAAGAAAATGTTAAAATGCTTAAGCAAGAATTCAATGCTAAGGAATCAAAACTTTTGAATGATTTTTCCAATCTAAAAACGTTGAAAAAAAAGCTTGAAAATAAGTTGTACGTACAAGGGAATACCATTCAGACTCGCCACTTGATCACTAAGCATAGAGTTTTAAGTGATAAGCATAGCATTCCCCTTCTTGAGGAACTAAATCCAGAGGTCATTAAAAGGGCTAGAGCTGCTAATAAGGTGATCTATGATGGAAATCAGATTCTTAAACCTAGACAGAAACCTAGTTGCGTTGAGTGCACTAAGGAAGATAGAAAATTAGATGATGCATCCAGGGAGAAAATGAATAAGAAGCTGGAAGATCCTGAATGTAAAAAGAATAATATAACGATCAAACCCCATGATTACAAGAAGGAAAACTGGATTTCCTTAAACAAGTTTAAGCCTTAAACGTTGTTAACACCTGAACAAATGTTCTGGAAAAAGGACTTAGATAAGCAAAAAGCAGAGAATCTTGTTGTTACAAACCCTCCCCTTAGGAAAATGCCTGCAGCGACTGTGTATCCTCCAAATACACCAATGCATTTAGTTCCTAGAACTATTGCCACTAAGAGCAAGACCTTAATCAGTCAATATGTTATTTTTCAACTATTTGTCGATTTTGAGAAAACTTGTAAGCAAAGGATCACACCCACCGATAATGAAGGGAAAGGGGTTTTGAGCAAACAAAAGAATGCTATTTAACCGAGGTCATGCCTTTCTTTAAACAACTAAAAGATCATTTTGAGAGTCTTAAAAAGGGGATGGATTCAGATATTAAAGGAATGGAAAAGGAATTTGATGCAATGATAGTTGAGGTTAGTGACTATGAGCGAGCATTAAAATATAATTAGATTGAGAGGAAGAACTTGCATACCTTGAATGAGAATCTTATTTCTGAATGTATTGCTCAAGATGTGTTTTACACTACTACAAATTGTTCCATTAATGCTTCTCAATTTCATGAATTATCTGTTGCTCTGAAAGTCTCCCATGATTGTGTCATTGAGCTTGAAAAAAATAACTCTAAACTGCATGATAAAAGGTTGAACAGATGATCATGATAACTGGTAAAACGGTTTTCTAAATTGGAAGTTGAGCATCTTGCTTTGCAATTAAAATATCAACATCTGAAAGAAAATGTTAAAACCTCAAATATCAAGACATCCTTGGATGTTCCTGAATTTGATGCAGTTTTTTAAATTAGCAAACGTGATGAGCAGATTCGAGCTCATTGTAACACGATCAGAAAGTTGAAAGCCCAAATCTCTCAATTAAAGGGCGAAAAGAACAATGTGACTGGATCCCAAATGCCTCCTCCTTTAGATTCTCAGTACTCTCAAACTTTTCATCTTCAAAACTTAGTTAATGCCTTACAAAAAGAAAACGAGAGTTTTCTAGAAGAAAATGAAAAAGTTAAACGACACTTTAAAGAGTTATATGATTCAATGAAAGTCACTCGTGACCAAAACAACGAAAAAATAACGTCTTTACAAAAGGAAATTGAGAATCTGAGGAGTCAGGAAAATGGGAGACCGCCACTTGTTTTTAATGAGAATATTGCATCAAAGTCATCCTTAGACTGCAAATACACTGTGACTGTTTAATAGATTCCTCCTCATCTTAGGAATAATGAATCTGCGTTTCATGACTATTATGCTCACCTTAAGGATAGTCTAGAATGTCTCCGTGAGATTGTTGAAGAGGATTTCATCAATAAACCTCTTGATAGAGAAATTAGGTTTGCTTGCATTCAGGCCAAACGATCTCAAGAGCTGCTAGAATGTGTAATTGCAAACCATGTAATGATGACTGTTTGAATTCTGTTGCTAATCATGAATATGGTGTGAATTCTTTGTCTAATGTGGTCAAATGCCCAGTTAAAATTGTTAATGCTAAAAATCATGCTAAGAAGGCGAAAAGGCAAAGACGAAAGAAAGTTAGAAAACAGTGGAAACCCACAGGAAGAACATTTAGTAAGATAGGTTATCAAAGGATACTTTTTGGCCATAAGGTTAATCAGTTTTGCCATCAATCTGCTAAGACAATGCCCACTAGAAAATGGATGCCTACTGGTAGAACTATTCCTTTAAGAAGTGAACATACTTTGAATAGGTCAAATACAAACACCAAAGACTGCATCTATTCCTAATGATTCCATTGCTTCTATTTCTGATATGGGTGTTTCTATTTCTGATGTGGGTGTTCCAATCACAGTTACTAACCAAGTGGAACCCATTCTTGCATGGGGATCCCAATTATCCAGTTATCCATTTTTTCTGTGTTCAACTGCAGATCGTTCAAATCGTTCTGTGGTACTTGGACTCAGGCTGTTCCAAGCATATGACTGGAGACCGTTCGCTGCTCATGAACTTCGTGAGTAAATTCATCGGACTGTTAGATTCGGGAACGACCATTTTGGAGCAATTATGGGCTATGGTGATTATGTAGTTGGAAAAAGTGTATTCTCCAGGGTATATTATGTGGAAGGTCTTGGTCATAATTTGTTCTCTGTTGGTCAATTCTGTGATTCCGATCTAGAGGTGGCCTTTAGAAAACATACTTGGTTCGTTAGAGAACTTGATGGTGTGTAATTATTAAGAGGTACTCGTGGTTCAACCTATAAACCATCTGTATCGAAGACATGATGAAGTCTTCTCCAATCTGCTTGCTGTCAAAGGCTTCTAAAACAATGTCATGGTTATGGCATCGTCGTCTCAATCACTTGAACTTCGGCACCATTAATAACCTTTCTAGAAAGGATCTTGTCAGAGGCTTACCCAGATTAAAATATGAAAAAGATCATCTTTGTTAAGCTTGCCAATTGGGTAAAAGCACGAAATATGCCCACAAACCAAAACCCACAAATTCAGTAATGGAAGTTCTTCATACCGTTCATATGGATCTGTGCAGACCAATGAGAGTGCAAACGATAAATGGGAAAAATACATTTTAGTAGTAGTTGATGACTACTCTCGATTCACTTGGGTAAAGTTTTTGAGGACAATGGATGAAACTCCAGATGTCATCATCAAACTAATCAAACAGCTTCCGGTTCGACTCAACAATACAGTCAGAATTGTTCAAACAGACAATGGCACAGAGTTTGTTAATAAAGACTTAATTCAATTTTATGAAAGTGTTGGAATCAGTCATCAAAGAAGTGTTCCACGAACTCCTCAACAAAACGGTGTAGTTGGAAGACGAAATCGAACTCTTGTGGAAGCCGCAAGAACAATGCTAATTTATTCAAAGGTTCCAATGTTTCTACGGACTGAAGCCATTGCCACTGCTTGCTACACCGAAAATCGTTCCCTTATACACACCTCTGATGGAAAAACTCCATATGAACTTGTTCATAAACGAAAAACTAATCTCTCCTACCTTCGTGAGTTTGGTGCTTTGTGCTATCCAACGAATGACGATCAAGACTTAGGTAAATTAAGAGCAAAGGCAGATATTGGAGTTTTTGTTGGTTATGCACCAAACAAGAAGGGTTACCGAATCTACAACAAGAGAACCCGAAATATCATGGAAACAATTCACGTTACGTTCGATGAGCTGACCAGTCAAATGGCTCCTCGACAATCCAGTTCTGGACCCGCACTTCAAAACAGTCCCATTGGTTCATCCCTTGTACCGAACTCATTTCCAGCAACTCTTTATGTACCTCCATCAGAAGATGATTTAAAGAAATTGTTTGATCCAATGTTTGATGAATACTATGAACCAAATGGTGATGAAATGTCAATTCCATCAACAAAGGCTGCTCCTATCCCTGTGAATGAAGTCAACCCTTCAGTCTCAAAATCATTAAGTCAAGAAGCACCTGCTGGTGATCAATCTGTCTCATCAACAAATTATCAATCATCTAATGTACATCATGGAATTGTTTCTGGAATCAATGATGAAGTTAATCCCTTGGCAACTCCCGAAGATGCTCCATTTGAAAACATATTTGCTCCTGAATCATCATTTGAACCACCTTCATCAGGAGACATCGACTCTGCTACTTCAGTCCCACAACAACAACCACATGAACACCTTAGAAAATGGACACATGATCACCCATTGGACAACATCATTGGAAACCTTTCTCGTCCAGTATCCACTTGTAAACAACTTGCTACTGATGCCTTATGGTGCTTCTTCAACTCCGTACTCTCTAAGATCGAACCTAAAGACGTTAAAACCGCTATGAATGAAGACAACTGGTTCAATGCCATGCAAGAAGAAATTCATGAGTTTGATCAACTTGATATATGGGAATTAGTACCGCCCAGACTGTGCTATGATCATTGCTCTAAAGTGGATCTTCAAAGTGAAGCTTGATGAGCATGGTGAAGTGTTGAAAAATAAGGGCTAGGTTAGTGCTAAAGGATATCGTCAAGAGGAGGGTATTGACTTTGAAGAATCATTTGCTCCTGTTTCTCGCATTGAGGCAATCGAATCTTCTTGGCTAATGCCGCAAGTAAGAACATGGTAGTCTATCAAATGGATGTAAAGACGGCGTTTCTTAACGGAGAACTTAAAGAAGTCATATACGCCAGCCAACCCTGAAGGCTTTGTGAATCCAGAGCATCCTACTCACGTCTATCGCTTGAAGAAGGCTCTTTACGGTTTAAAGCAAGCTCCAAGGAAATGGTATGATACGCTATCAAAGTTTCTTCTATCCACGGATTCAAAGAAAGGAGCAGTTTGATCCGACTTTGTTCACCAGAAGTCGCAAACATTTAATTCACGTTCAAATTTATGTTGATGATATTATCTTTGCCTCGACTGACCCCAATGAATGTGATCCTTTTTCAAATGAAATGGGTTCCAAATTTCAAATGTCAATGATGGGACAAATGTCATTTTTCTTGGGATTACAAATTTCACAAAGTCCCCGAGGCATCTTTATAAATCAATCTAAATATGCAAATGAGATTTTAAAGAAATTGGATTTGATTCATGTTGACACCGCTGACACTCCCATGATTGAACATACTAAGCTGGATGAGGACCACTCAAGGATCATGGTAGATCAAACGAAATATCGTAGTATGATTGGATCCCTGATGTACCTCACAGCTAGCGAGACATTTTGTTCGCATGTGTGCATGTGTGCTAGATATCGTGCTAAGCCTACCAAAAGCACCTTGAAGCGGTTAAACGGGTCTTTTGGTATCTCCAAGGAACCATCAATATGGGACTTTGGTACCCAAAGGACACCAGTATGTCACTAATGCCTATGCAGATGCCGATCATGCAGATGTCAAGATACACGAAGCACGTCAGGAGGTGCTCAGCTTTTGGGTGATAAGCTTGTGAGTTGGTCTTCAAAGAAGCAAATGAGTACTTCTATTTCATCTACAGAGGTTGAAATACATAGCCATGTCATCTTGTTGTGCTCAAATCCTATGGATGAGATCCCAATTATCCGACTATGGCTTTGAATTCAACAAAATCCTCTCAGTATCTGTGATAATAAAAGTGCTATTGCTCTCTCATGCAACAACGTTCAACACTCAAGAGCAAAGCACATCGACATTCGACATCATTTCATCAGGGAACAAGTGGAAAACAGAGTGGTAGAACTCTATTTTGTTAAGTCGAATACCGCTAGCGCACATCTTCACCAAAGCTCTTCCAAGAGAACGTTTTGAGTTTATTCTTCCTCGACTTGGCTTAAAAAGCCTTCAACCAGAAACACTCAAACGTCTTCAGGAGGAGGACGAGGAGTAAAGGTCTTTCTTCATCCATCTTTTGTATATATTTATTCAAAAAGCAAAATACAAAATTATAAAACCAACAAAAAAACCAAATTAAAAAAAAAACAAAAAAAAATTTCTCAAAAATATTGTCTTTTTGTCATATCTTTCTTGATTCGATATATATGTACGGTCTTTGTGCTGTCATTCAAAGAATGACACGGGACTTTAGATGTTGTTCGAATGTTAAAAAAATCAAAAAATCAAAAAATGAAAAAATATTTTTTGGAGAAAGTAAAACAAATGGTTTATTGTCATTTCAGGCAGTAACCCGCTTTTCAAAGAAAGAACAGAGCCATGTTTTATCTCATGTTTCAAACCTAATGCTCTGATTCTAAACACAAATATTTTTCCTTCTAAAGATTCCTCTGAAAAATATTTGCAATCTTATGAAAACTCAATTGTTTTGAAAACACTTCGGACTCTATTTTTGAAAATCAAAAGAACTTAACAAGTGTCAAAATCTCAATCCATCAATCAACAACTTTCGTCATTGATTGAGGGGGAGAATGATTTTTCAATTAAATCAAAAAGTATTCTTTTCAAACAATTAGCACTTAAATGAGTAAGGTCTACTCTAAATGTTTTACAATATGTTA
>OU343222.1:205925481-206073573 GCA_910596185.1 Chrysanthemum makinoi
TTTTCAAATAAGGAAATTTACCATTCTTGTTTGAGGTGAGAACATTGCATGGAAGTGGTGTTGAGGGTGTTGTTTGTGTTGGTGACTTCATTTCATTATCGGATCGAGGCATGGTGGCGGTATGTATGGTTGTATGAGGGTATGAATGGTTCTTAGTATGATAGAGACTTCCCGAGGCTCTAATACCACTTGTTGAACACAAAGACCTTGATAGATCTTTAAGCACTTTCGGAGATGGTTAATGTTGCCAATGTAATCACAAGCAAACTAATAGAAGATCTCTACAACTTGGTATTGTAAGGAAAATAAATACAAGTTATAATAACTAAGAACGCTTTTGATCCTCTATGGATCTTTGATTATAGAAACTCTATGTTTCAGATATTTTACAAGACTTGAAAGACTTTTCGAAAAACTTCTCTATTACAAACTATAATGGTTCCTTATATAGGCAAGAAACCCTAAAATGGCGTTTACAATGACGCTCTAATACCTAACATAGACCAAGCATGCATCTAGACAAGCATGCAACTAATCATATTGTTTTGTTCATCATATTGTTTCTTCTGATTAAGCTCTACCATAATCACGGTAGCCAACCTATCTTTAATACTGGCTACTTTTACTCTATCTTGAGCTTATCTCTCCTCACGATGGTTACTTCAGTGGCAACACAATATACTGCTTTAGCACTTCTGTGATATATAACTTCGAGAATCGAATCAACTCTTCAGGCGGGAATCTTGGCCAGAATCAGTAGTTTACCTTAATTCCCAACAAAAGGCATGATCTCAGTTAAATAGCATTCTTTAGTTTGCTCAAAACCCCTTTCCCCTTCAGTTATCCCAGTGGGTGTGATCCTTTTCTTACAAGTTTTCTCAAAATCAACAAATATGTGAAAGATAACTTATTGACTGATTAAGGTCTTGGTTTTAGTGGCAATAGTTCTAGGAACTAAATGCATTGGTGTATTTGGAGGATACGATCATTTGAAGGCATTTTCCTTAGGGGAGGGTTTGTTACAACAAGATTCTCTGCTTTTTGCTTATCTAAATTCTTTTCCGAACACTTGTTCGGGTGTTAACAACATTTGAGGCTTAAACTTGTTCAAGGAGATCCAATTTTCCTTTTTGTAATCATGGGGTTTGATTGTTATGTTATTCTCTTTACATTCAGAATCATCTAGCTTCTTATTCATTTTCTCCCTAGATGCATCATCTAATGTTCTATCTTCCTCGGTCAGCTCCAGCAACTAGGTTTCTGTCTAGGTTTAAGAATGTCATTTCCATCATAGATCACATTATTAGCGACTCTAGCCTTTTAATGACCTCTCGGATTTGGTTCACAACAAAGGGAATGCTATGCTTATAAGCTTAAAACTATGCTTAGTGATCAAGTGAAGCGTCACAGAATGGTATTCCTTATGCGTACAACTTATTTTCAAGCTTGTTTTCCAAATTTTTAGAATGGAAAAATCATTCAAAAGTTTTGATTCCTTAGCATTGAATTCTTGCTTAAGCATTTTAATATTTTCTTGAAGTTTCTGTTTTTGCTTAGCAGTTTTAGAAAGCTTTTCTTGTAAGGAGTTTAACTCTTGTTATAAGACTTCTTCTCTAAAGTTACTTTTCTAATATTTATGCATTTGGTCATCCATTTCCTGCTTACGGGTGGTCAACTCAAACTTAACACGTTGTTCATAAATAGCAACTTGTTCTTTATGGCATTGAGTTGAGGATACTTGAATCATAGGGGGCTTATCGTTATTCATCAAAGACATAGTTCTCATTTGACTGCGGAAGATGCATTACTTGGTACAACCTCACTTTCACTTTGCTTTACATATTGATCATATGGGACAATATTGCTATTACCCTCATCATCAATATCTGATTCATAAGTTTCAAGATATTGTACTTTATTATGCATCTTTTGCTCATCAACATCATCATATAGTTTAATACCTCTGAAATGATTTTGTCTTTGGATGGATTAGCTTTGTGATGGTGGAAGACCTTTGGAGACACACTATGTGATATGCTAGCCATGAAGATTGTTTAGGCGATGCGTTCATCATCAACATCGAGTCAAAACATCACAGTCAGCTACTTGAAATGCATTTTGATGATTATTACCTATCTCCCGAATTGGTTGTTCATCAACATCATATCATAGGTTCGGGCATTTCCTCGACAAGGAACAACAACTCCTCTTCATCAAAGAACGCTCCATTATCTGACAGCTTGCACAAGACATCTTGTCTAGGCGTGATACGCATTCTGGACATTTTGGAGATGTGCAGTTTCTAGCAATATGTCCCTCACCACCACAGTTGTAGCACTTAATTGGCTTTGCTTGACCTTGATTCCCATTCCTTCCCTAACCGATTTACCCCATATCCTCTACCAAACTCCACTTCTTCCTATTCATGTTGCCTTTCTTGAGTGGTTGTCCCATAATCTTTCGTCTCATCTTAGCTTGATTGTGTAGATTGGATGCAGTTCTGATCTCATTGTTAGTGTGAATACTGTTGGTATGTGGATTTGAGGGTCGGTTTTGTTTGTTTAACCATAAGAGCAGTTGATTAATGAAGTGACCCATGGCCCATCGGCATCGGCTTGCTTGAACCTCGGATGGGAATGAGTTTGTGATTACCATTACCCATGGATATGACTTGAGATGCTTTGGTAGTAATACCAACATTGGTGTAGAAGGCAGTTGAGTCATTTGACGAACTTGTTTCTCCTCTTAGATTTAGGCTTTCTAGAATCCTTTTTTCAAACATTGCATGTCTCTCATTCACGAAGAAGAGGAAGGCATATAGTTGCTCATAGTTTGTGTCCTTTAATACTTTGGTTAGCTTCCGCGGAGGTGACAAACTTGTGCCATTCGGGTTCATGTTGTTCACAAACTTTGAGTTAAATTTGAATGTTTGGCATAGTCATTATGATGTTCCTCATGTCATTCACAAGCTTGTGGAATCTCACATAGTATTCATAGATACTCTCATCAGGTTAATTCAGAACCTGAGAGAAGCATCTTGACATTATCCCAAACTGGGTTGGCTTCAGTGTTGTGATTGATAAGCTTGTAGATATCTGGAGATACCAGAGTATAATGTTAGAAGCCACGATATCGGCATGAACCTCTATTTCTCCTTATCATTAAGCTCATCATACTTCTTTGGTCTATCTATTCCATAGATCATTGTTCCATCTGTAGCTGTATCAATTAAGTCTCTTGTAGTCTCAATCTGATGGGACCTTCATCAATAGACTTGAGAATGTTGACTCTTTTTCCTTTCCAAGACAGATACAATCCGATTGTTGTGCCCAGGTAGTAGTGATTTCTATCAAGCATGGGTGGGCGATATCTGAACGGTTGCTTGAACATCCTCGGCAACAGTGGAAATAATTGTAGGTACGTTGGTAGACATGTTTAAAGATTACACGGGATTTTATAACTCTATGATTAAACCGGAAATAGATTCTTTCACGGGATTTTACTAAATCAAGAGAAACCGCATTATTACAAACAAAATTCAACCAAGTCGCTAGAAGCCTTGAACCAAGTAAGCTAAGCACCAGTTTTAAATTATGAAATCAAGTCGCTATAATGCCAAGTCGCTAAGACCGGTCAGATTCGAACAACTTGCTTGGATCCAAGTGATTAAAATTTGCCGAGAATTATGACAACAAGTCGCTAAGCACAAGTAAGCTAAATTATCAGTGACTTAATAGCATAGCTTCGCTAAGGTCCAAGTCGGTAAGACCAAGTCGCTAAGAAACTTAAGTACAAGTCGCTAACAAAATTGAAAGCAAGTCGCTACCTTTACTAAGTCGCTACCCGTAGTGGAGAATCCACTAAGTGTATCTTTTATTGCTTGTCTCAAAAGACAAGTCGCTAGGGAATGAAGTCGCTACCAAACGCACTACAAATCGCTACCTTTTCTGCAATCAAGTAAGCTAAGATAAAATTCACACAATTAAATTAAGCTACCAAGAAAAACTTCAAAAACACACTTTTCAATCCAAAACAAGCTCATCCCACATTGATTCAAGCTTACCAAATCAAAACCTAGCACATACAATGATCCTAAACACAAAAGTACACCGAAAATTCAAACTTTAACACTAGAAATGAACCAAGTGATGCAAAAACCACTAAACTTTTTCAAACTCAAAAACCATCTAAAAACCACTAGAAATCAAGGATATGTAGAGATGATCAAACCATGGCTCTTGATACCATTTGTAACATATTGGATTTCACATACACATCAAACCATTAACACAAGAGGCGTACAAGATGAGTTTCTAGAGAGAGAAAGGGTTAGTGGTTTTGGGAACTTTAGTGAGAGAAAGAAAAATCTTATTATGAGCTCCAACTCTCTACCTTGGAAGGTAGAAAGTATTTATAGTACTACATAAATCGCCACCTACGGGCTGTGGATCAGGCATACAGTGGGTAAAGACCCGTCCGTCCTCCACGGTGATACAAACTAAATACTACTTAACTTGTAATAATCTACGACTACGAGCTTTCTAACGATTACATATACTTGAGGTGACCGACTCTTTAATAACTGGATTTACTAAATCCTAGCAGGTTATGATGATGCATAATAAGATGATGATGGACTAAGATGTGATGAGTTTTGCTTAGATCTGGGATGGAAGATTAAACAGATTTGATATTAGATCTGAGTTGGTGAGAGAATTTAGGAGGTAGGCGTATTTTTTGTAGAGTGAGATTGTGTTTAGGGTTATCTGAGCAAATAATTAGGGTATCCCCTTTAATACTCGTATATTATTTGTGTGTGACATATAATGGATCGAGAATTGCAAATGTTTCATGGGGCTGCACGTTGGGCTTTATCTTTACAAACGTTTCATGGAGCATTGCAAATGTTTCATGTTGGATTAAGATGTGATACGTGGGCTTTGACTTTACACGTGTTTTGGGCTTCAAATATTATAACCGGGTAAAGAGAAATATTTGGATGAGTGGGGTTTTTGGCATAACTCAATGTCGTTGGGCTTTCTGATTTGGATCATAGACTGGATATTCATTGGGTTTTTAGACTTGGAACGTGAACTGTTTAATAAGATAACAAAAATTTGTTATCCGTGTGATTCTTGTTGGGTATAATAAAAAATTGGATACAAATTTTTGGTATTACTTGGACATTGAGTGGTAGTATTTGGTTATTGATAATTTCACGGAGGGATACATTCATGGCTTGAGCTAAAATTTGATGAAATATGACTACGGGGTTTTTTTACGGTATTATTGATGCGAAATTGAAGTGACGTTATCTCCATATGTGGTCGTTACTATTAGCCGTTGAATCAATGGAGGTTCAATTTCAGCAATTCCCATGAGATATTCAACGCCACAGAACGTCAATGATACTTCACAGTCTAAGCAAAATCTTTCAAGAATATTCATGATTTTTCAAGATGTTTGCTTATGAAAAGAACTTCTCGTGCAAATGATTCTACACGTTATGATGCTTCCGAAAGTTGGAAACCATCATGGGGGAGAAACGTGTACTTTGATGTGTTACGGTCAACCTCCAAGGAAAAGGAGATTACACTACTTGACTTAGTATGGTTTGTGAAGTTATCTACATTTGGGTAAAGAATTGTTGATGATGAAGGTGACTTGAAGGTGACTTGTTGATGAATCGTTGCATGTTCCCCTAAAACAGATATTCATTGAAACCAAACTTGTCATAACACATTCAAGCTGACATTGTTTACGGTTTTGTCTTGATTTTGTAAAATCCCGCGAAAGAATCTACTTCTCAGTTTAAATCATGAACTTAAAATCCGTGACAATGGAAACATCACGATAATTGTAAAGCGCATTTCGGATCTCACTACGATTTATTCTTGGTTTTGTAAATCTGCGAAAGAAACTATTTCTCGGTTTAAATCATAGAATTGTAAAATCCCGTAGTGATGGAACCATCCTGGAGAAAAGGAAAGTGTATTTCGGGATCTCATTTGATGCTGGTGCTACGGTTTCTACATCGAAGAAGGGATACAAGGGTGTACTTCATGAATTGGATGTGTGTTTGGATATTCGTCATGACAGTTTGGCTATTACATGGTTTTCACGGTTCACGTGCTTTTAACCATGGTCGGGATGAAACCATTATCAAAGTTCACTTTTAAGGTGAAAGGAGGCTAGATTTGAGGTTTTAACAATATGTGACAACGGGGTTAATTCACTATTATTTATTTGAGGTTTGATGAGTGCTTATTCATGTCATTTTACCATCTAAGACCATAAAAGCGTCTAAAAACATGATAATATAACCAAATATCTGTGGATATCCTTGGGTACGTGTTTTTATGTATTTAGTACAAAGGATCGAAAGCAGAGGACCAAAGCGGTTCTGAAATGAGCTTGGATTGGAAGCGTGCTTCTTGAACGAAGCCGGGAAGAGGATTTTCTACATTTTGAGCCGGGGATACATTTGATTGAGCTTGGGAATCAGGGCGGAAAACCTAACCCTAAACCCAAATCACCATTTTACCCTTCTACCCGAACCCAAAATTACCATTTTACCCTTTTTTGCAAAATCCAAAACTACTCTTTTTAAAACCTCATTTTATTTTACAACAATTATTTTTTTTAAACCAATTTTATTAAAAAGTATTTTCTTGAAAAAAAAAGTTTAATTAAAATTAGAAACTCAACCACTGATATAAACTCACCCATTTTACCATAGAACAAACTTGTCTTCTTCCCCACATCATCAACCCTGATTCCCACGCCCTCACCCCTCCCCCACAAGCATGCTCACTTGCCATGTTGGCAATCCAACACACCCCCATTGGAGCTCTTAAAGTGGACGGCTCAGATGCTTCCCTTGGTGCCCAAGATCATTTGGATGGTGGAGATTGAACAAAAGAAACACAAAGGCATCCAAGAGCTCCTTTCTCTCTCAGTAAACAAGCACAAGCTCTCATACTTGAAGACCTAGCAATATTAGTATAAATAGTAGAGCTTATTGTAGCCTTAGGAGGCATTAGGATTTAGTTTTAAATTTACTTTTCAGTTTTAATTTCAGTTGTAAAAGTTTTTTTAATTAATGAAAACAATTTTTTTTACTTAACTGCTTGTTTTACTAATAAGCACTTTAGTGCTTATTAGCTTATTGTCCTCTCATTACTATTTTTCTCAAATTCCATTCTAGCTATAAGTCAGTTTACAGTAGAAAATCCAAGTTAGCTTTTAAGAAAAATTCGTTTTATTAGTCTAACAGCCCTGTACAGGGGTGTTTGGTTTTGGCTCAAACTTGGGTCAAAACCCATTTTCACCACTGACTTCATAAGTCAAAGTTTAGCACTAAGGATTTGAACGTAGTTTTGAAAGAAGAAAAAATTGATTTAACAAGTTTTGTTAAGTTTGAAAAAAAAAAAAATCCATATAAATCACATTCTGCATCTGAGAATAGCGATGATAATAGGCTCTTTGTTCACAACCCATTTTAAGCTTTAAAAGCGCCTTATTAGAATATAATTGTTGTTTTTAGATCTCAGCTACATGCACTTTACATAGCTCAGCTTATTTAGGAATTTAGAGGTTTCTTTAGTGCTTATTTATAAGCTTAAACTGACCCCACTAGCCTGTTTGGCTGCTGCAGTCACAGCAACAGCCTTCACCATCTCCTTGCTTCAGCTTATTTATGCTTATTTTGTGGTTCCCCTTAGCTTATCTAGATACCTTAGTGCTTTTTTATGTGATGTAGATTCGGATTAATTAGAGTTTAGCTTATTTGAGTTTTTTTAGACTAGCTTATTATCCCTTTTGGCTTAAGTTGCTTTTAGTTTAGCTTATTACCATAACTGCTTAAACTGCTTATTTCCCATCATTAGAGTAGTCCATTATCAGTTCTCAACTTATTTCTAGTGTAGAAATTGTTTTGTTAGCTTATTTATCATTCATGTATGCTTATTAATTGTTTGTGCTTTAAATCTGCCTAAGTTTGTGTTTTGTTTTGCTTCTGTCATTAACTGAGGTGAATAAGCAGTTGTAACTGCTTATTCCAAGCTTTTCATAAATCAAGTTTTTAGAAACAATTGCTTATTTCCATTCCAACTTCAAGTTTCAAAAGAAAAATTAAAAAAATATATATATATTTTGCAAAAGGGAGAAGAGGTCAGAACAAGGACCTCTCTCCCATATGTTGAGATGATATGTGTACTGGATACCAAAAGCCCTTGAGTCTTTTCTTGTCACACTTTACAACTTCAAATCTCTTATATACATTTTTAGGTTTTAGCATTAATAGCTTATTTGGCTTTTTAGTTGCTTATTTCCAAAAGCAGTGTACTCCTTTTTCATTTTTCTTAAGATCGGTTAGGTTTAAAGTATTTTTAAGAAAAGAATTTCAGATTTTTCTAAATTAATTTAGTATTTTTTATAATTTAATTAGATTAAATTAGTTTTTAATTCATAATAAATAATTTAAAAGTCAAAAAAATATCCGGATTTTTCTTAAAATTATTTTTAGTAGTTTAGAACGTAGGAAAATTAGTTTCACATCCGTAGGCCTTAAATTGCATTATTTTCACTTTTTGAGGCTGGGATTAGCGGGTTTCAGCGTTTTGCATTGTAGCACCCTAGGACTTAATTTAGCTTAGTTTTATTGTTCCGTATGCTTAGTAGTAGTTATTTTGTCATTTATTAGGTTTCCCTTGCCTTAATTACTTTCCTGTTAATTAATTCGTAGAAAACATAATTAAAAACAAAATCTCGAACAATTCAAGCATTTTAATAACAAACCTCAAACGACATCCTCTATTCACACCTCGTTGGGACCGACCGGGTAATCACTTGCCCGGTATCACTTATATCACATTCGTTAGTTTTGGCACGTTAACACTTTTCCTAAAGGTTGATTTATGCGATTCTACGTATATCGTATATTTGATATATCTACTACTATATCAATTTTTAGTAGATTAAGTGGTCGACAGGTCACCAGCGTGACGAAGCTGAATAATAACCACTATAAAGCTCAGTTAGGTTTAAAGTATTTGATATATTTTCTTAAACGAATCAATTTTGGCGCCCATTGCGGGGAGTTGTGTTGCGACAATATCGTTACAGTTGGCGATTAGTGACTTGAAGAACTTAAAATTGAAGTTATGGCTTTTGAAAAAAAAACAAAATATTTTTCCTTTTATTTTGTATATATATATAAAAGATAAAAATACAAAAAGATTTTCCCTTTTGTTTTAAAAAAATAGAAGACACAATCAATATAACTCTTCTCAACTTGAGTGTTATCATTATAAGTTCCCGAACAAAAGATTAAAAAACTTGCCTTTGTAAGCTCATGATTTGGTTTACTTCTATCGGTTTAACAAGCGTGGCGGGGGTATAAGAGACGGCCTGACATTAAATTGCGGCTGAAAGAGACGGGTTTTAATACTGGCGCTGACCTACTAAGTCTCTCCGCTCCTTTGTCGCGTTTACTTATAAAAGTGATCATTTCCGCGTGGGATTATGGTTTAAGTTCACGTGTTTTGCCTCGGTCTTGTTTTAATTGAAAGTGTTTTGGTAGTGCATGCTTTTCGTTCTTCTAATTCTTCTAGTCCCCTTCTTGAACTTCATACAATTCGCGAAGGCGAAACCGTCGCCAATAGTGAACCCGAGATTCGTACTAATCCCGACCCCATTCGTAAATGCGGAGGATAACCGTTCTATGTTGGAACAACTCCAAGCACCCACAGGGGTTATGGAGAAGCTATAAATCGTTCCACCCGATTTAAACAATTTTGAGCTCAAACACGGATTGATTAACTTGGTATCGTCAAGCCAATTTCTGGATTTGAGAGAGGCGATCCTCACTCTCATATCAGGCGGTTTAACAAGCTCACGTCTACAATCAAATATCGAAGCGTGCGGAAGAAGCCATCAAATACTTCTTTCCCATTTCTACCAGAGGGGCGCCCGGTTGGCTCGAAAAACAACCCCTCAATCAATCACCACATGGGAAGATTTAGTTTCAAAATTCACTAACGCATTCTTCCCACCACAGAAGACAACACACTTAAAAAATGAAATCACAAAGTTTACACAAAAATTTGATGAATCATTTAGTGAAACTTGGGATCGTTTCAGGACTTACCGTCAATGTCCTCACCATGGCTTTTCAGAGTTACATCAACTCGATACTTTCTACAATGGTTTGAACGAAAACGATCAAGACTCTCTCAATGCCGCCGCCGATGGTAATCTCTTGACACGCTCTACGAAAGATTCATTGTCTATCATTGAGAACAAGTCTAAAGTCCGCACCTCACGAAGCAAACCGATTGCTTCTCGAGTGAGTGCTTCACCTTCTTCGGAAAATGTCTCTAGCACGGATGCTAAGATTGACAAGCTTACTGATGCTATCCAAGCATTGGTTCTCTCAAAATCTCTTTCTTCTCCATCTCCAAATCCACCCGCTCAAGTCAAAGCGGTGGCAGCTACTTGTACTACTTGTGGTGGGCCTCATGCTTACTACAATTGTACCGCTACGGATGGTAATCCTTTTGAAGCAAATGCCGTAGCAGGGCCCACAATCAAGGAGGTAATCAATACCGTCCTCAAGTTGACCAGAGCTATCGTGCTAACAATCAAGGACCTTCCGGTTTTCCTCAACCTAACAATCAAAATAGGTTCAATCAAAATCAAGTGAAAGGGCAAAACATTCCATATCAAGCCCCGATGAACCAATACCCGCCCAAGGGTAATCTCAATCATGGTTATCAAGCTCCTAATTACCAACCCGGTTGGCCTCTATTGAACTTTCCAACTACATTAAGTCTAATGAGGTTAGAATTAGGGGTTTTAAAACCAAATCACTCACGTTAGATGATTTCCAAACATCAATGTCAAAACAAGGTAATGAGTTAAAAATGAATTGAACAAAACAAACAACAAAATTGATCAAAATCAAAACAAAATTGAAAATATGTTCAATAGTATCATGTGTCAAATGAATCAAGCTTCAACATCTAAAACCCTTCCGGCTATACGATTCCTAACCGAAGGAGAAGTTGAATGCTATTGCCACAGTGGTAAGTCATATGATGGACCCTCGATACCTACACCCTCAGGTGAGGGAAGTAGAGCGAGAACCGAGGTGACCAAGGACAAGGTGCATTCTACAAGCCCACAAAGTACCGCACACGTCCAACCTCCGGGAGTCCACATCCCCATTCCGGAGCCCGATGTTCCGAAGATTAAGCCTTCAATTCCTTATCCTTCAAGGCTTAATGATCAAAAGGTCCGCGACAAAACTAATCAACAAATGGAAAAGCTTATCCAAATCTTTCAAGATACTCACTTGAGATTAGTTTGTGCGGAGGCTCTCCTTCTAATGCCCAAAGTTTGGTCCGACGATCAAAGCTTGTTGAGCAACAAAGAAAAATTTCTGAGTTGGCTAAAACTTCCTTGAACGAAATGTTCGGTGGTTATCATAAAAACTTCCAAAAAGTTAGGAGACCCCGGAAAGTTCCGCATCCCGTGTGATTTTCAAGGACTAGTTCAATGCTCCACTTTGGCCGATCTTGGCGCGAGCATTAACTTGATGCCACACTCCATGTGGAAAAAGCTTTCTTACCCCCACTCACACCTACATGTATGATCCTCGAAGTGATCACGTCCGTTAAGCCAGGGGATATGCGTATGAAAGTAGGAAAATTTCATTTCCGTGACTTTGTTGTTGTCGAATTTAGATGCCGATCCCGAGTGCCCCTCATCCTTGGGAGGTCTTTCTTAAAAACGGGTCGTGCATTGATCGATGTTGATGATGGGAAATCACTTTGAGGGTAAACAAAGAAGCGTAACTTTCAATGTTAACAAGATTTGAAATCTATGCACCATTTGTGGTATTGATAAAGTTGAAAAGCCGTGAAACCAAGGTGACAAAGGACGGGTGCTTCCTACTAATAACGGAGTACCCGAAACTTCAACCTACGGTTATCAAAATTCTTCATCTGGGATTGATCAAAGTCTTTTTCACGATTTACGGTCAAGAGATCTTGAGTAAGCGTGTTGAGCTTAAAGCGATTACCAGAAACCGGAGACCATAACGGAAGTGGTGGAAATTGCTAGCTCTAAGAGCACACCAATTGTCCCACCTCCGCATTCGGTTAATCAGATCGAATCTTGTTGAACCTTCTTTGAGTGGCAATCCACTCCTACTTCCAAACCTCATTATTTCTGACTCTTCCCTTCCCTCACTCCGTTTGGGGAAGTAATTTTGAATTTGGAAGAGATCGAAGCTTATTATTTTCCGTCAGGGTTGATGACGATAGATCGGCCGGAGGGCCGTGTTAGATCTTGAACAATTACTTAGTGAAAAAGAGGAACCGTTTGTCTTCATCCTCAGGAAGAAATTGAAATTAAAGAAGTTGAGCTTTTGACAAAAATCCCCGGCCGAGCCGAGGATTGACTGATTTACTTCGCCGAGGAGTTCGGCGGAGATGAACTAAGCCTACTTGCAGGATCCCCTCCTCAAAGGGAATGACAATGAAGTCTTTGACTTTGAAGCCGACTTACGTGAACTTGAGTATTTGTTGTATGGAGATCCGTCATTTGATCCTTCAATTGATAAAAAGGAGTTCTCCGATGACACGCTCTCACGGACTCGATTCCATCTAAGAATGAAAATTTGAACGATGATCCTTTGGAAAATTTTGATGATCCATTCTTTCCCAGAAAAGAGAAGAACTTGAAAGTTTCAATTGATGAACTTGTTGATCAAGATGTTCTTCATTCTTTTTTAACCAAGAGTGACTCCCTTCTCTTGAAGATTTTTACGTGGTTGACACTTTCGATTCATGCCTCTCCGAGGATAAAGTGTTCAAACCGGTATAATACTTCAAGGAGTTCACTCTAAGAAAACTCAAATTTCTAAAATGGGATTTACTTACCCGATGTGATGTTTCAAACTCTTCAACCTAACCATGAACTCCTCTTCTCTATGGAGTTATTTGAGACTCTGACTGTGCTTCTTGATGATCCATCATTCCCTCGTCTTCCTTCGCCAAACCGCGGGATGATGGATTCATCTTTGGTTTTGAACCGATACCTATACTTTCTCTCTACTGGGTGGTGGGCAGATTTGGAACACTATGTTCTCATGCCTAAAATTTTGCCCACCCAACCCACCCGTGTTACCTCATTGAAATAGGATTTCATTTCGACCCCGCATCTCCATTCATCATTCTTTTGAGCGGATATATCTCATCGGAGGAACTTTCGGCACATTCAATGTTTATCCAAACCATTTGAATGAAAGTCCGATTGAATTTTCTCTTCACTTGCTCCCCATGGACCAATGAATTTGGGGTGAGGTCAAGCTAGCGACTCGGTTAACAAAAACAGTAGCATTACATGGGTGTCCACCCATGTTTCTATCTTCTTTCTATTTTCTAACACTAAGTGTGGGGGAATTCCCACATTGTTTTGCTTGTTATGTGTTTGCCTATGTTTTGATTCCGTAGATTGTGATGATTGATGCGCTTTGTTTCAATCAGCCCAATATCGATCTTTTAATAACGTCTATCTAGGGATATCTTTATAAAATCCTTTTGTGAAAAAAGATTTAAACTACCTGGCTAGTAGTATTACCTTTTTCCATTCTATAGTTTCATTTCTGACTGTACTTTGAATATTGAGGGGCAATATTCAATTCTAAAGTGTGGGGAGATTCTAGCAATTTTGATCACATTATGTACCTTCTAGTACCCTAGCACCCCCGTTTTGACCAAAAATTTTAAAATTTTATCGCTTTAAGTCAAGTATTTACATTTTCAAGAAGTGCTTTGCACAAAAATAAAGGCATTAATGCCGGTATTAGTGATAGTTTAGTCTTGATTCGGCTAGAACAAGGGAATCGAAACTCTGCTAGAGTGTTGATTTAGCTGCTTTCTTAACATTTAGGCTAAGGTTTTACAGCGTTGTGCAATGAAAATGCTAAGCGTGGAGTAGTTGGTTCTCTTTAGAGCTTATATAAGTAATCTATGGCTTTTTCTCCCAGAAGCTAACTAATTAGACTTAATCGTGCTCATTGTCAAAATTTTGAACATTCAAATCGTCTTGTTACAATAAAAAGTTTTTAAGTAAATTGATTTAGAGTAGGTTCAACTTTTATTTAAATTTCGAGAAAGCATACTTTCTTAAAATCTGAATAATGTGCAAAATGAAAGTATCGAAAAATGCTTGAATGATGCAAAAGTTGCAAGTTTAAAGTTCAAAGTCAAAATGAAAAAAAATGAGTTCGTGAATAAAAAGTAATATGTTGCTTATGAATAAATGTGCTCTTGAAACTTGCTTTTCTTAAATTTATCGGAAGTTGAACTTCGTATTCGTCAAAGTTGTCTAGTTTGACGGTAATTTGGAAATCCTGATTTCAAAGATCGAAAACTCGATACTATTCTAGAGGGTGAAAACCTAGCCTCCTTAAGGACAATTTGAGAAGAAAATTAAGCCACATGGAGTGATCTCACCTTTGAATCTCGAATTTTTTAAATTATGAGTCGGTTGTAATCCATTTAGGTTTAGTTTTAACTTAACGGTAGCTTTGTAAATCTTTGGAATCGAATTCCCGCTAATTCCGGTACTATTATCTGTGAGGTGTCAAAAGCCCAGTCACTTAAAACTTATGTTTTGGGATGTGCCGAGAAGAAAGCCGCTACATGGAAGAGGCCCTCTCGATCCTTAGACTTTCATCGTTTCGGTGGGTTAGTACTTTAGTTAAGTGGATAACAACCATAACAAATGTCGATTTCAATAGTCAAACTTTTGAAAATGAGCACACTCACTTAAATTTTATAAATTCTTGGGAGTAAAAGTTAAGTCTCGACTTACATAGATTATTGATATAAGTAGTGTTAGCATTTTACAAAGACATTTGCACAATAAGTTTAAGCTTGGTTTGAGGAATATAAAAGAGGATGACGATTACAATTCCCGAGACACCCATTTTTGCGTAATCCCGTTCTATGATGCCATGTTTTGATAATCAAGCATTTTATTTATTATCGTTCAAGTTTAAATTTCTAGTAGTTGAATAAAAATCGAAGCAGGGTATTTTTGTATTTTTGATCCTTTCATTACTTCATATGATCGGATTGCTAGGGACTAGCAATTGATAGTGTGTGGGATTTGATGAGTGCTTATTCACTCATCATTTTTACCCATCTAAGACCACAAAAGCGTCTAAAAACGGAAATATAACCAAATATCTGGCAGATATCCTTGGGTGTGTTTTTATGTATTTCAGTACAAAGGATGCGGCAAGGACCAAAAGCGGACTGAAATGAGCTTGGATTGGAAGCGTGCTTTGGCAGACGAGCCGGGAAGAGGATTTTCTACATTTTGAGCGGGGATACATTTTGGGGTGAGCTTGGGGAATGAACGGAAAACCTAACCTAAACCCAAATCACCATTTTACCCTTCTACCCGAACCCAAAATTACCATTTTACCCTTTTTGCAAAATCAAAACTACTCTTTTAAAACCTCATTTTTATTTTACAACAATTATTTTTTTAAACCAATTTTATTAAAAGTATTTTCTTTCAAAAAAAAACATTAAAATTAGAAAAAGTATTTATACAAATACTCTAAACCTTTTAAAAATAAAACTATTAAACCCCTTCATCCCCTTCCTTTCTTTACCCAAAACAGAAAAACTCAACCCTGATATAAACTCACCCATTTACCCGCCAAGACAAAACTTGTCTTCTTCCCCACATCTCAACATCAACCCTGATTCCCACGCTCTCACCCCTCCCCCACAAGCACATGGTCTCACTTGCCATGTTGGCAATCCAACACACCCCCATTGGAGCTCTTAAAGTGGACGGCTCAGATGCTTCCCTTGGTGCCCAAGATCATTTGGATGGTGGAGATTGAACAAAAGAAACACAAAGGCATCCAAGAGCTCCTTTCTCTCTCAGTAAACAAGCACAAGCTCTCATACTTGAAGACCTAGCAAGAGTAGTATAAATAGTAGAGCTTATTGTAGCCTTAGGAGGCATTAGGATCTAGTTTTAAATTTACTTTTTGATTTAATTTCAGTTGTAAAAGTTTTTAATTAATGAAAACAATTTTTTATAGCACTTGTTTACTAATAAGCACTTTAGTGCTTATTGTGGCCAATTGTCCTCTCATTACTATTTTTCTCAAATTCCATTCTAGCTATAAGTCAGTTTACAGTAGAAAATCCAAGTTAGCTTTTAAGAAAAATTCGTTTTATTAGTCTAACAGCCCTGTACAGGGGTGTTTGGTTTTACAAAAATCAGAAACTTGGGTCAAAACCCATTTTCACCTACTTTGACTTCATAAGTCAAAGTTGCTTTAAGGTTTGAAAGTAGTTTTGTGTCACACCCCCAAATTACCTGTTTTGCAGCGGAATGGAATTCCTGGGGATTGACTGTCATAGCATCACAATCACAGTTATATTGAACGACCTAAAGTGTCGTTTGGAAAATACATCGTTTGATTTAATGAAATAATCAGAGTTTACAAAGTAGGTCCCAAATGAAAATCAACTTGTGCGGAAATAAGTTTGTTACAATTCAAACGATGTTTTAAATTGCGTAAAACCCAAGTGAGGCAACGTCGTCACGCGACTCCATGATGTGTCCAAATGCATGCCATGAAGTGAATGCCTTAGATACCTGAGATAAAACATGCTAAAAAGTGTCAACACAAAGGTTGAGTGAGTTCATAGAGTTTGTGTTGAAATGTAAAGCCTTTCAAAATCGTTTATGCAGCAAAGGCATTGTAAATCCACTCAGTTCAAGTTCCGCCCATACAAAACTTGCAACCTGTGTGTTCACAACCCACTGCCAAAATGTATGTAGTTTATGTGCAACACATGATGTCAAATGAATTCACAATAGTACCTAACTCGACGTAGAACAATAGCACATAATCAATAGCACCTAACTCAGTACTATGTTAGTCGTGACATAGTACTTTATTCGACGATGTATCAGTAGTCAACTGATTTAGAACGTTATACGACGTAGAACTATAGCACGCAAACAAGAACAATTGATATAGGATAACATTTGATTTAGAAACAATGGTGATCATGATAGAAGTTATCCTTAAAAACTCTAAAGTACTTGTGAAAAATAATTGAGCATGTATCTCCCCCAAAATAGTACAAAACAATTGAAAGTGGGGCTATGAAAACTCACAGAAATCCTTAAATGTTAAAGTACTTGTGAAAGTAAAAGAAAACAGTTTGAGCATGTATCTCCCCCAAAACAGTTATGAAAGCAAGTAAAGGTAGGGGCTATGAAAAACTCACTTGGTAAACTGGAATAATGGCAAAAGTGAGTACACCGAGGTTTAATGTGATGCGTTAAACGGGACCTATTACAGAATGATATGATAAATGATTGCAATGTAATGTTATGCATGCATTTCGTATGTTATTTATACCATTTGCGGGTTTGAAAATATTACTCATCGTCGAAAAATACTCTTTTGACGTCTTGACCCTTCAAAAATGACTTTACAAGTTTTTTCGTCAAAATGTCATCCTACAATGGTTTTATAATGATTTATGGTGAAATTTCCACTTTTCGTCGCAAAACAATGTCGTCGAAATATCATGAAATTAACAAAAATGGCTTTGGAAAACTAGTCGTAAAATGGTTACGCGTCGTTAGAGAACGAACTCGCCGGTTTTGGAAAGTTTGTATCGATATCTAGAAGTTTCAGTTCAGGAGTTTTCGTCCAACAGGTCTCGATCATAAAGATATTAAGGGTTAAAGATAGTGATTTTGTTGAATTGTTGTGCAGAAAAAATGAGTTTCGGCCAAGTTTGAACATCCGAAATTAATTTACTATAACTCCGCTTTACAAACAGCTTGTTGTTTTGAAAAATATGGCCGGTGAACTTGATTTTACTAGAAACATTCGTTCCAAAAAGTTTCACAACCTCGTTAAAAACAGCCCTCAACAGGGACGTTACAGCTACCGTAACACTTGTATCGTAAAAATAATATAGTTTTTTAGAAAATAATAGTTACGGCAAGTTTATGAAAACGTGCATATCTTTGTCGTTTCAAATCCGTTTTCTACGTATAATACGTCCTTAGGTTCGTATCAAAGTAAACTAATATATTTTTGAGAAGTCGAAATAATTTGTGAAGCTTAAGGCTCATTTTGACGAACAAACTAAAAATAGTGTGCTGAAAATTCAGAAAATAATATATTTCGTCGTCAAACTTGTAAAATCCATAACTTCTTCGTTATAACTCCGTTTTTATCCGTTCAAGCGGCCACGGGTTCGTTTTAAAGTATATTTTCTAAATATCAAGGCCAAAGTTTCGTACCAACTGTCGGATTTTCCAGAAAAATGAAACAAGGACAGAACATAATTTTATACGTATTGAAAATAGTTTTTCTCGGACAAAACCTATTCTAATCCCTTCAAATCAACTCCAAAGCTAATCTAATCCTACCATACACCTTCTTAGGGTGTCATGGGTTCCTAGACATCATCAAGACCAAAGAATACCAAGGGAATATTTATAGGATGACCATAGTATATAAATAACTCTAAAATCATGAAATAAAATGGTATAAATCACATATCATGCATACTTGCTCCAAAAATGAAAAGAAACATATGAAATGAAAAGGAAACATGAAATATGAAAGAAACATGCTTACAAGTGATTATGATGAGGTGAAAGTAACAAGGTTAATCCTAAATACTCTTGGTTTTTATTTCAAAACCTTATAAAGAGTGATAACTAGATTGTTATAACACTTGAGAAAATTTATGATGATGATCCCTTGTGATTTCTCTATGGCGGTTTGTAGAGGAGAAGAAACAAGAGAGAAAATGATTTTTGCTACTTTGATATGAGATGATGAATGAAGAGTGAAATAAAGGTGAAGTGTAGATCTAACTTAAGTAATAAATTGTTACCAACTCATAAATGAGTTACCCCCCCCTTAGGCCGGTTTTTAGGGGATCATGTTCCTCAATATATATATATTTTTTTTTATAAAATGTATTGTGTAAATACTTGTAACAATTTGTAAGAAAAAGTGTAAGTAAATGTGTAGGGAAAATATAAATAAAGGTAAATGGAAATCTTTGGGGCAAGTAAGTTTTTAATAGTTCAAAATAGAATGTAATGAGATAATAAAAATTGTAAAAATACTTTCCTTGTGAAATTTGAGTGATAAAATAATTATCGTATAAATTTTTAAGAAAACGACGTAATAATTTAACTTTAACGATTAATATACCAAATAAATTTGAAACACTAGGAAAACTAAAAATATAGTTTTTATGAACTAAATGTAAGTTTAAAAATACATCGGGATCATTTTGAAAGTAATGGATTAAATATTCAAAAATAATAACTCATACAGATTATTAAATATAAAAATTACGCGTTGAATATGAGATGAAATGTCATGAATGAACTAATGAGATGCAAATGATGTCAATGAAATGTAGACTAATCTTAGTCCATATGAAATGTACTTGATGTTATGATCATGAATTCGCCGCTAAACCATAAAGGTTACGCGAATTTGAAACAAGTAAACCAAGTTTACTAAAAATGTTGAAATTGTAAGGCATGCATTGTGTCGAGAAATGACCTGAAAGTACGGGTTGTCACATTCGCCCATCCAAAAGGAATTCATCCGTGAATTCAGTTCGTGTTGTCTATCGGGTTTAGGGTTTGATGTGGCAAACTTTCCATTCCCAGCAAAACCCTCAAAAGACTTTTTACCAACCAATTTTACTTAATCTCACAACTCATCAAACAAAACTTTAGCTGTCATGAGATTAGGCTAAATTGGTTTTGAAGGAAGACTTTTGAAAATTTGGCTCGATGCGGAATTTTACACATATAAGCCTACTACTCCCTTCATTGCATGATTCTTCCTGAATTAGACATAGGTGATCAGGCGATGTATAATTTAGGAGTAACTATGCAATGCTTGGACTAATCGACTCATATGTTGTTTGGTGTTGAGTCAACTGATGTTAAAATTGTGATGAACATCGAGGAGAGAAGACATGGAGAAGTGTCGTTAAAATGATAGTTAAAGTAAAAAGAACTAAAATCCTCGCAAATGATAACAAATCGGAAAGAAAATAAAGTACGATAGATGAGGGTATTTTACAACGAGTGATTTATCAAACAGAAATACATCTTAGGTTATAAAGATTCGGGTACGATGGAAGACATAAAATTAGTACGACATAGTACATAAGGAAAATTAAGACTGTTAGTTTCCAAACTTTTTCAGTCTTCCGCGTTGTTGTGACCATGACGAGCTTCTCCTCCTTGTAACATGTATGCATTTCCATGAGCACCTTCAACTGGTTGACCTTGGTTTTGAGGACATTGGTTCCGATAGTGTCCTTGCTCCCCACATCCGAAGCATGTGACTACGGCTTTGCCCTTACAGTCCTTAGCAAGGTGTCCTACTTTGTGACAGCTAAAGCATATACCACATGGACCATTATGATGTAGCGTGCATTGGTGGCATCGCGGTAAGTTTCCTACATAAGCTCTTCCCCTTGTTGGTGCAGCAACATAGACCATTGCAGTTTCTTGCCCTCTATTCTGTTGTTGATGACGGTTAGTGTTGCGGTTTTGGTCATTGTTGTTATAATCTCCTTGCGTTTTCCATTTCCTTTTGTTGTTGTTTTGGTTATTGTGGTAGTTGGTGCGGTTGTTGGTATTGTTGTTACGGTTGATGTTGGTGTACTTGCCTCTCTTCACTACCTGGGCCATGAGCTTTTGAGTCAATCGAATGGCTTCCTCAATCGTTTTGGTCGAAAGTCCACTCCTTGAATAATCTCGGGAAGTCCTTCAATGAAAGCCTCCAGTAGCTTCTCATTATCCGAAACCATAGATGGGCATAACACGGCCAATTCTTGAAATCTTCGAATGTAAGTATCAATGTCATACCCAATAGTTACCAACTCATAGAATTCGGTCTCCAACTTCTTCACCTCCGTACGCGGACAAAACTTCTTTGTCACCAAACTTTTTCCCAAGTAAGCTTGACAGCATTCTCCATACCAATCGGTTGAGCATATGAATTCCACCATGACAAAGCTCCATCTAGTAAAGTACTTGTAGCAAATTTGACCTTACTATCATCCGGGCAATTACATAGCAAAAACACCGACTCCAATTTTTCAAACCATCGAACCATGACAGTAGCTCCCGGTACCTGAAACTTAGTGGGATCACCACTTTTGAAATTCTTATCGAAACGACTTTTGACTCCGGACCTCCGCATTTCTGCAGCAGCCAAGTCCTAGCGGCCGACTTCCCTCTCAATTACGGCCGGCGCAGCTCACTGTTCCCTTTCGATCCTTAGGGCATCAGCAATGCTATCATTTACCAACTTTTGAATAGCCGCTTGGGTCATTACAGGCGTGGCTTTCTTCGGCGCCATATCTTCTTCAAAATAAAAAGGAAGGGTGAGGTGTAGCAAAGTCCGATGTTAGTAATAAACGGTCCAAAGAAATGTGATAAGTAATGATAAGTTTGAGGTTATTTTTCAAAATGATCGACGGTTTCCGAAAAATGGGTTATGAGGTGTTGTAAGTGCTTCAAATGTATAATGGTTTAGTGACTTAATGTGTGAATAAAGTGTAACTCGACATGTTAGTGGTGAAACAACGGAGTGAGAGTGACTTTGCCGTACCTAAAGGTTTATCTTAGCATTCGTCGTTATCGATGATGAATCAGCTGATATAAAATTGTGATAGGGAATGACAAGGAATTCTCCACGTTAGAGTATGGGGAAAAGGTAATGGGATGGGTATTTAAGGGCATCCATGTGACAATCGATGTGAAATGAAAGTGAATAACTCGAAAAATGTACGTATAGATCGCATGCAAAGTGAACTTATGATGAAATGATGAGATGCTATGATGATGTAGTTATAGTCTAGGGTCAATGATGCAACCTAGTTCTCTATAACTGAAGCTCTGATGCCAATCTGTCACACCCCCAAATTACCTTTTTGCAGCGGAATGGAATTCCTGGGGATTGACTGTCATAGCATCACAATCACAGTTATATTGAACGACCTAAAGTGTCGTTTGGAAAATACATCGTTTGATTTAATAAAATAATCAGAGTTTACAAAGTATAGGTCCCAAATGAAAATCAACTTGTGCGGAAATAAGTTTGTTACAATTCAAACGATGTTTTAAAGTTCATAAAACCCAAAGGAGACGCGTCGTCACCGCGACTCTATGATATGTCCACATGCATGCCATGTAGTGAATGCCTTAGATACCTGAGATAAAACATGCTAAAAAGTGTCAACACAAAGGTTGAGTGAGTTCATAGAGTTTGTGTTGAAATGTAAAGCCTTTCAAAATCGTTTATGTAACAAAGGCATTGTAAATCCACTCAGTTCCAAGTTCCGCCCATACAAAACTTGCAACCTGTGTGTTCACAACCCACTGCCAAAATGTATGTAGTTTATGTGCAACACATGATGTCAAATGAATTCACAATAGTACCTAACTCGACGTAGAACAATAGCACATAATCAATAGCACCTAACTCAATGTATCAGTAGTCAACTGACATAGTACTTTATTAAATGATGTATATGGTAGTCAACTGATTTAGAACGTTATCTGACGTAGAACTATAGCACACAAACAAGAACAATTGATATAGGATAACATTTGATTTAGAAACAATGGTGATCATGATAGAAGTTATCCTTAAAAACTGTAAAGTACTTGTGAAAATAATTGAGCATGTATCTCCCCCAAAATAGTACAAAACAATTGAAAGTGGGGCTATGAAAACTCACAGAAATCCTTAAATGTTAAAGTACTTGTAAGAAAGTAAAAAGCATTTGAGCATGTATCTCCCCCAAAACAGTTATGAAAACAAGTAAAAGTAGGGGCTATGAAAACTCACTTGGTAAACTGGAATAATGGCAAAAGTGAGTACACCGAGGTTTAATGTGATGCGTTAATCGGGACCTATTACGAATGATATGATATGTCATGAGTTGCAATGTAATGTTATGCATGCATTTCGTATGTTATTTATACCATTTGCGGGTTTGAAAATATTACTCATCGTCGAAAAATACTCTTTTGACGTCTTGACCCTTCAAAAATGACTTTACATGTTTTTACGTCAAAATGTCATCCTACAATGGTTTTATAATGATTTATGGTGAAATTTCCACTTTTCGTTGCAAAACAATGTCGTCGGAAATATCATGAAATTAACAAAAATAGCTTTGGAAAACTAGTCGTAAAATGGTGTACGTCGATCGTTAGAGAACGAACTCGACGGTTTTGGAAAGTTTGTATCGATATCTAGAAGTTTCAATTCAGGAGTTTTCGTCCAAAAGGTCTCGATCATAAAGATATTAAGGGTTAAAGATAGTGATTTTGTTGAATTGTTGTGCAGAAAAATGAGTTTCGGCCAAGTTTGAACATCCGTAATTAATTTACTATAACTCCGCTTTATAAACAGCTTGTTGTTTTTTGAAAATATGGCGGTGAACTTGATTTTACTAGAAACAGTTCGTTCCAAAAGTTTCACAACCTCGTTAAAACAGCCCCTCAACAGGGACGTTACATTTCGTAACACTTGTATCGTAAAATAATATAGTTTTTCAGAAAATAATAGTTACAGCAATTTTGTAAAAACGTGCATATCTTTGTCGTTTCAAATCCGTTTCTACGATTATACGTCCTTAGGTTCGTATCAAAGTAAACTAATATATTTTTGAGAAGTCGAAATAATTTGTGAAGCTTAAGGCTCATTTTTGACCCGAACAAACTAAAAATAGTGTGCTGAAAATTCAGAAAATAATATATTTCGTCGTCAAACTTGTAAAATCCATAACTTCTTCGTTATAACTCCGTTTTTATCCGTTCAAGCGGCCACGGATTCGTTTTAAAGTATATTTTCTAAATATCAAGGCCAAAGTTTCGTACCAACTGTCGGATTTTCCAGAAAAATGAAACAAGGACAGAACATAATTTTATACGTATCGAAAATAGTTTTTCTCGGACAAAACCTATTCTAATCCCTTCAAATCAACTCCAAAGCTAACCTAATCCTACCATACACCTTCTTAGGGTGTCATGGGTTCCTAGACATCATCAAGACCAAAGAATACCAAGGGAATATTTATAGGATGACCATAGTATATAAATAACTCTAAAATCATGAAATAAAATGGTATAAATCACATATCATGCATACTTGCTCCAAAATGAAAAGACATATGAAATGAAAAGGAAACATGAAATATGAAAGAAACATGCTTACAAGTGATTATGATGAGGTGAAAGTAACAAGGTTAATCCTAAATACTCTTGGTTTTTATTTCAAAACCTTATAAAGAGTGATAACTAGATTGTTATAACACTTGAGAAAATTTATGATGATGATCCCTTGTGATTTCTCTATATGGCCGGTTTGTGGGAGTGAAGAAACAAGAGAGAAAAATGATTTTGCTACTTGTGAATATGAGATGATTGAAGAGTGAAATAAAGGTGAAGTGTAGATCTAACTTAAGTAATAAATTGTTACCAACTCATAAATGAGTTACCCCCTTAGGCGGTTTTGGGGATCATGTTCCTCAATATATATATATTTTTTTTATAAAATGTATTGTGTAAATACTTGTAACAATTTGTAAGAAAAAGTGTAAGTAAATGTGTAGGGAAAATATATAAGTAAAGGTAAATGGAAATCTTTGGGGCAAGTAAGTTTTTAATAGTTCAAAATAGAATGTAATGAGATAATAAAAATTGTAAAAATACTTTCCTTGTGAAATTTGGGTGATAAAATAATTATCGTATAATTTTTAAGAAAACGACGTAATAATTTAACTTTAACGATTAATATACCAAATAAATTTGAAACACTAGGAAAACTAAAAATATAGTTTTTATGAACTAAATGTAAGTTTAAAAATACATCGGGATCATTTTGAAAGTAATGGATTAAATATTCAAAATAATAACTCACGCGATACAGATTATTAAATATAAAAATTACGCGTTGAATATGAGATGAAATGTCATGAATGAACTAATGAGATGCAAATGATGTCAATGGAATGTAGACTAATCTTAGTCCATATGAAATGTACGTGATGTTATGATCATGAATTCGTCGCTAAACCATAAAGTTTACGCGAATTTGAAACAAGTAAACCAAGTTTACTATAAATGTTGAAATTGTAAGGCATGCATTGTGTCGAGAAATGACCTGAAAGTACGGGTTGTCACATTTTGAAAGAAGAAAAATTGATTTACCAAGTTTTGTTAAGTTTTGAAAAAAAAAAAAAAAAAAATCCATATATGTCCTGTTACTGCATACAGAATAGCAGTAATAGGCTCTTTATTACAACCCATTTTAGCTTGTTAAAAGCCCCTTATTAGAATATAATTGTTGTTTTTAGATCTCAGCTACATGCACTTTACATAGCTCAGCTTATTTAGAGATTTAGAGGTTTTCTTTGAGTGCTTATTTAAATCTTAAAGCAGACCCCACTTGCACGTTTTACAGGTACAAGCTGCTTGATCCAGTACTTCAAGCCATACTCATCTCCTTATGACTTATTTATGCTTATTTTGTGGTTCCCCTTAGCTTATCTAGATACCTTAGTGCTTTTTTATGTGATGTAGATTAGGATTAATTAGAGTTTAGCTTATTTGAGTTTTTTTAGACTAGCTTATTATCCCTTTTGGCTTAAGTTGCTTTTAGTTTAGCTTATTACCATAACTGCTTAAACTTCTTATTTCCCATCATTAGAGTAGTCCATTATCAGTTCTCAACTTATTTCTAGTGTAGAAATTGTTTTGTTAGCTTATTTATCATTCATGTATGCTTATTAATTGTTTGTGCTTTAAATCTGCCTAAGTTTGTGTTTTACTTTGCTTCTGTCATTAACTGAGGTGAATAAGCAGTTGTAACTGCTTATTCCAAGCTTTTCATAAATCAAGTTTTTAGAAACAATTGCTTATTTCCATTCCAACTTCAAGTTTCAAAAGAAAAATTAAAAAAAAAAAATATATATATATATATTTTGAAAAAAGGGAGAGGCAAGGGTCGAACCTGAGACCTCTCCCTTATGTTGGGATGATAGTGTGTACACTTGTGATACCAAAGCCCTTGGGTCTTTTCTTGTCACACTTTACAACTTCAAATCTCTTATATACATTTTGAGTTTTAGCATTAATAGCTTATTTAGCTTTTTAGTTGCTTATTTCCAAAAGCAAAGTACTCCTTTTTCATTTTTCTTAAGATCGATTAGGTTTAAAGTATTTTCTCGTGAAATTTTCAGATTTTCTAAATTAATTTAGTATTTTTTATAATTTAATTAGATTAAATTAGTTTTTAATTCATAATAAATAATTTAAAAGTCAAAAAAATATCCGGCTTTTTCCTAAAATTATTTTAGTAGTTTAGAACGTAGGAAAATTAGTTTCACATCCGTAGGCCTTAAATTGCATTATTTTCACTTTTTGAGGCTCGGGATTAGCCCGGGTTTTCGCGTTTTGCATTGTAGCACCCTAGGACTTAATTTAGCTTAGTTTTATTGTTCCGTATGCTTAGTAGTAGTTATTTTGTCATTTATTAGGTTCCCCTTGCCTTAATTACTTTCCGTTGTTAATTAAGTAGAAAACATAATTAAAAACAAAAAATCTCGAACAATTCAAGCATTTTAATAACAAACCTCAAACGACATACTCAATTCACACCTCGTTGGGACACGACCCGGGTAATCACTTGCCCGGTATCACTTATATCACATTCGTTAGTTTTGGCACGTTAACCCTTTTCCTAAAAGGTTGATTTGTCGATTCTCGCGTATATCGTATATTTGATATATCTACTACTATATCAAGGTTGAAGTGAAATATCACGGGCAAGTGTGCTTAGTATCTGAAGGTATCAGGGATGGTTGGATGAAGATTCTTCAAGATCCTTGTTCAAGCTTATTATCAAAAATGAAGACTTGGAAATCTAGTTATTGTTGGGTGACTTTTTCCTTTTCTTTTACCACTTGGGGGAATTGGGCTCATACCACCACAAAATAACTATCACTTTAAGGAGTTGCGTTGTAGTGCTCAGTGTCACATTCAATTGTGGATTTTCAAGAGGTGATGTACGTCTTATACTTGATGGTTGGTTGGATGAAGAGTATAGAGTACTTAGAGATTCAATGGACGATGAAGTCTCGGCACCGCTCTTTGTTACATATATGCAAGTTTAAGTCACGAGTTCGGGTTGTTTTACTTCAGGGTCAAATTCATCATATTGGGTTTTCTCCATCAGCTGTCACGACAAAGAGCCTACCGAATGATAATGGGGTTGATTACAAGGTTTTCCAAGAGAGATTGAAAGAAGAGAGTTTGATGACGTTTGAACACAACAGTTCAAGCCTCGTACTCTAAAGAAAAGAAAAGTGTACGTGTCAGTGCGCTTTATCTTCGGAAGAAGAGAAATCTTGTCATTAATGACCATTCTCATCAACATGCTTCATACTTTTTCCACGCATTTTCAGTTATCAAGTGAACCGGGCTACAGATAATTACTCTTATTCCACTTGCTCTTTTATAATGACGATGGCGACATCATATGCTAATTTTGCGGGGGAGAAGTGTGAATAGACTACATTTGGATGATTTTACTTATTCAATCAAGAATGGCATCTTCGTATACAATTCTTGAGGGGGCGAAAAAGTATGATAATTCTGCATGGTTGATTGTTATTAGAGAATAAATGGTCAAACGGCTCCAAACTCATGTAAGAACCGAGCTTCTTCTTATCGGGTCATTTCTACATGGAGTTTCTTCTAAGAGCCGTTGGTTGACATCTTCACAGGCTGATATGATTAAATGACAAAGTGCTTCTTGTTGCTGGGCTGATTTCCTTGATGAACATCTTTCTGTTCTTGTTTGATTGGGAGGGATTTTAGTTAAGGGGATTTGCTATTTTGAAGTTAACGAGAATGCATTTGGTGAGTTGAAGATGTTGACTTTCTATTCCCTAATTGGACAATCTTGAAGAAGGTCGAGTCTACAGTCGGTTCTACATTCTCTGCTACATGTTAGAAGACTAAAGACGTGTTGCATTTGATTATCTAAAGACTTCTTCTTAATCTGAGCATTTATCAAACAGATTGTCGGTTTAGAGGAGAGCACTAATTGGGGGAGAGTGAAATGTCGAATTTAATCCCCAATTAGACTTGCTCATATTATTCAGCAAGTTGATTCTCACAAAGATTAAAAGTGGTCTTCTCAAAAAGATTTCAAGTATTTGGGCTGATAAGATGTTGCTGATTCTGATGTATCAAAACCAGCAAGGGGGAAGGAGAAACGTATCTAAACGCGAGTAAACTTGATAAACTTAATACTTCTAAGTGATTGAAGATATCCCGGGAAGACAAATGTTATTACCGCAGAGAAAATCAAGGTTTGACTCATGGCGAGTAAACTTGATGAACTTAATACTTCTAAGTGATTGAAGATATCCCGGGAAGATAAATGTCATTACCGCAGAGAAACTCAAGGTTTGACTCATGGCGTTTAGTGTTTATTCCAACTATGTAGGGGAAGAGATGTTAGAGTTAGTTTCTGAAGATGAAAGAGCTACACAAGTGTGTGATGATTTTGATGTTATCACAATCATCAGGGGAGAGATATTGTGTACATTGGGGGCGCTCAGTTGTTTCACTTGAGTGCTTAATCAGTGATTCAGAGATATAATCACTTATTCCGGAGTTGAAATTCGCAGAGATAATCAGTGATTCGGCCTGCTTCTTCAATGTTATCGGTTATTCTCTTCTTGGGCATTCAGGTACTTCGGGTTCTTGAGCTTCATATCTTTCTTCAGGGGGAGAGAAAAGTATACATCGGGGTTATCCTTTGGCTATTGGACTTAATCTGCTACTTTGACGGTATAAGTTTCTCTGTCTTCGGGTATGTGTATTCGGGTTCGTAAGCTCTAGTCTAAGAGACAGACTGCATCAATTCATCTACTTGGGGGAAGTGGTCTCTTGACAACTTTTTGGTATGGATCGCTTCAGAATTCAGTGGAATGAAATATGAGAAGAAATTTAAAGAGTGGGATGACACGTTGCTATTCTTGTTGATGATATAACCCTGAACGAAGAATCTCGACTATCGATCTTAAAGGGAGCAGCGGGATTTATGATAATGGTGTGCTTCTCTGTGCACCTGGCTAAGGGAAGCTTGAAAGAAAGCTTTGAATCTGCTCAGCTAAAGGATTTTCATTTTGGGGGGAAGCTTCTAAAGTCTCACTTTCAGATGGTTCAATTTCTTTCTTCAATGCAAGAGCCTCGGAAGCTTTGGTGGTGAAAGTTTTAGGGATGATGACTTCTATCTTCTACAATGGGGCTGCTCGATATCCTTATCTCGGTACTCGTATCATCATCTTTCTTAAACTATATCATCTACTCTATCTTTGTATATATTTATCTGAAAAACCAAAATACAAAAGTATAAAACCAGCAAAACAAAATAGAAAAATATAAAATCATAAACAAAAACCCATAAAAATCAGAAAATTTTGAAAAAAGACCAAAAATATGTTTTCTCAAGACATGTCTTCTGGTATCGATAACATCTGCGGTCTTAGAAATGTCATTCAATAATGGCACGGGACCATAGATGAAGTTCGAGCAGGAGGTGTAAATATTCTTTTCTAAACATGTCAAAAACTATGGCTTACAGTTATTTCAGACTGTAACCCGCACTTCAAAAATGGCTTACAGTTATTTCAGACTGTAACCCGCGCTTCAAAATTGGCTTGAAGTTATTTCAGACTGTGACCCGTGCTTAAACTATGGTTTGCTATTATTTCAGATAGCAACCCGTTCTTCAAGAAAGGAAAGTGCTGCGCTAAACAAACTTTCAAATTTTTCGTGCACTTATCCTAAAACAAAATGAGGAAAGTATGTCGAAGGACTGCTGTTCCTACTCAAATATTTTTCCTTCTAAAATTCTTCCGAAAAATATTTGTTTTAACTAAAATGGTGGATATTGAGTTGCTTGAATATCAATCAGAATCGAGTTTTCATATAAATTGAAAACTCAATCAATGACTTCAGCGCTTTTAATATTTTCATAAAATGAGTCATTGATTGAGGGAGAGAATGTTTTTCAAATTTGTATCATCTATCGGACTTATCTAATTATCCTAAATGCTTAACTGAAAAATGATGTTAACCTACGTTAAAGGACTAGGTGCCTAGGATATGATTGTTAGGATTAGATGATTAGAGTTTGATAAAAACATTATTCCCATACCTGATATGATGATATGTTGGATTGACTTTTATTAGTCGATTGTTGTTTGGGTGATTTCGACCACCATATATCTGTATGTGTGTTCACTAACGTATGCAGGTATATTGGTATATAAGAATGTTCCCGATCCGGATCCCAGAATAGAAGATGATTGGATGCCGAAAGGAATGGGTAAATATATCTTGGGTTGACAAATGAAGAAACGGAGCTTAATTGGACCTCTATGAAGAGTTGGCATAAAATGCAACGTAAGAGGTCTCTCTACATCAGCAGATGGTTTTCTTCATCAGCAAATGAAGAAACGGAGCTTAATTTGACCTCAGTTGGCGTTAAAATGCAATGTAAGAAGTCTCACTGCTTCAGCAGATGGTTTTCTTCCAGCCCTACAACAACAACAGAAGCATCTCAACCACCTAACGTATCTTCGTGCAGGACAAGTAGTGAATAATACCATTTTTAAACA
Organism: Chrysanthemum makinoi; assembly: GCA_910596185.1. Taxonomy (NCBI): domain Eukaryota; kingdom Viridiplantae; phylum Streptophyta; class Magnoliopsida; order Asterales; family Asteraceae; genus Chrysanthemum; species Chrysanthemum makinoi. The sequence goes on from OU343222.1 coordinate 205,956,315, forward strand.
AATTTTTAAATTATATTGTTTTGAAAATGGAAAAATATAGTTTTGAAAATTAATTGGACTTATTTTTGAAAATCACCGGTCTTCAATTTATCGAAACTTAAGTCACTCAATCATCGACTACGGTCATCGATTGAGGAGAAGAGTGATTTAAAATAAAATATTTTCAAACGATATCTCTTCATAAAAGTCCGTTTGTACGTATTAATGTGGTGATCTAAAGATTTAATGTTATGTCATGGTATGATTTTTCTTTAGAATCAAGATCTTTCAAAATGAAATTTTTTCTGTTCTTGGTTGATTGTGAAATTGTTTTATTTTCCTTAAAGATCTCTTAAAACAATCATACCTGACACTAACAATCTTTAATGTCTTAAATTGGTCTATTTCGATCATTTTTCAAAATTAAATCTTGCTACGTCTTTCCCCAAATTTTTCTAAAAGATTTAAATCAATTGGGATCACAAATCTCAAATGGTTTGATATTTTTGATCGGGGGAGAGATCGTGATTTAAATCTCAAATTTGTTTAAATGGAATTTGTTTTAGTCCTTTAAAGGTACTCCTGCCTCCATGTGCCAAACGATTTCAAATATACAATGCACATGTTGAGGAGGAGCATTTATCCAAAAACAAGATGAGTATTTAAACTAGGCCACATTTTCTCCCATGTTTTCCAAACCTTATTAAATCACTTGGGATCCAAAATCTCAAAGGGTTTGATATTTTTGATCGGGGGAGAATTTGTGATTTAATATGAAATTTGATAAAAGGTGATCATTTGATTCAATGTGCTGGCTCTCTCTAATATGTGCTAAACTCTTTCATATATTCATGCACATATTGAGGGGGAGCGAATGGTTTCTTAATGCCTTGTGTGATCGTAAATGTGCTTTAAAATAACTCGTTCCTCTATGTGATAAAATGATTTCAAAAATCCTATGAACATATTGAGGGGGAGAATATACCAAGAAAATCAAATGGCTTTTTCTACGGAAATTGTGATCAAGAAATTATTTCAAAGAACTCTTGCCTCCATGTGCTAAACAATTTCAAGATCATATGCACATGTTGAGGGGGAGCATTTCAAAATGATCAAAACTATTAAGGTACAAAACTATTAAGGTTTAAAATGATTTTTCAATTGGTTTCAAGGAAAGAACTGTACCAAAAGACCGACCAATTTACTTTATGCATGGTGTTATAAGGATGGTTAGGTTAGGTATTCGTTCCCACGATCCAGCCAGAACCAGAGGGATCTACCCAGGGACAACCCACTAGATAGTTTAGAGTCCTTAGGTATGATGAAAAAAAGAAGAAAAATGAGAATATGGGAAGAGTGCGGACTAAGACTGAGCTAGTACTGGAATAAACCCAACAAGGTTCTAGTTATAATGTCTCGGTAAGCACTGAAGGGGTTGAAGAATGAAAAAGAATTGAATGTGAAAAGGGTGAAAAGAAATAGCCCTCCAATAATTCAACCTTAGGGTAGAAACCGGGTTCAATATATATGCGACTGGTGGTTACTAAGGTAACACTGGTATTGAAGACAAGACGTCATGGACCCAGTGACGCGCTGCACTAAAACTTCCCAAGCTACTCAAGTTCCTCTTAAAAGGGCTTGTTTCATTCTCACGGGGAACCGACATAATCTATCGACTTTCTCTTAAAGATTGTTGATATTAAAGATGGAGACCCTCTCCCTAGTCTCTGGCATAGGAAACCAAATGTGCACAATTGAATCTAGAGCCAAGAGATCATCCACAATATCTCATTAGGACACAAAATTATTGAAGACTTGCTGTTTCTCACAATGTGGAAAGTAAGTATATATATTTAGAGTCCTACGCATTATCCTTGTGGTATTGCCAGAACATCTGAGTGATATGTAAATATTCACAATGAATATGGAAATCCTTCTAGAGCCAACATCAAACAAGCTCTTGGTGGGTGACATGTGAGATCTTCTCGTAAGATCAAGCTTGTGACAACTTGATAGAAACGATTGGGAGCTTAAATCTTGAATCAACCTTGGTCCAGGAATGGAATTGACGAACACTTTTGGAAAAACTATTCGATGTGCAAATCTTCTTTTCTCTAGCACATTGAATGTGTACTTATGTTTTCAAACACAAAAAGTATCTCAGATTGAAAAAGTACTTTTGGAAAAACCGTTCGATGTGCGAATCTCTTCTTTTCTCTAGCACATTGAATGTGTACTCTTTTCAAGTAAAAAAAGTATTTTTGATTGAAAATAGATCTTTCTCATAAAACCTTCGTCGTATTGCAAAACTCTTTCTTCAAGCAATACGCGATTATTTTCAAATCAATTTTTCATCAATCAGTGAATCTCAATTCGCTGGTTCACTCACTCCATGTTGTCTTCTTTGAGACGTTCCGGTTTGAGAACAGCTAGAACAGCTGCGAAACCCTGTCAATGAGATTCTTCGGAATTATACCTGATCACAGGCAGTACTTGTACTGATCGACGGGGAACCGTGGGCCGTGTACCTCAATTCAATGAAAGTGATCAAAGACACTTTCGTGTGTTTTATTGCTAACATTTGTTTGCAGGTACATTTGGACGGTTGCAGCTGATCAGAATTGAGGAGTCAATCTGAAGCCGCATGCTCACAGTATCCACATTTAATTGAAGAAATCATGACTTGTGCATATCTACAAAACATGGCTCTGATATTTTTATACTTTGCTTCTGCTACGCTGCTGCGAATATCATGAACCAGTAAAGCTTCCACTACTCTGATGAAAAGATGTCATGATCCAAAAGGTGTGAGCATGTCGGTCCGAAAGTCACAACAACACATGATGGCAACACAATAATGGGTGATCCAGAGATTTACTGTGGCTGATGATCTCAAAGAAAGCTCAAAGATCATCAAAGATGTGGATCAGTTTAAAGGCCTCCACTTAAAGTACAAATCAATGCGGACTTTAAAGAATCGTTACTAATGCACAAAGATTGCGGAACTGAAGAATTGAAGTCTACGAGCTCAAGAACAAAGTAAGGAATAGAATGCTAGGATTAAAAATGTAAATCATGGGGTGACCTCCCTTAGGGAGAGATTGTTAGGAATTAGAAAATTCCATGATGAAGAGTCGGTCACTCCAAATATTATCTAGCATAAGTTAGCTCGTAGACTTGTAGTTATTTACGTTGTTTTGTAGTTAATTAGTTAGTTTGTAGCGTAGTTTAGTTTAGTGCAACACCGTGGAGGAAGGACGGGTCTTTACCCACTGTATGCCTGATCCACAGTCCGATAGGAGGACGTATTCATTGTAACTATAAATACCCCTTCCATCCATGGAAGGGGTGGTGCTTCTCAATCTAACATTTCATTTGTTTCAAAGCAACTCTCTACCAAGAGCACCCTCTCACTCTTTCTCTCTCTAAAACATGGCATACTTGTATAATCACCATCCAAAGCCACCCGAATCATCAAACACAATAATATTAAGATCCTAACAGTCATGCAATGGGTCATGGGTTATGGATCATGCTCCATGGGTATGGGTTATGGACTTTGGTTCTTTCCCAACAAGATTCATTGTACCTAGTCAATGGATCATGGGTATTGGGTCATGGGTTATGGACTTTGGTTTTTACCCATTATTTACCCATTACAACATATACAAAGTACATATATATTTTTATAAAATGTAAGTAAACAATGTTACTTGTAAGTGTTTTATAAAAATGTCTTTGGTTTTATATAACTTATTTAACTAAACATGTTTTGATGGTTTTGATATGTTTAGTAAAAGTGTGTGAGTAAACTATTGGCTCAAAACTTTTACGTATTTTATTTATTTCGTTAAAATGATTTTACGTTTGTTATCGACAAAACATTAGAAGATCGTAAAATATAAATAAATGTTTTTATAGTTTATTTGTATTAACAATCTCCCCCTTTTTGTTGATGACAAAGCATAAGATTATTTTAAGAAGAAAATAAGATTCGTAAAACATTGAATTGGAGTTTTTACTCTCTTCTCTCTCTCTTTTTCTAAACAAAAAGAGCGTCGAAAAGAAACTAACACATAGTAAAAAAGGTTTTTGAGAAACAAACTTGTGGAAAGTAAAAAATGGGAAAGAGTTATAGAAAGAAATATAAAGAGAGGTAGTAAGGTAAGAAGGAGGTTCTCGTCTTAGCTCCCCCTTGACATATGCTTTTCTTTGGTGAGGGCGTCAAGTAATTAGGAAGACTAAACGAGTGTATTGCAAGTATTTTGCAATGTTTTTAACTTTGATGAAATGCTCCCCCTTGACGAGTGCTCCCTTTTGATGAGGGTGCAAGTAGTTAGGAAGCCTAAGTGAGTGTATTGCAAGTGTTTTGCAATACTTTGCTTTGATGAAAAGCTCCCCCTTGTTTGATGGTGTCAAAGTCTTCATGTGTATTTTGAAAATATACAAAAAAAAGGTTAGAAAACAAGTATATGGTGCATTGTTTCCTGTAAATGAGCTTCAAAATAACTCAATAAATAGTAATTTGTCCACCGGTTCTGCCGGCTCCTTCATGTGAGGGATTCGACCAGGCAAAAAGTTGGGAACCGTGTACCTGCAACTTAGTGGCAGCAATGTAGATATAAATAGTGACATAAACGTTCAAATGAGTTATTATTATTGCACCAAACATATTCACATAACTATATAGCATACAAACATGTAGTTTCATTTAATAAAACAAGAGAAATGATATACATATCTCAAAAAATAATAAAATGATACACACATGTATTAAGGTAGAATTCCTAACAATATAAGTTGCGCCTAAGACTAGAGAAAACACCACTTGTGCTTTGATTCCTATGTTTAGGGACGATTAGATTTGTTGACTTCATCAAAACGTTCAAGAAGGTGATAGAACATGAAACAAAATTTATCATGTACTTCATGAACTAACCTGTTAAATCCAAGATCCGGACTCAACTAGGGTATGAGTGACATTGATTGAATGATGCACAGTGGAATAGAAATAACACAATCAACATCACTAATAAGATTTTCTTTATTAAAACATAAAGAAACTAATACTACTACTACTACTAAAAGACGCTCTATGCGTTTTCTTAGACTCTCATTAGGAGAAGTCTACTATGAAATAAAATGAAAGGATGAGTTAGTAACCCTAGCCGCCATCCCTCTTTATATAATAGAGGGAGGTTACAAACCCTAGCTTACTAGAAAAGCTAACTATTACATATTTGGCCCTCATTGTTTCTTCTTTCTTCATTCTTGCTTGTGGTTTTGTAATCATCAAATCTTTAATTCCCAACAATCTTCCCCTATTTGATATTACAAAACAACCTGTATAAGAAACAATGCTAAAACATGTCATCACAAATAATAAGCTGATCATCATGAATCTTCTTCCCCTTTTTGTAATCATCTAATAGGGGTCTTGTGCAGCTCGTAGACGCTTCCCCTCAAATGATGCATGTAGATGGTAAGTAAATAAACAATAAGCTTCCCCTTAAACTATACTAACCATCTCTCGATTTTTTTTTTAACTAAACAAAATAAATAAAGCATAACTTAGCGAGAAGTCAAATCGCGGCAGAATCTAATAGTCTACAAGAGGGAATCAGAGAACCAGAGAAACATCAACGTGATCGTCTTTATATCTTGCACTATCCATGTGACTCCAAACTCGGATGATGAGATACTAGAAAATATGAGCATTAAGCACACACAAATCGCTTAGATCACACCCCTTCACTAACAAACGGAGCACTGCAAGTAGTAACTCCTTAAAGTGTTAGTAAAGTAACAGCGATTAAGTACATTTAATCTATAGATCTCATCCCTTCACTAGAATCATCAAGTCTTTGTCACATCATTAACGTACAAACAAGTTATCTCAAAAGTGTAACCCCCACTTTGAGATATGATAAGACACGCATCTGATCAACCAGTAGGAACTCCAAAACAACTAGTAAAATTGACGCCAGTGCAGTAACAATGGGAAACGATTAGCAGAAACCAATACCTTGAAACCGATGTGAAACCAACACCCAGAACCGATCACAGAACCAACACCTGGTAAACCGATGCCATGAAAACAATACCACAGAACTCCGCCTCAGATGTGAATGAAAACCCACTGTACGAAAAACTTGTGAAACAAGGATGAGCCTCGCATTGAAAAGAGTATCACAAACATATTTTGCCCAATCAATATTATGCTCACCATATCCTCCATACACCTTACCACACTAAATCAAACCCCACATGACCCACTCAACAATATCAGCAGCAACAACATACTGCTGACCAATTAAGACCAATAACTGCACTCTAATCAAGAGGAATGAGTCGTGGGTCCCATCACAATACCACATGAATACCAGCAGCAACTTAGAAAAACCCACGTGACATCTCTTGTACGAGACCAAGAGGTAAACACCAATCTCCAATTAAAACCGAGTGGTGACTAACAAAACAGTCATATCGAATGCCGCAACACGTGAGTCCAATCATAAACGTGATACCAGAACCCACTTGTATCAAAACAATACTCAAAACGAGTCTACCTTTTATCCAAAAGTGGTTCTTTTTGCCTGCAACCTCCCTTCTTTTTACGACTCATTGATCAGTCACCAACAGAACTGCTGCCTCTTTTCTTTTTGTAAAACTCTAATGACATGGAAACCTTATAAACCCTAGATCGATAGCCACCCGCTCTGAAACCAATTGTTAAATCCAAGATCCGGACTCAACTAGGGTATGAGTGACATTGATTGAATGATGCACAGTGGAATAGAAATAACACAATCAACATCACTAATAAGATTTTCTTTATTAAAACATAAAGAAACTAATACTACTACTACTACTAAAAGACGCTCTATGCGTTTTCTTAGACTCTCATTAGGAGAAGTCTACTATGAAATAAAATGAAAGGATGAGTTAGTAACCCTAGCCGCCATCCCTCTTTATATAATAGAGGAAGGTTACAAACCCTAGCTTACTAGAAAAGCTAACTATTACATATTTGGCCCTCATTGTTTCTTCTTTCTTCATTCTTGCTTGTGGTTTTGTAATCATCAAATCTTTAATTCCCAACATAACCCTTGGACATGTTGACAATGAAAGCAATCATTTTCATGACTAGGAAATGGTGGTGGTTAGAATGGAGCAGTTTGAGGTGGAAAGTTTGATGAAGTCAGAGGTGGTTCAACTAAGGATGAAGGTAGTGATATATGTGTTGGTGGTGGAGTTAAAGAAGTATCCACTTACATATGGTCTGGTTGTTGAGTTTGGTGATTTCTCATAATCCAAAATGGACCATTTGAGGGTAAAGGAGAAAGAGACACGGGTGCTAGTGAAGTTCCGACACCAAAGTTTTGGTGAGAAGTTGTTGTAGTACCATTTTCTTAATTGATGAGAATGTTGGCAATGGTGGTGGATGAGAAGGCCTAGGTGGCAAGTCTTCTAAAGAATAAAGGGTTAGGGATGAAAGAGGTGTGGTGAAAGAGATAGCTCTAGGTTCTAGAGGTGATAGTTTGGTTGCTTTAGTGAAGATAAGAGTGTTTGGTTTAGGAGGTATGGTAGTGTTTGGCAAAGGTTGTTTTATGGGAACAAGTCTTTTGGGAGCTGGTTTGATTGGTAGAGTTGGTTGAGAAAGAACTCTAGTGTTTGAAGCTTTGATGGGTGATGACTCAGATGAGCAAATTTCATAAACAACATGAGCAATTTTCTTGAGAGGTCCTTTGGTTGATGAGTTTGCACTAGGTGCTTTTCTCATGGTGAATTGGTAGAAGTGAGAGATGTAAAAGGAGGTTTTGGCTACTAAGAATGAGTGTTTGAATGGTGATTTGGAAGCACAAACACAAGTGATTTATAAAGGAAGAAATTAGGCAAGTGAATTAAAGCTTAAACCACTAAGATTCTTCAAATTGCAATGATTTTCATGCATAAGAGTCAACAACAATATTGTTCTGATCTAGGGAGTCATTTAAGACAATGTGGAGTGTTTAGATTAACAAAGAAGGTTTGAAATGACTATATCAAGTGAAATTAGGCAGTGTGTGCAGCTGGTTCTCACAGATCCCTCCTTTGAGGGATCTGGCTGGCTTTAATCTAGGGATCCAACTCTCAGAAGCCAAGAAAAAGAGTGATGGGGTTCAAGCAAGGTCTAGCACCTACATATCTTGAGTGATTTAATCTCCTCGGGTATCTTAAATGGTACAAGACTTAAATGATCAAGCATAATGAGTGAGGGTAGCCAATGATGACTTTTATGGAAAGAAAAGGAGTTTTTATGAACACCAATGAGCGATCAAGGATGACACTAAGAGTTTTGAGGATGGCAAATGATCATAGAGACCAGATTGTAATCAAAGGAAAACTTAGAAAATTCCTTAAAAATCACAAGAAATGAAAAACTAGTTTTTAGATCATTTTTAAGGTAAAGATGACTAAAATCAATTTGCTAAAATTGAGAAAAATATCAAACTAGGTGTTTTGAGATGAGAGGAACAATGTATAAATATTAGAGTAGAAAGATGGTGAGTTTTGAAGTAATGATAAATCAAAAACAACTTAAATGTGATCCTAAGTCATCCAAGAGTGAATGTGAGATCAACTAATCCCAAGGAAAGTTTAAATGATCCTAATGTAGAATGTTTACCTAGTCCAATAAGGTCTGGAAGGCTGGATTGATGCAAGGAAGTTTAAAAGGAACTTCTGTCTACCCGGATCCCACAGATCCTTCAGTTGAGGGATCCGGCTAGATATAGCCCAGGGATCAGGCAGCTAAGACAGATTTCTTAACAGTAAGATTGCAAAATTTTGTTCCAAGTATCGAATTTTGGAACTAATGATTCCTACAGTAAGCATACATGTATACAAGTAAAACATAGTAAGTATAGCATGTAGAAACACCATATGGGTAAGCAAACTAGATAACGACCATATTTTGATATGGGAACAATTAAGTATGTCTTGCATAAAGTAGATAAAGTCCTTATCAAACATTGTTTTAATAATCATAAAACATCCAAAATAATCATACAAAATACATAGTGTACAAGATTTCTTTTGTCAATGTCTTCACTTTTTCTTCTTTCCCATGTTGATGAGGAAATGAGTTAGACACTTGAACATTCCTTTTGTTTGCTTGAATTCTTCGGTTTCCTTTGGAAGAGTGGGAAGTTTTTCAAATTAAGTCATGGGATCGAGTTGATAATTGGAAACGGGGTCGACTTCATCATCATCATCTTCATCCGAAGAGTCCGAGAGAGGACGAGGCCTTTTCCCATCAATCATAAATAGTTTGGTGGGTCGTTTGGTGGGAGGTACCATAACATGGTTTGCGAGAAAGTGGTCATCAGAAATAGGATTAGGTTGCATTGCACTAACATACTCAAGGAGACGCGTTAGGAGCATACCATAAGGAAGAACAACTTTTTCGGTTTTGAAAACACCTACCATTCTTTTGGTAGTGTAATAGGCGAGATTGAAAGGCTTTTGGTGGATGAGACAATATATCATTTGGACAAGACAAGCATTGGGATGGTCTCTGTTTCCGACCAAAAAAATGACATTCTCTCTAAGAATTTCTTCCCACTTTTGTAAAAGGGAATCATTTCAAAGAGTTCCATTTGTCAGGGATCACGATGAATGAGTTCGTTGTTGCGGTTATAACAAGATTGGTTGACTCTCTTTGTGAAGATGGTATCTCAAACTAGAATGGGGTTATCAAGAGGAGTGTGATAGATAGGTTAAGAGTCTAATGCGAAGGATTGATAAGCAATTGACCAATCTTTAGAATACATAAAATTCCTTCACATGGTATGCGAAGGATTTGCGCGAATGTGGTGAGAGGTAAGGTGATGCTTTGGTTGTTTATGAAGAAAGCGATTGAAATACTTCCATGATTATTTCGGATAATCCTAACGCTGTTGTAGAATTTGAAGATGAAGACCGGACAAATTTGTTCATCAATTTTGAGAAGGAAATCAAAGTTAATTGTGAAAAAGATTTGAGGAATGTCGGTGTTTTCAAGGAAGCATTCCTCAATTACATAACCTTCGTGGATTAGTTTTTTTTAAGCATTTTGAAGGTTTTGCTATCGTTAATTGATAATCCTTCTTTGCGATAATATATAGGAATATAGTGGACGGTGTCATGATGGTCTTGTTGGGTGGATTTAGGCATGTTTGATCCTAAAAGAAAAAAATATTCCAATAAGGTAAAATTTTGTCAAGATGTGTTTTTGAGTTTATTTTGTATTAACAATGCCGTTTTGAAAAAAACGTTAATCATATAGGACTTTTTGTATGGAAATCAATTTTGTAATAAACAATTTGCCAATTTATGATATGAAATATTGAAACCAATTGAAAAGTTTATAACCATAAACCCTAGGATGGAGATGATGAAGAATAGAAAATATGAGTGTAATTACTTACAATGATATTTAGGATTGAGATGCTTGAGAGTATAAAGCTCTAGGATGATAGAAGCTAAGTTTTGGTCGTTCTAGGTTTAGTGAGAGGGAAAATGGAGTAGTTTGGTTTTTAAAAATGAGTCTCATATTTGTCTGTTTGCACGGTTCCGCTTGTTCCTTTGTTTAAGGGATCCGGCTAGTACAACTTGAAGGATCCGGCGCTGCAGACAAGTTTGGAGTGATTTGGAGTATTCTTTCACTTGTAATAAGTTATACAATAACTTATTTTCAAGAAGAGCTTGTAGAATGCGATTTTGGTTATAGTCCTATTTGAATAGACGTTTAGCTAAGATGTTTTTAGGAAAGAGTTGTTTAACGAAAATAGAACAAGGAATGGTGGATCAAGACTTTAATTATCAATATTTTGTTTTAATATGAAAGCGTAATTTTGACAAACTTACAAGGTTTTAGGAGAATTAAGGAGGAATACAATTCCTGATGATATGTTAAGATGGAAAGTAGTGAAGAGAGACTTTTTAGAAACTTGTGACTTTGATGTTAAATGCTTAATCCATATATCTACACATAGCATTTCATATATGCAAAGTTTTTATAAAGATGCTTATTATGAGAGAGACAAATATACCATCATTTTATCCACACGCGATTACTACATTTATAGATCAACTAATTGTAGTTAAGGGATCATACCTTTGCTATATTCCCTTTTTATAGTTTTAGAAAGTATAGACGCGAAATACTTTATGAACTTTTAAAATACTCAATCATACTTGATAAAAGTAAGTTGTGATTACTTTGGATTCTTCTTTGGGTGTTGACTTTCATTTTTCTTTGCATAGAACGAAGTCATTGGAAGAATCCTAGCATGAAGATTTCTCAAAAAAAATGTTAGAATGATTTATCAATATCCAACATTTGTTAAAATACAAAAATTTCTAAAACATGAATTTTTGTTTTAAGAAATTTTCTTCTTTGTAGTTTTAAAACATACATGGATCGTATCAAGTTTTTAAAGTACAATATACTCTAAGAAACTTGGTAATGAAACTCTGATGCCAATTGTGGAAAACTAGAGGGGGGTTGAATAGTTTTGCCGATTAAAACTTCGTTTTAAAGTAATCAGATTGACTTATGTCAATCCATTTAGATCATGTGTTGGATATTGATAGATGGAGTGAAGGAACACAAAACCACAACACGAGTATTTATAGTGGTTCACCTACAAGGACACATTCCTTGCCCTACTCCACTCCCAGAGTTACCAACTCGAGAGTTTCTAAGAACTAAAAAACACAAGCTCCTTAATGTGGCGGAGAAGCCTTCACAACGTCCCCTACACTTTATCCAATACAAGGCTAGGCACCGAGTTCTTCCACGAAGTAGAACCAAACCTATCACAATATGGCTTACACTTTATCCGGTACAAGGCTAGATACCAAGTTCCATTACAAAGGAGGAACTACTACCCAACTCTATTACCCAACACAATTACCCAAAGGAGACACACTCATTTTTACAATACTATCAAGGATATCAATATCCTTTAACCCAAATTACACAACTTGTATATCGACGCACCATATCGAACGTACACCTTCGGCACTTCACACCAATGCCTTCAATACGACACGCTATGGATGGAGGAAAGAACTATCAACAAGATGCACTTCAGTGGTCTTGATGATGACGAAGCTTAGCAACTCATGACCTTAAGCTTTCACGTCTTCAAGAGGTGGTGATCTCGCCTTTAAGAGGGACCTAGAGAATCACACAAAGATAAAACTACATAGAATGATCCTTTAGATATGTGGTTAGAGAGGTTAGAACATACAGAGAAAGTATTTCTGAAAGGGGTAGTGAGCAAGAGAGAAATGGCTCATTATTTATAGGCAAAACAAGCCTACTGTCCCATGGTTCTGGCGGATCCCTCACCCAAGGGATCCGGCCAATGCAAATCCAGGGATCCGGCTGTTGGGTCAGCTTAGTAAGAATTTTGGGTTGCAAACCTGGTTATGGGTTATGGACCATGGGTCATGGACTTTCGATCATTGATTCCCAATAAGATACAATGCACCTAGTAAATGGGTTATGGATCTTGGATCATGGGTCATGGACTTTGGGTCATAGATCATGGATAATATCCAACATGACTTCATGCATGATGTCATGAAATGGGTCATGGGTTATGGATCATGCTCCATGGGTGTGGGTTATGGACTTTGGTTCTTTCCCAACAAGATTCATTGTACCTAGTTAATGGATCATGGGTCTTTGGTCATGAGTTATGGACTTTGGTTTTTACCCATTATTTACTCATTACAACATATACAAAGTACATATACAATTTTATAAAATGTAAGTAAACAATATTACTTGTAAGTGTTTTATAAAAATGTCTTTGGTTTTAAATAACTTATTTAACTAAACATGTTTTGATGGTTTTGATATGTTTAGTAAAAGTATGTTAGTAAACTATTGGCTCAAAACTTTTATGTATTTTATTTATTTCGTTAAAATAATTTTACGTTTGTTATCGACAAAACATTAGAATATCGTAAAATATAAATAAACATTTTTATGGTTTATTTGTATTAAAACCACGGAAAAACCTCAAGTTCTCATCACCTTCCAATTAGTGGTTTCGTCGGAGAACTGCAAGTAGAATAATAGGTCTCTTAAGAAAGTGATAACCTTATGTTGAGTTGTTTGTGTTGACCGTGATGACAATGCGTACTCTAGTGTTCATGTTCCAGAGATAGTACCAATACGGATAAGTCGAAGTCTATTGGTCAAACTTTTTGTACAAATGAAACGTTTTCTTACAAACCTTACGTGGTACAATAAATTTGCGATTTTCAATGGTTGGGTGTTTTAAGTATAAATTGTTTTAAATGTTTGTTCAAGCACAAATTTCGTGAAGGTCAATATCCAAGCCGTATACAAAAGGAATTGTTTTTATCGAAGTGCAAAATATTTTGTAGTCATATCTTTTTGCATGACTATAACCATTGCAAAATTCAAACAATGTTTCTGCAAATTATGGTCAAATTTTTATAATACTAACGTTGTTAACAAATTTTAAAACCATGTCTCCAAGAAGGAACATGTACCACTCATAGACAAACCTCGAAAACAACCACTATGCCTACGTACTAATTGACCTTAAATGTGATCGGACACCTCTACCCCAGACTATCAATAGCAATACGCCACGCCTTAACATTATTCCTTCAAAGTTCAATCTTCCCACTCATCCCACAAGATAAGACTCTCATGTTGATTAAAGTGCGTTGAAATTAAAAAATCAATGTAAAATACTCAAGAGACATTGTGCCCTTTTCATAGATCTAGATAAGTTAGTCGCATTGGGACGAGACTTCACTTTTATTTTGGGGTATTAAAAGTCGAATCTGACCAGAAGGCTTTTAGATTTTACCTATAACAGGTCAAACATCCTTCGACATTGTATCCACTTGACTCAGACCACCAATACAAAGATTTCAAGTCATCACACATCCTAGTCCTGCCTAGAGGATTTGAGCACTTGGACTTACGAGCTTCATCTAATAAGAATTTCGAACGTTTCAAATCATTGACACCAAATTCTGTCCTTAGATCCTTTTATTCATAGAAATTCATCTTCAGCTAGCCATATATGTCTGACCACACGTTCATACTTAACATTTTCACACCAAGGGATTTCTCCTTAAAAGTTCTTTTATCCACTAAGAGACTATTAATGACAACTAACCTCGTTGAACGAACTCTATTGGATTCTACTCTTTCATTTCAGATGATGACCTCAACAAACTTTTCCTACGTGATAAGAACACCAACATCGTGACTCTTTACTAACCTTGTCCACATCACTTTACTCATTATGAGAACCTCCTTACAAAACATGTACATCGGACTTTTGTAATCTGTACAGATAAGAAACGGCGTACCATACACACATTTCCTCATAATTTTACTTCAAGACTATGACTTCCAACTGCGTGCCAGGAATTGAATATTTCTTTCACATTTCCTTCAATTGTGTTGGAATCACTCCTAAACCATAATCAAGTGTTAGTAACTAATATGTAATAGATAGCTTAATTATGGCCTTTATGTTTGTTATTAGCCTTAAGCTTATGTAGAAGGCCCATGAGCTTAGGCCCATGTCCAATAAGGAAAGGATGGGAACTAGGAGTGTTGCCCTAGCTTCCCTCCTATAAATACTCTTGTAAACCTTCATTTGAAGGTTGGTTGTTCAAGTTATTTCTTTCACATACATCTACGCCTAAACCGTCTTTATTATCGTGTGTGTGTGTTTGGGTTACTTGTTCAATCGCCTCTCTATCTTTCTATTAAGCTTGTGTTGTAAATCTAGTGACCTAACAGTGGTATCAATCGCCAAATAGTTGGGTTAACACTTTCGTTTTTGAAGTTTTTTGTATCGGTCTTACGCGTAAACGTGGTTACCACTTTGGTTCGCTTAAAAATTCGTTTTTTACACTTTTTAATCCAAGATTCTTGTACTTTCAACGTTTTAAGGTGTTAAAATACTTGTTTTTGGCAAAAAGTTTCAACCTTTATGCGTGGATCTAAGTTTTTAAGCTTGTTTTTGTTCGTGGGTGACGTTCTACGCGTAACCTGTTTAGCCATTTTAATTAATCAAGTTTCACACTTTTGTGTTATTTTGGTGATATTGAAGCTATTCCATAACAAAAATCTGGTTTAGAAACAAATTTGGGCAAAATCATTTTTACGAGTAAGCTACGCGTAAGTGAAACCCTAATCTTACGCGTAACTTTATCCGTGGTTTGATCTTCAGTTTCGTGGTTTACTCCGTGGTTTCTTGCTTGGATAAGCCTGAAAACACGTCGACTTTGGATATCTTTTGCACTGTCATAGTGTAAAAGATCATTTGGGATAAAACCCTAAACTTACGCATAAGCATAAAGCTTACGCGTGGAAATCCTACGCTTAAGATTCATCTTACGCCTAAGCCTAGTCTTACGCATAAGTTTCTACGCCTAACTTTTTGTCTACGCATAACTTTAGTGCCTTTACCCTACTTACGCGTAAGCTAAATCTACGCGTAACTCTTGATTGTTACGCGTAACTTTGGTGTTTTTACGCATAAGTTCTACTTGGTTTCTTGTGATTTCTACGCCTAAGGACACTTCATGAACAAAGGTTCATTCGACTACAAAGATCCATTTTTATCAACACAAGTTTTCAACATGTCACAACCACCATACTCTAATTATTTCCGTTACACTTATTTTCAACGTCAACAACAACTAACTCCACAACATCAACAATGGAATCAACAACAAGCAATTTATCAACAACAATTTAATCAACAACATACTCCACAACTTGCTGCAATTCCACAACCTCAAATGGTTCAACCACCACCAAGTCTTCAAGTTCAACCCTACACAAACGAATTCAATCAACATCCATCAAGGAACACTATGAAGGAACCCACTTGGTTTGCAAAGATGTGTGAAGCTTTAAGTAGCCAACAATCAATTCATGAGGCTGATAGACCTCCAATGCTCACTCTAGGAAACTACGATCAATGGGTGATAAGGTTCTTTAGATTTTGTGATCTGAAGAAGCCACATGGAAAGTTCTTAAAGAAGGTTATCTTGGAAGGTCCATTTCAGATGCCTACTGTCATCGTACCCGCCGATCCAAATGCTAATCCACCAAGAGATGAACAATCCAACATTGCTACTGTTGCCGACCTGAATGCAGATGAACTTCTACACTATGAAGCTGATGAACTTGCAATCCAACATATCCTCTTAGGATTACCTAACCCAATTCTTCGAAGTGTTGATGCTCAAAAGACTGCAAAGGAAATGTGGGATCGTATTCATCTTCTTATGGAAGGATCTGTACTCAATCAGGAGGATTTGGAATCCAAAATTTACTTGGCTTATGAACACTTCATGATTGAACCTGGAGAGACACTAGAGTCTTATCATCATCGTTTTTCAGACATCATCAATGATTTGGATAAACACAACATCATCATGCCAAGAATTGCAGTGAATACTAAGTTCCTGAGTAGTCCTGGTCCTGAATGGGAGAAGTATGTCATCTTTCTCCGTCAAGCGAAGAATTTGCATCATTCTACATATGGATTGTTGTACGATTACTTGAAGCCTCATGAAAAGGAAGTTGATAGAGAAAGGATTCTCCGTGCTCAAATTGCTCCACCGACACATCCGGAAAATCAACAACTTGCCTTATATGCTCAAAACAGTTATTCTCCTCAACCAGCAACTCAACCAACTGCTACAATCACACCATATGATCCTTCACAACCTCAATCTCAACAAACTCAATTGGTTCCATACAAAAACAACAATGCTCAAGCCCTTATCAGTGAAGCTAATGAGGAATCTGATCCGTTCGAAGCACTGCAACAAGGATTTGCTATGATTGCTAATGCCTTTAGCCGTTATACCAACAAATCCAACAACCGTATTCGTTCCTCATCTAATACAAGGAATCAAGCTGTTGTGAACAATGGACGAGTTGAAGTTCAGAATCGTGGTTATGGTCGTCAGATGGGCGGTGGTCAAGGTTTTAACGCTGTGGGTAGGAATAATAATCGAGCTCAAGTGGTGGAACAGGGAAATGCTCAAAATGGGTTGAATGGTCTTCGATGCTACAACTGCAATGAGAAGGGACATCTGGTGAATGCATGCCCAAAGCCTAGGACTCAGGGCAGTGCTTATCACAAAGAGGCTCTTCTTTTGGCTCTTAAGGATGAAGTTGGTGGAACTCTCACAGATAAAGAACAGAGTTTTATGGCAAATCCAGACTCAGATGATGATATGGAGGACTTGCAGGCCAATGCAGCTGTTATGTTGATGGCTAATATGCATGAGTTACACATGAGTGACACAGGCCCAGTGTATGACACTGATGGCTTGTCTCAGGTACCCGAACAAACCATATTTATCTCTGATCTCATAGCTCCGCCAACATCTGAATCCGGCAAGGCTCAGAATTTTCAAAATGAGTCGTCCACATCTCATTCCGACGATTTTCAACTAGACCCCGTAGTTATATTTGACGATCAAGATGACCAAACGGTCTCCCTTGATAATCAAATTGACTCTGTGGTTATACTTGAGGCTCTCAGTAATGATCATGTTGTGACTCACGTTGAACACACCGAACTTTTGCCTCATCCAGATTTTGCTCGTTTAATACAAGACCAACAGACCATAGTGGAAAAATGACATGCCATTAATCAGGACTTGAAAAGCAAAAATGCACTGTTAACCAAGGATTTTGAATGTTTACAAAAGCAACTCAACTTTTTCAAAACTCAAGAAAAACGTGAAAACGGTTTTGAAGCAGCCTTTGCCAAATCTCATCAAAACGAAAAATATTTAGAGAGACAGATGCGTGATCTAGCCGCTTCAAAGAATGCTTTGTTGTCTGAAATAGAACAAATGAAACATGAACATAAAAAGAAAATTAACGCTCTCACCTTGGAAAATCAAAAAGCTAAGGCTGAGCTGTTAACTTGTCAAAAACAGTTCTCTGCATACAAAAAGCATTCAACGAAACGAATAGATGATCATCTTGAAGAAATCATTGGATTGCAAAACAAACTTAAAGAGTTTAAAACTATTGTTTACAAACATGGCGAGTCGGTCACAGCCATTGAAAAGTTAACTTTAAAACCCAATCCAAATGGATATGGACCGAATCTTGCTGATTACAAACCTAAGCTTTCAACCAAAGCATTCAAACCAAATCCTATAGTTTCCAGTGCAGAATATAAAATTGATAATTCTGTTATGAGTGTTCTTGAATATCATCGTCAAGAGGAATTAGATGCAGAAGACGAGAGTCGATCAAAATTAGAAAATGTTGTTTACAACAAACCTTTTAATTATAAAAAAGCGGTCACTTTCGTCACACCAACGGCTTCTTCTAACACACCAAGGATTATCATAAAAACGTCTGAGTCTTCTAATGATAATCCCAAACCAGATTATGCACAAACTTATGGTCCTTTACCTTCTATCAGTGAAGTAAACTCAAAACCTGAAAATCGCAAAATTCTTCGATATTTTGACCTTTTCATGGATGACCTCAAAACTTTACAACATGAGATAGAATATCATTCTGAAATCAAATTTCAACATTTTCAATTGCCTCTGGCGTGAGAACAAAGAGACATTTTTCAAAAAAATATTTTACCAAATGTTAAAAATTTGAAAAGTTGTGCATTGTCTTGGGAAAGGGACTTTCATAAGGAACTTGGATTGATGAAGGTCGTTTTCGAGAAAACAGAAACATCTATTTCTAATACTAAACGTAAAAAGAAAATGTTGAGAAAAGATGTTGATCGACTCTTGGAAGATGTCATCCGTGCTGATGTCCATAATGTTGTGCTATTGATTTCTTTGTCATATGCATTTGATTGTATCTCTGCTGATACTGTTGATTCTGTGGTAAATGTTGAGAACATTGATAATGTGCTTCAGATCGAGTCCTTCAAAGTTGAAAACAAACGATTGTCAAACGAACTTTCAAATGCAATACGTCGTCTTAATTGGTGTCAAAAAGATATTCACGATCAACAACTTGCCTTTCAACACAAAATCGCCCAGTTGCGTGCAAAATCTTCTGATCCTAAAATTGAGCAACTGGATGATCAAAACGTGTCTTTTAAGTGTCAAATCTCAAAATATGAACAAGAACTTGTAAAGTTAAAAAGGAATATGGTGTCATATTTGATTTACTCAAAAAGACTCGTGATGAAGCATCAAATGAACTTGATCATTATCTTGCACACACTAAAGAAGTTATGCATTTTGCTGGAAATATTCGGTCTGAAAATCAAGATCTGATTCACACTATCTTCAAGTTAAGAGAAATGTTAGGAAAGTATGAAAAACTTCCGCCTACCGTGATTAAGAGACTAGCCCCAGTAACACTTAGTAATTGTGAACCTAGAATCACTACTGCCAAATCACAAGTTGCTAACGTGCTTCATTCTACTGAAACAGGAATCGTTGCGTCTTTTCCAAACGTCCGCACTTCACAGCCTAAGAGCACTACATCGAAGAATAGGAAGTTGCGAACTAAGAAAAGATCAATAAATAATGTTAAAGTAGAAGAACACCCTAGGACTATGAATAAGACTCACGTTGCTTCCACTATAGATATTGCGTCTGGCACATGTAATAGAAATAGTAATGTAACAAATGCTAAACCTTTAAGCACTTTTGATATTCAGTCTGATGCACCTTGTGTTATTTGTCGTAAAAGTATGAATTCTGATTGTCATGATAAATGTGTTGCTAAAGCTATCATCTCTCGTTTAAGGAATCCTAAGAACCGGAATACCTCTAGGCCCACTAATCTTTCTAAGTCTGTGCTTGGTAGACCGCCTTCTTTAGATTCTAAGAAACGCATTACTGTCCCTGTAGCTCCAGTTTCACCTCCTAGGAATGTAGTACCACCTAGTGCATTCACTAAGACTAAAGCAAAAACTAGTTGGAGATGGCAGAAATGGATATATAACACACTAGGATTTAAATGGATACCTAAAGCTATTGATGTGTGTATATCTACTATAACTGCTCCGGAACCCTCTAACATTTCGGGTTCCACATCTACTTCTATTCCATCTGTGTCGTCTGTGTGTAATGCAGGTGATACAGATCATTCTCTGGATTGTTGATAGCGGATGTTCCCGACACATGACAGGCAACCTTAAATTGTTATCAAACTTTATTGCAAAGTTCATTGGCACTGTCAGGTTCGGGAATGATCACTTCGCAGCTATCATGGGCTACAAAGACTATATCAATGGGAACATCAAAATTAGAAGGGTTTATTATGTGGAAGGCCTCGGTCACAATCTGTTTTCAGTAGGTCTGTTCTGTGATGGAGATTTGGAGATTGCTTTCAGGGAGAAAACTTGTTTCATTCGTGATCTACAAGGAAACAACCTTATGTCTGGCTCGCGTAATTCCAGTCTTTACACTATCTTTATGCAAGACATGGTTGCTTCTTCTCCCATCTGCTTACTTTCAAAGGCAACATCAACAAAATCCTGGCTATGGCACCGTCGTCTCTCACATCTAAACTTTCAAACCATCACCAACCTTGCTCGACACAAACTAGTTGAAGGACTCCCACGATTTCGGTATTCTAAAGATCACCTTTGCTCAGCTTATGAACAAGGAAAAAGCACTCGTGCTCATTTTCCTTCAAAGGTGGAACACAGCTCTCAGCATGTGCTTCATCTTCTTCACATGGATTTGTGTGGCCCGATGCGCGTGCAAATGATCAATGGCAAACGCTACATCTTAGTAATTTTTTATGACTATTCACGCTGGACTTGGGTCTACTTTCTTCGAAGCAAAGATCAAGCTCCACAGATGATCATCACCTTTCTCACGAAAATACAAGTTCAGCTACGAAACACTGTTCGACAAATCATAACAGACAGAGGCACTGAATTTGTTAACCAAACTCTTCATGAATTTTATGAGAAAGTGGGAATTCAGCATTAGACATCTATTGCACGTACACCAGAACAAAACGGAGTTGTTGAAAGACGAAACCGAACGTTAGTGGAAGCTGCAAGAACAATGTTAATCAATGCTAAACTTCCAGATTACTTATGGGCAGAAGCTGTATCTACTGCATGCTATACTCAAAACCGTTCTATGATTACAAAACGCCACAACAAAACACCTTTTGAGCTTGTCCACAACAGAAAACCGAATCTCAAACACTTTCATGTATTTGGATCTCTTTGCTATCCGAATAATGATCGTGATGACTTTGGAAAGCTTAAAGCCAAAGCTGACATTGGAGTCTTTATAGGATATTGTGATAATTCTAAAGGTTTCCGAATCTGGAATCGTTGAACAAAGGTGGTTATGGAAACGATTCATGCTCACTTCTATGAACTTACGGAAATGGCTTCTGAGTATAACAGCTTGGAACCCGGTCACAACCGCTTAAACTTCCCCCAAACCCCATCATCAGCTGAAACAAGCCCTCAGCTTACTCGTCAACAAATGGAAAGGTTATTTGCTCCGCTGTTCAGTGACGATATTGATGAACGTGCTCCAGGTGTATCCACTGTTTCCGCTGCTCAACCTGATAATACTCTTATACCTGATACACATGCTACAACAACTACGGTTGAAGAAGCACCACCAGTTGACTCCAACACAACAGTTGAACAAACCGCTTCCAACAATGATGAACCGGCTGATGATGTTCTGAATGAAGTACCCCCACCTGCAGATTTTGATCCAAATGCGTTCTTTAACTTGTTTGCTAATGAGACTCGCTGCACCGATGTCGCAGAATCATCAACAAGCCATTTGAATCCTCAAAATCTGCACAATGTATACCAACATCAACCCTCCACACATAGATGGACAAAAGACCATCCTCTAGAAAATATTATTGGCAACCCGAATCAACCAGTCGTTACGAGACAACGTCTTCACACAGACGGTGAACATTGCATTTATGCACTCACAGTTTGCCAATCTGAACCTAAAAACATCAAAGACGCAATGACAAAGGACAACTGGATTGAATCCATGCAGGAAGAACTCAACCAATTTAAACGTCTTGAAGTATGGGAACTGGTTGAAAGACCAACAAGGGTCTTCGTTATTGGTCTTAAATGGATTTGGAAAAACAAATTGGATGCTGAAGGAAACGTTATCAGAAACAAGTCACGTCTGGTGGCTAAGGGTTATCGTCAGGAAGAGGGTATTGAATTTGAAGAATCTTTTGCTCCGGTTGCTCGTCTTGAGGCTGTTCGGATTTTTCTGGCATTTGCGGCTCACATGAACATCACGGTCTTTCAGATGGATGTCAAAACTGCTTTTCTCAATGGACAACTGAAAGAAACGGTTTATGTCAGTCAGCCAGAAGGATTCATTGATCCAGAGTTCCCTAATCATGTCTATAAACTGAAGAAAGCTCTCTACGGTCTCAAACAAGCCCCTCGGGCATGGTATGATAAGCTATCATCTTTCCTCATTGCCAATAACTTTACCAAAGGTTCGGTCGACCCAACTCTTTTCATACAATATCACGGGGAACATATTTTAATTGTTCAAATTTATGTGGATGACATCATTTTTGGGTCAACTCATAAAAAGTACTCAATCGCTTTTGCAAAACTAATGAAGAAACATTTTGAAATGTCCATGATGGGTGAACTTACGTTCTTTCTAGGACTACAAGTTCATCAATCACCCCGTGGTATTTTCTTGAGTCAGTCCAAATATGCCCTTGAATTGTAAAACAAATTTGGAATGAATACCTGTGACACTTATGCCACTCCAATGGCATATACCAAGAAACTGGACGCTGATCTACATGGGAAATTGGTTGACCCTACCAAATACCGTAGTATCATTGGGTCTCTCATGTATCTAACAGCCAGTAGACCTGATATTGTCTTTGTTGTATATCTTTGCTCTCGTTATCAGTCGCGACCAACTGAAACCCACCTCTCTAAGGCTAAAAGAATCCTCCGATACATCAAGGGAACCATTAATTTGGGAATCTGGTATCCGAAGGATTCTGGTTTTGAACTAATCGCTTTTTCAGACACTGACCACGCAGGATGCTTAGACTCACGGAAAAGTACGTCAGGAGCTTTACAACGCTGACCACGCTGACCATCGCTGTCCTCAACCGAAGCAGAATATGTAGCCATGTCGGCGTGTTGTGCTCAATTCATTTGGATGAGAACACAACTCAAAGACTATGGTTACGCATTTGACAGAATCCCGATGTACTGCGACAATCGGAGTGCCATTGCGATCTCGTGCAACTCAGTTCAGCACTCGAAATCAAAGCACATCGATCTTCGATATCATTTCATCAAGGATCACGTGGAACAGGGTACTGTTGAATTATATTTTGTGGGTACAGAATACCAATTGACAGATCTTCTCACCAAAGCCTTGCCTCCCGCTAGGTTTAATGAGTTGGTCCACCGAATTGGTATGAGGTGTTTGACTCAGGAGGAATTGGATGACCTCCTAAAACAGTCTTAAAAACATGTCAAACACCAAAATCTCTTTTGTAAATAATTTTCAAAAACAAAATACAAAAATATAAAATCTGATAAAACAACAAAAATATTCTTCTATCTATTTTCTTTCAACATTGCAAGTACGTTTCTTCCGTTAACACTATAATCTTTCAAAATTCAGTATTTTTCCAATCAAGTGTTGAGGGGGAGAAAATAAATTCTTAACTGTTTCAAAAACATCCGTGTACTTGCATGTTACTCTATTCTAGTTGTTTCTTGTATCAATGGTGGTAAACCTTTCTGGTTCAACTGACACTCCTCGGACTAAAATTTATAACCTTTCATTATTTTTTTAAGTCGAGGGGGAGTGTCGTCAAAGTTATTTCTTAAAATCTCTGTTTGGTAACCAAAATGGAAGTTAAAGGCTTTGGGTGAAAATGGAAAAGGTGGAGGGACTAAAAGTGTCAATAGCTTAAAGTATTTTCAACAAAACATCCCTCCTACCTCATTTATTTCATCACATTTATTACTTCACCTAATATCATCAACGATCCAAAATCGTTTAACAAATCCGTGCTTTCGATCATCAACTTGTAAGTGGTTTTGTGTTCTTAACATGTTTTTAAACAATGGTTTTAAATTTCATGCAAATCCAACGGTTAAAACTTAAGATTCAATGGTTTTTCGTTTTACGCGTAAGGGTTAGAACACATGATCATGTGCTGTGTGTTTGTGGTTAAAAAGACACTGTCAAAATGTTTTAATACAATCAATGATATCTTTTCTATCCTCAAAATGCACCTAGAAACACAAATTGATGGATTTTGAAAATTAGGGTTTATGCGTGGTTTTGGGTATTTTCAAATGTGATTGTATTTGGTCAAAAAGATTGTTGTGTGATGTTAATATCATGTTGAATTAATGATTTCCGGGCCTTATAACAACCCAGAAACACTAATTGATTAAAAATTGGTATTTAGGTTTTAATGTTCTTAGATTTGGGTATTTTTGATTCACTGCGTTTTGGATGTTAAAACTTGGTTATTAGACTCTCACAACACCTAAGACCTACCAGAAAACGTTTAGTGCAATTCCTATGGCTAGAAATCATATGCGTAATTCTTAAACTCTAGGGTTTTGACTTACGCGTATGACTTTCTACGCGTAACTGTTTAACAAGCTTTCATGCCATGATCTGTTTTATAATGAATGTTAATGATAATATTGATGATATGATGATTTTATTTTAGGCTTGCTACGCATAAAACTCAGAATCAAGGTCCTTGTTACTCTACGCATAAGGATCACCTTACGCGTAGAAAGTTATGCGTAAGAGAAATTTTACGCGTAACTATTACGCGTAAGGTTTTACAATGGGACTACGCGTATCCTGTGAAGGATATGCGTAAACAGTGACTCTACGCATAAGGTTTACTCTTACGAGTAATCCTTACGCGTAAGGTTTATATACGCCTACGCTTAAGTTTTACGCATAAGGTTCTCCTGTTCCTACGCGTAATATTTCTTACGCGTAAGTCAGGATCCTACGCGTATACTTATCTTGTTTACGCATAAGCTACTATTCCTACGCATAAGCCTTGATCAAACCTTCGTTTTGAATTGTTACGCGTGCAAACTTGCAAATAAATGAATCATTACGTCACGAATCCAATAATGTCACTAATAAACTTAAACGTTTGATATGTTGTGAACTATAAGTGATAACATAAACTTTAAAAATTAAAGTTAACTAACTCACGAAATGTTTCACGATGTCATTGGACTATTGGACAAACAAGTGACTTAGGACTCGTAACAATCATTAACACTGTACATTCAATAATTAGACAATAAAAACCTTCTGTTGACTAACATTATGTCTTTCGATATGTTGGTTCTTTTGGCTAATGTTATTTTAGATCACGACATGGCTGCTCAAATGAATGTGGATGCACCAGAAGTTCTCACAATTGCTGATATCTTCCCTAATGCCTATCCAAGAAAGATTGTAAAGAACAATCTTAGAGTTGACTTTGAAACCCTCACATGCTCAGAATCTTCTTGCTTGATCGCTGTGGATATTCTAAGGAATCATCCGTACCAGAACATGCTTTCACACTCTGCTACAGTACCGGAGATCTACATACAACAATTCTGGAATTCAATGCAAAGGATCAAAGGTCAAAGTGCGGTGACAGTGACGTTAAATCACAAACAAGTCACCATCACACAAGCAGATCTACGGGCTGTTCTTCTAATTCCTGAGATCGAGCCAACCGACTTCTATGCCACACCTACTGAAGAGACAGTTCTGAAATTCCTGATTGATATTGGCTATGATGAAGCTTCAGGAATAATCACTAAGCACTCTCATGTGGAGCTTAAGAACATTCCTCAACCGTGGAGAACCCTCTACATCATCATTACCAAATCGGTCTCTGGTCGTGATAGTGGTTATGAGCATCCCACGCTCATGGAACTTCAAATCTTCTGGTCATTAATCAACAAAAAGGACATCGAAATTGAAGCACTGCTATGGGAAGACATGATGTCATTTCACAAGAAACTTGGCTCAAAGATTCCCTATGTTAGATACACGAAATTGTTGATCCAGAGAGCACTTGGACTTCATCCCGACATTCCACAGAGGCTCAATGACCCAGATAATCACGATATGATGACTGAGCCTACCCTATCAGTCAGAATCAAGGAATCGTCAACAAAGAAACAGGGTGCCGTGCTTCCTGATCACCTTCTGACAAATGAAATCAAAAAGCTTGAAACATACAAAAGGTATCAAGTAGCAGTACGAGAAGGCAAAGTTGGTCATCTCGATGAAAAGCCTTCTGGAACACCTACTAGGAGAACCAGAAGAGGAAGTGCTGGAAGTGCTGCAAGCACTGAGAGTCAGAGGATGTTTCCCAAGAGGAATCCTCCACGAAAGGGGACAGTTCCCGCCAAGGAAGTTGTTCCTATTCCCGTAT
The DNA here is from genome assembly GCA_910596185.1 of Chrysanthemum makinoi. Lineage (NCBI taxonomy): Eukaryota > Viridiplantae > Streptophyta > Magnoliopsida > Asterales > Asteraceae > Chrysanthemum > Chrysanthemum makinoi. The sequence continues at coordinate 205,982,788 of OU343222.1, forward strand.
CTAAGCCTGAACCGCAGAGAAAGCTAATGGACGAGGACTCGGAGGCTACTGAATCAGATGAAGAGACTTTCTACTCTGAATCTGCAACCGAAACACCTCCTTCAGCAGCTAAACCTCCAAGTCCACCAGCTGACAAAGGAAAAGGGAAGACTCCTGTACTTGTGCCTTATGACGAAAGCTCAGATGAAGAAGAAGAGCAACTGGATACTTCATACAGGAAGAAGTTCAAATTCCTTAGACTCCAACACGTGGCAAAAGAATTTGCAAAAGAACAAATGGGTGGCCCCGGAGGGTCAAGTGGTGCAGCTCAACCTTCACCAGATCCTGATGCGGTTAATCAACCCGATAAGGGATCTGGTGCCACCACTTTGGAGCCCGTGGAAGAAACTATTGAGTATGAATTAGAGGAACCTGTTAAAGAAAAGTTCGAGAAAGATGAGGGTGACAAAGAAAAGTCTGAGACAGAAAAGACTGAAGAGAAAGATAAGTCTGGAGATGACACTGATTATGATAAGTTTCTGCTAGACAGTCCTGCTCGCTCAGAGGAGAAAACCTCTGAACCTCCAAAGGATCCAGAGTCTCCTCACATCTCATCATCATCAGATTCTTCTTCTCACTCTTCACCACCACCATCAAAGAAATCAACCAAATCATCATCCAGATCAGTAAAGAAGCCAACTCCATCTTGGATCTCTCAATCTAAGAATCAAATCGTTAAAGCTGTCAAACGAGTCAGAAAGAAAGATATTCTACACAGAAAGTTGACTTTCCTCGCTGATCAGATAACGTATCTTCATGATGAGAATGACAAGATGCAAGTTGAAAGGGAGTATGTACATAAGCTTATGAAGGATGATCTTCAAGGGAGCATGGACGAGATGATAAAAGGATACACTCACAAGTTCTTAATGGAGGTCATTCCGAAACTGACAAAGGAGATGTATACCAGACAACTTTATCCGCATCTCTTACACTTAGCCAAGCAAGCCATGAAATCAACTCCGATGAATTTGAGCATCAATCCAATTGAAACTACAATCTTCTCAGATGATGAATTAGTAAACCGGCTGGTAGCGCAAATGTCAACACGCTCTGCAACATTTGCCTCCCATGAAACGAAACTGTTTGAAGCATTGCTGGAATACCAACTCAAGTCATCATTCAGAGAAGAGGCTATAAGGCCTAAGAGTTCAAGAGATGATGAAGACAAAGATCAAGATAAGGATAAGGAGTCTAAATGCACAAAGAAGTCTAGTGAATCATCTTCGATTTAGTACTCAATGCCGCCTCCACCACAAAGGACTCCAGCTCAACAAAAATCTCCTCCCTCGCTCTTCTGCGATAAACCTCAGGATTCCGAGTTACCACCCCCCCAGACTCAAAAACCGGTGACCACTTTGAGTATACGGGTGGTGACGATGAAGAATACCATGAGCCCCAACAACAACCCACCTCACCCGACAAAGTACAGAAACCAGAATCCTCATCTAGGCCTAAGAAAAAGAAGAAGAAGGCACCCAAGGCTGACGTCCTATCCTGGCTAGATGAAGATAACACAGAGGAATTTGAATGGTTCTCTACTCTTGTTAATTCCACTCCCTACCCTGAAGAAGGTCAAGATCTGGTAGACGGTACTACTTTGGAGCATGCTAAAATTCTGCAAGAAAAGTTCAAAGTAAAGAAGATGACAAAATCCGAGTTGAAGCGAATCAAGAATGAAGCATTTCAACAGTTAAAAGATAGCTCAGAAAGTGCCATCGAGGTCGAATATCACCTTGATAACATTGCTCGAGCTATGTCTAATAACATGGATTGGCTCAACCCTGAAGCAAACATCGACTTTACGAAGCGGGACAACCCTCCTTATTACACCGACTGGTCTAAACCACTACCAACAATTGGCCAACCAAATGAGCCTAGAATTCCATTCCGACACTTCTTCAACAAAGAAATAGAATTTCTTCTACACGGTGGCGATGGCTCAAGGAAATACGCTACATCCATGACACTTCCATTCCCAGCAGCCGAATACTCAAACTGCATAGCTATCGAGGAAAGAGCTAATCACTTGTTCTCCAACAAAGTGGAAGCATATGACCGAGATGCAATGTACGGGATTCATCATTGGCCGGAACGCCGACGAATCTACTACAGAAGCTTCCAGGTACAGAAGTCTCAACATGCAGTGTTCAGTACTAAAAACATCGTTGCCATCAAACACGTTGATCTTGCGTCCAAATGGGATTACACGTATCTCAAGAATATTGTGGTCAAGAGACAAGACGAAAGGGATTATGCATTCTCTGAAGCTGACTTTAAGAATTTGTCTATCAACGACATCGAAGATATGTACCTTGCCAAAGTACAGGGTCGTATGAGACAATTCTCCACTGAAGTACAACATGAATTCATAAAGTCAGTGCTCATCTTCATCAGACGCATAGTCATCAAAGAACGTGTAGAAGATCTCCAGCTTGCAGTAGAATCTTATCAGACCCGTGTCAACTTCACTCCACCGCAGCTTGATCTTCCCGACATCAACCAGCTTTCATAATTTACACTCATCAGCAAACCATTCGGCGTCGTTTACCGCAGTGAACTTCAAAGAAATTTCTTGATGGCGTGCAGAGATCTACACAAATTTGGAGATCACACTTTGAAGTTGGTTAGGGACGGATTGGCTTATCGGTTGAAGGATATACATCAGAAGATTGGGTCTCCTAAGCGATGGAATTCTCAGGAAAGAAGGGACGTGAATAGGATCATCACCATGATTGATGAACGGTTGTATAGAAGGTATCAGTTTAGAAGATTGGAAAGCTATGTTGGTGGTCGACCCAGGAGAAACATCATCGGCTTTCAACGCCCGATTCACATTCCTGGCGACATCTCTGGACTACCTGGTACCCCTTGAACTGCTTCTTTCATTATAAATTTGGATGTATGATCTATTATGACTATGGCTTGTGCACACATTACAGTGTACAACCCGTACTTGTACATAAAGGACCCTGTGGTACGCTTCAAAGCCACAATCCTTATAAAAGGAGCGAAAGCTTCTTACTTTTGAGTAAAACCTATCAAACCTTTCACTTTTCAAGGTTTTGCTCAAAAGAACAAGTACTTTCCCTTATGATTTTCAAAACCTCAACCGTTTATATCACTCGTTGAGGGGGAGTACTTGACTTAAAACTTTGTTCACAAATTGTTCACAGTGGTCATTCTTCCCGCAACACTCGAAATGGTCATATTTATTCTCAAACTTTTCAAAAATAACATTTTCTATGCCATTTTTGAGGGGGAGAAAATATGTGATAAGAAATATGTTGTGTTTTGCTATATGAACTCTCGTGTAAAAAGACTTTAACCCATGAATTGATGAGCTCTTAACTGCTAGTAACTCGAAAAGACTTGTCCAGGACGGGTAATAATTTCAAGCTAGTTCGCTAGTGATGTAAACGTGTCTCGCAAAGGACTTGTCTGAGTAGAATGTACCATTCGAGAAACTCTTGGTAGACATGAACTCTGACGGGTTTGACAACGTTTCGAGGATTGTCTACACCTTCAAGGTAGTTATTAGAGCTAGTTGTCACCTAAAAGCTGACAATGCAACTCTTTAACTATGCCACGTAACCGTGTCTCGCGGGGGAATGTCTATCTTGAGTTGATCAATTCAAAATGTGCGCGCTCTTTCCTCGCTGTGCATTTAACCGTTAAATTTCTTAAGCACATGTGGAGGGGGAGTATTTATGCAAAATCTCATCTCAACAGTGGTTCAAAAATGTTTTTATTCATAAACACTGAGCGAGATTTTTCAAGTAAATGTTTTTATGGCAACATAGGTTAGTCATGGAGTTATAAGGTGACTAAGGTTAGGAATAACCGTCCTATGATCCGCCAGAGACGGAGGGATCTACCCAAGGACACCACAAATAGTTAGTATTTAGAAGTCCTTAGGTATGATTATAAAAAGGAGAAAATGAGAATCGGAGAAAGAAGGAGTTGAAGAATTAAAAAGAAATGCAAAGAAAAGGGTGAAAAGAAATAGCCCTCCAGATTATTCAACTTAGGGCAGACACCGGGTTCAATTCATATGCTACTGTTTGTCACTAGCTGACACCGGTATTGAAGACTTAAATTCGTCATGGACCCAGTGACGCATGCACTAAACCTTCTTAACCACTCAAGTTTCTCTCAACAGAAGCTTGTTTCATTCTCACAGGGAACCCTACGTAAACTATCGGCTTTCTCTTAGAGATTGCTTGTATTGAAGAAGGAGACCCTCTCCCTAGTCTCCGCTCAGGAAAACCAAAATGCACTATTGAGTCTAGAGCCACGAGATTCATCAAAAGATCTCTTAGGTACACTTGACATTTCATCACTTGATATTCAACAATAAGAATTTCAGTGGTACATTATCGAGTCCTTCACAGATCTTAGCAATCTGTCAAGAACATTTATGAGAGGTTCACATTTGTGATCCTCAGTGATTGAATGGAAACTCCTGCCAGGGTCAACATCAAACAGCCCTAACAGCAGGTCACTTCGGCAACTCCCTGTGGATTACGCTTAGTGGTCTCAAACGGTCTACAGTCGTGAGGTGATGCTTCGGTGTACCTCAACGACTCATCTGAATCGTAGGTGTACTTCGGTACATCGTGTTATCTCACTTGTGGGACTCCGATTCAGGAACGGCCTTTGTAAGAATTAGAGTTGTGTTTTAACACTATGCTGTCAACACTCTCAAAGTTCAAACTTGTAAGTGCCGGAATCCGCTTATTACTAACCGTTTTAATGTTTACTTCTTATGGAAGCTCTGGAGCGGAATGATCGTGCAGATTCTCCACTTGTTCACACCAACAACATCATCAAAGAAGTTCTATCTTAAAGCAACACAAAAGTCAGAATGACTCTTCGTCAAATCAAAGAATCTACAAAGTTAAAGACTTAAAGAACTTCATCAGTACCGTAATCCAACGTTAAAGAGTGTGTGAGCATGTTGGAGAAAGACGTGGAGACACTGAAGCAGCGAAGCTGACCTGAGGCAGACTTGATGCAGATAACTACGTACTATCACTTTCATCACAAAGAACAATGATCAAAGAACAAAGTTAAAGATGACGTCAAAGCATAATTGTTCAAAGAAAACTATCTCGCTACACTAGGGAGATGGTTCGAATCAAGGCAATTCTTCTCACAAGAAGGAAGAATGTCAGAAGATGTCAAAGCTACTATTACATCAACGCCTTCACCGTTTTTCATCACCAACACTTGAGGGGGAGATTATTGGAATCACTCCTAAACCATAATCAAGTGTTAGTAACTAATATGTAATAGATATCTTAATTATGGCCTTTATGTTTGTTATTAGCCTTAAGCTTATGTAGAAGGCCCATGAGCTTAGGCCCATGTCCAATAAGGAAAGGATGGGAACTAGGAGTGTTGCCCTAGCCTCCCTCCTATAAATACTCTTGTAAACCTTCATTTGAAGGTTGGTTGTTCAAGTTATTTCTTTCACATACATCTACGCCTAAACCGTCTTTATTATCGTGTGTGTGTGTTTGGGTTACTTGTTCAATCGCCTCTCTATCTTTCTATTAAGCTTGTGTTGTAAATCTAGTGACCTAACAAATTGCCTTGGAACAACCTTCTTCACACATAAGGAAACCTTCATGTATTACCCCTATATTGTTATTTCTTTGATCTTCATAGATGGTGATCGTTCCCTCATTCGGAAATAACCTGAAATAATCTTTCTTATCACATACGATTTTGTCTAAATTTATGGCCAACAAATTCCAAACAAGTCACCATCTCAAATCCACCTAACTGAATCGAAACTTACTCCATCAGATTTTCCTTCCATCAATACTAATGGGGATATCATCAACAGTTTCTTCAGTAACAAATTATCCCCTATATACAAATTTTACAACTAGCACTTTACTTAATCTCGTTGATTCACAATTCACATAATAGTATGAAGGAGTCACCAAACATCTCTTTGATACCAAACGTCGGATGCAAGCAAATATGTTATTGACTAGAAGGATACCTGACACAACACCCGGTACTACCCTTACTTCCTCATCAATCGCCTTAAAATTTCATCCTTTTTGCCTTAAGGTCTTCATTTTCTTGTCATTATAATCTTTTATAACAACCCATATCATTGATGACATTCCTTTGAAGAGTACATCGGCCTCACGGTATCCATAAGAACCACCACTTCTACACGTTGAGTGAACACTGTAGATTCCTAGTAAACTGACCTAATCCCCCACACTAGTAACAAGTGTTAGCGCCACACTACATGGTCTCACTCTATTCACCTTATATTTTTCGCTAGTAAGTCTTACTTCAAGCGACTTATCTTCATTCTTACCAACAACCTTAGTTATCTCGACTGCCAGTTCGAAACTTCTTGGTACTACATTTCTCACAAATTATTTTGGATTTGATGAAATATGATGATATAACTGTTAGCCTTAATAGTTTTTATTAGAAGTGATGGTCATTCACTTTTAGGAACTTTATATCGTGTGTTAGATATCGTGATAGAATAGTCAACGGGCTCATGGATTGGGCTAAGCTAATTGGTTATTAGTTTAGTTAAGCTAGCATTGTATAAATTCATGTAACCCAATCCATGTCCAAGCCCCTATACGGCCCATGGCCAAGCCTTAGGGCATCCTTTGTCTTGTACTATATATACCCCTCAAAGTCTCATTTGAGGGGTGTGCTTGAGTATGTGTGTGTGTATTTTTCCTTTGGATTATACAACTTATTGTGTTTATCTTTCTCTCACAACATACACGGTTTTTTAAACATCAAGTCACCAACATCTTAATCTTTCCTTCTTAATTTACGCATAGTTTGTGTTTGTGTTTAACGAGTTCTACGCATAACGTGGTGGGTTTGTGATAAGGTTGATAAAAGTAAGGTCCTACAATTGGTATCAATCTCCTAACAATGGTTTAGGAGTGTTTTGGTTTAAAGTTTTTTTGTGGTATTACGCGTAGCTTCGTTATCAAAGTTTTCACGCTTAAAGCTTTAACTTTTGCACTTAAAAATTCAAGATTCTTGTGGTTTAAGGTTAATTTGGTGCTAAAGTTTCAGTTTTTTGCAAAAGTTCGAAGCTTTACGTGTTTTTCTTCATTTTTAAGCTCGTATTTGGTTCATTGGTCATTTCTACTCGTAAGCTTTCTAAGCACTTTGGGTGAAAACGGTCAACAGTTTTGTGTTATTCGAGTTTTTTTAAGGCTATCTCAGGCAAGAGAAATCGCTTGAATCATCGGAAATTTTTTACGCGTAGGTCAAAACCCTAGTTCTACGCGTAAGAAAAGTCAACGCCCTCTGCTACGCATAACTCCTACGCATAACTTTTGGCTAAGAATCTTCGAGCATCAAAGGTTACTCACTGCTTCCCTCACTTGGATAAGTGTGTGGAACACTTCGACTTGTGGATATCTTTTACGCTGTGATAGTGTAAAGGATTTTTGGTTCTAAACCTACGTTTACGCATAAGCATAAATGCCTACGCGTAACAATCTACGCATAAGATTTCTACGCCTAAGCATTTTTGTTTACGCCTAAGCCTTAAGTTTACGCGTAAGATACTGGTCTACGCATAAGGAATCCTACGCCTAAGAATTTTTTACGCCTAAGAACCAAGGTTACGAGTACGACTTTCAGAAAAACCTCAACCGAGCTTAATCTTCATCAACCTCAACTCCTCTATCGTTGAATCGATCCTACATCAACTTTATCATATCATACCTTCATCAATGGCAACTCAACAAGACATTCATGCAGCCGGTGCCGAAAACCATCCTCCTATGTTGGCAAAAGGTGGTTATCTTCAATGGAAACGTCAGTATGCTTCGCTACATCAAGACCAAACCTAATGGAAAACTCATGATTAACTCCATTACGAATGGACCCTTCAAGCCTCGACAAATCCTAGACCCTGGAACTCCTGACGTCCCACCATCTTATCATACTCAAACTGAATCAGAATACACTGAAGAGGATCAGAAGCAAGTCGATGCAGATGACATGGCAATTCATATTGTCCAACTAGGTTTACTAATAGACATCTTTGCTGCCAGAGACGCTTGTGAAACCGCTTTTGATATGTGGGAACGTGTTAGACGGCTTTGTCATGGAACCGAAATTGGTCAACAAGACATGGAGAACAAGCTGCTAACTGAATGGGAAAAGTTCACTTCAACTTCAGGAGAATCCATTGAATCCTACTATGGAAGGTTTTGCACTTTGATGAATGAGCTTATCCGAAACAAGTTAGCACCTGAAATATCGCTCAAAACATCAAGTTCCCGAACAATATTCCGTAAGAATGGGGACGATATGTCACTATTGTCAACCAAACAAAAGACTTACATCATGTGAACTTTGATCAACTAAACGATTTTCTCAAACAAAACCAAGTCAAGTGAATGAAGTCAGAAAGAAAAGATTGGCAAAGAATCATGATCCATTGGCGCTTATTGCAAAGACTCAACCTTCAGTGAATACACAACAACAAGCTTCATCATCTTCCAACAACAACAACTTGCAGCAATACATGCCACAACCATAAGCTGTTATCTCTCAACAACAATTCTATCCACCAGAACAACAAGTCATTCAACAACAATATCCACAATACCAAGAACAAGGAATCATGATCCTGAAACGAACAGAAAGCAGCTTGCTATAGGTTTTCTTTATTGGGAAAAGCATTCAGCAGTCGCTACTCCACACCTACTAACAACAACCAAAGGATTTCATCAAACAAACACATCGAACAGGGAAAATTGCACCGCGGGTGTGAATATGGGTAATCAAGGACAAATGGTTGGAGTTATTGCGAATGTTGGAAATCAGGCGGTTCCGTATCAGGGTAATCGGTTGGGTCAGAATGTTGGAAATCAGATTGGACAGAATGTTGGGAATAGAGCAGTGGGTAATCAGAATGGGAATGTTCCAGCTCCTGTCGTGGGAATTATGGAAATGTGAATCAGGGTAATCAGGTTAAGTGTTATAACTGTCATGGAATGGGTCACATGGCACGAAATGTCCCACGAGACGCACAAGAAGAATGCTGAGTTTCTTCGGAAGCTATGCTTTAGCACAGAAGCAAGAAGCAGGGATGGAGTTGAGTGCAGAGAAAAATGATTTCTTCGCTATTGTGGATGATTTGGAAGACCTCGAGGAACTCAATGCAAACTTCATCTTCATGGCAAATCTTCAGGAGTACGTCACTGACTCTGACGCACCTCCTGTCTATGATGCCAACGCAGTATTGAAGGTACCAATCATTGATCCATGCTATAACAATGTCATATTTGATGTGTTTACTCATGATAAACAGCATTCTGTGACATCGGCACCTACTTATGATACATATATGGAAAATCCGATGTAGCAATACTTACTCTGAACCTCAGATGGATCCTAGTGGAGGCTGTGTGGCACACAAATACTAAGACTGATGAGGAAACACATGCTTATTTGAATCATTAATCAATAACTGGGCATTGAAATGAGAAAGTGAGTAAGGTCAATCACGAAGTAAAGCCGCGAATGTTAAATTGACCACTGAGCTTGAGAGTTACAAAGAGAACGCCAGAGCCTATGAATTTCATACAAACAAAATATCGTAATTAGAAATTGGTTAAGAGATTCTGTTTAAAGAGAAAAACAATTGCAAATCAAGTATGATACACTTGATGTGAATCTGAACTTGAAAATAAAATCTTTAAACAAGGAAAATTTTGAACTAAATGATCAAGTTTAAACAAAAAAACAAGTTTTCTGATCTTGAAAAAGAGAAAGAAACAGTGATTGTGATTTTTCAAACGAGAAGATTCTCTTCTTGATGAAATTCTGGATAAAAACGAAACTATCAAAAAATTGGATAATTTACTTCTTACAACGGGTCATTCCGCTAAAACAAACAAGATGCTTTCTAATCAAGTAAATCCGATTTTACATACTTCACATAAAATGGCTCTTGGTAAAATCCTGGTTCCTCACGAAAGCTCAGAAACAACGGAATGTGTTGAACAATGGAAAACCTTTGCATGAACCCATAATTGTGCATGATTCTCTTGATACGTTGGAACTAATGGAGAGTAGATCAAGAATGAAACAAAAACATCCGGAAATCAAACCAATTGACTATAACAAATGGAACAAAATTAATGATATTTCGTTTGTTTCACATAAAGAACAATCAAAGTTTTCCATCACACCTGTTTCAAAACCAGTTGCAACTCCTGTAGTTGTCTCAAAATCCTTTTCGAAAATCGAACAAATGTCTTCAAACAATCCTTTTAACACAAGTGATGCGCGAAACATTTTAGACGATGTTAAAACTAGAATTGGGCGACTTCAGGAGACTGTTAAAACTAAAACTCATATTACAACCAACATCTGGTTTAATAGTTTTGATATTGAACAAAAAAAGTTTTTTGAAACTGAAATTGCCCCTCAACTGAATAACATCAACTCAAGGGTAATTTATTTTGAACAAGCTTTTTTGAAAGAAACTGCTGACTTTGTCAAGGACCATAAATCACTGGTAAAGCAAGCTAATGAAAGTGTTGAACACATCAAAGTTTTGGAAAATTTAAATGATTCTCTCTTCGAAGATGTTCTGACTACTGATATTATGTCCATCATTTTGCAAACATATTCTCTTGAAGATCATGAAAGACTCCAATCTGAGACCTCCGAAATTGTTTCAAAATATGAAAAAGCTCTTGAAAAACTTGAAAAAAAAAATGTGTCATATTTTAAACAACTTGATCGAAAAAACGAGGAATGAAAATTGACAAACTGTCGTATGAGCGTGCCTACAATGACATGAAAGCAAAAACTGATCTTTTGAGGGCTCAGCTGGAACATCAAAAAGGAAAGGTAGTGGATACTGTGATAACAAAACCATTGACTGCGGAGAAAGCAAATGTTCCCAAACCGGTTTCCAAACCAAAAATGTCTGTCTCTATGCCTCCTCCAAAATTCAATGAGAAAAATGTTTCATCAAAACCAGTCACTCCACCTGCCCTACCTAAACAAAATGTTGATAAAGGAAATGCGGTTATCGAGAAACCAAAAGTTTTAGCTCCTGGCCTTTTTAAGATGAGTACCACTAATGCGTCTGCCTCCACATCTAAACCATATGGGACAAATGACATAAGTTTAGAAAAGCACTCTAAAGAGACTAGGAAAGCCGAAACCTCTTCTCTTGATAAAAATGTGAATCCTAATGTGTGTGCCTTACCTTCTATAGGACTAGAAAGCACCTCTAGGAGCAGCAGACTAAAGCCTAAGAGCAATATAAGGAACAATAGAGTCTCGACTGCCTCTAGGAGTAGTAGCTTGAATAAAGAGAAGAAAGTAGAAGAACACCCTAGGAATTTACCGCTTTTGAATAAGAAAGACATTTCATCTGAATGTACTGAACCTATGAAATCTGCTAAGTTTAATGAATCTGTTGAATCTGTTTGTTTAACTTGCAAGAAATCTCTATCTAATGTTCATGATGATTGTGTTTCTAAGAATGAGATTGTTAAGCCTGTTTAGAAGAATGTTCCTAAAAGAACTTATGCTAAACGAGTAGGAAGACTAGTTGCAAGACTTAGGCTTTACACTACTGATAGGAATCATAGCGTTTACTTTAGGGATGACATTTGGAAACCCACAGGTAGAACTTTCACACTCCAGAATGGTACAATGAGTGACCAACCAGAATACCCAGTTGAAAATTTCTTTGAGTGTGATCGGTTTACCTCTAACCCAAGGAACCAAAATCAAAACGGTTTCCAAAATCTTCTTCTTCTATTATTGGCAGGTTATCGAAATATGTCTTTGGATCGTCGACTCGGGTTACTCCAAGCACATGACCGGGAATCTGAAGCTGCTGATCAATTTCGTGTGGAAATTCATGGGAAGTGTACGTTTCGGAAATGATCATGTAGCAGCTATCATGGGTTATGGAGATCTACCTTTTGGAAATTATTTGATCACTCGGGGTTACTATGTCAAAGGGTTGGGACACAATTTGTTTTCAGTCGGGCAGTTCTGTGATGCAGATTTAGAGGTTGCTTTTAGGAAAAATGCTTGCTTCGTTAGAAACTTGGATGGCACTAATCTCTTAACTAGGAATCGGGATACAAACTTGTATGCTATCGACATCAATCAAATGGCCTCTTCATCACCAATATGTCTTATGACACGAGCATCTGGAGCACAGTCCTGGTTGTGGCATAGAAGGTTATCTCATCTCAATTTCGACACCATCAACAAAATTGCCAAAGATAACATCGTCAACGGACTTCCAAAGTTCAAATACACCAAGGATCACTTATGTCCATCATGCGAACAAGGAAAAAGCAAAAGAGCATCACATAAACCCAAATCCGTACCTAGTTCGGAAGCAAAGTTGCATATGTTGCACATGGACTTATGTGGCCCAATGAGAGTTGAAAGCATTAATGGGAAAAAGTATATTCTTGTCATTGTCGATGATTATTCGAGATATACATGGGTTAAGTTTTTGAGATCAAAGACGAAGCACCGGGCATCATCATCCCTTTTTGAAACGAATTCAAGTACTTCTTCAAACTCCAGTAAGGGTTGTAAGAACAGACACGGCAATGAATTCACAAATCGGGAGTTAAGATCTTATTTTGAAGATGTTGGAATTACACATCAGACATCATTTGTTAGAACTCCACAGCAGAATGGGGTAGTTGAAAGAAGAAATCTTATCTTGTGGAAGTTGCTCGCACAATGCTAATTTATTCTAGTACACACGTTATTTCTATGGGTGATGCTGTTGCCAATGCTTGTTTCACTCAGAACCGATCCCTTATCCATCCAAGATTCAATAAAAACCCATATGAGCTTGTGAACAACAGAAAACTGGATATCTCTTACTTTCACGTGTTTGGCGCTTTGTGCTATCCGATGAACGACAGAGAAGATCTAGGTAAATTGAAAGCTAAGGTGATATTGGAATCTTCATTGGATATTCAGATAACTCGAGGGCATTCAGGGTGTATAACAGAAGAACTAGGAGGATCATGGAGACGATGAATGTGAAATTTGATGAACTTTCACATATGGCATCTGAGAGACTCGCTCTAGAACCCGCAATAAACCAGCAGAATTATGGACACATCAGTTCAGGACTCGTACCTCAAAGAGCTCAATCAACTTCGATTGACAATCCTAAAGAACAAGAATGGGAGAATTTCTTTAAGTTAATGTTCGATGAATACTATGGTGGAACTTCGACAAATGCATCAAACCATCATTCCGCTGCACCCGCTCAAAATCATCCTCCACCACCAATAGAAGATGCATCTACAACGGTCGAAACCAATGCACCAATTCCATCTACATCATCTACATCTACTACAGTTATTGCACCCGTTCTACCAGCAGTTGATGAGCAAAACCAAAACCAGAACGATGCAACGTTAGATGAAGACTTATTTGAAAACCCGTTTCCTACGGAATCAGCTGAATCATCCTCAAGCTTACGAGAACCATCTAACTCGCATACGTTTAACCAACGGTATCCTTCTACTCTGAAGTGGACAAAGGACCACCTAATTGAACAAGTTATTGGTGAACCTTCAAGGCCAATTCAGACGAGACGTCAACTTGCCACCGATTGCGACTTATGCATTTACCTTTGCTCAATTAGCAATATAGAGCCAAAGAACATTCGCGAGGCAATGGCAGATCCCGCATGGATAGAAGCGATGCAGGAGGAACTTCTCCAATACCGTCTACATGACTCTTGGAAATGGTTCCAAGACCAATTGACGTTCGCGTCATTGATCTTAAATGGTTATGGAAGAACAAACGGGATGAAGAAATGACTGTAATTAGCAAACAAAGCTCGTCTGTGGCCAAAGGATACAGACAAGAGGAAGGGATAGACTTTGAAGAGTCATTCGCGTCGATAGCTAGACTAGAAGCGTCAGATATTCTTAGCCTACGCCGCTCACAAAAACATCACGGTTTATCAGATGGACATTAAGACCGCGTTCTTGAATGGAAATCTGAAAGAAGAAGTGTACGTGAGTCAGCCAGAAGGCTTCGTAGACATGGAACATTCAGACTACGTCTACAAACTTAAAAAGGCAGTCTATGGATTGAAACAAGCTCCGAGAGCGTGGTATGACGAACTGTCCTCTTTCCTTATCCAAAACAATTTCACCAAAGGCACAGTTGATCCTACCTTGTTTACACAAAAATGCAAAAACGACATTTTGATTGTTCAGATTTACGTGGACAACATCATCTTTGGGTCCACTAATCCGAATCTTTCAAAACACTTTGAAAATCTCATGAAAAGCAAATTTGAAATGTCCATGATGGGGGAACTAAAATTCTTTCTTGGTTTACAAATACATCAGTCCCCACGTGGAATTTTTATAAATCAAGCTAAATACACTACTGAGATTTTGAAAAATCATGGTATGGATAATTGTGACTCGGTCGGAACACCAATGGTAACTTCACCAAAACTTGGAGCCGATTTTTTTGGGAAACCTATTGATCCGAAGAAATATCGGAGCATGATCGGTTCTCTCATGTACCTCAACTGCTAGTCGACGGATATTCATTTTGCTGTTTGCTTATTAGCACTGTTTCAGGCAAAGCCTACCGAACTGCACGTCAAAGAGGTTAAAAGGATCTATCAGTACCTGAAGACATCCATTCACATGGAACTTTGGTATCCGAAGGAATCCGAATTTGATCTAATTGCCTTTTCAGATGCGGACCACGCAGGTGATCAAGTTACCGCAAAAAGTACATCCGGAGGAGCATAATTTTTGGGTGAAAAGTTAGTAAGCTGGTCTTCAAAGAAACAAGATTGCACTGCACTTTCAACCGCTGAAGCTGAGTATGTGTCTCTATCTGCGTGTTGTGCTCAAGTTCTATGGATGAGAACACAACTCACAAATTATGGCTTTACTTTCGATAAAATACCTATGTATTGTGACTCGAAAAGTGCCATAGCCATATCATGCAATCCTGTTCATCACTCAAAGACTAAGCATATCAGAGTCCGCTATCACTTCATCCAAGAGTACGTCGAAAATGGTACTGTTGAATTATTTTTCGTGAAGACTGATTACCAACTCGCCGATCTATTTACTAAAGCCCTTCCAAAAGAAAGGTTTGACTATTTAGTTCGACGAATTGGAATGCGAAGCCTAACCCCTGAAGAGTTAGAAAGTCTTCTCGAATCTTCTTGAAAATGATTTTCCAAAAAGCTTCGCTGTAAATATTTTTGAAAAACAAAATACAAAATTTGAAAAACCAAAAAAAGCAAAATATAAAAATATAAAATTTTCAAAAAATACAAAAACAATATAAAATCAAAAATCCAAAAATATTCTTCTCACGACATGTCTCTCGTATAATCGATATTCTGTACGTTTCTAGAAATGTCATTCAACAATGATACGGGTATGTACAGATGCTTGAGCGAGAGTTCTTTAATGTTTTTCAAAACATGTCGTTTCTCAAAACTTCATAAAATGGCTTTCGTATACTTCAGTACAAAACCCGGACTAAAATGATGACTTTTGATTATTTTTCAAATCAAAACTCGTGCTTTTATGAAAAAATCAAGTGTACGCTTCAGTGCACTACATTTAAAACTAGTGAGAAATCATCATCATCTTGAGCACCTTTTCAAGATTATTCAAAAAGATTTTCAAAATCTTTCAAAATATTTTGTGCTCAAGATAACTCCCTCTAAAACCCTTTAATTGATTATGCTTTATTAAAGGGGGAGTATAAAAATAAAATGTTCCAAATTCATGCTTAAATCAAATCCGTTTGTCTCCCCAAATGATTCTAAAATGTTGTTTAATCCGTTGATATCAAAAATATCACGAATATGCTATTTTTGAGGGGGAGGAGACGTGATTATAATGTGATCAAAAAGTTTAATGATCGTTGTTTGAATCTCAAAAATGAGCTCGACTTAGACGAAACCAACGAATTGACGGGAATCAAAGTTAGTAAATGTACCATCTCAAGAAACTTGTGATAGATATGCACCTTCATGGGTCTAACCTCCTTTTCAAGGAGTGTTTACAACTTCAAGTTAGTTATTAGAGCTAGTTGTCACCTAAAAACTGACAATGGAACTCTTTAACTAGGCAACGTAACCGTGTCTCGTGGGGAATTGTCTATCATGAGCCGATCAAATCAAAAAGTGCGAACTCTACCCTCGATGTGCAGATTTTTGTTAAAACTTATAAGCACATGTGAAGGGGGAGTGTTTCTAAAAATATAAAACTCGCGGAGTGTCTCAAACATGTTTTCAATCATAAACACTCTGTGAGATTTTCAAGAAAAATGGTTTTATGGCAACATGGGACAGTCATGGAGTTATAAGGTGACTAAGGATAGGAAATTCGTCCTATGATCCGCCAGAGCCGGAGGGATCTACCCAAGGACATCACAAATAGTTAGTATTAGAAGTCCTTAGGAATGATTGAAAAAAGGAGTAGTGTGAGAAAGGAGAAAGAAGGGGTTGAAGAATTAAAAGGAAATGTAATGAAAAAGGGTGAAAAGAAATAGCCCTCCATATTCAACCTTAGGGCAGAAACCGGGTTTAATTCATCTGCTACTAGTTGTCACTAGATGAAATACAATCCAATAGAAAATGTATTTTGTTAATATAGATGTGCATGTCATTCAAAAACATATGTGCACTTTTCCAAGAACATATGTGCACGCTTCACTATCTCATCAAATAATTAAAACATGTATGCACGTCATTCAAAAACATGTGTGCAATCTTCAAAGAACATATGTGCACGTTGCGCTTTTTCGTCAAATTCATTAAAACATACATGCCCATCTTCCAAAAACATACGTGCACCAACAATTTTTTGGAAGCACCTGCTCTGCACATTAAAAATAACATACATGATTATTACTGTGTATAACATTTGTGAGCAACTCCATTTATATATTTAATCACATTAAATATCACAACAATTATTGCATCAAACATGTAATCAAGGCTGAATTAATGAAAGTTAAAAGTATGGAAAGTCGTGATAACTAGACTCACTCATGGCTTTCAACAGGCTCGTTTATAGTTCTTAAGAATTCAGTCTGATTTTCAAGGATAAACTACAAGAAGTCAAGATTTTTCTTCCCTAGTTCATGAAGCGTAGGCTGCAAATACAAATATTTGTCATATGCATTTGGAGAAACATATTTATCCATTTTTATGCATAATTAGTGTGTAAATATAAGCCGAAAACCAAATAAGTCATAAGCCCGCTATATAAGCTTAAACAAACACCCCCTTTAACTAAAAAATATACTTACACATGAACACAAATTGACACAACACTACATAATAAAAAAAAGCCAATCCACAAACGAAACCATAACATGCTCACGCAACCACGTACTTTCTTTTGGCCCATTTGTGAATCAATATATACGAACACGAATCCAGAAGTAAAACCGAAAGTCGCTAACATATATATGAACAAGAGTTTAAATAAAAATAAGGACATAGAAAAAGAAACATTAACCACTGATGTAAATTTATACAAACCAAAACAAATTGTATGATTTGTTTAACTACAAATAGTACACAGAAACATTAAAAATTAGCAAATCTAAGAAAAAAGATTATGATAAACCATCTAACAAGAATTATTTAACCATAAATTTAATAACCCATTTTATGTTACTACCAGTAAGTTTGAGATTAATTGAAAAGTATTATTCAATCACAAAAATCATCACAAACCATGTAACAAGAATATTAAAAAGGGGATCTAACTTACTTCTTCATGATCTGCTACTATGTCTCTTTTCCAAACACAACCTTCTCCGCTCCAACTAAAATTAAAACGCCCATTTAAGATTTCGGTAAACCGATATATAAATATGTATGACAAACGAGAGGGATATAGAGAGGATTGATGAAGGAGGCTAGGGTTTGAAGAGGAGATATGTGTGAGTAGGTAAGAGATATATGATATAACTGATTCTTTAAATCAGTTTCCTAAAAAGATGGATGAATTTTATGCTAATGTAAATTACCATAAATAGCCTTGGATAATAACATGAATTAAATAAATAGAAATGAATTTATTAAATTCTAATTGGTCAAGGATCGTACTGTAAAGTACTGTATTTAATATGAGTACTGTATAGAATACAACACTATATATATATATATATATATATATATATATATATATATATGTATATATATATATATATATATATATATATATATATATATATATATATATATATATATACTTATTTATAAATTGATTTTAATTATTTAAATGACAAGACAACACTCTTACAACTTTATTCACTTAATCTCTTTATAAAATTTAAAGCATGCCCTTTCATACACCTTTTTAGAGTACATGTATAAATAATACATACTTTTACTTATTTGTGTCTTGTGCTTATTTTATAATTTACCCCATACACATCTTTTTGATTATTAAATGAAACCTGGGGACAAAGTTGTCCCCTCCCCCTTTTTACTCCCATTAGAGCACTAGGTGTCAAAACGAGCCTTAGGCTCGTCGTCGTGCCACCTCAGCGCCACATCAGCATCCCATTTTCCCACAACTAACTACAACAAACCCCCTCCTCACTCATAACAAACCTCAACCTCTTCATTCGGGGCCCACAATTACACACACACAAACACACAAACCAGTTTTTAACAATTAAAAAAAAAATTGTCAGACACTTACTTCATCGTCCCCATGACGAACACCTCCACGACATCCGACGGCGAAGGGCGGCGGTGTCACGGCGGCCGACGGCGAACCGCCACGCTGGACGGCGAGCTCCCACGAAGAGATGACACCGTGTGCTCTTAGTCGGCCAGGTAAATAGAAGCACACAATTTGATTTTTTTTATAATACCTAGCTTGTAGATGATTTTAATAATGAATAAGCCATGATTGGTTCACTATAAAAAGAATACTTGCATTTATTTTCTTACCACAACCAAAAATAGCACAAAAATCTATCTTGTGTTCTCTTGGGTTTTTGGCAATAAGCAAGGAAAAGTGGACAGAAACTTTGAGTTTTTATAAATTAGATAGTTTATTTGGAGCTTATTTGGTGAAGGATAAAACATAGCAAGTGTTTCTGGAAGATTATTTGGGTATTATATAGGTTAATTAATGTTTTTGGTCATCTAATCACTCACGCACATCCTACGAGGTATAAAACTTATTTACATAATTTTCTACTTCATAATTACATAGCATACATATTTATATATGATCATAACATCTAGTACATATGAATATATCACCACACCATGTTTGTAAATATATATTGTTTATAAAAATTAAAGTAGTAAATATCTCACAAGAATAATATGCTTACTTTGTCATGTTAAAACTTTATAACAAATGTTGGGTAAACATGTAACAAGTAATATTAAAATGGGTAATTATAAAAGTGAGTTTAAAAAGTGTTAATAATCATATACTTGTGTTATTCAATTTATTTTTATGATTTTCGGTTTTTATTGGTTAGTATGTATCTATATTGGTTATTGAAGATTTGGTGGAAGAGGTTACGATAGTGAAGGTGTGTTGAAATTTTTGCAATTAAAGTGGTTATTCGAAATATAATAGTTTGCTGATTTGCATTCTTTTCGAGAAAAAACAGGCAGCTAGAGTCGGGTTGGGTAAGCGAAAGCTTAAAAATCTGAAAATATGCTTAAATACCTTCGCGTAGATAGGTAGAACACTAAAAACGGACTTATAACGGAAAAGTTACGACGATTCAAAGTTTTGACGAAAACTACGTAATTTCAGCAAAACGTCATTATTAGAAACAAGTACTGATTTTTATGCTTCGAACCTATTTTTGAGTCATTTAAAGTCGAGATCGTCGAAAACTTATAGAATAACTTAGTTAGAATATATTTGGATGTTTCGGAAAAGTCCGAGATCTAGTTAAACGGAATTATAACGAACGAGTTATGGCCATTTTAAATGTTGGGCTGAAAACTATATTATATATCTATATTAAACCGTTACGTCAGTGGCATTATTTTGAACGTTTTTTTATATTTTTTTACTAAGTGCTACTATTTTAAACATTTTTTTAATGTTTTTTTATTAAGGGTTCCGGTGGGACTTTTTTATGGTTTAGGGCTTAGCCAGGCCCACGATGTTTGGCCCGTTATGACCACAGAATGTTGTAGTTTTGTTGGGCCTTTTTTGAGCAGTATATATGTCGCTTCGTTTTCTTTGCTATGAAGCTACGTGTCTTCTCCAGATTTTTTGGTAGGTACGCCGTTTGTTGGATCATTCGTTCATTATTCCATGTTCGATTTCTCTCTTTGTGTTTTTCTTTTGCATGTTTGTTGTAGGTTGTTTCATCAGTGTGTGTGTAAGTCAGTAGGTGTTTGGTGTTGTTTACGAGCTATAGTATCTATTATTGTTTGTTATTTTTTTTGCATGCACGTTAGTTCGGCTATTCTTTTGCAGCGTGTGGGTTGTTTTGGTTAGGGATTGTTGTGTTTAGGTTGCTTTGTTGTTAGATGCTTTGATTATTAGTATGAGAGTTAAGAGTAAGGCATGCAAGAGGGTGGATGTTGTTGATAGTTGTCCTCGAAATTTAGAACCCAGTGAGCATGTTGTGAGCCTAGGTGGTTGTGCGTTGGATTCGCGTGGTCTGGTTACAGTTGAGGAAGGTGTTGTAGGATGTAATGTTACTGTTCATGGAATTTTGGGACGCGATGTTGTTGGTCAGGGTGGTGCATCGTTAGATAGTCATCGGAATAGTCGTGATGGTGCGTTGGAGGAGAGTCAGGCTTCCAATAAAGGGGCTTGCCATTCAAATGTCGAGCAGTCAACAGGTTCTGAGCGTATCTTTTTGTTTTTCTGAAATAGGGGTTTTCATTGTTTGCTTGACATTGTGACGAATATTTTACTACTTTGATAACAGGATCGACACCTATGCACATTGTTGCGCGTGCTGCTAGCCCTTCAGTTGAACACTCTTATGTTTCTGTTCGTGAAAATGTTAGTGTCTCTCTGTTGCAGCACCCGATTGTGGTTCCTGATGTTGGGAAATTTTTGAATGATTCAACAGGTTTAGTGGCAGTCTTTTAAGTTAATTTGGTCTAATTGTTTTGTTCTACATGTTAACAGCCTTTTTTTATGTGGGGTATTGCAGTTCATCCTCGATTATCCATAAATTTGGATTTTCGAACGAGAGGCATATCTTATGTTCCACCTTCGAATGCTCAACTACCTGTTAATCTGGATGTCCAGTCAAGGGCTATTTCTTTTCTTGAAGCAGCGACACTAGAGCATGGTGGGTGGAAAGTTGATGAAGGTGTAACACTTCTTCCCACAAAACGACTCCGTACAATAAATATTGCTCCTGATGCGCTAGTTGAGGAAGGTGTTGAAGGATGTAGTGTTAGTGTTCATGGTATTTTTCGACGTGATGTTGGTAGTGAGGGTGGTGCGTCATTAGATAGTCGTCGTGAGTTTGGGCGGATGCTTGATTTACAAAGTAAGGTTGACGGTACGGATGCTTTACCTGACATGGCTAGAGCTGAATGTACGTTGAAAAGGAAAGTTGGTGACAGTGGTGACGGTGCGCTGGAAGGCCGTGAGGCTTCCAATAAAATGACTTGCCTTTCAACTGCCGGACAACCAACATGTTTTGAGCATGCCTTTTTTGTTTTTATGAATTACAGGTTTTCATTGTTCATTTGACATTGTGATGGATATTAACCTATGAGTGTGCATGTTGCTATGCGTGTTGCAGTCTCTTTGGTTGAATACGCTTCTGTTGACTTCCGGAATGTTGGCTCTGTTGGTGAAAACGTTGCTGATCCTTATACCAACGCTCGATTGTCGCCTGAAAGCGTAGTAGATTTTAGTATTGATGGTGTCTCTCTGTTGCAACGGCCATTGGCAAGTTGGTGCAAGACTAACACGTCACCCCATAAAACGTCGTCGTACAACGAATAGTGTTCCTGATGCCCGTATGTCGTATATGCACGCTGGCAGCCGTGGTTTGGCTACAATGGGTATGGATTTTCTTGCAGCAATGTTTTTCCCGACAACTGTTTTTTATATTTTTTAATGGACGTGTTTCCTATAATAGCTTTGTTATTCAACAGGCCCGCCAGCAGAATATATGGAGTTTGGCCCTTGCAACAGATCATGTCGTCATTGTGGGGCTGTATTTTGGGACGAGGAAAAATTAAGTTATTCAACACTGTCTCGGGGTCCTATATACAATCGTTGTTGTCTGGAAGGGAAGGTGAAAAAATACGGGCTTATAATCAAAGGTTTGCTATGACTTCACTAGGCGCGAATATAGATGAATCCGTAAATGTTGGTAGAGGACCATATGTCTTCAAAATATCTGGGCAGATATATCACCGTTTAGGCAGACTATGTCCAATGCCAGCTTCATGCCCAACGTTTTTGCAGCTCTACATTTACGATACCGACCATGAGGTTCAGAATAGGTTGGATCATTTTTCAGAGGGGGCAAGAAACCTATTAAGACTAGAGATTGTGCAAACGTTAATTACATTCCTTGATCATAACAATGCACTGGTGCAGCTCTTCAGGACGGCAAGGGACAAGCTACAGCAACATGAAGTGCCGCAGTTTAAGGTGAGACTCTTCAGTGTTGGTGATACGCGTACAACACACGTTCGGGGTTAAAGGAAACTTCCTTTTCTTCTAGCAAGTTTTTCAACCACCTAGGCAGTGAACCTAATCGTTGTAGTGTAGTATTAGGGTAAGCCTCAGGATTGATATTGTTCTCTAGGGGAATAGGAATGCTAGTGAGAAATTACTACGCTAAGGTTGGGGTTGAGGAAGATTATTTTTTATTTTTTTATACTTTTTTAGAAAATTGAAAGGTACGAATCTCGGGGTATTGGATTTGGAGGGTGGTACTTCTACCAATTACTCTACTTTTCTAATTATCTAATTAACTAAGCTAAGGGGTAGTCTATGTCTAATTGATGTGTGCTCGTATGATGATTAAAAATGTGTCTACCTAGATACTATTACTCCCTAGTTATCTTTTATTGATGGTTGAATTGTCACGTCCTTATTCTTAACGCGTTGTGTCTTCTAAGGTCGTAGGGTATGATTTTTCCCTAACTCTTTGAGGATACCTTAAGGTTATTGCCTACAAAATCTCTATGATTTATAAACTAACTCTAAGGTTATCTTTGGATTTTTAGCCTACAATAACTCTAGGCAATTATAAACTAATGTTCACAAAGATTACTCAAGCTTTAAAAACACAACGATGGCCTATTGCAATCCTAAGCCAATTACAATTAAGATAAGATGCAACCAATCAATATTGAATAACTAGGTTTCATAGATCTAAGCAAACACACAAGTAATTTAGCCAGACATGGTAAACATGCAAGCATACACACATACAATCGAAGACATAATGAAATCAATGAAGTATATTACTTATCTTGATGTACAATAGGGTATGAGAACCCTAAGATACTGCCCAAGACAACCAAAATTAGGTTGAGGGTTTTACTCCACAATTTTACCTCTCTTAAAAGTCTGAAAATTCGAATTCTATATATAGAGTTACAACTGCGACGACGTCACTCATTAATTGTGACGTCGTCGGATCGCCGCCATTAAGGTTTCGTCTTGGCCAAGTCAACTTTGTGACGGCGTCACGTTAGGGTTGTGACGCCATCGGCTTCATCTTCTAACGACGTATGAATCTAGATCTAGGCCGTCTAAGTTGTGACGCCGTACTCTTTAAAGCTTGACTCCGTCGAGTACAAAATAGCAATTTCACTTCTGAGCCGTCTCAATTAGAGGGATGGCGTCGCCCTTTATTTGTGATGGTGTCGGGTGCTTTTCCAGCAGCTTGAGTGTCTTGATCTTGACTTTAGCTATTTTCTTCACATATTCACGCCTTTTCGTCCAAATAAACATCATTCCAGCATTATGCCTTCAAGAGACCTAAAAAGTGAAAAGGAACGAAATTAAGCAGTAACAGATATAAAAGTAGTCGATTAAGGGCTTAAATGACCCCTCAAAAGTGTACCTTTTAAATCCTTATCAAATATCCCTACTATTGGTATTTGCTTGTCCTCAAGACAATGTGCTTTTGGCCAATTAATTTATAAGTTAGGGGACATGAAGCATTGGTTCAGAACAATTCACAACAAGTATAAGCCCCGCAAAAGTCATAACTAGCATGGAAATTACATACTAGCACCTCACAAGCGGTGTTTGGATACTCTCATCTCTCGGGTGTATATGAAATATATCAAATTGGAAATGGAAGATAAACACTCACTAACCGGTCCTAGTACATAGATTACCATAGGCTTGAGACTAGATCAAACCTCCATCGCTTTGGCGTAAGCACTTAGGAGAAACTATCTAAGAGGTCTTTTAAAGGGTTGTAATGTTAGGCTTACGGTAGGGAAACAAAGGGTTTGGTTGGATAGGCGATTTAGTGGTGGCAAGTCAAAAATCTTTATGTTACAAGCAAGAGAAGAATGGCGTTGCTAAGCCAAGACTCGACACTCTAAACTCTAAATAACTTTGAAACAAACGTACATAAATTTAAAGATACATATAGGATGGTAGCCCCTTTTTTTTCGACACTCTTTTATTTTCATACACTTTTACTCTACCATCTTCTATGATAACATCAAAATATAAGGGATTTATAGGCACATCCCTACACTTGAGTTTTTATTACTCTAACACTAATTTGACCCGAATTGAAAAGATCAAAACACTTGGAGTACATTATTACGTAAATAAAGGGAATTTGAATTTAACGTTCTTTCCCGTCACTTCATAAAATTTAACTTTTCCCATGGGTCCCAATCATCCCAAAACAGTATACAAAGGATATGACTCGACTTAGCAACTTATGCAAGCAACTAGATGATTGAACTAAGGGTTTAGTATGATAAGAATAATGCACTAAAAGTGAGTGCATACAAGGTAGGCTAAGGCGATTTGGGTGTACATTTGGGGGGTGGATTGTAAACAATGTTCTTCATTGATATTCCGGAAAACCGAAACCTCACGAGAACCGTGAAAAGGATAGGCTCTGAGGGGTTAACTAGGGGTATCGTGTACTAAAGATGAGTACAACGCAAGGGTGTGGGGGAATTACTCAACCGATGTGGAAGAAATAATTATAATACGGGTACAAACAAGGGTTATCCTAATGCCTCTTATCATTTAGTTATTCGTAACTACAAAAGTGTAGTCTCACTAGCGATGTCGGGATGCATCACAAAACAAGTTCTAGAATCTATTATACTACCGGTGCATTCTCGAAGCATTAAAGGTAAATGCTTTAATTCCTACAAATCTAGGGGCGAACCTCACATTTTTGGGGTGGAATTTGAGTAGTAAAGGGTTTTGTGCTAGTCATATAACTTCCTATCCATGAGACGTTTTATTAAAACTAATGGCCCACTCCTACATGTCATGAAAAATTTTAAATTTGGTGCCAAAATTACCCTAACCAATATTTCTCATGGTTTATTACACAAATGAAATTGGACAAGACAAATAATCAAGGATAAGCATAGTTTCAAAGTTCCCGTTTTATTCTCCCTCCCTACACTTAAACTGAACATTGTCCCCAATGTTCCCCGAAAGTATCAAAGTTATGATAATGGAAGGTAATTAAAAGCGAAAAAAACTAATACTCCCCTGATTAGCTCGGTAGGATCCGTGTGAGGTAGTGGTTAAATCCTTCTTCAAGAAGAATGTATGTGTGAAAAGCTCCATCCAATCTTATGTTTCTTCTTCTTGATAAATAAAACCTGCAAACTTAAGAAAACAGATGAAATCTTCGCTTAAAATCGGCGGTAAAACTGTATATGACTCAACTATACTAGGATATAATGCTTGTGGAATGGATGTTTACAGGTTTTCTGGAAAATTAAGACCTGAGAAATTCCAAAAATTTATAAGTAGCATAGAAAACGAGAGAAAATAAGGTAAGCTGTATTAGCTCCTCCTGACGCCGTCAGGTTGCAATCCTGACGCCGTCAGGTTATCCTGACAGAAACTGGTCTGCTGCGTTTTTCTGGAAAAATTCTGGAAATATTATATCTTTAGAATCTGGAAAAATTCCTGCAAAACATCCATTATGACTCGATACAAGCATATGACTCTAACAAACACACATATATATTTTTTTCAAGAATTGTAATTCTTATGTTCACGTTCTTTAAAAAACGTGTGTAATCTTCCCTACACTTATCCTTTTTGTAAAATACCTTTATATGTAATTAAGACGAGGTTAAAGACAAAATAAAGCAGTTTCACAAATTCAAACATGAGAATAAACAATCAATGAAAAGATATATGACACAAAAACAAGCAAACAATTAAGCATGGGTTGCCTCCCACGAAATGCTTTTCTTTATTTATGAGTCTTGTAGCTAGACTCGAAGTCGTGCCCCTACGTTCCTTTTATTTTAGAAGCCCATTCAATTTCCTTAACTCTTCTCTCATCATGAATATACTCAGGGCCTAACTCTAGACAAGCGGTGTAGTGCACCTTGTTCTCCCAATCTACTTCAAAGGCCGGAATGTTTTCTACATCAAGATCATCAATACCCTCAAACTTCTTATTCTTGTAGGGCATTATATATTTAACACACTCGGTCCCGTTTGAGAACTTTGCTATTCCTTCTTCTTGATCATAAACCATCTTAGATTCCTTAATAAATGGTCTCCCAAGGATCACATCTCCTAAAAACCCATCGATGATGCCCTTAACATCTTCCAAGATCATGAAATCATACCTATACGTGAAGTTACCTACGAAGACATTCAATCCTTTGACCCTCTCAACATAGTTACTCACTTTCCTAGGGTGAAAGGGGTCCCTCAGAGGTCCTAATTTTTTGCTCATGATCCAATTGTAGTAGAGCCTAGACATTATGTTCATGGGTGCTTTATAGTCAATGTAAGTGTGATCCCTATATAAGTATCCAATCAGACACGATATTTTAATGTTTTTAGGGTCACCACTTTTTATGCAAGGCTCGAAAGGTGGTCGTGGGAAGTTAACTACGTTATAGTGATAGGCGGTTTCCTTCCCATTAAGGTATGAATCGAAATAATCCCTAAGTTCCTCCTCCTCCTTACTACCTTTCATAACTTCTAATACCTTATAATCTCCTTCTTCTAACTCATCATCCAAATAACTTGAGGTCGAATTACTATCTAAAGCACTAGTAGATTCCTTAAGAGCTTCCTCAAGGGAACTTTCAATTATCCTATTCAATTTCTTAAGCTCTCCAATTTCACTAACAATACGAGCTCGAAGTTGGTTGGCAAAAGTTAGATCAAGTGGTAGGTTATTGTTTGGTGGGTTATCACCTTCCATGATGAAAAGTGATGGGGTTACTAACACAGTCACGAAGAAGGGGGATAGACTACGAGGAAGCTAAAAATGAATAAAAAATCTTACTCGATAGGAATCAAGTAAGGGAACCTAAATGAGATAGAAATCTAACTAGCTATTCTATTCCCCGAGCAAGTTTTTCAACCACCTAGGCAGTGAACCTAATCGTTGTAGTGTATTATTAGGGTAAGCCTCGGGATTGATATCGTTCTCTAGGGGAATAGGAATGCTAGTGAGAAATTACTACGCTAAGGTTGGGGTTGAGGAAGATTATTTTTTATCTTTTTTATATTTTTTTAGAAAATTGACAGGTACGAATCTCGGGGTATTGGATTTGGGGGGTGGTACTTCTACCAATTACTCTACTATTCTAATTATCTAATTAACTAAGCTAAGGGGTAGTCTATGTCTAATTGATGTGTGCTCATATGATGATTAAGAATGTGTCTACCTAGATACTATTACTCCCTAGTTATCTTTTATTGATGGTTGAATTGTCACGTCCTTATTCTTAATGCATTGTGTCTTCTAAGGTCGTAGGGTATGATTTTTTCCCTAACTCTTTGAGGATACCTTAAGGTTATTACCTACAAAATCTTTAGGATTTATAAACTAACTCTAAAGTTATTTTGGATTTTTAGCCTACACTAACTCTAGGCGATTATAAACTAATGTTCACAAAGATTACTCAAGAATTAAAAACACAACGATGGCCTATTGCAATCCTAAGCCAATTAAAATTAAGATAAGAGACAACCAATCAATATTCAATAACTAGGTTTCATAGATCTAAGCAAACACACAAGTAATTTAGCCGGACATGGTAAACATGCAAGCATACACACATACAATCGAAGACATAATGAAATCAATGAGGTAGATTACTTATCTTGATGTACAATAGGGTATTAGAACCCTAAGATACTGCCCAAGACAACCAAAAATCGTTTTAGGGTTTTACTCCACAATTCTACCTCTCTTAAAAGTCTGAAAATTCGAATTCTATATATAGAGTTACAACTGCGACGGCGTCACTCTTTATAGAGTCACAACCCCAACGTGACGCCGTCGGCAGCATCTTCTGACGCCGTCTGAATCTACATCTAGGCCATCTGAGTTGTGACGCCCTACTTTTTAAAGCCTGACGCAGTCAGGTACAAAATAGCAATTTCACTTCTGAGCCGTCGCAATTAGAGGGACGCCATCGCCCTTTATTTGTGGCGCCGTCGGGTTCGTTTCCAGCAGCTTGAGTGTCTTGATCTTGACTTTAGCCATTTTCTTCACATATTCACGCCTTTTCGTCCTAATAAGCATCATTCCAGCATTATGCCTTTAAGAGACCTAAAAAGTGAAAAGGAACAAAATTAAGTAGTAACTGATATAAAAGTAGTCGATTATGGGCTTCAATGACTCCTCAAGAGTGTACCTTTTAAATCCTTATCAATTGGAAAGGCATCGCAATATGAGTTGCCTACTGCTGATGCAGTCGGTGCTATAGTTTTTTATGACATGGAGGAGAAGGAGAGCGACTTTGATGTCATACTTGAAGCTCATTCTGGGGAAGCGTAGAGGATTAACAAACTACATGAAATATATATGCCATCTCAGTTTCCATTCGTGTTCCTCTTTGGCGAGCATGGCTATCATATAGATCTACATATCTTAATGTTGAATCAAGTTCAACACGTAGGGGCCAAAAAATGTCTATGAAAGCATTTTATTGTTATCAGTTACAGGATAGGCTTGGATATTACAACCTGTTGAGTAGAGGTGGGAGGCTATTTCAACAATATGTTGTCACAACATATTGTAGTATAGAACATAGTAGAATAGATTTCATTAGAGCTAATCAATCAATGATTAGAGGAGACTATTTAACGAGGTATGTATGATGCTATTGCACATGGTGATGTTGATGGTTCGGATGTGGGGTTGAGAATTATTTTGCCTTCGTCATTTACTGGGTGCCCCCGATATATGTATAGTCATTATTTAGACGCTCTGGAAATCTGCAGGGTGCATGGCAACCCTGCATTTTTTGTTACGTTCACATGTAACACCAAGTGACCTGAAATACAGGAATACATGGCTGCATATCCAAACCTTACGGCAGCTGACAGACCGGATGTTATAGACCGTGTATTTGAGCGTAAAATTCACTCCTTTATTAACTATCTACGGGAGTCTCGACCTTTTGGCTCAGTGAATGCAGGTATATTATATTTAGATTACCATGTTCACAGCTTATGTACTTATATGTGTATGTCATCCACATAAAAAAACTTATTGCTTCTTTATGTTTCTTCTTTTCAATGTTGTACACGGTGGAATTCCAAAAAAGGGGTCTGCCACATTGTCACATATTGTTGTGGGTATCACGTAGGCCTGGAATGATGAGGCTGGAGGATGTAGATAGGTACATAAGCGCATAACTACCCCATCAGCAAAGCGATCCAGAAGGGTTCAGAGTTATATCAGAATTTATGATGCACGGTCCCTGTGGGGCTGCATTTTTGAATGCAATTTGTATGCGTGATAGAACGACATGTAATTTTTTTTTCCAATGGAGTACTGCGAAGCCACATTTTTTGACAAAGCTAGGTATACGCACTACAAAAGGAGGGACGTGTAGATAGATGCACACCGAAGTGGTGTCAGGTTAGACAACGCTTACATTGTGCCATACAATCGTGAACTATGTATGAGGTTTTATGTACATATAAATGTTGAATATTGTGGTTGAACGATGCTCATAAAGTACCTCTTTAAATATTTCAAATGGTATGGACAGAATTATTGCTCGGGTGTCCAGGAAAATAGGTGAGGCACAACATAGCCACGCGGGTGCTTCGACTTCCAGTAGCAGTTCACTCATGGGTATGGAAGAGATAAAGAACTTCGTGGATGCTCGTCATGTCAGTCCTCACGAGGCTTGCTGGCGTATATTTGGTTTTGATATCCACAGTAGGGAACCGGCGGTCCAAATCCTTGTTGTTCACCTTGAAAACACGCAGCATGTTTCTTTCAAAGCATCACAGACAGTGCAATCTATACTAAATAATCCAAGCACCAGACGAACAACTTTGACAGAATGGTTAGCGTTCAATGAATCATCAACATTTGGAAGGCATTTAACGTATTTGCAGTTTCCGTCAGAGTTTGTGTGGACAAAAGGTGAAAAAACTTGGACTCCTAGGCGCAACCTCAACAAAACTGCAATTGGCCGATTAGCATATGTGCACCCAACTGCGGGCAACCTATTTTACCAGCCTATGTTACTATGTCATCAAAGAGGATGTGCATCGTGTGCAGCCATTCGGACTGTTAACGGTTTCACATACGTGACGAATAGGGAAACCTGCGAAGCTATGGGTTTGTTACAAGATGATCAAGAATGGATTACAGCTATGCAGGAAAGCTGCACAACGGCTACTGCATTTCAGTTGCGATCACTCTTTGCACAGATACTGTTGTTCACGGATATCACAAGCCCAATAACACTTTGGCAAATGTTCTGGAGACGAATGTCAGATGATTTTAGGATTTAGAAAATCCAGTTGTTAAAGTATCAGTCACCTCAAGTATATGTAATCGTTAGAAAGCTCGTAGTCGTAGTTATTTAATGTTAGTGAGTATTTAGTTAAGTAACACCATGGAGGATGGACGAGTCTTTACCCACTGTATGCCTGATCCACAACCCGTAGGAGGCGTATTTTGTAAGATACTATAAATACCCTCTACCTCCCAAGGTAGAGTGTTGGAGCTCATAATAAGATTTTTCTTTCTCTCACTAAGCTTCCTAAACCTCTAAACTTTCTCTCTCTAAAACCTTAAGCCATACGCCCCATTTATGCTATGGTTTGATGTGTTTGTGAAATCCAATATGTTACAAATGGTATCAAGAGCCATGGTTTGATCATCCCTCCTACATGTTCTTGGATTTCTAGTGGTTTTATATGGTTTTTTGGTTTGAAAAATGTTAGTGGTATTTGCATCATTTGGACCATTTCTAGTGTTAAAGTTTGGATGTTGATTGTACTTTTGTGTTTAGAATCATCATAAGTGGTTAGGTTGTGATTTGGATGGCTTGAATCACTGTGGTTGGATTGTTTTTGTTGTTTTAAAGGATGCGATTTGTGTTTCGTAAAGTTGTTCTGACGAGCGAGTTGTCCTTTGTTGGAAGCGATTTGTGTCAGTTGAGAATCGCTTGTTTAAGCGATTTGTCAGGCTAGTGGTTGTACTTGTGTGATTTATGCGGAGAGGCGATTTGTCACTTTAAGCGACTTGTTTATTTAAGCGAGTTGTAGTTTAAGTGATTTGTCTTGGTTAAGCGATTTGTCATTTAAGAGGTTTGTTGGTTTAAGCGACTTGTATGGTTAAGCGACTTGCTTATTGAAGCGAGTTGATTGTTTAAGCGATTTGTCTTATCAAGCTACTTGTCAGTATAAGCGATTTGTTAGTTGGAGCGACTTGTCTGTTTTGAGCGATTTGTTGGCTAAAGCGACTTGTCACTTTGAGCGATTTGTCTCTTGAGATTTAGTGTTTTCTTCGTGTTACATTTTACGGTTTTCTCTTGATTTAGTAAAATCCCCGTAAAAGAATCTATTTCCCAGTTTAATCAAAGAGTTTTAAAATCCCGTAAAATCAGTAATCATGTCTACCAACGTACCTACTATCATCTCTTCTATTGCTGAAGACGTTCAAGCTGCTGGATCCGATACTCGTCCACGTATGCTAGACATAACTGATTATGAATCATGGGCTCAATGAATTAGGTTGTACTGCTTGGGTAAAGAAAATGGGGTCAACATTCTCAAATCAATTGATGAAGGACCGTACCAAGTTGAGACTACCAGAGACATACTCGACCTGCTGTTGATGGATCAGTGACATTAGGATTGGATAGACCAAAGACATATGATGAACTTACTGACAAGGAGAAAAAGAGATACGATGCTGATATTAGGGCTTCAAACATTGTACTTCAGGGTCTACCAAAGGACATCTACAAGTTAATCAATCACAACACTGAAGCCAAAGCATTTTGGGATAATGTCAAGATGCTTCTCTCCGGTTCAGAATTAACTAAAGAAGACAGAGAGTCTCAACTGTATGATGATTTTGAGAACTTTAAGATGAACCCAGGGGAAAATGTCACTGAATACTATGTGAGGTTCCACAAGCTCGTGAATGACATGAGGAATATCAAAATGACAACATGAATCCCAAATGGCACAAATTTGTCACTGCAGTCAAACTTAACAAAGGATTGAGGAACACCAATTATGAGCAACTGTATGCTTACTTACTACAAAATGAGAAACATGCTTCGTTTGAGCGAATGATCATGGAAAAGTTCAAGACCAATGCTGGAGATGCAACCTCTTCAAATGACTTAACTGCATTCTACACCAATGTAGGGATTACTACCAAAGCATCACAAGTCATACCTACTGGAAATGGTAACCACAAGCTCATTCCTGATCCAGGGTATAAGCCTCCTGATGCTTAAGCAGTCATGGAACACTTTGTCAATAAACTGGCTCTTATGGTCAAGCAAAACTTGAATCTCACCCCACACACCAACAATCATCTCAGAACTGCGTCAAATCTTCATAATCATGCTACTGTTAAAGAAGGAAACATAGTGGTGCAAAATGTGCAAGGAAAATAAAATGCATACCTTCCACATAATGAGCAAGGGAACGTTGGAGCTAGATATGGGTATGTTGGAGCTGGATATGGGAATGGTGTTGCTGGATATGGGAATGTTGGTGGTGGTGGTGGATATATGGGTAATCAGAATCGTGGAAGGAATATGGCTCAAGGTCAAGTAAAGCCCATTAAATGTTACAACTGTGGTGGAGAAGGACACATCGCAAGGAATTGCACTCTTCCAAAACGTTCACAAAATGCAGAGTACTTCAGGGACAAGATGCTGCTGGTCCAAGCTCAAGACAGTGGAGCAATGTTGAATTAGGAAGAATTGCTATTTCTTGCTGAGGGAAATGCCAAAACTTATGATGCTGATGTGGATGAACAGCCAGTACAGGGTATGGGTCAGAACAATCCCAATGCATCTCAAGTCGCAGACTGTCATGCGTTTGATTCAGATGTTGATGACGAACCAACTGCCCAGACCATCTTCATGGCTAATATATCACCAATGGTAACTCCAAGAGCTTCTTCACCTAAACAGGCCACTCCTTCCAGGGAATCTATCATCTCAGAGGTATTAAAACTATACGATGATGTTGATGTGCAAAAGATGCACGACAAAGTACAATCAACTGAAATTATTGAATCAGATATTGAAAATATGGGTAATATCAATGTTGTCCCATATGAGAAATATGTGAAACAAAATGAAAGTGAAATTGTATCAAGTAATGCATCTTCTGCAGTCAATGATGACTATATTTTTGATGAATTCACTGCATGTGCCCCTGATGATTCTATTATTTCTGAACTAAACGCCTATAAAGAACAAGTTGCTATTTGTGAATAACGTGCTAAGTTCGAATTGACCACCCGTGAGCAGGAGATGGATAACCAAATACGTACAGTTATTAGAAAAAGTAATTTTAGAGAAGAAATGTTAAAAAAAGAGGTAAACTCCTTACAAGAAAAGCTTACAAAAACTGTTAAGCAAAAGCAAAAACTTCAAGAAAATGTTAAAGTGCTTAAACAAGAATTTAATGCTAAGGAATCAAAACTCTTGAATGACTTTTCCAATCTAAAAACGTTGAAAAATGAACTTGAAAATAAACTGTACGTACAAGGGAACACCATTCAGACTGCTCACATGATCACTAAGCACAGAGTCTTAAGCGATAAGCATAGTATTCCCCTAGTTGAGGAGCCAAATCCCGAGTACTGTAAAGAGGCTAAAGCTTACCATACGATTGTATATGATGGTAATGAGATCCTCAAGCCTAGGCAAACACCATCATGTATTGGAAGCACGGAAGAGGATAGAAAATTAGAAGATGCCTCTAGGGAGAAAATGGATAAGAAGCTAAAAGATCCTCAGTGTAAAAATCAAAACATAACGGTCAAACCCCATGATTAAACTAAAGAAAATTGGATTTCCCTGAACATGTTTAAGCCTCAAACTCAACTAACCCCAGAACAAGTATTTTGGAAAAAAGACATGGATGAGCAAAAAGAAAATGTACTTGTTGAAACAAACACTCCCCTTAGGAAAGTGCCTCCAGCTACTGTGTATCCTCCGAATACACCAATGCATTTAGTTCCTAGAACTCTTCCCACTAAGAGCAAGACCTTAATCAGCCTGTATGTTGTTTATCAACTATTCATTGATTTTGAGAAGACATATAAGAAGAGAATCACACCTATAGGGATAACTGAAGGGGAGAGGGGTTTTGAGCAAACTAAAAAATGCTATTTAACTGAGGTCATACCTTTCTTTAAAAAAATTAAAAAATCAATTTGAGAGTCTTCAAAAGGGGATAGACTCAGAGATTAAAGAAAAGAAAAGGAATTTGATGAAATGATAGTTGAGGTCAATAATTATGAACGTGAACTCAAATATAATGAAATTAAAAGGAAGAATCTGCATATCTTAAATGAGAACTTGATATCAAGTTGTGTGGCTCAAGATGTGTTTTATATTGTTACTAAGTATTCTATTACTGCTTCTCAATTTCATGAATTATCTGTTTCTTAGAAAGTTTCCCAAGATCGTGTCATTGAGCTTGAAAACAAAAACTCAAAACTAAATGAGAAAATTGATCAGGATGATCACGATAATTTGGTAAAACACTTTTCTAAGCTGGAAGTTGAAAATTTTGATTTGCAACTAAAATATCAACATCTCAAAGAAAATTTTAAAACCTCAAACATCAAGATACCCTCGGATGTTCCAGAGTTTGATGCAGTTTTAGAAATAAACAAACGTGACGAACAGATTCGAGCTCACTATAACACGATCAGAAAGTTGAAAACCCAAAATTCACAATTAAAAGGTGAAAAGAACAATGTGACTGGCTCCCAAATGCCTCCTCCTTTAGATTCTCAATCTTCTCAAAACTTTCATCTTCAAAACATCATTAACGTATTACAACAAGAAAATGAGAGTTTTCTAGAAGAAAATGAAAAGGTCAAACGACACTTCAAAGAGTTATACGATTCAATGAAAGTCACTCGTGACAAGAAAAATGAAAAAATAACTTCGTTACAAAAGGAAATTGAGAATCTAAAGAGTCAGTTAAAAGGGAAAATGCCATTTGTCTTTAATGAGAATGTTGCATCAAAGGCATCAACAGATTCTAAATATACTGTGAGTGTTAAATACATTCCTCCTCATCTTAGAAATAACGAACTTGTGTTTCATAACTATTTATGTCACCTTAAGGATAGTCTAGAATGTCTCCGTGAGATTGTAGAAGAGGATCGCATAAATAAGCCACTTGATAGTGAAATTCGGTTTGCATGCTTATATGCCAAATGATCTCAGGGGCTGTTAGAATGTTTAAGAGCAACATGCCCTAAATCCTTATGTGAGAAAGATAAAGCTGTGATGCCTTGTTCTATGCCTACTGCTAAGCATGCAACCCATTCTATGCCTTATTCGATGCCAAAAGTCAAGCATGTGAGCTTTGATGTGCCTATAAGTACTTCAGATCCCAGCACTTCTAGATCAGGAATGCAAAAAGTAGCAAAACCAACTAATGTTCCCATAATTCCCTCTACAGGAGTAATCAATGGTACAAAAGCAAGCGGGTCAAAGCCTCCAGGAAATACAAAGCAAGATAGGACCTCGCAAGCTAAGAGTGATCAATGGAGGAAAGTAGAAGACCACCCTAGGAACTTTAAGTTTGAATTGAATAAAACGAATCGTGTTGATTCTAGTATTAGCTATAAGCGTACTGTAATTAATTCGAATTCTGCTACTATTTGCAAAACATGTAATGAATGCTTGATTTCTGGTATTAATCATGAATGTGTTGTGAATGAGTTGAGTAATACTGCAAAATCTCATGTTAAAATGGTTAACACTAGCAAACAAGATAAAAAGGTCAGAAGACCAAGGAGGAAGAGGACTAGAAAACATTGGAAACCAACAGGAAGAAAATTTAGTAATGTAGGTTATCATTGGATACCTACTGGCAGTAAATTCAATCCTAATGAGTTGTGCCCTAAATTATCTAGATCAATGCCCATTAGGAAATGGATGCCCACTGGTAGAACTATACCTTTAAGAAGTGAACATACTTTGAAAAGATCTACTGTTTCTACTAGCCCGGCATCTACCTCAAATGATGTTATTGATTATGTTTCTAATGCGGATGTTCCAATTTCGTTTTCTAACCAAGTTATCCATTCTTGTCTGTGTTCAACTGCAGGTCGTTCAAATCGTTCTGTGGTACTTGGACTCGGGCTGTTCTAAGCATATGGCTGGAGACCGCTCGCGGCTCATGAACTTCGTGAGTAAAATCATTGGGACTGTTAGATTCGGGAATGACCATTTTGGTGCAATTATGGGTTATGGAGATTATGTTGTTGGTGATAGTGTAATCTCCAGGGTATATTATGTTGAAGGTCTTGGTCATAACCTGTTTTCTGTTGGTCAATTCTGTGATTCCGATCTAGAGGTGGCTTTTAGAAAACATACTTGTTTCATTAGAGAACTAGATGGTGTGGAACTTTTAAGAGGAACACGTGGTACAAACCTATACACCATCTCTATCGAAGATATGATGAAGTCTTCTCCTATCTGCTTATTGTCAAAGGCTTCGAAAACAAAGTCATGGTTATGGCATCGTCGCCTCAATCACTTGAACTTCGGCACCATTAATGATCTTTCCAGAAAGGACCTAGTAAGAGGCTTACCCAGATTAAAGTATGAAAAATATCATCTTTGTTCAGCATGCCAATTGGGAAAAAGCAGGAAATATGCCCACAAACCCAAACCCGCAAACTCAGTTATGGAAGTTCTTCAAACTCTTCATATGGATTTTTGCGGACCTATGAGAGTGCAAATGATAAATGGGAAGAAATATGTATTAGTCGTTGTTGATGACTACTCTCGATTTACTTGGGCTAAGTTTTTTAGGACAAAGGATGAAACTCCAGATGTCATCATCAAACTTATCAAACAGTTGTAGGTTCGACTTAACAAGACTGTTAGAATTGTTCGAACAGACAATGGCACGGAGTTTCTTTAACAAAGACTTAAGTCAATTTTATGAAAGCATTGGAATCAGTCATCAAAGACGTGTTCCACGTACGCCTCAACAGAACGGTGTAGTTGAAAGACGAAATCGGAGCCTTGTTGAAGCTGCAAGAACAATGCTAATTTACTCGAAGGTTCCAATGTTTCTTTGGGCTGAAGCCATTGCCACTGCTTGCTACACCCAAAATCGCTCCCTCATACACACCACTCATGGAAAAACTCCATACGAACCATAAACGAAAACCTGATCTCTCCTACCTTCGGGTATTCGGTGCTTTGTGCTATCCAACGAATGATGGTCAAGATTTAGGTAAATTAAGAGCTGAGGCGGACATTGGAGTTTTTGTAGGTTATGCACCTAACAAGAAGGGTTATCGAATCTACGACAAAAGAACCCGAGATATCATGGAAACTATTCACGTCACGTTCGATGAGCTGACCGGGGCAAATGGCTCCAGGACAATCAAGTTCTGGACCCGCATCTCAACATTCATTAAGTAATCCCATTAGTTCTTCTTTTGTACATAACCCCTCACAAGCAATTCCATATGTACCCCCTTTGGAAGATGATTTGAAGAAATTGTTTGATCCAATGTTTAATGATCAGTCAAATCCATCAACAGAGGCTGCCCCTAACCTAGTCAACGTAGATAACCCTTCAGTTTCTATGTCATTGAGTCAAGAAGCGCCTACTGCAGATCACTCATCCTCATCATCAAATCCTCAATCATCGAGTGTACATCATGGAAATGTTTTTGGTACCTAAGATGGAGATAACCCCTTTGCTACTCCCGAAGATGCTCCATTTGAGAACATATTTGCTCCTGAACCAACTTTAGAACAACATCAACCATCTTCATCAGGAGATCCAAACTCTGCTACTTCAGTTCCTCAACAACAACCACACGAACACCTTAGAAAATGGACACATGACCATCCATTGGACAACATCATTGGAAACCCTTCTCGTCCAGTTTCCACTCGTAAACAACTTGCAACTGATGCCTTATGGTGCTTCTTCAACTCCGTACTACCTAAGGTCGAACTAAAAGACGTTAAAACTGCCATGACTGAAGACAGCTGGTTCAATGCCATGCAAGAAGAAATTCATGAGTTCGATCGACTAGATGTATGGGAATTAGTACCTGCTCCTGACTGTGCTATGATCACTGCTCTAAATTTGATTTTTAAAGTAAAACTTGATGAGCATGGTGATGTGCTAAAGAACAAGGCTCGATTGGTTGCAAAAGGATATCGTCAAAAGGAGGGTATTGACTTTGAAGAATCATTTGCTCCAGTTGCACGTATCGAGGCGATCAGAATCTTCCTGGCTAACGCTACAAGTAAGAACATGGTATTCTATCAAATGGATGTAAAGACGGCTTTTCTTAACGGAGATCTGAAAGAAGTAGTATACGTCAGCCAACCTGAAGGTTTTGTGAATCCAGAGCATTCTACTCATGTCTATCGCTTGAAGAATGTCCTTTACGGTTTGAATCAAGCTCCAAGGGCATGGTACGACACGCTATCGAAGTTTCTTGTATCTAATGGATTCAGCAAAGCAGCAATTGATCCGACATTGTTCACCAGAAATTCAGGCAAACACTTAATTCACGTTCAAATCTATGTTGATGATATTATTTTTGCCTCGACTGACCCCAATGAATGTGACCGTTTTTCTAAAGAGATGGGATCCAAATTTCAAATGTCAATGATGGGACAAATATCATTTTTCTTAGGATTACAAATTTCACAAAGTCCCGGAGGCATTTTTATCAATCAATCTAAATATGCTAATGAAATCTTAAAGAAATTTGGATTTGGTTCTTGTGACCCTGTTGACACTCCCATGGTGGAGCGTACTAAATTGGATGAGGACCACTCAGGGATCATGGTTGACCAAACTAAATATCGTAGTATGATTGGGTCCCTGATGTACCTTACTGCCAGTAGACCAGACATTCTGTTCGTTGTATGCATGTGTTCTAGATACCAGGCTAAGCCTACCAAAAAGCACCTTGAAGCGGTTAAATGGGTATTTCAGTATCTCCAAAGAACCATCAACTTGGGACTTTGGTACCTGAAGGACACCGGTATGTCACTAACAGCCTATGCAGATGCTGGCCATGCAGGGTGTCAAGATACACTTCGAAGCACGTCAGGAGTTTCTCAGTTTTTGGGTGATAAGTTTGCGAGCTGGTCTTCAAAGAAACAAATTAGTACCTCTATATCCTCTACAGAGGCAGAATACATAGCCATGTCATCCTGTTGTGCTCAAATCCTATCGATGAGATCCCAATTATCTGACTATGGCTTTGTATTCAACAAAATCCCTCTGTACTGTGATAACAAGAGTGCCATTGCTCTCTCATGCAACAATGTTCAACACTCAAGAGCAAAGCATATCGACATTCGAAATCATTTCATCAGGGAACAAGTGGATAACGGTGTGGTGGAACTATATTTTGTAAAGACTGAATACCAGTTAGCAGACATCTTCCCCAAAGCCCTTCCTAGAGAACGTTTTGAGTTTATCCTTCCTCGACTTGGTCTAAAGAGTCTACAACCGGAAACACTCAAACGTCTTCAATAGGAAGACGAAGAGTAAAAGTTTTTCTTCATCCATCTCTTGTAAATATTTATTAAAAAATAAATAAATAAATAAATAAAATAACAAAAAAAAAATTATAAAACCCACAAAAAGAAAATAGAAAAACATAAAAAAATTTCAAAAATCTATAAAAATGAGAAAATCTTTGAAAAAGCAAAAAATATTTTTTCCATCTTTTTCTATTCTTCGATGACATCTACGGTCTTTGATTTGTCACTCTAAGAATGACACGGGTCTTTAGATGAAGTTCGAATATATATAAGCTTTTAAAATATATATTGAGAGAATGAAAAACAAAGGTTTATAGTCATTTCCGACTGTACCCCGTTTTAAAAGAAAAGAACAGAGCCATGCTTTATCTTACTTTTCAAATCTCATGCTCTGATTCTAAAAACAAATGTTTGTCACCAAAAAGACGAATGTTTCCTTCACAAATATTTTTCCTTCTATAAATTCTTCTGAAAAATATTTGTTATCTAATGTAAGCTAAATAGCTTTGAAAAATAACTCGGACTCAATTTTTGAAAATCATCTGGACTTGTCATTTGTCAAAATCTCTATCTCTCAATCAACAACTTATGTCATTGATTGAGGGGGAGAATGATTTCAATTTAATCAAAAAGGTTATTTGTCAAACAATTGCAATGTCTTATACAATTGGTTCAGACCTTGGCTAATGTTATGTTTTCATAAGATACTTAAGCATGCTTGAACATTAGAGTTTAAAGTCTCAAAATCTGATCCTTATCAGTTACAATTTTTTTCAAAATCAAGTCACTATTCTCCTCAAAATTTTTCAAAATTTATTTAAATCAATAGAGATCACAAATCTCAAAGGATTTGAAAATTGTGATCGGGGGAGAATTTGTGATTTAAATTGGATATAAACTAATAATTCGATAAATGGTTTTGAAACATTATAACAAGCTCTCCTCCCTACATGTGCCAAACGATTTCAAGATTTCCATGCACATGTTAAGGGGGAGCATCTATATCAAACCAAAAAGGATTGAAACGTGATTGATTTGTCTCTAAGTGCAGGTTCTCCCTAATATGTGCAAAACACTTTTCGAATCTTGATGCACATATTGAGGGGGAGCAACTTTTTGAAAACCACATCCTTTCCCAAAAATATCTTTAACAAAGTATTTAAAATACTAATTTTGATCGGGAAAGTGATGTCGATATTTTTAGAAAATGTTGATCAAAAAAGTGAATTCTTAATTCTCAATCTGAAGATTTTCAAATCCTCTTGCCTCCATGTGCCAAAACGATTTCAAACATACGATGCACATGTTGAGGGGGAGCTTTTTCTGAAATATCAAAAACAATTCAGGTACAAA
Organism: Chrysanthemum makinoi; assembly: GCA_910596185.1. Classification (NCBI taxonomy): domain Eukaryota; kingdom Viridiplantae; phylum Streptophyta; class Magnoliopsida; order Asterales; family Asteraceae; genus Chrysanthemum; species Chrysanthemum makinoi. The sequence continues at coordinate 206,024,429 of OU343222.1, forward strand.
ATGCTTTGATCATAGATCACAAGTACCTGGATTGATTATTCAAACGGTTTTCAAATGGTTTCAATGGCAGAAGAACAATACCAAAAAGACCGACCAAATTTATTTTATGCATGGAGATATAAGGATGGTTAGGTTAGGTATTCGTTCCCACGATCCCGACAGAGCCGGAGGGATCTTCCCAGGGACAATCCACTAGATAGTGTAGAAGTCCTTAGGTATGATGAGAAAAAAAAAAATGAGAAAAGTGAGAAATGGGAAGAGTGCGGACTGAGATAAAGCTAGAACTGGAATAAACCCAACAAGTTTCTAGTTATAAACTCTCGGTAAGCACTGAAGGGGTTGAAGAATGAAAAAGAATTGAATGTGAAAAAGGTGAAAATAAATAGCCCTCCAATAATTCAACCTTAGGGCAGAAACTGGATTCACTACATATGCTACTGGTGGTTACTAAGGTAACACCGGTATTGAAGACAAGACGTCAAGGACCCAGTGACGCTATGCACTACAACTTCCCAAGCTACTCAAGTTGCTCTTAAAAGGACTTGTTTCATTCTCACGGGGAACCTACATAATCTATCGACTTTCTCTTAGAGATTTTCGATATTGAAGAAGGAGACCCTCTCCCTAGTCTCCGGCATAGGAACCAAATGTGCACTATTGAGTCTAGAGCCACGAGATCATCAATAAATCTCTCTAGGACACAATCAATGAAGACTCACTGTTTCACACAATGTGGAAAGTGAGATTATATCTTAAGAGTCCTACACATTATCCTTGTGGTATTGCCAGAACATCTGAGTGATATGTAAAATATTCACGATGAAGATGGAAATCCGTCTAGAGCCAACATCAAACAAGCTCTTGGTAGGTAACATGTGAGATCTATCCAATAGATCAAACTTGTGACAACTGGATTGAAACAATGGGGCGATTCATGATTGAATCAACCTTGGTCCAGGAAATGGATTGACGGATACCTTTGAAAACCCGGTCGATGTGCTTAAAATTCTTCTCTCTAGCACATTGACTATGTATTAATATTTCAAAATAAAAGGTGTTTATGATTGATAATTGATTTTCCTTAAAACCTTCGTTGTATTGCAAAAACACTTTATATTGAGCAGTACGCGATTGTTTTTAAAATCTATTTTCATCAATCAGTGAATCTCAATTCGCTGGTTCACTCACTCCATGTTGTCCTCTTTGAGACGTTCCGGTTTGAGAATGGCTAGAGCAGCTGCGAAACCCTGTCAAGGAGATTCTTCGGAGTTATACCTGATCACAGGCAGTACTTGTACTGATCAACGGGGAACCGTGGGCCGTGTACCTCAATTCAACGAAAGTGATCAAAGACACTTTTTGTGCGTTTTATTGCTAACTGTTGTATGCAGGTACACCCAACGTTTGCAGCTGATCAGAATTGAGAGGTCAATCCATAGCCGCATGCTCACACAACACATTCATTTCTAAAGAAATCATGATAAGTGCATCAACGACTCTGATATTTTCACTCCATGCTTCTGCTACGCTGCTGCAAATATCATGAATCAACTAAAGCTTCCGCTACTCTGATGAGAAGAAATCATGATCCAGAATGTGAGCATGTCGGTCCAATGTCACAACATCACATAATGTCAACACTACAAAGGAAGAGTCAGAGATTCTTGATAGCTGATGAATATCTGTTTGTATTCTTTGTATCATGAATCAACTAAAGCTGGCTCAAAACTCATCATCATGTGGATCAGTTAATGACCTCCACTTGGATTAACCAAACATGCAAAACATGAAGAATCAAAGACTACGAACTACTGAGCAAAGAACTTAATCAAGAATTCTATAACAATCAAATGTAATATCTGTTTGTATTCTTTGTAAGTTGAGGTGACCTCCCTTAGGGGGAGATTGTTAGGATTTAGAAAATCCAGTTGTTAAAGTATCAGTCACCTCAAGTATATGTAATCGTTAGAAAGCTCGTAGTCGTAGTTATTTAATGTTAGTTGGTATTTAGTTAAGTAACACCGTGGGGGACGGACGGGTCTTTACCTACTGTATGCCTGATCGACAGCCCGTAGGAGGCGTATTTTGTAAGATACTATAAATACCCTCCACCTCCCAAGGTAGAGGGTTGGAGCTCATAATAAGATTTTTCTTTCTCTCACTAAGCTTCCTAAACCTCTAAAATTTCTCTCTCTAAAACCTTAAGCCATACGCCCCATTTATGCTATGGTTTGATGTGTTTGTGAAATCCAATATGTTACAGATGATGTACCACGTATACTATCAGAGGCACTAGGTGTTCGGAAGCTATTCGTAAACGACCCTGAATTAGAGGATGGGGTTTTATATGAAGTGCAAGCATTGCTCGCCATCCATGGAAAGTCATTGAGGGATTATGGGCTACCAGATCCTCCATCTGGATTGCTAGATTTATTTAGAAACCGTACAGTCATGGAAGAAACATCTTACAATAGAGTTGAAATGGCTTTAGAAAGCAGAAGTCTTATTTCACAATTAAAACACCAGCAGCATCAGGTATTCGACACAATAACAGATGTTGTACACAATCACAGGCAACATTTAATGTTCATGTATGGACATGTGGGAACCGGTAAAACCTTTTTATGGGAAATAGTTATTACAACATTTAAAGCTGAAGGAAGATTGTCTTAGCAGTAGGTTCATTGGGCGTGGCATCATTGTTATTGCCATCCAGAAGAACAGCTCATTCGCGTTTTAAGATCCCGATACAACTAACTGATGAGTCAGTATGTGCAATAAGCAAAAACACGCAGTTGAGTGAACTCTTAAGCCGAATAGAATTGGTCATATGGGATGAAGCACCCATGAATAAAAAGAGGTCTTTTGAAGAGTTAGATAAGACGCTGCGCGACATTCTTAGCAAACCACAGTTACGTTTTGGAGGGAAATCAGTAATGTTAGGTGGAGATTTCCGGCAAACATTGCCAGTAAAGAAAGGCGCTTCAAGAGATGCAATTATTGGTGCATCCATTACTGAATCAGGATTATGGCGACATTTCAAGGTTTTTTTTTGCTGGAAAACATGAGATTGCAAAGGCATGTCATGACGGACCAAGAAAAAATAGAGTGTTGATCGTTTTCAGAGTGGCTGTTAAAGGTAGGAGATGGAAATGTCGACACACAGGATGCCGAAGACCTAGAAAATACCTCCTGGGTGCGCATCCCGGATATCCATTGTTTTCAACCGGGTGGGCAAGCATTGGATGAGCTGATCGAATTCATATATGACAGCGACTCGCTGTAAGCACCCACAGTTACTACATTTCAAGAAAAAGCCATAGTGTGTCTAAAAAACGATATGGCTGACACAATAAATGTACGGATACTCCAACAGGTATCTAAGACATTTGAATTCTATATGAGCGTGGACAATGCAATGCCTATTGGAAACGATGGAGTTGCTACAAAGTTGTTATACCCAGAAGACTATTTGAATTCGATGACGTTTTCAGGAATTCCTCCACACTCCTTGGAGGTGAAAATAGGTGTTCCGGTAATGTTGATGCGCAATTTGAACCTCACGGGCGGTCTGTGTAACGGGACTCGCGTGATCGTCACTCAACTGTTGAGCAGGGTGATAGAAGCAAAGATTATAACTGACACTCGAATAGCGAAAAAGTTTTTGTGCCGTGCATTATTCTGACGGTTAAAGACAACAAGATGCCCTTTGTTTTTAAACGCAAGGAGTTCCCTATTAAATTATGTTATGCAATGACGATAAACAATAGTCAAGGCCAATCACTTGCAAAGATAGGAACTTTTTCTACTGGAGCCTATATTCGGACATGGCCAACTATATGTTTCCCTGTCAAGGGCTACCTCATCAAAGGGTAGGCGAACCAGCCACCAAACACTACAAAAAATATTGTATACAAAGATTTTTTGAATAAAATTAAACTGCAACAGGATTAATTAGTATTTCATATCGGTATGTGAATTTTTTGAAAGCACATGTATTGTTCCTAGAATGCAAACGTCTTTGTCGGTAGCTACATAATGGCTCATACTAGCCATGCACCATTGTAATTTTCATTTATACGTGTTGCATCATGAATTGCATAAATATGTCAGGCGTGCGTTAGAAACATATGCATCTTGCTCAAAATATTATCCTATGTTGTCACATCGTCGCTAACTGGTATTCCAAACAATTGCAGAATAATGGCTGACAAAAGGGAAGGGGAGCTGATTCAAGCAAGCAGAGATGAAAGTGCTCAACAGATACAATCAGTACTGCAGACTCGAAAGACAAAGGGCAACTGATAATAGTAGAAGCTGATATTATTGACATCACGAATATTAAACCCGAGGATTTGCAAAAATAAGTGCAAGTTAAAGTCTACCGAAAGTGGGCATCAAGGAATGTGCCTGATCCTAATCCGACGGGTCTATGCTTCATGTTGCTAGACAAACGGGTAAGCATACTAACCACACTGGAAAAACTGAACACAAACAACATCATTAATAATATATGTTAACATATGATTACCACAGGGAAATGCTATTCAGGCAAATGTTGACGTTTGGGACATAAAACAGTTCGAAACCGTTTTGCAAGTAGGCTCATGTTACAGAATTTGTAGGTTCAGCTGCAAGAACACTAATATTTGGCAATGCACCCTTCCCAACAACATAACACAGGTATTTGGAAAGTATAGCGACATTTTGCCTGTAGAATATCACGGTTTCCCAACCCATCATTTCAATTTTGTTGCATACAATGAACTTGTAGCTAGAGCTAATGTTCGTGATGCGGTTCTAACAGGTAATTCATTTAGATCATCACTAATGATAGCACAAATGTTAATGACATATTTGCATGCGATTGCAGACTACATAGGAATTATCACAGGCGTTGGAAGCATGAAAACATTTGGAAACTCGACTACCAATCGAATAGTCAGAAAAAATGTTGAAATCCAAAATCTAAAGTACGCACTAACACATAAAAACTAGTCATAATCATCATTTAGTGGTATAGAATTCTAATGACTTACTTTACATGGCAACGGAAATAGCATTACTCTGAGTCTATGGAATGAAACACCAAAAAGATTCGAAACGGAAATTGGTATGCTGGTCGAAGAACCTATTGTACTTGTTGTTAGCTCGTGTTTGGTTAAAAGCTTTGCTGGTAGCATACAGTTATCTGCCACCCCTGCAACGACCTACTATTTTAATCCTAAAATATCCGAGGCAGATGAAATCCATGGAGTGTAAGTCTTGCCTAATAACCAAAAGCTTATTAGGTCATGTATGCACATGCAAGACCACTATTTGACATAAATCATGGTTGCAGGTATGCTGATCTATTGACAACTGGAACACCACTGATATTGCCACCGGTGACCCAACAGCAATCACATGAGGACTCACCCGAGCAGAGAGTGCGGATTGCAACACTTCTGGACATAAGCCCTGAAACGCTTACTGTAATGCACCAAAAAATTCTGCAATACAATTACTCACTATATATCACTAACTCCCGTATTTAACAGCAAAACCAAAAATTCGTGACATAAGCGGTCATAATCAGAATTGAGGAAGGTGAAGCCTGGTATACACAACAATTGGCATTGCCAACAACCAGGGATGTCTGTTGTATCTAACTACAGGTATGAACTGCAGACCGATACTGAAACTGGAAATTAATCAACTACAAGTAGTAACTCATTGAAAACTTGACACACAACAATTGCAGCTATTTCTTGAAGTCCATCATTGCTGATGTTACCAGAGAAGCGTCTCTGACATGGTACAGCCCCGAGGCACATGCTCTTCTTCTAGTTTGCTCAAAGGTTCTCAGCTATGTTTCAGACCCTGATGCATAGAAAGTTCCACCAATTATCAAAGACCTTCAGAAAATAAAGCATAAGTTTGAAGTGCGGTTTCGCTATAGTAGCAAAAAAGGGAATCCAAGGTTAATTCTTGACAACGTTGCTGATGCACCCACACCCACACTACCACTAGCAGACACAGCGGAACCTTCAACACCGATGAAAACTCCAATCAGTGAAACAACTGTAGCAGACGTTATGAGCAACACCCTAACCCCACCTCCAGTTTCTACTAAAACCGATGAAAAGGAAGTTGTTCCTAAGCAGGCACAACCTTCATCAGTTTGGAAACAGCTATTCTAAGCCTCATCAAACGACAAAGAAATGCTAGCAACAAAGAAGCCTAAAGCTGACCCTGGTGCCAAACCAGGGGTCTAATAGCTATAAACACTAAATCAACGGCTTTTGTAATATGGTTATAGTATAGCTGACACAATGCTCCTGTAACAAATTCTGATAAACTACCTGTAGGGATACTTAACTTAGAAAATTGCTCTATGGGAGCAAAGGTAATGTAAATCACTCTTAAGTAAAGTGCACTACAGCGGCACACCGTTTTTGCACAACGTTTGCAACATAGCGGCAATAAAAATCCGCAACTCCAATACAATAACTATCGCAAGAATGCCTGATCACAACAATCACTACACGGCGCTATCTTTCACGAAACACTACAACTCCCACAAAAGACTCTGAACAACAACTTATGCTCATGCAACTAACATACTGGCAGCCTGACGCAAAACTACAGGAACTTCATTGGGTATTAAGACATCTAAAAAACACAAAAAAAACTCTCAAACCTTAGCATTCACACATACAACCGCCCACGCAACAACGATCAAAGATACTTAACAATGCTCGCATTCTCTGATAACCAATTAACCCTCCTTACCTTCTTCATCCCATGATTCAAGCCAAACACAAATAACATTGCAACAAACATTATCGCTACTATCCAACAACAATACTAAATAGCATAAAATAGCTACCATCATTAACTATTCACCATTAAGATAATACTAATTACAGCATTGTCATTGCAACAGGGTGGCTACCATAGACAAAACAAAATCGTAATCTACCTCAGATTACATGCACCTGTTGGAGTTAGATAAGTACATAAAAACAATAAAACACCAAACTACTTGAACAACGGTTAGAACCTACTATCAACACAAACTGCTGGCCAAAAAACATCAACAAAAGCCAGCATTCACCAGACTAACCATCAGAGAGATCTTCATCGACCTCCATAAAACCTACCTGCCTCTCTTTTTCAACAATCCCATCACGAATGGCTTCGATAAGAGCTCCAAGTGCAACCAACGTTTGACGATCCACACGCTGCAATTCTGAAAGCCCCCTCAAACCGTCAACCACCTTCTTATTAAAGGGTCCGAACCAATGAGTCTCCACAATGGTTTGCTCACGTTTTTTGATTTTGCTACGCAAATGATCTTGCTCTGCCTCCATACGTATAACCAAATTGCGATCCTCACTGATCTCGCTGTTGAAAAGAAACTTGAACGCTGTTGCGAGATTGTCAGAACCGCTTGCTGACTTGATTTCTTCGATATTAGGCATGGCTGCCATTGTTAGGTGGTGAAGTATAGTAAATGCGAATACAAAAAAAAAGGCCACCTTCTCATATGAAGAAGTATTTATAACGTGAATTTTATGGAATAAAAAAAAGGGTACCAAACGTAAGTAAACACCTTTACAAACATAAAACAAAATATGAACCCCAACATATATTTTTTTTATACTACCTTCATCCCATAATTATTTACCACTTTTGACTTTTGAAATATTTAGTTTTCAACTTTAGCGTTAATCATTTTTATTTATGTCACATATTACTTGAAATAGAAAATAAATACACTACTTAAAACAGATTTGAAAATACTTGACCCATTGACGCAAACAAAAGCAAAAAAACAGTCATACCGTCGAAACTTAATATATCACACTAAAGGATATTACAAAAAGCCCTGCCGCAACGCGGCGGGGGTTTCCAACTCGTTTTTATAAAAATGATAGATTTTATTCTTCTAATAAACAAATGATGATCGGTAATCTTTCGCGGTGTTTTTAGCATTTTAGAGTCCGAATGAGCTAAATAGTCCTAAAGAAATAATGTAGTATTGTATATACTGTCCGTACGAGTCGAAAGTTTTATAAAATATTAAGAAGTGAGCGAGATACGATTTATTAAACATGACTATTTGGGAACTTTTATTAAGTATATATATAAGTTGCATAAACTTATTTTCTAAAAATAAATGTCATAAATTAAGAGACGAGTTAAACGACATATAGACTTTTGTAAACTATTACAAGAATATTATTTAGACACAAATAATATAGTCAAGACTAGTTATAAACAATAAGTAACATAACTTCCAAGATTGGACCAACCCATACATGGTCTTACGACTTTGCAGAGACCTGTGTTTTTGGTAAAAAGTCGCCAAAAGCAGACAGGAATAGTTTTCTTCTCTAAACACAATCACAAGCCCACTAGCCATAACGAAATCAGAGTTAGTAATGTTTCAAGTGTCGGAACTTATATAACCATACAACTTTGACGTAAACTATATTTTACTTATTAAACTTAAATGCAAACATGTACGGGTGATATAAGATTTGGAGTGAATTACATAAATCGTCCTTGTGGTTTGCTATAAATTACGGATCTTGTCCCTGTGGTTTTTTTTAGCGCGTTTCGTCCCTGTGGTTTACAAATATTAGGGATCTAGTACAAATCTTGACCCAGGGTTAAAAAAGGACGTCCAATGCAGTTATTTCCTAACTATAGGGGCTAACTTTATAAAATTGTGATTTCCCTCTCATTTTATAGGGTTTTGTGATTTCCCTCCACTTATTTTCACTTTATATGGTAGACCAAATTAGAAACACAAACACAAAATCAGAAACATAAACACACACAATCACAAGCACGCAGAAACACAAAATCAGAAACACAAGAACACATAATGGTTCGTTGTCCTAGATGTCAAGCTTCATCGATTGTCCGCACTTCATGGACTCCTACTAATCCAGGAAGGAGGTTCTACTGTTGTTCAAGAGGTTGTGGGTTTATAGATTGGTTTGACCCAGAAATGTGTCCAAGAGCCGTGCAAATTATACCCGAATTATTGAGATCTATGAACGATCTTCGTGCAACAGTTGATGATCAAGCAAAACAAGCTAGAAGATTGAAGTTTATTTTAGGTGTTAGTTGGTTATTTTTTGTGGTTTATTTCATGAAAAGAATTTGAAAAGGTTAGGTTTAGGTTCCATACATCTGTGGTATGGTATTTGCAAAATGGAATGGTTATGTTTAGTTAATGGTATGGTTATGTTGTGTTGTAATGAAATGGTAATCTTTTAAGCATTGTTTCAACTGTGGTTGTAATGGTAATGGTTATGTCAAGTTGGTGAATGGTAATGTTAGTGGTATTTGTTATGGTTTGCTTTGTTTTTGTACAAATGGTTATGTTGAATGAAAAACATAAAAGACTTAAAAGTATGAAATGGTAATCTTTTAAGCATTGTTTTTGTACAAATGGTATTTGTTCACACAAAAGACTAAAAAACATACACAAGGATAAATGAACCACTGGTACAATCTACCAAGTGCATAATTAAAACCATACACAAAACACTTAAAAGTATAGTCAAAATGCATCTATTAAGTGCAGAATTCATGTATGTTCAAAAGGCATACACAACAAGACCATCAGTTTCAGTAAGACACAAGATAGTAACTAAAATGCACAAGATAGTTTGATGACAAACTGTGTTGGATATCACAGTTTGATGACAAACTTACACAAGCATGACTCTACACTAAGACTAATACTTAGACTAATATTACCAAAGTTTGGACACCAACTATAATAGTTTGGTCAAAATAATTACACTAGATAATACCATCACTAGACAACAACCTTTTCCTTACCCTTGGTCTGTGCAGCCTTGTTTGCAGCAGCATCAGGTCTTCTTGATGATCTTGTGTTTGCAGATGGTGAATCCTTTATGACAATCCCTTGAGATGGTCTTGTTGCTGGTGATTTTGGGGTAGGTTGAGTAGGTTTTGTTGATGTCTTGCTCTTCTTGTTGCCTGCAGTTGATTCTTTGTCTTTTGCTGCACTCCTAACTTCTGATCTCTTGCTCTTCTTGTTGCCAACACTAGTTTTTCCTCCCAACTTCTGTCCTTTGCATGACCTTCTGTTGTGTCCAAGTTCCTTGCATAACACACATCTAACAGTCTTTCCAGCCCTAGTTAACTTTCCACCCTGCTTAACCATTTCTTCAACTTCAATTACACTTTTCTTCCTCTTTTTTTGTGGTCTGCCTACTTGTGGATGATGCACAGGAGGAAGCAATATGATTGGAGCATTATATTTTGGCCAATGCTCTGGTCCATTGACACAAGCAATCTTGTAGCTATACATTTTTTTCCAAGTGTTGAGCCAATAGCATGAGTAAACCCATGTTTCTGGTATACCAACTACCATTCCATTGCTCCCCATGTCATTAATAGCTGCAACAGCATGCCTGCAAGGCATTCCTGTTAACTCCCACCTCCTGCATGCACACACCTTATCCCTCATATTGACCACACACTGATCTCCCCAAGGTCCACTGACTTGATATTGATCTTCTCCATTCCATTCAACCTAATGAACATGTAAACTGTATAAACTAAACTAAACTAAACTATACATACAGATACATGAATATACAGGTATAAAGATAAATGAAAAAGGATACCTTATATTGAGCAGCTTCATCCCTGATTTTATTAAATAGTATGCTTGCATTGGGGGTAAGAGGTCCATCATACTTATCAATCACCTTTTGCACATTCACAATCTTTTTCATCAAATATTGCCTGATGTACTCTAAGCAAGTGACTATTGACTTATCCCTTGCATTTAGCAATTGCCTATTTAGTACCTCACACATGTTGTTCAAAAGCACATCACAATGTGCTCTCCCTGGAATAATATTAACAGTATTATGTTCCATACTATCTAAACTAAAGTGTATAAAGTAAACTGTATATATTCCATCTTTGTTCAATACTATATAAAATTAAGGGTATAAAGTAAAGTGTATAAAATTGAACCATAAGCTTACCAGAGAAGTGTGACCTAGACCAGTGCTCTGCTGGAATTTTGTTCAACCATTCATAAGCATCTTTGTTTATCTTCTTCAAGTCTTCCATGTGCTTTTTGAAAGCTGTAATTGTTGTTGCAGTAGCAGACTTCCATAAAGCATCCTTATATAACTGACCCCTCCACTGCAACTTCATGTTGTCATGTATATGCTTTATACAGAATCTATGCTCAGCACTAGGGAAAATGGCTTCTAATGCTGGTATTATTCCCTATAAGCAGATAAGTAATGAATTTAACTAAACAGATAAGTAACATAAAAAAACTACAAATGTAAGACATACCTTTTGCCTATCTGATATGAATGTGAAATTGGAATGAGGCTGCAAATCCAGATCATCCCTTAGGTAATCTAGAAACCACATCCAGGAATCTTTTGTTTCAGCTTCAACCACACCATAAGCCACTGGATATGTTCCATTGTTACAATCAACACCAACTGCTGTTAAGATTTGACCTGGCCAAGGTCCAGACATAAAACATCCATCCAGACCCAACAACTCTCTATTTCCTGCCTTAAACCCTTTCTTCAAAGCTCCTAGGCAAACATATATCCTCTTGAATTGTCTATACTTATTCTTTGGATCAGTTGGTTTTTCCAATTCTAGCTTAACAGTTGTGTCTGGGTTAGTTTTTTTGAGTTCTAAAATATAATCCTTTAACAGTGCATACTGATGCCCATAATCACCTTCCACCTTACCCTTTGCTAACTTTTTTGCCCTATAAGTTTTCATTTTGGAAAACCCCATCTCATATTTTTTTTGGAGTTGGTCTCTAAGTGCAGATGTGGGGATTTCAGGGTTAGGAATTATTGTATTTTCTATATCTTTTGATAAGAAGGTGGTTGTGCACTTTTTAACTGACCTAGAATGAAGACAAGTATGGGTTTCATTGAAGGTCTTGACACTCCATGTCTCTTCTTGGGTTCCCTTGGACACAAGTAAAATCCATGGACAATTTTGTTGATCCTGGACTATTGGCCCATCAACAGGCCCACTTGCATTTGAGACCTCACTTGACTGTTCAGTGTCTTTAAAAACTGGTGTTTGACCTCTACATATAGCTCTGACCCTATTCTTGTCATTTTTGGTAACATACGACTGTCTTCTTTGCTCCACTGCTAATTTAGAAACCATTTCTAACACAGTCCATTTGTCACCAAATTTTCTGCCAACATAGAAACCTTCCTTTGACTGTGTTTTTGCTAACTTTCTTAGTGCTCTGTTTCTACCAGCTTCTAAATCACCCTCACAATCTGATGCACTATCAAAGTCATCAATGTCTAAATCTTCTTCTTCTAAATCTGCTTCTCCTTCACACTCAACATTGCTATTAAATTTCTTGTTAAAAGCCTCCATATCAACCTCAACATCCTCAAACATGTTGTCCTTGTCAACCAAAACATCATCATCATCTCCTTTATTTAACCCACTTGACTGACCCCCTTCATTATACACAATGTTAGGATAAAAGGGATCAAAGTCCTCCATATCTAAGTCAGTTGTCAAAGTCCTAGGCTCAGCTTCTCCTAAAAGTAACACACTTGATTGTCCCATTTCAGTATTAGCATGTTCTTTCTCAGTCACAACACAATCATCAACATTGTCATGGTCAAAGGGATCACCACCATGCCATTCCTCAAAAGTTAACACTTTTTGTGCAAGTGCTTTCTTAGTCAGTTTCTTAACAAACTTCTTCTTAGGTTTTTTTATAGTTTTTTCATAGGTTTTTTCTTAGAAGGCAAAGGGTTTGACATAGGTTCTGCTACTTCCACCTCAAACATATTAGTCTTATTTTGAGGTTGTGACATGGGAGCATCTAAAACTGACACCCAAAATTCAGTGAACACCTCAATCACTTTCAATGAACCAATATGCTTAACCATCTCTATAACATCACTATCTGTTACTAGGGGTTTAAGTCCTTTATCTAAACTAGTGTTAGGAATTTTAAAATGATAAAAGATAATTTCATTTTTATAAACTACCAAGCCTAACATGTCACTAAGTTCATGGACTAACCATTCATCAGCATCAACCCAATCAAACCAACTAACCTTACCATTCATGTAGCGTCTTCCAGCACCCATTGTAAAAAACCCGCCATGGTTTAACTTCAAAGTGAAAATAGTTGGGTTTTTTGATCCCATTTAAATGAACAAAGATATAAGAGTAAATTATTACATTGCATTCATAATAACCATAGGCAATTGCTAAATTAATATGTACCATATTATTTAGCAGGTTCAAAAGATGTTCCTAGTTTTCGCAACGCGCATTTCTTGGAATCGCCCATCATAGAAATGTTTTTGTGTGTTGAAATTAGAGGGGTTAGGGTTCTATGATTCTTGATTATGTGTTTGTGATCAGAGATGATCAAATTTGTAGGTGAGCATAGGTTAGTGTGAAGTTTAAAGGCTGGGATATCAAAGTTTAGAAGGTTAGCCCCTATAGTTAGGAAGACGCTGCATTGGAGGTCCTTTTTTAACCCCGGGTCAAGATTTGTACTAGATCCGTAATATTTGTAAACCATAGGGACGAAACCCGCTAAAAAAAACCACATGGACAAGATCCGTAATTTATAGAAAACCACAAGGACGATTTATGTAATTCACTCTAAGATTTGTAAAAAGTACATACATGTCATTTCACTTCATGCATAACCTAAAGCACCTCGTTAATTAATTAGGTTGCGGTTAGGACTTTGCGCTTTCATTTTATTTGTGATATTTCGAATTTCACTACACTACTTAAGGTGAGTTTTCGTAGCCCTTTTTTCTTTATATTTTCCTTGAGGAAAAATGATACTCATATGATATATTGACTTTTTTCATGCTGTGATATAGTGTTTTCATGATTTTGGACAATATGTGTATTTTGATTGCAATATGTGCCTTGTGTGGTTTCATCATATGTGTTCGTTTGTATGCAACTATTTAACTCCGTTTAGGAGCCAAAGCATTGATAGTACTATCGGGGTTGCTACCCTAGACCCGACATTGTGCATCGATAGATATTTTTGGTAACTTGTGACATTTGGTAGGTTCAATTGTCGCAAGCATCATGGATTCATTAAGTGCTTATAATTGTATATCTGGCTCACTATTGTCATACGCTATATTATTCACACCTTCGTGGTTTAAATCTTAAATCTACGAGCTCACCAACTTCATGTTGATGTTTTCGAGTATCCATTTTCAGGTGATCGCCAGTAAAAATTTGAAGGCATTTGCGTTGAAGTTATTCATTGTTCGCATTTCAAAGACCGTATAAATTTGGCCAAGATATTTTTCAAAAGACCTTGATTTGACAAGTTAATACCTATGTTTTCATTATCCCATGTTGGATGAAAATATTTACGTAACATTGTAAACTTATTTATTAAATCAAGTATCGTGTTGTTCTACTATCTGGTGCGATGATCGTGTTTTCGCCTCAATCGGGGTGTGGCAAATATCTTTGCTTTTACCCATCTCATTCACCACATGTTTTGGAATGAATTTAGTACAATCATCATTCAAATGACCATAGAGCAAACAAGTACAACACCGAGGTGGTTCCCGCTCGTATTCAATGCGAATAGTTTCCTTTGTATACCCTTCTCCTACGAGTTTAGGAATAGCCAACACTAAATTGTCACGAAATTCATTGGATGCACTAATTTCAATCAAATTCTTTGAATAACTACTACGCCCCCATGACTCCAAACACATAGTATTAGTTTAATAATCTAGCATCATAGGAGTATTAATTTTAGAAGCAAGCAAATTCAAACCATCCGAAGTATATGCAACCAAATGGACATCGTGAAATTTCACCCATACCGGAACACAAGACAAATCTTCCTTAAGAAGACTTATCGATGGAGACCACTTGTTGAGAAATATGGGGATTCCACGAATCATCCAAGGTCCATCCAGGATAATAGACTCAGCATACTTTATAGATGAGAGCGTGAAAAGGAAAAAACCATTTGCTTTCATCCTAACTTTCTAAATCCCATATTTTCTCCAATTGTTACACACGAACCATTCATCCACAGGATATGCAAGTCTTTTACCAATAAAATACCCAAAAAGCGAATTTTCCATCCGATCATTTACCTCTTGTACCGAATCTATAGGTAAACCAACATCATAATCAGCATCCTTATGTAACGTTTCTTCAAAAGTTAGCTTTAGTAGAAGATGCAGGCTTGATTTTAGAAGCATAAGACGAGGGGGCTTCCACATTAGTTTTGGTCACTGTGTGTTGTCTACCTTATCATCAGAAGGCATATAAGCACAAGCAACACCACTCATTGCCTCTTCAAAATACTTACACATAGCCATTGTAACAGTACGCGTAGCCTCATTATTCAAAACACTCCTATTAACAATAATAGATTTGAGTGGTTTTCTTTATGTTTTGTGTGTGTGTGAAAACGTGTATTTCTCTAAGTTATGGTTATTTTATTGTTAGTTTATGGACATAAATTTGTAGTCATGTGTTAGGATCGAACTCGAGATCACGGGATTGCACACTTTACGTATGAAGAGTAAATGATTAATAGTTTTTTTATAAAATGTTATATCTAATTATTAAATACACAAAACTACTAACGAACGTTAAGCAATTAAATGTAATAAACTAACAGTCGTTAAATGAAATAAGGAAAGTAACTAGAATGGATTATGGTAAGTCGAGAAGGATCTAGAAACAACCCTATAGGGTGGGTCGGCCGATCCAAGGGTTTAGGATTGGGTTTCCTAATCCTAATCTAACTTGAACACCAATTTTTCATTAGTATATAAGCAAGGATTTGGGTTATTTGTTTGATCATCTCTTGTACACAAACATAACTGTTAGGAATTGGAAATTCCATGTTAAAGTGTCGGTCACCCCAAATATGGTCTAGCATATGTTAGCTCGTAGACTTGTAGTAATTTACGTTATTTGTTAGTTTATTAGTTAGTTTGTAGCGTAGATTAGTTTAGTGTAACACTGTAGAGGAAGGACGGGACTTTACCCACTGTATACCTGATCCACAGGCCGATAGGAGGTCGTATGATTTGTAACTATAAATACCCCTTCCATCCATGGAAGGGGTGGTGCTTCTCAATCTAACCTTTCATTATTTGCAAAGCAAGTCTCTAACTATAACACCCATCTCTCTACTTTCTCTCTCTAAATGGCTAACATGTATTTCCATCATCCAAGACCACCCGAATCATCAAACACAATAAATATTCGATCCTACAAATGGTTTCAGAGCCAGGTTTTTGTGTTTTGATGATTTATTGTGGTTTCGATACATGTTTATATGCTGTTTTTTTGGTACTTTACGTTGGTCGGAAAAATGTTTTTTTTGGTATACTTGTGGTTAACAGTTTTTACATGTTTTGTTTGGTATCCTCTGGTTCAAAAGTCATCTGGTCGTACATGTATACATGTCTGTCTCGTGTCTCTTTTCTGGTCCAAACAGTGTTATAACATCATTATATGACTTTTTAGTACCAATCCCGTGAAGTTTATTTGTGGTCAACTCATCATATTTGTGGTCAAACCTGTAAAAAAGAAGCAGTTTTTATGCATTTTTTTGGGTTAGTATGAACTTGGTAGGAAAAACATGGTCGGAATAACTCGCCAGAAAAATCATCTTTGTGGTCAAATGAAAACACTTGCTAGCGACTTGTCATTTTTTTTTGTCTAGCGAGTTTTCTAAGTTGCCTTGTTGAAGGCGACTTGTGCTTAAACTTAGGCTAAAAGCGACTTGTATCAACTGTTTTGATGTAGCAACTTAGGTTATTTGACTATTGAGTCAAATAAAATATGCAGCGACTTGTGTTAAAATGTTGGTAGCGACTTGCGCTTATAATGGAGCTGTTTAACTTTTTAGACATTCAATAGCGACTTGACTCAATAATTGGTAGCGACTTACGGTTGCGAATTGACAGAAAGGAAGAAGAAGGTCTTGACTCTAGCGACTTGACTGTGTTTAGCAACTCTAGCGACTTGACTATTGAGTCAACTTGTGGTAGCGACTTGAATAAGAAGAAGATGATGAAAGGTTATGCTTAAACGTTAAATAACTCGATCACATGACCATTAACACCAAACATAATACAGCTCGACCTCATACTCAATCACATATCACCGGTTCATTTTTATCCAATTATCTCATACCCATTTACCAACTCCGACTCAAAACAAACAAATCCTCCATCTCATTCTACCCTTCAACTAGACTCTATGAACAATATGAAAAAACATAAAAATCTCATATTCGGGTCAATTCTTTTTAATCTTTTTAAGATTATAATTACACCATCAATCTTCATAGATCCATGTCTTATGCTAATATCCTAAACATATGAACAAGGAAGATAACAGTTATGTTACCCTCTCTTATCCTTGGTTCGTCTAAAACAGTGGAAACACATGCAATAAAACCTACCTGAGACCTCAAAGGATCTTGAAGACATATCATTATCTTAATGCCATCCTTGTGGCGTTAATAATTTGCTTCTAACCATCCCTGTGGTGAGCTCATGCTTATCATAGGTATTTGATGATGATCTATGATGAGGGCAGTCGACTATGGTGAGTGATTTTGGTGGTTGCGTTGTGTTTTCAGAAGAAAGAAAGGGAGGCGGAAAATATGAGTGAGAAGGATTAGGGATTGTTACATGGTGTTTAGAGGAGATGTGTCAAATATATGATGCTGCATTTTTTTGTTGTTAAAAGGATAAGTGAGAGAGAGGATATTGGTAGGCGTAATATTGAGATATGAGTTTAGGGTTAGAGTTGTTTAGGTTATGTGATTTATATCTGGGTATTATCTTGTGATGTATGGATCGTATTTTGATGACTTATTTGGGTCGTGGGCCTATGAGCCGTTCATTGTGATTAAGGTTGATTGGATAATGGATCTTACATGGGCCCAAGTAAATGTCGCTTATATTTCTTTTGGGCAAATGGATTTGGGAGTTTGATATGACGTATAGTGAAATATAATATCTAATTTTTTTTTTGGATATACAATTTCATTATAAGAATTCGAAGAGTGGTATTTTGGTATGGTATAAAATTTCACGGAGGGATACAAAATTCACGGCTTGAGCACATAAATAAAAAATGACTACGGGGGTTTTTGTACGGTATTATTGACGCGAAATGCTCTCCCATATGTGGTCATTACTATTAGCCGGTGAATCAAAGGAGCGTCAATTATGATTTTTCAAGATGTTTACTTATGACAAGAACTTCTCGTGCAAATGGTCGTACACGTTATGATGCTTCCGAAAGTTCAAAACCATCATGGGGGAGAAAAATGTACTTTAAGGTTTTACGGTCAACCTTCAGGGGAAAGTAGTATATACTACTCAACTTAGTATGGTTTGTGAAGTTATCTACATATGGGTAAAGAATTGTTGATGAACCGCTGCATGTTCCCCTAAAACAGATATTCACCGAAACCAAAGTTGTCATAACACATTCAAGCTGTCATTTTTTACGGTTTTGTCTTGATTTTGTAAAATCCCGCGAAAGAATCTATTTCTCGGTTTGAATCATAGACTTGTAAAATCCCGTGACAATAGAAACATCCTGGTAATTGTAAAGTGCATTTCCTGATCTATCTTACGGTTTATTCTTGGTTTTGTAAAATCCCGCGAAAGAATCTATTTCTCGGTTTAAACCATAGAATTGTAAAATCCCGTATTGATGGAACCATCCTGGAGAAAGGAAAGTGTATTTCGAGGTCTTATCTGATGCTGGTGCTACGGTTTCTGTTTCGAAGAAGGGATAAAAGGGTGTACTTCATGAATTGGGTGACTGTTTGGATATTCTTCATGGCAGTTTAGTTATTACAAGGTTTTACGGGGTTATGTGCTTTTAACCATGGTCGGGATGAAAACCATTATCATAGTTCACTTTAAACGTCAAAGGAGGCTAGAATTGTACTTTTAACTAGAAGATGTGACAACGGGGTTAATTCACTATTATTTATTTGAGGTTGAAGTGAAATATCACGGGCGAGTGTACTTAGTATCTGAAGGTATCAGGGATGGATGGATGAAGATTCTTCAAGATCCTTGTTCAAGCTTATTATTAAAAATGAAGACTTGGAAATCTAGTTATTGTTGGGTGTCTTTTACCTTTTCTTTTACCACTTGGGGGAATTGGGCTCTTACCACCTCAAAATAACTATCACTTTAAGGAGTTACGTTGTAGTGCTCAGTGTCACATTCAATTGTGGATTTTCAAGAGGTAATGTACGTCTATTACTTGATGGTTGGTTGGTTGAAGAGTATAGAGTACTTAGAGATTCAATGGAGGATGAAGTCTCGGCACCGCTCTTTGTTACATATGTGCAAGTTTAAGTCACGAGTTCGGGTTAGTTTACTTCAGGGTCAAATTCATCATACTGGGTTTTCTCCATCAGCTGTCACGACAAAGAGCCTACTGAATGATAATGGGGATGATTACATGTCTTGCCAAGAGAGCTGAAAAGAGAGAGATTATGACGTATGAACACAACAGTTCATGCCTCGTACTCTAAAGAAAAGAAAAGTGTACGTTTCAGTGCGCTTTATCTTCTGAAGAAGAGAAATCTTCTTATGACGTTTGAATACTTCAGTTCAAGCCTCGTTCCTCAAAGAAAAGAAATGTGTACGCTTCAGTGCGCATTATCTTCGGAAGAAGAGAAATCTTCTTATTTATGACCATTCTCATCAACATGCTTAATGTTTTTCCATGTGCTTTCAAACATCAAGTGAACCGGGCTACCATTGATTGTTTTCTTATTCCACTTGCTCAACTATAATGACGACGGCGACATCATATGCTAATTCTTGCGGGGGAGAAGTGTGAATTGAATACATTTGGATGATTTTCACTTATTTAATCAAGAATGGCAACTCCGTATGCAATTCTTGAGGGGGAGAAGAAGTGTGAATTTACTGCATGGTTGATTGATTTCTGAGAATTAATGGTCAAACGGCTCCAAACTCATGTAAGAACCGAGCTTCTTCTTATCGGGTCATCTTTACATGGAGTTTCTTTTTAAGAGCCGTTGGTTGACATCTTCATACGGACTGATGAGTTTAATGACAAAGTGCTTCTAGTTGTTGGGCTGATTTCTTTGATGAACATCTCTCTGTTCTTGTTTGATTGCGAGGGATTTTAGTTATGGGGATTTGCTATTTCAAAGATAACGGGAATGCATTTGGTGTGAAGAAGATGTTAACTTTCTATTTCCCCAATTGGACAATCTTGAAGAAGGTCGAGTCTACAGTCTGTTCTACATTTTCTGCTACATGTTAGAAGACTAAAGACGAGTTGCATTTAAAGATCTAAAGACTTCTTCTTAATTCATGCATTCGTTATAAAGATTGTCGGTTTAGGGGAGAGCACTAATTGGGGGAGGGTTAAATGTCGAATTTAATCCCCAATTAGACTTGCTCACATTCTACTTCAGCAAGTTGATTCCCACAAGATTACATGTGTTCTTCTCAAAAGATTTCAAGTATACGGGCTTACAAAGAGTTGCTGATTCTGAAGTGTCAAAACCAGCAAGGGGGAAGGAGACACGCATCTAAACGCGAGTAAACTTGATGAACTTAATACTTCTAAGTGATTGAAGATATCCCGGGAAGACTAATGTTATTACCGGAGAGACAATCAAGGTTTGACTCATGGCGTTTAGTCTTCTTATTCCAACTATGTGGGGGAAGAGATGGAAGAGTTAGTTTCTAAAGATGAAAGAGGTACACAAGTGTGTGATGATTTTGATGTTATCACAATCATCAGGGGAGAGAGATTGTGTACATTGGGGACGCTCAGCTGTTTCACTTGAGTGCTTAATCAGTGATTCAGAGATATAATCACTTATTCCGGAGTTGAAATCCGCAGAGATAGTCCTCCGCAGAGATAATCAGTGATTCGGCCTGCTTCTTCAATGTTATAGGTTATTCTCTCTTTGGGCATTCGGGTACTTCGGGTTCTTGAGCTTCATACACTTTCTTCAGGGGGAGAGAAAAGTATACATCGGGTTTATTCTTTGGCTATTGGACTTAATCTGCTACTTCGATGGTATAAGTTTCTTTGTCTTCGGGTATGTGTATTCGGGTTCGTGAGCTCTAGTCTAAGAGCCTGACTGCATCAATTCATCTACTTGGGGAAAGTGGTCTCTTGACAACTCATTGGGGATGCATAGCTTTAGACTTCAGTGGTAATGAAATATGATAAGAAATTTAAAGAGTGGGATGAAACGTTGCTGTTCTATTGGATGATATAACCTCGAACGATGAATCACGGTGATTATTCTTAAAAGGAGCAGCAAGTTCGATGATAATGGTGTGCTTCTTTGTGCACCTGGCTAAGGGAAGCTTGAAAGAAAGCTTTGAATCTGCTCAGCTAAAGGATTTTCGGTTTGGGGGGAAGCTGCCAAAGTCTCACTTTCAGATGGTTCAATTTCTTTCTTCAATGCAAGAGCCTCAGAAGCTTTGGTGGTGAAAGTTTTAGGGATGATGACTTCTATCTTCTACAACGGGGCTGCTCGATATCCTTATCTCGGTACTCGTATCATCATCTTCTTAAACTATATCATCTTCTCTATCATTGTCAATATTTATCAAAAACAAAATACAAAAATATAAAACCTACAAAAAGAAAATAGAAAAATATAAAATCATCAAAAACCCATAAAAATCAGAAAATTTAAAAATACCAAAAATATGTTTTCCTCAAGACATGTCTTCTGGTATCGATAACATCTACGGTCTTAGAAATGTCATTCAATAATGGCACGGGACCATAGATGAAGTTCGAGCAGGAGGTGTATATATTCTTTTCCAAAACATGTCTCTAAATATGGCTTACAGTTATTTAAGACTGTAACCCGCGCTTCAAACATGGCTTACAGTTATTTCAGACTGTAACGCGCGCTTTAAAAAATGGCTTGCTATTATTAAAGATAGCAACCCGTTCTTCAAGAAAGGAAAGTGCTGCGCTAAACAATTTTCAAAATATTTCATGCACTTATCCTAAAACAAAATGAGGAAAGTATGTCGAAGGACTGGTGTTCCTACACAAATGTTTTTCCATCTAAAATTCTTTAGAAAAATATTTGTTGTATTTCAAAATGGTGGAAATCGAGTTGCTTGTAAATCATTCAGTTTCAGAGTTTTTGTTAAATTTGAAAACTCAATCAATGACTTCAGCGCTTTTTAAATTTTTTAAGAAAATGAGTCATTGATTGAGGGGGAGAATGTTCTTCAAATTTACATCATCTAACGGGCTTTCTTAATTATCCTGCGTGCTTAATTATAATTGATATTTGCCTATGTCGAAGGACTAGGAATTTAGGATATGATTATTAGGATTAGATGATTATAGATTGATGAACACATTATTCCCATGCCTTATATGATCTGATTGATATGTTGGATTCACTTTTATTAGTCGATTGCTGTTTGGGTGATGTCGACCACCATGTATTTGTATGTGTGTTCACTAACATATACAGGTATATTGGTATATAAGAATGTTCCCGATCCGGATCCCACAAATGAATATGATTGGATGCCGAAAGGAAAGGGTAACTATATCTTGGGTTGACAAATGAAGAAACGGAGCTTAATTTGACTTCTCTAGAGAATTGGCATGAAAAAATGCAACGTAAGAGGTCTCACTGCTTCAGCAGATGGTTTTCTTCATCATCAAATGAAGAAATGGAGCTTAATTTGACCTCAGTTGGCATTAATATCCAACGTAAGAAGTCTCACTGCATCAGCAGACGGTTTTTCTTCAAAGCCCTACAGCAACAACAGAAGCAGATTCTCAACCACCTAACGTATCTTTGTGCAGGATAATTGTGATAATACCATTTTTCAACAAATTTGTTAAAATTGTTTTGAAAATGGGAAAAATATTGGTTTTGAAAAATAAATTGGACTTAATTTTGAAAATCACCGGACTTCATTTTATCAAAACTTAAGTCACTCAATCATCGACCACGGTCATCGATTGAGGGGGAGAGTGATTTTAATTAAAATATTTTCATACGATATTTTCTTCATAAAAGTCCGGGTTGTACAAAAACAAAGTGGTGATCTAAAGATTTAATGTTATGTCATAGTATGATTTTCTTTAAAACCCAAAGATCTTTCAAAATGAAATTTTTTCTGTTCTTGTTTGATTGTGAAATTGTTATATTTTACTTAAAGATCTCTTAAAAACTATCATACCTGACACTAACAATCTTTAATGTCTTAAACTGTTCCTTATCCATCATTTTTCAAAACTAAATCAAGCCACGTCTTTCCCCAAATTTTTCTTAAAGATTTAAATCAGTTGGGATCACAAATCTCAAATGATTTGATATTTTTAATCGGGGGAGAGATTGTGATTTAAATCTCAAATCTGTTTTAGTCCTTTAAAGGCACTCTTGCCTCCATGTGCCAAACGATTTCAATATATGATGCACATGATTGAGGAGGAGCATTTATCCAAAAACAAGATGAGCATTTAAACCAGGCTACATTTTCTCCCATATTGTCTAAACCTGATTAAATCACTTGAGATCCAAAATCTCAAAGGGTTTGATATTTTTGATCGGGGGAGAATTTGTGATTTAATTATGAAATTTGATAAAAGGTGATCGTTTTGATTCAATTGTGCAGGCTTCTCTCTCATATGTGCTAAACGCTTTCGAATCTCGAAGCACATATTGAGGGGGAGCATTTCTAAAGAAAATAAACTATCAAGGTGTAAATGCTTTTATGTTTTAACATAAAGTACCTTGATTGAGTTTTAAATGGTTTCTTAATGGAATTTGTGATTGTGGATGTACTTCAAATAAACTCTTTCCTCTATGTGATAAAATGATTTCAAATATCCTGCGCACATATTGAGGGGGAGAATTTACCAAGAAAATCAAATGGCTTTTTCTATGAAAATTGTGATCATAGAAAATATTTCAAAGTCTTCTTGCCTCTATGTGCTAAACAATTTCTAAATCATATGCACATGTTGAGGGGGAGGTTTTCTAAATGATCAAAACAATTAAGGTACAAAATGCTTTGATGTTATATCACAAGTACCTTGATTGATTTTCCAAATGATTTTTCAATTGGTTTCGAGAAGGAATGAACTGTACCAAAAGACCGACCATTTTACTTTATGTATGAAGTTATAAGGATGGTGAGGTTAGGTATTAGTTCCCACGATCCGCCAGAACCGGAGGGATCTATCCAGGGACAATCCACTAGATAGTGTAGAGTCCTTAGGTACGATGAAAAAAGGAGAAAACTGAGAAATGGGAAGAGTGCGGACTGAGACAGAGCTAGTACTGGAATAAACCCAACAAGGTTCTAGTTATGAAGTCTCGGTAAGCAATGAAGGGGTTGAAGAATGAAAAAGAAATGAATATGAAAAGGGTGAAAAGAAATAGCCCTCCAATAATTCAACCTTAGGGCAGTAACCGAGTTCAATACATATGCTACTGGTGGTTACTAAGGTAACACCGGTATTGAAGACAAGACGTCATGGACCCAGTGACGCACTGCACTAAACTTCCCAAGATACTCAAGTTCCTCTTAAAAGGGCTTGTTTCATTCTCACGGGGAACCTACATAATCTATCGACTTTCTCCTAGATATTGTTGATATTGAAGAAGGAGACCCTCTCCCTAGTCTCCGGCATAGGAACCAAATGTGCACAATTGAGTCTAGATCCAAGAGATCATCTACTATATCACATTAGGACACTAAATTCATGAAGACTTGCTGTTTCACACAATGTGAAAAGTAAGAATATATTAAGAGTCCTATGCATTATCCTTGTGGTATTGCCAGAACATCCGAGTGATACGTAAAAATATTCACGATGAAGATGGAAGACACTTTCGTGTGTTTTATTGCTAATTGTTGTTTGCAGGTACATTTGGACGGTTGCAGCTGATCAGAATTGAGGAGTCAATCATAAGCCGCATGCTCACAAAGATCCACACTTAATTAAAGAAATCATGACAAGTGCTTATACACATAACCTGGCTCTGATAGCTGCAAATATCATGAACCAGTAAAGCTTCCGCTACTCTGATGAAAGATGTCATGATCCAAAAGTGTGAGCATGTCAGTCCAAAAGTTACAACATCATATGAAGGCAACACAACTATGAATGATCCAGAGAGATTTACTGTGGCTGATGATCTCAAAGAAAGGTCGAAGATCATCAAAGAGGTGGATCAATTAAAGGCCTGCACTAAAAGTACAAATCAATGCGGACTTTGAAGAATCGCTACTAATGCACAAAGATTGCGGAACTTGAAGAATTGAAGTCTACGAGCTCGAGAACTAAAGACAAAGAAAGAATGCTAGGATGCAAAATGTATTTCACGGGGTGACCTCCCTTAGGGGGAGATTGTTAGGAATTGGAAATTCCATGTTAAAGTGTCGGTCATCCCAAATATGGTCTAGCATATGTTAGCTCGTAGACTTGTAGTAATTTACGTTATTTGTTAGTTTATTAGTTAGTTTGTAGCGTAGATTAGTTTAGTGTAACACCGTGGAGGAAGGACGGGTCTTTACCCACTGTATACCTGATCCACAGGCCGATAGGAGGTCGTATGCTTTATAACTATAAATACCCCTTCCATCCATGGAAGGGGTGGTGCTTCTCAATCTAACCTTTCATTATTTGCAAAGCAAGTCTCTAACTAGAACACCCATCTCTCTACTTTCTCTCTCTAAATGGCTAACATGTATTTCCATCATCCAAGACCACCCAAATCATCAAACACAATAAATATTACGATCCTACAATAACCCTAAACTTGTGTTTTCTCTCCTTGTTTCTTGGTATAGCCGATCGAACAAACATCCCTCCAAGGGATCGATCGGTTTTTTTTTCAAAACCAAAGTTTTGTTTTGTGTTTTCAATTACTAGCATAATCTTTTACTTGGTATTAGTACGTGTGTACAAGAACGTGATACAATCACACTATTGATTGTATCTTTGATTGAATTGTAAAATTGGTAAGGGGCAATTTCAATAATCCTTATAAACCCTAATTAGGGTTCATCTTAATTGAAGAGTTGCTTGAAATTGGTTCTTGTTTAGCTAGAATCAAAAGGTACGCATACTATTTATGTTTTAGTTAATTAATTATTTATAATATGTTCCTTACGCTTCCGCATGTGTACTTGATGTTTATTGTTTATATTTATGAGTAGTCATGTTATATAATTTCAACAGTGGCATCACGAGCTTTGTTTAATGAGTAATTAATTACTAAACACATAAAAAACGGAATATTGTATTGTGTTTGTGATATGATTAATTATAGGGTTTGGTTATTGTTTCAAAACCCTAATTCTAGGGTTAGGGCTTTTGCCCTAAATTATTTTAATAGTAAAAAAAAATTTATTTCGAACCCTAATTTTTTTAATGTCGATTTGTAAAAAAAATTAGGGTTTGTTTAAATTGTTTGGTTATTAGAAAAATAATCCTAGAATTAATATATATATATATATATATATATATATATATATATATATATATATATATATATGTGTGTGTGTGTGTGTGTGTGTGTATGTGTGTGTGTTACGTAAATTAATTCGTGAATAATTGGTATGT
This sequence comes from Chrysanthemum makinoi, assembly GCA_910596185.1. Classification (NCBI taxonomy): domain Eukaryota; kingdom Viridiplantae; phylum Streptophyta; class Magnoliopsida; order Asterales; family Asteraceae; genus Chrysanthemum; species Chrysanthemum makinoi. The sequence goes on from OU343222.1 coordinate 206,051,120, forward strand.
GACATGGAATTGTATGCGATCTTGTTACTAATTGAATAATTGTTATGTTGAATCCATGATGAGACATGCATGTTTGTCATGGTCCATTTGCTTGAATTATTAATTGTTAAGTTATTTATCACATGCATAGTTTTGATAATTCTTGAATTGGGGAAGACCTCAATATATATATTAATGAATCAATTATGTGTAATTTGGTATATGTTTGACTATGGCTTATGCAATCGATTTATCGATATATGTTGCTCACTTGCCTTAGTAAGTGAAAGCCCTAGTTAGTATAAACATAAATTAACCTAGATTTGATTATTAATAGGTTTTATCGAATAAGTTGCATGTGGCTACTTGTTTACGCATATTAATTGTTAGTTATGTAAATTGTTTTAGTTGTTTATTTTTTTTTATTTACTTGTTTGTTTATTTTGTTTGACAAGTTTTAAGCAAAGGGTAATTTCATGAATAGAAAAATAAATTGGACTAAACAATGGTGAAATTTGATTTGTTTTTTGAAGAGTTAAATTCTCAAGAGTTTAATTGAGTGATGAGTTTTGTACCAAATAGTGAGAACGTCTCACCCAATTTTGACAAACTATAAGAGAGGTATAAGGAGGGGAGCGCATTAAATTGTGACCCGAAAGAAGGAGGTTTAATGCTTCGTGCTGACCAAATTATCCGCTTCTTTGTGCGTCAAATTGGAGTTACCAAGTAGGCTATTTTATGTACAAAATCATCTTAAGGTTGAATTTCTTTAAATTATATGAAACACTAAGAACGTGTTTTGTTTCCTAAAAGGGCTATGCTGACCTACGAATCAGCGAACAAGCGTTCAAGCGGTTAGACATTTTGGCCGTTGACCGTTTGTTTTTCCACGTTCAAGCATTCGGCGATGGAATCTTAATGCTCTAAACTTGGGAGGGGTGTCTTAATGCCTCTTGTTGCTTCTTGTTGACACAAAAATAACCAAAAAAAAATATGAGTACGAGCAAGCAAATGTGCGGTTCAAACATGAGTTTTTCCGTTCGGATCTTGGTCGGTTAGGACGTGCGCCTCAGATTCAGATTGAGATGTCGCGGTTCAAATTGGTTCGGTCCTCTTAAAAAAACAAAAGTCTTTGGACTTATGCAAAAGTACGATATAATGGACGATAATTAAAGGTAAATTCTTTGATTGGTGAACCCAATACCTCAATCAAAACATTTTTAATTTAATCTTTTTGAATTGGTTAATAAAAATGTTTTTATTAAAACTAATGATATGAAGTTGTATGCATGCTTCTTCGTACATATTTTGGTTATACGCATCAAAATTAGTACCCTTAAAATTAAGTTAATGCCATCTAGTTAAAGGAACACTTGAAATTGCAATTTACGTCATGTGAGAACTTGGCGAGATTGTAATGGAAAGGTAAATCTTGAGGTTGTGTGAGACTTCAACTAGACACATTTGCTTGATTCTTTAAATTAGACGACTTAAATTGAGTAGTAAGTGAGACATGGATTCAAGGCATAATATGGGGATAAAACATGTTTACGTTGCAATATTGTTTGGCAATGTAAATCCCATAGTGATCTAGGAATTGGAAAATTATTGATACAAAAGTTGGGCGTTCCTTGTTTGGACTCCGGTTCCCGTATCAATTTGTTCTTAATGCTTGAGACACAGCACTAAGAAAAGCAACGCCGTTAGGCCGTGGGATTGTCTCACGATTATCCTCAGTGAGAGTAAATGTCGATTTTAGGGTATAGTTGAGAGTTAGGGTTTTGAGATCGTCCCTTTAATGAAATAGGATGCCCTTTATATACACCACGAAATCCTTGTTGGTTTCATGTTCCCCAAACCGGCATATCACCTAAATCGGTTATTAGACACTTATCTCCAAAGATAAGAGATATCCGATATCATAAGCCCTAAATAACTTTGAGGTTGGGCCTTCGGGAGCCCAAACCGTTATTGGGTTAGCCCATTCATATTGGGCTCGCTAGTAGCAGTCATTGGTCGGGTTCATGACCCGAATGCGGACTATACGTCATCATGTCCCCAGATCTAGTATGCGCAAGGACTACCTGGGATGCTAGACTAATAAGCTAAGATATATCATAAATTGTTTAGGCGTAGCGGAGAAGCTAAAAGGTTCCGCCTTGAAGAATACGGTGAATCTAGTCAAAACATTGAAATGCATACCTCATTAAATCGTGGGAAAGTAGCGAAAATGTGTCACGTCAAGATCCTATCCACACATTTAGAGATAGTGGAGTCCGCGTTAATCGATCATGGCGTGGATGTAAAAGCTTATATAACCTTCCACCTCCCATTCTGTGATTGTCGGTAAAAACATTACCGCCATTGTTAAAAAGCTCCAAACTTTCAACCAAGAACCCTTTAATATTCCAAAGTTAACGTGGCGTGCGCCGAAAAAATTGTATAATGGTCGTGGTTTGGTGATTTTACCTCGAGCATGACCAGAGGATGAAATTCGAGTTCACCTCGGATTATTATATTCGATGGCGCGCATCCGGTAATTCGGTTTTATAGCGTCTATTCAGAGATTTCCACGAGGAAGGTAGAAGGGGTATACGGCTTCTTGAGGTTTCGCGAATCAGCGTGTGCCCATATCCTTATTCTTATGCGGCGTATTAAACTACTATCGTCGCACATATCCCGGTACCTTTGTATAGGTGCGACAAAAATAACAAACTTGAGGTTAATTGCCGCATTGGCGATTAAACCTACTATCTACCTGCTAAGCGCGTTTTACCACACAGCGTGAATTGGCGGTGGGTGTCGTTCGCTAAGCTACGCGCAGGAGAGCGCAATGTTACGATAAGCTGGGCGGCAAGGCGGAAATTTTTTCACGGGTTGATAAGGCGTTATTTCCACGGGACTTCGACTTCTATACCAGGGGTTCATTCTTAGAAGGATGACCTCCCTTGGAACCTCACAGTCTTTGAGGATGGACACGATAAACACCAATCATTATTCCCATCAATTCCTACCCGAATTTTTGGTGCATGTGGGCATCGATCATAATTATTTTGGTAGACACGAAGAGGTGCCAACATTCTTAGGCCTTGGATGGCGAGGTGGGTGCTAGTCGCCGTACTCACCGGCTTTATTAATGAGCCTTTCTTTTAGCCTTTGAACTTTATATAACTTGTTTGTTGTTTGTTTCTTCTTTGCGGAGATGGATCTATTCGGTACGTGAACTTGCGAAGCCATGACTGATTACCATAGGGGTGCCATTGAGGAGGAAGTCCCTATGGGGAGGCTCTGCGCCGAGCACCGTGGAGATGGTTCTAGCGGACGGGGTGGCTCCCACTGCGGAGGCGACCCCTATACAAAGCGTGCCTAGCAGGTACCCTCCCGTTGGTGGAGCGGCATACTGAGATGTGGCGGAGAGCGAAGATGCGTGTAGCAGAGATGGAGGAGGCAAGCCATGGGCTAAAAGCGCAGAAGCTTGGTGGTGATGGCGCCAAGCTCATCCGAGGAAGAAGCGACCTATCATTCGGATGTGGAGTCATCCTCGAGATGATGCATCCCGCAAACGATATTGCTTCTCCCTAGTAGGTTTTATTAGCAAAGCCCTTAGCTCATTCCTCGTTTATGTTATGAAACAATCACTAATTCTCTTTTAGCGTGCGATCTTGAACATTCTGGGGTCGCCCCGGGCTAGTCCGGATTGGCGCTAATCTTTTGGACCAAAAGAGCCAGAAGCTGAGCCATTGGCATCGGGGGCAGCGCCAATGGTCGGCTGAAGATCGGTGTTGGCTGCTGCGCTTAAACTCACGTTGGTTGCGCTGACTAAAAGCAATGTATTTTGGAGAAAGTAGCTAGGCGCAAAAGGACCAACAGATTCTTGCAATTTGGAGCCGCGTTTGGCGGTGCGCGAGGTTGCTACGAACCGCGAGCTGATATGCCCAAGACTTGCTGAAGAAAAGATGTCCTTCTTGAGCCAAATAAGTCGGGGAGCGTCTTGCATCAGTGGATTACAAGGCTTCATGTCTTTGGGCGTTGAAATATCTGGAAAAGGGAAGGAAGAGTTGTTCTCGGTTAGGGATTTTGGTACCTTGTGGGAAGCTTCGTTGGAAAAGCGGGGAGATGAATTTCGCAAGCTCAACATTGAGTATGATGAGGACTGCATCCCGGCTGTGTCTCCATTCTTGGCGCTATGTGGCTTATCGACAGCGATCCGCCCCTTCTTTGCCCTCGGTACCCTAGTCTTGAGAGTAGTAGATGCATTTGGAGGGTTGTGCGGAGTCTTGTATTTGGCGTGGTAAGGCGAAGCTATAGAGGGCTCCATGAGGGTGATCTCTGAAAGTTCCTTCGATAAGGTGCACGGTTATAATGAGCAGCGTATGATGATCGGTTGCCACAATGGAGAAGATGAAGTTGTTGGAGCTTCTTACGATTGGAGTTGGGCTGCGACGGGATTATCCCATAGGGATAATTATGGAGGGATAATTATGGAGGGACTAACCTTGGCCGCCATGCGTCTTTGAAAATCTGGTGATCCAGATTATTATTTGAAGCCCGATGAGTCCGACTGCAGTGCCTATTTTTCGCCTCGCCCCATCTCTTGAATCCTTTCGCCTGGAGAAGGAAGTCCCATTAAAGGAATCCTTGGAAGCTCATGCTACGAGACTTGCCAAGAAGAAAGGTGTTAAAGGCAAGGTCATTTTGTGTGGTATTGGCCAGGCGCATCTTCCTAGGTCTCGGGGAATTTTTGTTAGTGTTACCACGGTATCTGCCAAGACTCGATTTGTTAAAAAGCTAAAGTGGGGGCTGCCATGTGGAGGGGTCATCTCTTAGGCGTTGAAATAGCATGTAGGTTATATCTGCATTGTAAATGTCATTTTATAAGAACTCATGGTCCTTAACGAAATATCCCTTTTGTTGAATGCGTGTTGATGTGGTTGTGACTTATAATGTTTGTACTTAGTTATATGTCTTTGCATAAAAAACGTACTTATTGTCTAAAGCAAAAGCTGTTACATAAGCGCCAACTAATATGTGGAGTTCATAATCATGTATGAACTATCATACTTATAATGCCTAAGTATTTTTAACATAATCGTGTATGTGTGTATGCAGCGTCTTGTAAATATCATAGTAAAGAGCCAAGAGTCTTGATTCTGGTTTTGTTAAAGCATACGGTATGCATTTTGCGCATCCAGTCGTGGAATGCGCATTGAACTTATTCCAACGTCTTGAAAATAAGGTGTTTAACAAGGATGTATGATCCAATGTTGATGGGTTTGCAACCCTCTTACTCAACGAGTTGTTTAGTAGGTTTACTCATCCTTTTTACCATCGTGGGTATAGTAGGGCATGCACGCTGTGGCAAAGATAATAAAACAAGGTGTTGAGATATGAATAATATGTAAATAACAAATTAAAATGTGTCGCGGAGTTAGCTAGAAACCATGACGTTTTATTATACTGCAAGTTTTTGTAAAGAAAAAAGACATTTGCCTAAGTAAAACGAATGTAAATACGGATAGTTATTGGGCATTATACTAAAGTACAGAAGCATCCGTGCGGGGCGTATGGATTCTTAGAGGTAGCAGCTTGAGATTGCAGATGTTCCATGTGCGTGGTAGCTGCGTGTCCATCCATATCTCGCGACTTATGCAGCGCCTTTCCTAATGCTTCAATGACCTCATAAGGTCCTTCCCACTTCGGTCCAAGTTTTCCTGTATCCTCTGTGTGGCTCGCATCATTGGGCGATATACGAACTTCGCTGATGCGAATGAGACGCCGAACTTTAGCATCATAGTATCCATTTTGACTTAGCTCTACGCTTCACATATTGTTGCTTGGCCTGCGCCTTTCTTCCAACAGGTCCAAGTCAATACACCGTTCATTGTCATTGGTTGTAACATTAACCGGTAGTGCTTGAATAGTTGGCATCAATTTGGTATGGCGGCTTACGTCCCATAGACAAGAGAAGGGAGTGTCTCACTGCTAATTTTGATTGAAGTCGGGTCGCCCACAAAACATGTGATAATTCCTCCACCACCTCCTTTGTGCTTGTCCAAGCGTGCCTTAATTCCTTCACCCGGACTTGATTTGCCTTTCGACTAAGCCATTGGTTTGTGGGTGTTTAACCCAGCTTGCAGTGTTGTGTGATATTTAGCTTTTAGCACCATTCCTTGAAAGGGTTGTCACATAATTGTTTTGGTTTATGCGAGATGATTTCTCCGTTAATCCAAAGCGGCATACAATATTTTCCCAAACAAACCATTTTACGATTTTCACGTGATTGTCACGCCTTTGCTTCAATCCACTTGGTGAAATAGTCTATAGCTACTATGAGGAATTTCAATCCTCTTGCTGCCAGGGAAGGGACACGCAATGTCAATACCCCATTTATAGAATGGCCATGGCGACGTAATAGGTGTTAGTTCCTATTGTGGTTGTCATGGGCGGGTCTAATGAACTTGGCGTCATACACTTTCTTATTAAGTCTCGCATCCGCGGTGCATTGTAGGCGGTAGTATCACGGCCGAGTAAGCGCGCCAGGACGATTGTCCCGAGTGCATACTACATGAACCGTGTGGATCTCGAATGCGTATCGCTTGAAGGGTCCAACACATCGAGCCATGGTTGTAGAAATGAACGCGATATAGTATCACCGTCCTGCAGCTTCAAAACTTTGTGATGTGCGCCGTACCCTTCGGGCATCCTTACGCTCACGAGGCAAAACACCCTTTCTTATGAACTTCGATTATGGGGTCATCCATGTAGGACCTTGCTCCTCTATCACCGTGGATATTTCCATCTCCGAGATGGACTTGCTCTTCGATTCTTCTACCAACACTTGTTTTGGCAGGTGCGAAAGCTTGTGGATGCAATCTTGCTTAGTGCATCCGCCTCTATTTTCCCCTAAGGAACTTGCTTGATGGTAAACTGTCAAAACTCGGACTAGTGACTTGGTCTTGTCGAGGTATTGGATCATGTTTTCCTCTTTAGCCACATACTCGGCTAACACGTGGTTGGCCACTAGCCGAGAGTCCACATTTTCTTCCGGGTTTAGTATGCCCATCGAAGTTGCGATCGTAATCCAAAAATCAAGGCTTCATATTTTGCCTCGTTGTTTGTGGTGTGAATTTGAAACGGTCGCGTAAGTGAATTCCATTCTTACGGACTTGTGAGGATAAGGCTGCGACCCGTCTACACATGAAGATCCGTCCGTGAACAAGATCCATGGTTCTTGTAGTTCCACCTTGCTTTGTGAGGGTTCGTCATCAGTTTCGGTTTTTGATGATGAATTACGCTAGTATCGCCACTTAAGCTGCGCGGTCGTGCAGAGGAAATGTTATGCTCACCTAGCAACACACTCCACTTGTAGACGTCCGATGCCTCGTGTTGGAGATAATTTTCTTGATAGGGTACAGTAATCACCGCTATTAGGTATGCACGGAAGTACTGCGTAGGCCGTTTGGCGCGAATACTAGTGCTAAGACCAACTTTTCCATTCTGCTGTAGTTAATCTCCATTTTCTTGAGTGCTTTGCTTACAAAATACATCGGTGTTTGCCGAATTCACGTATGTTAGTAGCACCGCCTTGGACTCCATGGGTTCTTGACGGATACATAATTAATTCTTCCCACGACGAGGTGCAACTAGCATGGGAGTCTGCCAAATCTTTGTTTAAGTTGTATGAAAGCTTCTTACGCTTCAGGTGGTCCATCGAAAGTCTCCCTTTTTGTACACCTCAGAGTGTTTTGAAGAGGAGTGACTTGTCTCTTGATCACGGACAAGAATCTATTCAAACCGCCGGTTTTCGTTTAGGGATTGGACTTCTTTCGCGTGCGTGGTGAAGGAAGTTGGATGATAGCCTTCGTTTTTCTGGACCGGTTTGATGCCATCGGGCTCTATCGATATCAGGAACATGCCTACAGCACCAAAAGTGCATTTCTTTGGATTTAGCTTCATGTTGATCTTTTTTAGTGTCTTAAATGTTTCCTCAATGTCGCAAGCACCAATCATCTTTCGTGTTTTTATTACAAGGTCGTCAACATAAACCTCTAGGTTACGACCCACGTCTTTCAAATGCATTATCAACCAACCGTTTGGTAGGTGGCACTCGTTCTTTAGGCCAAAGGGCATCTTAGTATAACAATAAGCCTTGGCTTGTATGGAAGGCGCTTTTTCCTCATCTTCCTTAGCCATCTGGATTTGGTGATATCCTTTGTATGCATCTAGGAAGCATTTAAGTGGGTATCCACACAAAGATTCTACCTTCCGGTTATCTCCGGAAGCGGGTAGATCTTGTGGACATACCTTGTTAAGATCTCGTAGTCATCGCGCACATCCTCCAACGCGCCAGCTCTTCTTGACCATCACCGGGTTGGAAAGCCGGTCATGGTAGTAGACTTCGCATCATACCGCATCCACAAGTTTATGTACGCGGGGTAGCTTGTGCGCTTCACGGCGCTGCACGCTTCTTACGTCGTGCGGGGAGTATCCTTATCGGATTCTCAACTTGTGTTACGTAATTGGCGTGGTACGCCCGGTCATGTGTTTTGGTTCCCATGCAAAGATATCCGGTTCTTTTGCAAGATTGCGCGCTACCTTTGCCCTACTGTTATCGATAGCGATCCTCCGATCGATACTTCTGCTCAGGTAATTAGGATGAATTGCGACCCTCGGGTTTGGCACTTTAGTTGGCGCGTTGAGGGAATGTGTGCCTCACATGTAATAATTGTTACATTCTCCCGGTGGTGCGGTAGTATTGTAGGGGGTAACAATGCCTCCCTCCTGGGAATTTGAGCATCCCATGTCTTTGTAGGCATGCTGGCGTATGGTGAAATCCACGGTCTTCCAATAATGCCATTGTATGGCGAGTTGATCACCATAAAAGTCATCCAGCTGTAGTGGGTGTTCCTTATCGCCAACACTAACTAGTAAACGTATTTTCCCAATGGGCCATATCTTTTCTCCTGTAAACCGATCCAACGGCGTCCGAGGCTTAATTGACTTCGTATCTCAGTCGCGTTTGTTTGAAGCAGCGTTCATACATTATATCTGCGGATGCTCCTCCATCAACATACATGCGGTGGATATCGTGACCCTCTGCATTAATTTCAATGGTGGCGGTTCTACTCTCGTTGTTGTCGGCCAAGGTGGAAAGAGATTTCGCTTCCACGGAAAACTTTTGGTGATTTTACGCCTAGTCATTATTCACCATGATTGTATCATGTAGATGGTATCAACCTTATCTTTAGGAACTTCTTTCTTGTTTCCAGCCTTTTGCTTATCTTTCCCTTCCTTGATGTTTTTAACCAAATGGTCCAATCTGCCTTATTTTACTAGTTTATCAATTAGTTGGCGCAATTGGACACATTCATTGGTGGTGTGGCCCTTCTTTCTATGATAGTGGCAGTATCCACTTCCCCCATCCTCGGGTGCATTGGTGAGGGCCTGGGAATTTGGCCTTCCGTAGCGAATATCTCCTTTGGAGTCTTGGTCAGGGGTATATCGTCATTATCGCGTCGTTTCCACGGCGCGTAGTGCATTGCGATTGTTACTCGGTGTCGATGGATTGTCTCGAAATTTGTTCTTGTGACCTATAGTTTGAGTAACCTTTTTCTTGTCGCCGTGCACTTCTCCTTGGATAAAGGACCTTGTTAGCTTCATAAGTTCATCAAAGGTTTGGGGACTCTGTCGTTGACCTTTAATGAGTTCGGTTTATTGATCCCGTTCATGAACCCTGATATTTTTAGTATTTCGGGGCATGCCTTGACATGTATGCACTCATCTTTGTAGCGCTTCACATAAGCACTTGTAGATTCCCCATGGCTTTGTTTTATCCCGGCAAGTTCGGACAGGGTTTTAGCGCACTTCTTCCTTTGGGTAAAGTTCGCGAACGCCTTCGCAACTCTTCAAAGCCATCAATGCTTGGCGTGGAAGCTTACTAAACCGTTTGTGTTTCCACTAATGTGGAATTGAACATGTGGCACTACACGGTCGTGCCAATTTTCGATGGTAGTGGCGATTGAAAATTTTAGGTGATCGTCGGGATCACCGTTCCATCATATGTTTTTTGGGCGGTATCGCCTTCTCTTGTTTTAGAAAGCGATGCGCCAGTGAACGCATCCACCTTTTGGCGCGCCGGGGAAGAGATATATCTTCATCCTCCTGGCGATATCTTCCCCGGACTTCCGGTGTCCAATTTCGCTGTCCTTGTTGTCCGAGGAATCACCAGAGAACGAGCTTTCCCTTTGTCGGCGGTTGTCCGACCATCCGAAGAGTCGCCAGAGGATGAGCTTCCTCTCTTCGACACTTGCGCTTTGTCCTCGAGTCTGAGTTTGAAGAGCTTCCACTTGGGGAGTGCCGTCGAGTCTAGTCTGTCATGAACCTGGGCTACCAAGCCTAGCGTAGTCATTGGTACGCCGTCCGTCCTCTTCGTGTTCTTCCAGATGTTGCACGTCAGTTGCTTCATCATTCTCAACTCTCCTCCCAATCCTGGTAAACATTGGAGGACGGCGGCTATCCTTCCCGCGCCTCTCCTTATGATGACGCGATGGGGATGCCTCATACTCTGTGTCAAAGTTTAGTCGGGCTTTTAAGTTGACTGGACCTCTTTTGCCTCCTCTTGCAAGGCGACCAAGGTTTCGTAGTTTTGAGACACGAAGTCACTTGGCGCTAGTTCAGGCACGACTCCTTCTAGTGCGAGGGTGTCGTTTCCATATCGGACTCTGTTTGGAGAGGTCGCTGGTGTTTTGTGAGGTCCTTTTCTGTACCGACCGCGGGGAGTGGTAAAGGGTTCTGCGCATGGATCTTCTACATTGATTGTTGGCGTGGCATGGGTTGTCCCCGTGCGTTGTTCCATCTTTGGGAAGACCAGTCTAAGCGACCCTTGGTTTCTAGCCACACTTTGGTTGTTCAGGAGGCTTAGAGGCCGATCCGCTCTGCTGCTTCTTCCCTTGTTGGTCACCACGATCGTGAATTAGGTTTCCTTGCTTTGTCATTCTAGTTCTTAGTGATTGGTCCCACGGATGGCGCCACTTGTTGATACAAAAGTGGGGCGTTCCTTGTTTTGGACTCGGTTCTCGTTATCAATTGGATCTTAATGCTTGAGACCTGCACTAAGAATAGAAAACACCGTTAGGCTTACCGTGGGATTGTCTCTCAAGATTTTCCTCCGGCGTGAGAGTAAGTAATCGGTTTTAGGGTATAGTTGAGAGTTAGGCTTTTGAGATCGTCCCTTTAATGAGGGATGAGATGCCCTTTATATACACACGAAATCCTTGTTGGTTTCGTGTTCCCCAAACATCGGCGTATCCCGCCTAAATCGGTTATTAGACACCTATCTCCAAAGATAAGAGATATCCGATATCATAAGCCCTAAATAACTTTGAGGTTGGGCTTTCGTGAGCCCAAACCGTTATTGCGTTAGCCCAGTCGTACTGGGCTCTCTAGTTGCAGTCATTGGTCGGGTTCGTGAGCCGAATGCGGACTATACATCATCAAAAATGTTTGCCAATTATTGTTCAACAGATTACCTTATTATGTGCTTTCATTGCTAGCAGATCAACTGATGTAATGGAACTATGATAATTTGGATCCCAGTTTTCAAGAATATCCTATGGTTATATGAATATTTCTTTGGGTATCCTATTTTCTTGAAAAGTTTAATTCTCGAAAATACTAATATTGAACTCTGCTAATTCTTTAAATGTATTAATGCAACATTAAACCGTATACGTGGGTTATTCTTGTATTAGTAAATTGATCTACACCTGTAAGGGTTTTTGGTAGAGTCAACTTTACTAAAAGAATAAACTTGTTCCTCTTTTCATAAGAAATAGTGAGATTCAATCCAATTTTTTTTTATGAATGAGAAATGTATGATAGGAAAATTAGAATTTTCTAAATAATGAACGAAAACCGACGAAAACGTGAAAAAAAAATAATATATATATATATATATATATATATATATATATATATATATATATATATATATATATATATATATATATATAGGGAAGGAAGGATAGGGTCGGATTACATTTTAAGTAGGGATGGTGCGGATAATATCCAAGTAACATTCAAAAAAATTAATTCAAAAAATCAAAAAAATTAAAAAAGAAAGAGGACAACAATTTATTAAGAATCATTTGAAAAAAATTAGGAAAAAAACATTTTCATGGTTAAAAGGTACAATGATATTATGAATTTTGTTAATATCACCGTAATTATCAAGCTTTCTTAATATACTACTAACTAAAATTTGCTATTAGTTTCACTAAGGCTACGTAGTTTCACTAAGGCTAGCAGTAGTTTCTAAACTAGCAGTGATATTAAGTTTTTTCTAATATCAAAGTAACTTTTTAAGTAAAATTGTTAATATCCCGTTACTTTTACATTTTTCTTAATATCAAAGTTAATTTTTTTAATATCACCGTAAGTTTTGTTAATATCGTAATAAAAGGCGGTGATATTAAGTAAAATTGTTAATATCACATGGGACTCATAATATCGTTAATATTACGATAGAACTCATAATCAAAAAAACAAAAATTGCTCAGAAAAATCTGAAAAATTAAAAAATGAAAGAAGATAACAATAGTAACGATCCCTCAAAAGGAAAAAAATTAAAAAAATCGTTTACATAGTCAATTGCGTGAAATTAGCCAGATCTTGAATTTTTACAAAAGTCAAGATCAGTCCGAATGGGCGTCAAGGCAATCCATCGCACATCCGCACGAATTAAAAAAAATCCACGACTGATCCTCACTCCATATATATATATATATATATATATATATATATATATATATATATATATATATATATATATATATATATATATATATATATGAATAAAAAAGAAAGACAAAAAGACAAGAAAAAAACATAGACTTAGGTTTATCTAATAAATCTTAAGTTAATCCCCACTATTAGATTAAACTAGATGGATGGTAGAGATGAGAAAATTTTTTTGCTTACCCTTATTTTGGTGCTTACCAATGGACAAATCTCCACCATACATCTAGTTTAAGGATTAACCTAAGATTTAATACTTAAACCTAAGTCCATGTTTTTTTTCTTGTCTTTTTGTCTTCCTTTTTTATTCACCTTTTTTTTTATTTCATTTTCATTATTTTTTTTTTGTTAATTCCCTTTTTTTTTTATAAATAAACGTTTTTTTTTTAATTCGCGTTATTTGCGCTTTTTATTAGTGTTTTTTTCCGCTTTCATATGTTTTCGTATTTTTCATCTGTTTCGTCCGTTTTCCAACGTTTTCTTCTATTTTCTTATGTTTTCGCCCGTTTTCGTTCATTTTCATATGTTTTCGTCCGTTTTCATACGTTTTCGTTCGTTTTCATACGTTTTCGTCCGTTTTTTTACGTTTTCGTGTTTTTCGTCCGTTTTCCAACTTTTTCCTCCATTTTCTTACGTTTTCGCCAGTATTTTACCGTTTTCATACGTTTTCGTCCATTTTCATAAGTTTTCGTCCGTTTTTTTATGTTTTCATGTTTTCGTCATTTTTTATACGTTTTCGTCTGTTTTTATACGTTTTAATCCGTTTTCATAGGTTTATATACGATTTCGTCAGTTTTCATATGTTTTCGTCTGGTTTTTATATTTTCTTCCATTTTTAGACGTTTTCGCCGGTTTTCTTACGTTTTTGTTCGTTTTCAAACGTTTTCGTCTGTTTTTTAGGTTTTCATGTATTTTCGTCCGTTTTTAGACGTTTTTGTCTCTATTTTTATGTTTTCAAGTATTTTCGTCCGTTTGGGCGTTTTCGTCCATTTACGTTTTCTTCCATTTTTAGACGTTTTCGTCTGTTTTCAGACGTTCTCGTCCGTTTTTATCGTTTTTTGTCCGTTTTCATACGTTTTCATCCGTTTTAATAAGTTTTTGTCAATTTTCAGATGTTTTTGTCCGTTTTATGACGTTTTTGTCCGTTTTCATACATTCTTATACGTTTTTCATTCATTTTTATACGTTTTTGTCCGTTTTCAGACGTTTTCATTTTGATATTTGTAAATGACACTTATTTATCTCTTGTGATATAACACTGTAAGAAAGATGAAGAGTATTACATTCTTTATCATGTATGTGTTATCAGTTGAGATAATCAACTAAGAATGTGATTCTGATGATTTGGGTTATTTGTGTTTTTGAAAATACTTAGGAAGATTTTTGTGTTTTACGATATTATAAAATATTAGAAAAGTTTTCAACGAAAAGAGATGTTATGATACTTTTGTTAGACTTGTGGTGGATTTTTCTATTTAATAGATACATTGTGCATGTTTTGATAGGTTTTATAGCGGGATTTGAAAATATTTATGGTTGAATCAACAAACTAAAGAAGCTATGGTTGAAGAAAGCACATATCTTTATAAACAAACGATGAAGCTCCAACATATGATATAACACATGATATCACGGTGATCCACATCACAATATCACATGATATCATATCATGTGTGATAACACGGTGATATCACACGTGATATCATGTGTGATATCACCGGTGGTAGTATGTGTGATATCATAGTTTATATCACTTGTGATATCACTAGTGATATCACCTGTGATATCATGTGATATCAGCGGTGATATCACACCTGATATCATGTGTGATATCACGGTATTTGAGCTTGCTAAGTTTGTTGTGCTTTCTTTAACCATAGCTTCTTTAGTTTGTTGATTCAACGATAGATATTTTAAATCTATACAACCTATCAAACATGCACATGTATCTATTAAAAATGCCACCACAAGTCTAACCAAAGTATCATAACATCTCTTGTTTTCGCTTAAACACCTTTTTAATATTTCATATTATCATAAAACACAAAAATCTTCCTAAATATTTTCAAAAACACAAATAAAAAATGAACATAATCATCACCGTGATATAATAAGTGATGTATATTATTATTTCTTTCATATATACTTGGTAAAATACTAAATTCTTATCACATTTGGTAAGAATGTAATATTTCACATTCTTAGTTGAGTATCAAAATTGATAACACATAAATGATGAAGAATTTAATACTCTTCATCTTCCTTACAGTGTTATATCACAGAGAGAAAAAGTTACCACTTAAAAATATCAAAATGAATAAAAATGAAGCAAACTATGAAAATAGGTATTTGAAATATTCTCAAAATCAAACAAGTGTTGCATTAAATTAGCAATTGTTTGAACAAAAAAAGAATTCACCTAAAAAGAATTTAACCATTTTATTTCTACTAAGAGTATAATATCACAAGTGATAGATAACGGTTGCATTAAAAATATATACTTGTCAATTGGCGTAGAAAGGTACAAAACTATCATGTAACTGAAAATTATAAAAATATTAGAAAACACATAGGTGATAACATATAAAATATCTGAGCAATGAAATATCTCGATGATATTAAAGGTTAAAAAACATGTTTGTTTGTTTATGAAATATTACAAGTGATATTAGACATTAATTTTTTTTATAAAATATCACAATTGATATTAGACATGTAATATAATAGAGATTAATAATAAGCATGAAAGCGTATGAAAATAGGCGAAAAGGTATAAAAAAAACTAAAAGCGGACAAAACGCTCGGCGGGAAAAGTATAAAAATGAATTAAAAGCGTATAAAAACGGACGAAAAAGTCTTAAAACGGACGAAAATGTAAAAAAGACAAAATGTATGAAAGCGGGGCGAAACGTCTGACGGCGTCTAAAATGGACTGGCGTAAAAACGGACGGCGATATATAAACCTATGAAAATCGATGAAAACGTATAGAAGTGGAATGGCGTCGGAAGAAGCGTATAGAAACGGATGAAAGTACATGGCGTAAAACAAGCAAAACGTCGAAAATGGGCCAAACGTATGAAAACGGTGGCGTATGAAAACAAGCGAAAACCTAAGAGCGGGGCAAAATATGAAAATGGACCAAAACGTAAGAAAACGGGCGAAAGCGTCTAAAAACGGGCGAAAACGTATGAAAACGGACTAAAATGTATATAAACCAATGAAAACGGATGAAAAATGTATAAAAAGCGAGTAGCGTCAGCGGACCAACGTATAAAACGGACGAAAATACATGAAAACGTATGAAAACGAACGAAAAGGTAAGAAAATAGACGAAAACATATGAAGATGGACGAAAACGTAAGAAAATAGACGAAAACGTTAAAAAACGGACGAAACAAATGAAAACGGACGAAAATATATGAAAACAGAGGAAAACGTATGAAAGCGAAAAAAAAACGCGAAAAAAATAAACGTGAATAACGCAAATTTAAAAAAAAAAAAGGTTAGTTCATAAAAAAAACGGAAATTAATAAAAAAAAGACAAAAAAGAAAAAAGAAAAAAAATGGTTAATAAAAAAGAAAGACAAAAAGACAATAAAAAAAACATGGACTTAGGTTTAAGTATTAAATCTTAGGTTAATACCCACTATTAGATTATACTAGATGGATGGTGGGGATTTATCCCTTGGTAAGCATGGATTTTTAAGTAACCAAAATAAAGTGCCTCTGGTGGAGATTTGTTCCTTGGTAAACACCAAAATAAAGGTAAGCAAATGAAAATTTCTCAAGTAGTTATATTTGGATATCAATTAAGATGGAATGCTTACTCTTATTTAATTTGAGCTTTCAGAATGTGTAACATTTTCTCAACATATGTCACGTGATATGAAATCAATATGATTTAAGATCATTTTAGGACAAAAAATCTTTTACATACCTAGGTATCAATCTCCACCATTTATCTTCCCTCCATTTTTATTTGATCTAATGGATGAGATTAATTCTAACAATTTAAAAAACCCACTTTCATTCTTTTTTTTTCAAATATTTATATATTTCAAACCGTTAATCGTTAAGCGAAAAAAAATATATCATTACGACAAACATTTAATTATCTTTCTATAGATAGGAACTTTGATATACTTTCGAATTTTTTTTTCTTCGAATTTTCACCTTTTTTTTTACACTTTTTTCGTTTTTTTTTCGTTACTGAAATTTGCATGAAAAAAATCACATGTGTTTAAACACTAATTTAAATATCACATATGATATTAGTGCTAAATTACATATGATAAATTTAAATATCACATGTGATATTATTGTTAAATCACATATGATAATATATCATATGTGACTTAACACTAATATCACATGTGATATTTCATATCATATGTGATTTAACACTAAATATCACATATGATATTCAAATTAGTGTTTAATCACATGTGATTTTTCATACAAATCTCAGACTTGAAAAAAACGTGAACAAAGCGCTTTTTTTTTTTTTTTTTTTTTGAAATTATATCAAAGTGCCTGTCTATAGAAAGTTAACTAAATGCTCGTCGCGGTGATGTAATTATTTTCGTTTAACGATTAACGGTTTAAAAGATATTTAAATTATAAAAAATATGTGAAATAATAAAATGTTTTTAATATCAGCCATTGATTTCTTTTTAGATTGGGATAGGGATGAGTCCCTTGATATGTGAGAAAAGTTTTGTATGTAAAATAACTATCCTCAATCAATATAGATAAAAAAATGTAGAAATCGAATAAACAAATTATAGTTATTTATTTTTTTTTATCAAAACAAAGAAAACCTATTTTCAATTTAAAAAAAATAAAATATCTTGTAAACGATAAATTTTTATGCGACAAAACATACATCATCAAGACGAGTTTATCTTTGAGTTTTATTTTTTGGGGCTGAAATTTACGCCCTAAAAAATCACATGTGATTTGTTCTTTTAAAAATAACGCGTGATTTCACAAATCACACGTAAATTTCATAAACTACATGTGATTTTTAAAATAACATATCAACTTTGATTTTACAAATCACATATGTTTTTTCAAAGCGTAAATTTCTAACACTCACAAAAAATAACTCGAAAGAAAATTTCATCGAAAGTATATAAAAGTGTCCATATATAGAAAGATGATTTAATTCTCGTCGCGATGGTATGATTGGTTTCACGTAACGATTAACGGTTTGTGAAATATTTCATTTTATAAAAAAATATGAAAAAGTGAGTTTTTTAAGTTTGATGAAAAATGTACCAAGACTTGTTCATTAGATCTTTAGAGCGTTTGTGATATATATTAAAATTTTCTCTATCTCAATTATATATGCGCATCAAGCCTAGGGGTGGAACAAAAACTTTTGCTCGAGGGGGCACACTTTGTTAAATTTTAGAAACTACACTATAAATTGGTTCTTTTAGAGGGGATTAAAAAAACCCCAATATCTCTAAAAATTTACACTACAATTTTTTTCGCTATGGGGCACATGCCCCTTATGCCCCCCTTTTACCTCCGCCAATGTCAACCCATAAAAAAATATATATGCGCATCAACTTACGGTTACAAATCGTATATCTTTCATATGTGAAGTGATTGACACACTTTATGTTTTTATTGAGACACTCTAATGTACAAACAATTAAAGCAGATTATACTTAAAGTACAACTATTTTTTTAATGACAATTGGAATAGAAACTATCAAGGAGCTAGACCAAGTTACAAGGGGTGGATAGAGCATTACAAGGGTGATTAAACCACTCTATCCAATTCAAAAAAATGTTTCTTACATTGACTAACAATCCAATTAAAATATAAGATCTTGATGTCGTTGAAAAGAAGATCCTTTGATGGTTTCTTCGGTGAGAATACAACAATTTCTAAAACGTCATAAGGACCAAATTGTAGTTTGTATCACCGCATCGAAGAATCTTGATGAGTGGTTTTCCAATTGAAAGACATCTTGGAGACTTTGAAATGTGGTGTTGGGTATACGCCACAATTTTAGAACATTTATCCAAGTGTGTCTCGCAATCTCGCAATCAACAAACAAATGCTCTTCCGTTTCAATGGCATCATCACATGTGGGACATCTCATGGAATCTAAATCCACACCCCTTCGATTAATATTGGCACGGGTCGCCATCCTACCATTTAAGACACGCCATGTATTGATGTTAATTTTCAATGGCACTACTTTGTTCCAACGAGTTGCGGAAAAGGATACAGATTGAAACATAGAGTTGATGAAAGACCTCATGCCCTTAACGGAGAAGCGTCTTCAAGCATCGATAATACATTCATCTATCTTCAACATCTGATAAATAAATATTAGACAAAAGAATAACCAAACTTATGAGTTCTTCAGTTTCTTGTCCAGACCTTGGTTCCCTTCGCCAAACCCACTAGAAGATCAGCATAGGAGGAAAATATGGGCTCATGGGCACAATATCAGTAAACTGAGCAGATTGCAGGCCAATGGGGGAAACTTGGGCAGTGGGGTTTCCATCACAAACAAGACAATCCGAATTTCTATCCAAACAATAAAGGCGAGGAAATGAAGCAACCAAAGGCGTATTACCAATCCAAATATTTTTCCAAAAGCTAGTAGTTTGACTATTTCCCAATTTCATCTTGAAGAGGGTATTAAGGTTGATGTTGATTTTAAGGAGGTCATTTTTTATGTTCACAATATGATACCATGGCCCGGAGTTAGATCTAAGAGAAGAGTTTTCATTAAGTCCACCCAAAGGTCCGTGGATAGAACAAATAACTTTGCGTCTAATTGCTTGATTCTCGGTATGGAATCTCCACTACCATTTTACTAGCAAAGCTTGATTGCACGTTCTCAAACCATCAATTCCAAGACCACCTTGATCACGAGGAGAGATTACTTTTTCCCAAGCAATCCAAGGGATTTTATTGTCATCCAAACACCCACCCCAAAAGAAATTTCTCCTAATACCTTTAAGTTGATTGATTACCTTTTTAGGAGCTTTAAAAGTAGAGAAATAATAAACTCCCAAGCTACCGAGAACGGATTTAATAATTGTGAGACGTCCACCAATGGAGAGAGTCTTGGATTTCCACTTAGAGAGACGTTTATGAAATCTTTCAACAAAGAGGATTCCAATTGAAACACCTTGACGTGTTAGCACCAATAGGAAGTCCTAGGTAAGTGCAAGGAAATTGAGATGCAAGGCAACCAATAGATGAAGCATGTGAATGAAAATCAACACTAGAGATGCCAATTTCTGAAAGTTTACTTTTGTTGAAGTTGACTTTTAGACCCGAGGCGAGATGAAAACAAGTAAGAATTCTAGACAAATTCTTAGCAATATCAAGAGACCACTCAACCATAATTAAGGCATCATCCACAAATTGGAGGTGTGAGATGTGAATCTTGTCTTTGCCCACTTTGATGCCGCGAAAAGTATTATTGTTCGTTGCTTCAAGAAGAGCAACATTTCAAGCTTCAACCGCCAAGATAAACAAACAAGGGGAAAGGGGGTCTCCTTGCCTAAGACCTCTTTCAATCTTAAATTTCTTAGTTGGTGATCCATTAACAAGAAGCGAAGCAAAATCCGAATCAAGGCAACTATCTAATGTGTGTACATTAGAGTGTACATTACAGTGTCCCAACTATCTAATGCCTGCACATTAGAGTGTCTCAATAAAAAAATGAGAGTGTGCAAATCAATTTCCCATTCATATACATTAATCTCACTTTTTAGTAATGCTCTCTGGTACACCTATATATGACTCATTTCTTGGGGATGTTGGTCCCCTGATTATGAATTAGTACAAATGATATGTGCATAGACCATTTCATTTAGACTTGTTCAAGTATCTTGTCCTTTAGATATAGTCGTCATGCAACATGCATGTTTTCCTAAACTTACTTACCTCATCAGCATGCAACTACTTCTACCATCACATTTTGACGTTACGTAACGGAATTGTTTATATATTTGCTACCCCATACCTAAGAACACAATAAAATCAAAACCAAAATGACTATACACTTGTTGCTTTTTGGCATTTTATGGTTGATGCATGTTTCCCTTGGTGTTTCCTTCACTAGTTTTGCATTTGGTGACTCGATTGTCGATGCTGGAAATAATAATTTCTTGCCAAGTCTCTCGAAAGCAGACTACTCTCCTTATGGTATCGACTTTGAACCTTCTGGTGGAAAGCCTACCGGAAGATACACAAATGGTTTCACCGTTGTTGACATAGTTGGTACTAACTTTGCTTCCCTCCCATATTTAATGGAAAAATAATAATACGTATGTTGATAAAGGGCTAATGTTTAAAGCAAAGTATGCATCATATATTGTTAAGAAGTTTATAAAGAAAGGTGTTACATATATTTTTTTACTGTTTACCTTACATACTAAAACCCTGTTAATAAGTATTTTTTCGGTTTAATGCATTCAGCGCAAGCGTTGGGAGCCAAATCGCTGCCTCTACCATCTCTTGCCGTTAACGCATCATCTAACACTTTTCCAGGCGGCATAAACTATGCTTCCGGGGCTTCTGGAATTCTAGAAGGGACTGGCACACTCTTCGTACGTGAATTCTAATACAAGATTCATTTTTGTCTTCTAAACAAGCTATTAGATAAGATTAATTATAATCGTGCTTTGAACTCAAAAACTAAACTTGAACAGGTTGCTCGTATTCCATTAAGAAAACAAATTGATAATTTTGAACGAACTAGGACTGCAATGGTCAAAACTATGGGTGAAAATGGTACACAAAATCTTTTAAAGAATGCAATCTTCTCAGTAACGACTGGATCAAATGATATAATAACCTACTTCCTACCAAACCTTCCTTTTATTGGTAACTACGATGTTTCCCCGACTACTTTACAAGACCTAATGGTCTCCAAAATGACCTCACATCTCAAGGTACCTATTTCTTCTATATACTAATCTATTTGTTTATTTGTATACGATATAGTGGCGGAAATAAGGTGTATGTCCCGGGGAATCACGGGACCTCGGTGGAATTTTATTCGTATAATATGAATATAGTGTACTGTTAAGTTAACCTTTATTTTTGGAAAGCGATTGCATAAACTAGGGGCTCGAAAGATTGTTGTAGTGGACATAGGACCTCTTGGTTGTATACCATTTGTTCGTGCAATACACTTTCTACCGGTGGGAAAATGTCATGAAGAAATGAACATGTTGATCCGTGGATACAATCGAAAGTTGAGTAATGCAGTGCATCATTTGAATAAAGAGATGGGTTCAGGTTCCATTTTCGTATATGCAAATTCGTACGATGTCATAAATGATATGATACAGAATTATCATGCCTATGGTACGTATTAATCGTAAATTATATCTAAACTTCAAAATTAATTCCTTGATTAAGGTTTCGATTCATCTAGCTACTTATGGACTGATCGACCCGGATCATTTGTTTTTCTCTAACACGAGTCAAAGAAGTAAAAATAAACAGTGGATCGGAAAAATAATTAAGAAAAACATATAGTGTTCAAAATGTAGGAAAGTCATTCAAATTACTCTAGTCCGTGAAACCCCGAAATTAGTATAATTATAAAATTAGAATACTCTCAATAGATAATACTCAATGATAATACAGTAATTAAATTCAATACAATCATTGTGAAAAAAAAAAAAT